>CM056208.1:11597530-12797530 GCA_029692085.1 Gymnothorax javanicus | reverse complement strand
AGGCTTTTACCTCATCATTAGACCGCGTCTGACCACGAGACATTTTTTTTTGTCAGGCATTATGGTTGTTTCATAGCAGATTTATATGGGTCAAAAAAAAAAAAAAAAGCAGCATACATGTTGGTGATTTGCCATAGTATGAAACCATGTGAATCATTTGGCTACAGATTTGGCTGAATTTCTTTTTAAAGATTATTTTTTTGGGAATTTTTCTTTTATTTGACAGTTATGCAGTGTAGAGAGACAGGAAGGTTGGGGAGAAGAATGGGGGAAGACATGCAGCAAAGGACCTGTGCCGGAATCAAACTCAGGTCGCTGCGGGAAGGACACAGCCTTCATGGTACGCGTGCTTAGACTGATGAGCCACCGGGGCGCCGATTTGGTTGAATTTCTAAACTTGTTTTTCTCAAAATGGTGGCAATTGCGCAAAGTGAGCCAAATGCTGTTGGGTAAATTGAGACAGTGGTTCAACTGACCTGACCACAAGGTACAGAAATTTAATTCAGTCCGTGAAGTGTGAAAATGGTTTTCTTTGTATAACTGCTTTGGTTTCTTGTTTATTTAACTTTTTAGACAACCGATCATACTAAGAACTGACAACCCTAATTCAGAAAAAAAAAGTTGGTACATCAGGATGCCAGCAAAATCAAAAAGGGCTGATTTGAAAGGCAATTCACCCCCTACTATATTGAAAACAGTACAACAACACATCATTAGATGTTCTAACTTGTGAATTTAATTGCTTATTGAAAATATACAATTTGATGTCTGCAGAACAATCCAAAGAAAAGGTAAAAAAAAAAATCTCAATTCTTTGCACAAGGTGGTCATTTTTACATAACCTGTCTGCCAGGTTTGAAAAAAGAACAGCTTATACTGCCATAAACAGCAGAGTTTTGCCTTTGAATCAAATGCAGAACATTTTCTGACATGCAATTTCCATTGCTCAGATATTTTTCCACTTTAAAGGTACAGTTCCTCCAGATGCTTGTATTATGCTGCAGGGCTTTGTTGTGTCTTTTAAGGACAATTTTGACTCTTTTTAGATTCTAAAGAACATTACTGAACAAGTCCCCAACAACCTCAATTGTTTGGGAGCAGACAGAGTTGTGCTGGCATACTCTCGGTGTGTTGCATGGACTAACAAACTTCACCAGTGTTCCATCCGGCATATGGGGAGTAGATAATGAGAATATTTTTATTTTTGGGTAAACAGTTCCTTTAAAGAATCCTAGAGCAAAAGCAGGTGGCAGATTAATCACCTCTAAATGTAATATAAGACGATATATGCGGAAGTTCCGCCAACTTAACAATAAGTAAATCTTGAACTGCCCCTCACTTGTCCTCAGTAAAAATAAGGGACTCCTTTGAATGCATGCTTTATTGAAAAGGATATGCAAAACAATATGCATCATTATCAGAAGTTAGCTTATTGGTTCAGAAAAATTGAGATCGTCTCACTAAGCGTGGATAGAGATCATGAACGAGTAAATCTGAAGGGAGGTTGAAGCATTCTTCTTTTCACTGTTGACGTGCCACATTGGTCATAATCCTCTTCTCAGACCTATTCACAATTGAAATCCAAGCTCTGAGGGGGAAAAAAAAGTTAAAATTAGCAAATAAAAACAAAAATGGTTGCATGTTTTAAAAGATCACATATTGGGAAGATAATGGACCATTTGACCAAAGGTATGAGGGCAGTACTTGGTCTGGGGCCATTTTCATGGCTCGAGGAAGGCTGCTAGGCTTTTTGAAAGTAACTCTCAATTGGACTCTCTGTGACATTGTAGATGATTCTGCGCTTCCAACAGTTGGGGAAGGTTGTTCCAAGTTTCAGAGGGACATTGCTCTCATGTACAGGTCTATAAACAGTTTGAGATCCGTGTCGAACAACCCGACCACAGCCATGTCAAAACAATATTTTGATCAGGCTGACTTTGAACCAGACATCACCCAACAGAAATGGAAGACAATCCCAGCAACAAGGTTCTGATATCTCAAGGAAGGTCTTAGCTTCTGAGTAGAGGCTGGAACAATTCAAAATTAATTCCCACCATTGTGGAATGAGAGGCTGAATGAGCAGTGTTCATAAACTTTTGGACATCTTAGTATATAAATGGGACTTAATTTAAAATAAGAACATGAAAGCTCCACACGAAAACAAACTCCAGCACTGCAGCTCAATGAATCATTTGACCAGATCAGGCCTTTTACAAAGACTTTATTCCGAATTTGTTTTGCTTGTGAGAGCTAAATCCTCAGCAAAGCAAAGGAGAGGAAAGATGGGCAAAAAAGAACTCAAAGTAGAGATAAAACGTTCAGAGCCCTTAAACTATCCAAATGAATTGCAGCAGTGCATACTTGGAGTAAATTGTTTTATATTACATTTCTTTTCACTGCATTGAATTAATATGGTTGAACATAGTCAGCAAGATATGAAGTATACTGTCCGTTTAAAATGAATGTTCGTACGCAAATACAAGCCAGTAAGCATTCTGTTTCATTCATCCCCAGACGTGGTATCTGTGGGTAGACAGCTTCAAATACGAAAGTTGGAACACAGGGGGTCATATAAAAATCTTTGCTGTGGTGCAAAGCCAGCTATGTGTCCCACTCACAGTCGTGGCGATCTTCTGAGAAGCCTCTTTGTACACTTGACTCTCAGTCACCAGGTTGCTGGGGAAATAGCCAGTGAGTCCCATCTGGTCCACATAGCGGTCACTGTACACCTGCAATGGAGAAGACAACCTCAGGGAAACCGAAAGCACCGACAGGAGTCTTCAGATGTGGTACACCCATTATATCTCCTTTCTTAAAAACCAAAAATACTGAAGTTAATATATGATTTTATGCATTCCAACTCCCAATGCAGAAAACCAATTAATTTCTTTACATTAAATGAAGGAAACAGTGTGTCGTCCCTCGAGCGACCACTTTTTCTGAGCAAATCACGGACTTTAATGTATTGTTGCCGTAGTTCTTTTCCTTTCATGAGACATTGATCTGCCATTCTTTTGAAACCCAATGCCAGCATTCTCTCACTAAACATTTTAAAAACATCACTGTTTTTGTGTGTGGTCACAAGCAAATGATTTATGTTGTCTTCAGACCATATTTGTTTGAAGGCTTTTACCTCATCATTAGATCGTGTCTGACCATGAGACATTTTTTTTGCGCTAACGTGACTCATATATTGATTCCCAGTGCACGGTTCGGAGTCTCCCTCTACCCACGATACGCACCGTTTTTGGTTCACTTCCTACATTTGATCCGACTTGTTTTCACACCTAAAACAAACCGCACTAGGGTTCACTTGCAAGTGAACCGAGACCCAAGTTCAATGTTCAATGGAGCTTTCACACCATCTAAAATGAATCAGACTTTTGGTGCGGACCAAACAGCTCAGGTGTAAAAGCGACCTAAATTACCTGTGCTTTGACTTGTCATAAATTATTTTAAGACATTAAAGAAGCCGCGCATAATGGACATCAATGTACAATTGAACATTTTCCAAAGCCATACAAATGGTTTGACTATCACTGTGTAATTTATTTAAAAGTTTCTTGAAAGATGCCGAGTGTTTGAAAACCATCTAGTCTTGCAATGTCCCATTTACTATGTTCCGTAACGCTCAAGAGGCATTTAAAGACATTGAAAAAACATTCCTTGTTCATTTCAATGTCAGAAGCTGAATATAAGAATTAATTATATCTATACTTTACATGAGAAGAATGAAACAAAGCATTTAATATTAAAAGAATTTGAAAAGATCTTTTGTCCCTGCTTTTCATGTCATTATTACCAACGCAACACTCTTATTCTCAAATACTTTAAAATCATGGCAATGTGCTTAGTAAATTTGGAAGAATGAATGGCCGTTTCAAGGTTCACATGATAAGGTGTCCTTAACACTCAGGTTACTGACTTGTGCATTCCATGTCTGCATGGTAAATTTTAATGTACCATGGTATTGAATTTAATATTCATGGTATTGAGTTTAATTTTCATATAAAAGAGTTTCCCAAAAAGGATTTAGTTGCATTATTTTTTTTTGATGTTGTAGTGATTAAAGATGTATGCTTTCAGAGGCTGTTCACGCAATCTTGTAAAATAAATCTGAAGGAAATTTGTTTCCGGTTATTGTTACTGACATACTGGCCAGTGCTCGCCAGGCAATCCCAGTGACCATTACAAACACCGGTGATTTTCAGCAGTGGCACCTCAAGAATATGGGTTCATTAAAAAGAATTTCATTACAACTGCATCACCGAATGCATCCAGACACGAATGCATCATGAATCTCAGATATTGCAATTTTATGTACAGCGCAACTAGCAACTCTCATTTACAACAGTGCTATACAGAGACCATCTCGCACAAACACGCAACACCAACCGCAAAAAACCAAGCTTGATTCCACCTCAAGTAAGAACAGGGAGATGAGGCCACACTAGAAACCACTACCAAAACGGCAACTCTTGAGACTAGAATAACATCAGCTGTGCTACGTGATGATTAGTAGTGCCAAAGTGTTGACAAATATGTAATACTAACTTGCAATATGAAAACAGAAGTAATAAATTATGAATTAACATGCACAGAGCCTCTCGCTTTAAGGAATGCCCAAAACCTCAGGGGGTTTGTTATGCCAAGATATTAGCAAGCATTTTCATTAACCAAACATTGCATTGGTTCAAACAGAATTTTTTGGAAGAAGAGGGAAAAAAAAAAATCGTAGGGTGAGAGCGCTCATTCATGCGGCAGGCATACACTTCCAAACCAGAAGACACCGCTGCCCTCTTCAGGAACCAGTTTGGAATAAACGAAGATCATCTGGCCTCTCTTGATGTTGATGAATCTGCAGTCTGGTGCAGTGAAGTCTCCAATAGCTTTTGCCACTGATATGGCATCTGTGAAAAGATCTCAGTTTATCCACAGCACTGTGACAATCAACCAGCACAGAACAGACAGTGGAAGCAACTTTTTCCTGAAGAAAAGCATGCAAACTAAACTTCGAAATTAATATAAAGCGCACAGCTGGGAATTAAAGGAATGTGTCACATTGATGTCTAAGTCCATAGTCAATCATTGCTCTTTATCAAATGCCATAAGAAGACGAAGTCTAATTTGGTCTTAAATACTGTTAATATCTCCATCTATGATGTATACTCCATCTTATCCGATGAACTGATAATTCTTAGCAAAGTAAACTCACATTTATAAAGCTGCAGAATCTTGAATGAACATCCCCCTTCCCCCACTTAAAAAGAACAGGAATATCCGTAGCTCTTGACTGTATCAATGCCTAAATACTCTAGAGCTCCAATGAAACCCACTAGGCTGCTGATGGTGATAAAAACCACGCTTCCCCCAGCTCACAGAAATAAAGCACTCACAGGAACACTCCTGGTCTGCACAAAGCTTGCTGTTGGCAAGTTTCTCCATTGGGAGGGAGCAGGTAAGACAGCACGCAGTGCTCAGAGAGAGGAGCAGGAGTGTACGGTCAAACAGACGCGCCATCCTGGCTGTGCAGAGCTGGAGAAAACTGTGAGGAACTGTGAAATTCCCCAGCATGCTCCCTCCATGGCACTCAAACAACCTCCTCCAATCAGAAAGATCTGGCTCAATTCCAGGACCGTGCCCCCGAGATGAGGCAAGAAATTTCCACACCACGCTCCAAAGTTCCTCCAAGAGGCCTCGTTTCAACCGGACCTTGCAATCCACTCAGTACATAAAGTTGCATAGCTGTTTCAGTCCTGATGTAACAGCAGCGGCCCGTCGCGATGCTCACTTTGTGAAAATTGAGATTTGGCACTTAGCAAGAAGGGCAAAGATCTAAGATTGGTTTGCCTATCATCCATTTGATACACTTCATGACTGAAAATGTACACATACAGGTAGGACTCACCAGCTAATGTCAAAAAATGTGATCACCAGTTTATTTTTTATCGCTTATGCATGTGCATGAATGAACACAGAGCTATTCATACATTTGAAACTCCAGTATTGTGACTAGCTAAAAGCAGTTACACCAATCAAAATACATATCTTTATCCTGTCCTGGCAAGCATCTCAGGTATTCAACCAACTTCTAATGAGACTATAAATATTTCCATTTTTTCATGTTCATCAGCAGATGCCAAATAAACATGCCAATTCCTGTGAGTTAGGAACACATATTAAGTCCTTTCTCATAAATTTAACTTATTTCCTGAAAAGAAAAAAAAAACAGAATGGAAAACAAGAGCAATGCAAGGCATGGGATGTAACCCCGGCAGCCTTATTAAACATTGCAGCGTGCACATTTCTGAAAGGAACCTTAATCTACCCACCAGTAAGGTTCACAGCAAATTTGAATTTGATCGTACCAATCGTTCTCCTTAAAATTGACGAAAACATTAAGTTCACGTAGTGACGCCCGGATGCCTGATAAGGGCCTTGACATAACATCATTGACTGACTCGTGATTGGGGGCAAAACAAACCATCCTTTCAAGGATACTTTACTGTTTCAAGGCCACCAACTGCCAGAGAATCAACCTGCACAAAAATACAACTTCTTTTGGAAAAAAAAAATAGTGCCATGGGCACTGTAGCTCACTTGGTTTATTTCAGGCTTTAGTGTCTTGTAAGCTCACAAGTGGTAGTACTTTTTATGTTTGGGTCCAGCGTTAGGACAATGAAGACATCCTTTGTAATTTGTGAAGGAAAAAAAAAACTACAAGCGGTAACTACACGGTCCAAGCAACATGAGGTACTCATCAGTTTTGAAGCAGTGAGGACACAAATTGTAAAAGTTTTTCAACAATTTCCAGTTCATGGCACATAACTCCGCATGGTATACTTTTCCCTGGAAATTTCACATTGAGTAGTCACTGCCATGTCTTTGAAATAGCAATTGTTACCTGATTGACAAATAGCAGCCAGATATTTAAAGATTTATTTTGCAAATAGGAAAGACTACAACCCCAATTCACGAGATGTCCCCCCCTTGGCAAAGCCACTGAATAGATGTTGTCTGGAGGGGAGCATATGTTGCTCTAAAACCTTTATATACCTTTCAGCATGCATGGTGCTTTTTAAAACATGCAAGCGTCCCACACCATATGCACTAATGCATCCCCATACCGTCAGAGATGCTGGCTTTTGAACTGAATGCTGATTACAGGAGGGGTGGTCTTTCTCCTCTTTAGCCCGGAGGACACAAAGCCCCCCAATGATTTCCAACAAGAATGTCAAATTTGGACTCGTCTGACCACAGCACACTTTTCCACTTTGCTACAGTCCATTTTAAATGAGCCTTGGCCCACAGAACACGGCGGCGCTTCTGGATCATGCTCAACAATGGCTTCCTTTTTGCATGATAAGAGTTTTAGGTAGCATCTGTGGATGGCACGGCGGACTGTGTTTACAGACAGTAGTTACTTGAAGTATTCCTTTGCCCATGTAGTAATGCCAATGACAGAATCATGCCAGTGAGTGATGCAGTGGTGTTTGAGGGCCCGAAGATCACGGGCATCCAGTAAAGGTCTTCGGCCTTGTCCCTTACGCACAAAGATTTTTCCAGTTTCTCTGAATCTTTTGATGTTATGCACTGTTGATGATGAGACCTTCAAACCCTTTGCAATTTGACATTGAGGGACATTGTTTTTAAAGTATTCCACAATTTTTTCACGCAAGTCTTCACAGGTTGGAGAGCCTCTGGCCATCTTTACTTCTGAGACACTCAGCCTCTTTAAGACATCCCTTTCATAGCCAATCATGCTACACACCTGATGCCAGTTAACTTAATTACTTGCTAAATGTTCTTCCAGCTGATTCTCTTATATTGCTTTTTCAGCCCTTTTTTTGCCTGTGTCCCAACTTTTTTGAGACCTGTTGCAGCCAGAAAATTTGAAATGAGCTCATTTTTTGGATAAAAATGTAAAATGTCTCAGTTTCAACATTTGAAATGTTATGTATGTTCTATTGTAAATAACATACTGGCTCGTGATCTGAAAGTCATTGTATTTTGATTTTATTCACAATTTACACTTCGTCCCAACTATTTCGGAATTGAGGTTGAAGTAAGGTACTTGAATGGCCAGTTGTGCCACTTAACTATTTTGGGACCTGTGTATGTCGTCAGTTCTTTTTTCTATCGTCAGTCACCAGGTAGAATCACCGACAACCGTGTATATCAGAAATTGTGGGACATAAAATTTCTATTTCTTGATGTTCCAACGTTGTAAGGCTCCCAATTATGATATTTTGTTCTTATTTTTCCATCTCTGTAATGTCATCAATATAAAAATAAAGGCTTTTTATGTTCTAAATACGGTACTGACTGAAAATTAATTTGGATATTGTTACTTTTTATGTGATGACCGAGTTGAAATAGGTTACCCTTTTAAAAAGAAGGGTCTTGCTGGCAAGGGTTTGGTACACTCAAAACTTGCTGGCACTTCGGTTTTCGAATAGCGGACCCTTCCAGCTTCAAGAAAAGGTAAATCGCGTGTATATCAGCCTTCGCATGAATATTTTGATTTTTTCACCCCTTAAAAAGGGTCTTGCTGGCAAGGGTTTGGTACACTCATAACTTGCTGGCACTTCGGTTTTCAAGTAGCGGGCTCTTCTAGCTTCAAGAAAAGGTAAACCACATGTTTGTCGGCCTTCACAAAAATATTTGGCGTTTTTTTTTTTTTTAACCCCTTAAAGGCTCACTGTCCCTGCAAGAGTTCAAGCTGAAGTTGCTGGCGTTGACAGATTTATGATGCCGCATCATCACCCCATGAGCCCATGTAGTTGATTTCATTGTCGGCGTTCACATAAATAAAACCTCTTCTGGAGCCCTTTAAAAAGGGTGCCGGGGTCAAACGTACAGGAGTCCAGCAGCCAGCAATGGTGATTTATATACATCACGTAGAATAGCTTGACTTGTAGGGGTCAAACCCCTTTACCCTTTTCACATAAATAAAATGAGCCAGCTCCCAGTCTAAAACTCACTCTCCACACATAAGTGAACACCCTACCCCCTAACTCTGACGTCGGTAGTGCGAGTAGTATGTTACTGCGCGGTTTCAAACACGGCCATAGTTCTTCCTGGTTTTCATGGCAACCTTCACCATTATGAAGCACAGAAAATTTAAAGTTGTTTGCACAATAAGAGTTATGACCATTTGTTTGCTATAGCGCCACCTACATACAGATTTATACCAATTTGGTGTGAAGAAGTTGCATGGCATGTAGATGAGTGATCTCAAGTTTGATAATGATTGGACATTGCATTAAGGAGTTACAGCTATTTATATCAATACAGGCCATGCCCTTAATTTTTTGTGAATTGATCTCACTACTTAGGAGATAAAACTTAAAAGGTTTCACAAACAATTCAAAATGACGAAAAGTCTGCAAATACAACAGTGGGTGTGGCTTACATGGGTTAATTGGTCTTGACCCACAGAATCTAACAAAAAAGAATTTTGTTTCTCCAACCTATGGTTTAGAAGTTACTGCCTAAGACATATTGTGCCTCTCTTTAGCACTGCTATATGGCCAATCAAATTTACAAAAATGGCTCTTTTCCACATCTTTAACAGAATATAAAGTTTGATGATGACAGGTGACAGCTAAAGTGAGTATAAGGGCAACTGAAATTTGATTGGCTGATGTTGGCCATGTTGTTTCATTTATCAATTTGTTCTCCTGGACTTACATAGCAACCCTGACTAACATGAAGCACGCAAAATTTCAAGTTAATCAGACAAATGGTTTAGGAGTTATGGCCATATGTTTGCTATAGCCCCACCTATGGACAGATTTATGACAAATTCGGTGTGTTTGAGTGACCTGGCCTGTGGACGACAGATCTCAAGTTTGGGGAGGAATGGTCATTGCATTCAGGATTTACAGCTCACTATAGCCACAGAGGCCACACCCTCAAAATTCATTGGCTTACTGCGGCTACATCCTTTCACTTAGCAAAATACTGGATGCTGGGATTTTAGATCTTAGTCTGAAGATGCCGTCTACCAAATTTTGTGCAAATTGACTGCATCATCTAGGATGAGACAGAAATTAAAGTTTTTACAACTTATGGTTCAGAAGATAGCCTGAAATCTCTATAGCGCCACCTATGGATGGGTTTGCACCAATCGAACAATTTATAATCAGTACATCCCCACCAAATTTCACATTCATCCCTTCAGCAGTTTGACAGAAAAAGATCAAAGTTTACGTAGACGCCGACATTGACACCGCCGCAAGATCGCAAAAGCTCCCTTTGGTCCATTGGACGAAGTGAGCAAAAAAAAAGCATACCGTCAGTCATTCTTTTCACCTGACTAACATCAAAAGCCTTTATTTCTCAATTCACAGTAGACAGCCTCGTTCATTTTCATTTAAAAAAAAAGTTCCAGCTGTCCATCACCGCAATTTCCAAAAGTTTTTGCCCCCATCTTCAGAACCAAAGCCCAGGACATCCTCAGTGTCCAAACAAAGCATTTCTTACAAAAAATAAAAATGTTAACTAAAAAAAATGGCCAACAGCTGAAACGCTGCCACAATCCACATTAGCATGCGGCCCATCTGATGGGGCTACTTCTTGGCGTAGGTGATCTTCATAGCACAGGTGGAGGTGATGCGGAAGCCCTGCAACGCATCACGGGCCACACCTGCCTGCCCCTCCGTCTCAAACTCCACAAAGGCGATATCGTGTCTTCCTGGCACCAGCCGCACCTCTTTGAAACCAGGGAACCTGAGGGAAAAACAGGCCGAAGAGAACCTGTCAGAAACTGCAACATACAGTAAAAAGAAAAAAAAAAAAAAAAAAAAAAGCACTAGTGCTTTCACAACCAACAAAGATATTAACTCAGAAAATGGCTTCAATAGTTTTACCACCAAAACAATACTAACATCATTTCATGCAGAGCAATACAGATAGAGTACCATGACCTCAATTTAACATCTTGTTTGAATACAAATCTTGATCAAAGCCAAAACATCAATTCCCCTTCACTCACTGATTGAACAACATTGACAACATCATTTCATTGGTTTCCTCTGGAAGATTGTTGAGGAACAGGATGTAGTTGGGTGGATTGTCAGGAGTCTAAAAGGAACAACAAGAAACATGGCAAAATATCAGGACCCTAAAGAGGAATTATACGGAGAAAAATCATTCACACAAAATCACTGCAATAAAAACGAAGATGAATTTAATCGCAAGCAGTAAGGTTTTTTTAGTGTAGTGTTCATCTGGGTTTTTAAAAGTGAACCATTTCCCCAGGAATCACATTTTCAACATACTTCAAAATATACGCAGAGATATTCCCGATGTACTACAAATACGTACCTGCTGAACAGGAGAGGAACTTGGCTGTGCATTTGTACCCTGTGATGTATGGGGGGGGGAGAAAAAAAATTTAAGACAAGAGGCTAGATTCCAAAAAATGCATCATGTGCTTTTTTTAACCACTCATCCATCACTGACTTAACCCCTTTGCGCAGAAGCCAAATCTGGCTATTCATGTGTTACCTCATTTAAGGCTTTATAATTCAAGATTGCAGCTTCACAGAGAGGAAAGGAATGGCTCAAATGAGTCAGGACACTTGAAGCATTTAGAATTTCATCGTATTTCAGTTTATTTTCATGGTTTTGGTAGAGAAAAAGGCCTGCAAACATTAAAACAAGAGGCCCATGGGCCTTAATGGTCACCTGAGTTGTATAAAAACTGATCTTATTGATGTGAATGAACCAAACATACCCATCATTTTCCTATATAAAGTATAGTAAACTTCACCCCCTCCCCAGGGGCAAACATGGAGCCTGGGGGCCATGAAATAACAATTTTGATAAAGCACCTGAAGACCCTTCCATCTATGAAGAGTATTGTTTTCCAGCATATCTGGGTCTGGAGAAGAAGAGTTTGAAAATTTCAGCCAATTTGACAACTTTTAGCCCCGCCCCTCAGAGCCCCTGGGGGCGGGCACCATATAATTCACACTTTTGACGCATATTTGACCAAGGAAGGTTCCTGCAAAATTTAATTGCGATCGGATCAGCGGTTGCTGAGAAAAAAGTGGAAAATGTATTGACCACTTATAGCCCCCCTCCTCAGAGCCCCTGGGGGTGGGCGCCATATAATTCACAATTTTGGTGCATATTTGACCAAGGAAGGTTCCTGCAAAATTTTACTGAAATCTGATCAGCGGTTTCTGAGAAGAAGTCGAAAATGTTAATTGTAAGCGGACGCATGACGCACGACGGACGACGACGGACCAAAGGCGATTAGAAGGCGATTAGGGAGCGCTTTCTGGTTACTGTTACTGTAGATGCTAAGCTGTAGATTACTTACATGTGATGCTAAGCTGGTAAACCCAAAGCCCACCAGCGGGAGCAAGCGCCACGGGATTTACATAATTCAGTCATAATTACAACACCACGCCTAGCGGATTAACAAGTATTGTTATTGGTCAAAAGCTTGGTGTCCATTCGGTCATAAGGTGTAGTCTATTTTTACAAACAAACACATCGCTGCTACTTGCACTCAGTTTTTGAAAATGATTGAATGCATAGCCATTTCAGTCATAATAGACTTTAAAAGAGTGAAACGCCCCTCTAACATTATAAGCCACTCGTTAAGAAAAATAATTGCTTGGAGCTCGTTAAAATTCTGCGATAGCAATTCCAGTTGGAGCAAAAAGCATTGCACACAGCGTTCACCCCAGGACCGAGTTTGAGAACTGTGGAGTAAGGCTTCAGCAAACTACCTTATTGGCTAACTATCTCATTGGCCTGAACATATTTTAACAGCAATGAGTTCACAGACAACCAACCCAGCCGTGTAGGAACGGTTTGTTGACAATAGGAAGTTTTGATCATTATTGATGATGTTGTTCGTCCGTCGTAGTCGACGAAGACCAAGGACATCACGTGGCCGCTTTAGTGCAGTGTTCGTGTTTGTGTTTTATAATGACTGATCAGTCCAATGTGGGCATGGAAAGTTCTGTCACAAATTGGACATAGATGATCCCTTTGGGCAGGTGGCAGGTAGGTCGCTTTGGACTTGTGCAGCTCACGTTTCCGCTGAGCTTCCGCAACCCTGTTACGTTCGAAGGAGTCAGCGCCTTCACTGATTAGGCCTCCCCATCTTGGCCGGTCTAGTGCCTGGGTATCCCAGATTTTGGTGTCAATACGAAACCCTTTCAGTGACGCTTTAAGGGAGTCCTTATAACGCTTCTTTTGACCGCCCTGTGAGCATTTTCCCCTCAGCAAGTTCGCCATAGAAGAGTCTTTTTGGGAGGCGTGTGTCGGGCATTCTGACAAAGTGGCCAGCCCACCCGACCGGGGATTTCTTGAGCAGCGTGTGAATGCTAGGCAGGCCAGTTTGAGAGGACTTCGGTATCAGGGACTTTGTCACGCCACGTGATTTTTAGCAGCTTTCTGAGGCAATTAAGATGGAAGCGATTGAGCTCTCTGGCATGACGTTCGTAGACTGTCCATGTCTCACAGGCATAAAGTAGTGAAGGCAGTACAACTGTCTCGTAAACATTCAGCCTTGTGGACAGCCGAATGCCTCTCATTTCCCCGACCGTAACATGAAGCCGTCCAAAGGTTGTGCTGGCCTTGGCAATGCGTGAGGTGACCTCTGCGTCGATGTTCACAGATCTGGAAAGTGTGCTGCCAAGGTACGTAAACTTGTCAACGGCCTTGAGGGTTTCCTCATTAACAGTGATGGTAGGGGCCACATATCTACTCATATCAATCACGTTTACGTAACTAGGGACTTGTATAGAAATTTACACACCTCATTTTCCTAGTTCATTATGAAGGGATGACAGATTCCACCGTTTTACCGGTAAAACTAAAATCTGTGAATATGCACTCCCTCACATGACTGACTGCCTGATAACATCATTCAGCTTTTCAACTCCACGGAGACCTGTCAGCCAATAAGACAGCATTTGGACGAATTTTCCCGCAAAATCCCTCTCTGATTGGTCTTTCTTTCTTGGCTCTGTTCATTGAAGATGAAACAATACGAAAGAGCCGTCCTGTTTTACGGACATTCAGTGACGTAGTTAACTGCCCAAAGTGAAGAACTATTTATTTATTTATGCATTCACATAAACTATATGGGGCTAAAGAAAACATCTTTGGCGCTACAGCCTCAAATGCTCTGGGCAGACAAAGCCACTATTTGCCACTGAATTTTTATTCATCATTGAACAAATACATTCGCCACTGTGACGACTACTCATAATTTTCTCCTCGTCACCGCTGAATTGTTTTCGTCAATGATGAAAATGACGAGCGGCAGTGGGGAACCCTGGCTGGACACCAGTGGTCACCAAAATCCTCTCCAAAGACAAAACATGCCTTTTCTCCATGACCCAAGCTCACAACCTTATTCCACACCTTATAAGGAACAAGTATAACTCACTACATCAGTAATATTTGAACTATACCTCATTATAACAGAACAGACATTCTGCTAGTAGGAAAAATCAGGCAAATATTCTACCCCAGACTGAACAGAATGGTGCAATGAACGCATCTAACGAAGTCTAACAAAGTGCTTGAGCAGTTAACATTTTAAAGGAGAGGAAAACGTCGGCATTCGATATCATTGAATACGGTATAAATGCCAAAACAAAAATCCACATTGAGCAAAATGCAACCACAGTAGCAGCATAACCTTTCATCATTATATCCCTCCTCCAGCGACAGATGTACATGGTAGAAGGAACCCTCCAGTCCCGTTTCATTCGGAGTAATTCCCATTGACCATATCCTTACCTCATTTCAATCCTGTGAAAGTAACTGAACACTTCAGGCTGGTTTTGGGAGTCTTTTTCTATAAATCTCGTCATTTTCAGCTGCGCAATCATGCGCAACTTCAAGAGAATACAACCTATCGTGTTGATACGCAAAGGCTTGATTGTCCAATCAACATCTTTCAGTTACTGAGGAAAGTTTAAACACTCGGGAATTGGATAAGAAACGAGTCAATCAAT
The DNA here is from genome assembly GCA_029692085.1 of Gymnothorax javanicus. Taxonomy (NCBI): domain Eukaryota; kingdom Metazoa; phylum Chordata; class Actinopteri; order Anguilliformes; family Muraenidae; genus Gymnothorax; species Gymnothorax javanicus. The sequence goes on along the minus strand of CM056208.1, from coordinate 12,782,534 downwards.
ACATCATTACCAGGGAAGCTTCACGAGGGCGTGAACTATAACGGTACAGTTACGCAGATGAGCCCGAGTATATCATTGAGTGATTGGCTATCAACAACAGTACTTAGGAGGATATACGGGAGGGCTGAATTGGCTGATGAAGGAATCTACGCATAAATCCACGGTAGGGAACTACACATTTTTATATGTAATGACTATAATTGACAGTAGAATGACCTTGCATCAATACTATGTTGCATTTTTGCTTTAGAAAACTGATTTTTCTTAACTACTCATTGAGATTGGCTCAGTGTAGCTGAAGTGGTTGCTACAGAGGACAACAATTTTTTCTTTTGCAAGAGATCTTTTTTTTTGAACTGCTAGATACATGCTATGGGCAAGTACACTGAACAAAAAGATAACACACGAACCAAAAATACGGAGTTAAATTGACCTATAATGAAATATGCCCAGAAATAGTGTTTATTGGCGTACTGAATGATTTGTTTTGCTCAATTCTGGTGACCCACTTCTCATTGACCACTCCCTGTGAGATTACTCACTCATTGAGTTATTCCGCCCCTGAGCTGCATAGAGCACAACATTGAGTTGGTCAGTCAGCGTGACCAATACACAGGCACTCCTTGCACTAGGGTCAATAAAAGGCCACTGCAAAATGTGCACTTTTGTCACAAGTCATGAGGGAGCGTGCCATTGGCATGCTGAATGCTGGGATATCTGTGACAGCGGTGTCAACACACTTGAATGTGTGTCATTCCACCATCAGCCGGTTGAGAAGTCGATTCAGAGAGACTGGCAGCACTGTGAATCGTCCACATGCCCCACGACCATGTGTGACCACGCCCACACAGGATCGGCACATGCGGCTCCACCACCTCCGTGATCGGCTCCAAACAGCCACCAGGACAGCTGACGAGACTGTTGGACTGCACAACAGGCGGATATCAGCTCAGACTGTCCGAAACCACCTGAAGGAGGCAGACCTCCGAGCCCGCCGACCGCACCGAGGTCTCGACCTGACCGCTGTCCGTCGCCGGTACAGACTCGACTGGGCCAACCGTAACCTTCGCTGGACGCTCGCACGGTGGAGGACGGTGTTATTCAGCGAAGAATCGCGATTCCAACTGTACCGCGCTGATCGCAGAGAACGCGTATGGCGATGTGTGGGCAAGCGTTACGCTGATGCCAGCTCCGAATTGCACAGCAGGAGGAATGGGACAACATTCCACAGGCCACTATTGACAACCTCGTGAACTCCATGCGCCGGAATTGTACCGCTATACGTTATGCCGATGGTGGACACACTCGTTACTGAGTGCTGTGAACTCTGCCTGCTGACCCCTGTTGGGTTCAGGCTGTGATAACTCATGAATTGTGTATAGTAAATTGTCAGTCATGTTTCTGTTGCTTGTATATTGAGGCAAGAATAAAATAATTGTTTTGTTGAAATATTTCCTGATTGATAAAAAATAATTCGAAAAAAAAAAATCACTTTGTGCGTTTATATTTTTGTTCAGTGTATACTGAGCAGTTTGCACATCAGGTTTCGCGGAGGAGTTTAATTCATGCAACTCCTGAAAAACAGGGATGGGAGTCAACTCGTCAATATTCTAACCCGTGTTTGAGCTCGGCTTGCTAGTGAACATTCAACAACTGATCCAGGTGTGCCATCTAGCGATACAATAGTGTAACTGCGTACATAAGTAGAGCAGCTCCATGTCCGCAGGCAGACACGTCTGCACAAAGGGGTTAGTCCAAAACCACCATTTCTGCCTGAAAATTACCTACCAGAACAACGCTTACCAGCATTTAAATACCAAACATAAATTTTTGCAAAACCAGGTAAAGCTTGATGACAGTGCTAAATGCACAACACAGCATGGGTTCCTGCAGTTATAAAAAGCAAAGACAGTGGCAATCCCACAGTTACCGGTGCTTTCTTTGAAGGATTCGCAGCCAATTCCAGAGCCTTCTTCTTCTTCTCCTTCTTCTTTTCTTTGTCTCCAAACGTGCCACGCATTTTACAGATGATCTCAGAGTCTGTTCTGGCATATTGGATGCGCTGTGAATGGGAAATGGCATTCCAGTCACCATTCACCACACTGCTTTTGTGGCAAAAATATCTGATGCATTGCTTCAGTAATAGAAATTCAGTAAAATATCCAACATCAGCCAGAAATCATAATTTCTTCACCTAAGCCTTGAGGTTTGGCCTTTGTAGCTGCATTCACAATGAATCATTCTGGGGCGAGTTTCCCGAAATCACAGATGCTAACCTACATAGTTGGGCCCATTGACTGTGAATGGACAAACTATGTAAGTTGCTAACTAAGTTAGCAACTACGCTTTTGGGAAACGTGCCCATGATCAGCGGCAAAAGGTTTTACACAATAGGGGGAAAAAAAACAATTCCAAGACACGAACAACTCTAATAATGCTCACCATAGGTTTATTATAGAAAGGAAATCCCTGCAATTGACGGAGAGCATTTGTAGCAGAGCCCAGCTCTCTGAAAACAACAAAAGCCTGTCCCCTCATCTTCATCGTCTTCATGGCGACGATATCAATAACCTGCCCGAACTGAGAGAACAGTGCGTACAGCGACCGCTTCAGCTCTGCAGCAACGTGGAGACAAAACGAATATGATTATTTTGCATAAAATGCATGATGCATTCACAGCCACCAACTGACACTTCGAAATCGAAGCTCAAACATGGCATTGAATCTAGAAATGTGTATTGGCCAATAAGCAAGAACCAGACTTGACAGGCACCTGTAAAGTCAACTTCACACAAATAACCTTTCTGACAGCAAATATATGGAACTTGGGTGATGGGAATTCATGCAAAGTACTTTGACGATACCCTCAACCTGTTATGATTTATCCATCAGCTCACACAGATGGGGAAAAATTAACAGCACTAATCATCTTCATCTAATCGTAAATTTGAACATAAACTACGTGATAAATACGCATTTCTGCAGTGATCAGCAGTTTTGTCATTTCACTGATTAATTTTCTCCCAGTTTCCAAAAGGAGGGCCAGCAAATCAATATTACCTTTTCACACCACGACAGGCCAAAATTTCAAATAGTGCAATTGAAAACAGTCCCAACTGTAGATTCCTGGCTTAACTGAATCATACTCAAATATCCACGAATCTATACAGAGCCAGAATATTCCACAGAAGTAAATAACTCGTGCACATTCTGCGAACAGTGACGTAATTTACCATTTTGGGGGTAGGGCTAATCTGCTGAAAACATTCTGCTGAAAATTCGCTTACTAATTCTTCGTTTTTCGTCAACTAGATATTGATAGATATACATCTCAAGAATAACTGGTGAAAATTTCATCACAATAAAGTTCTAGTTTTTCAGCAGAATGTTTTCAGAAGATTAGCCCTATCCCAATTTTAGCACCGTAAGTTAAAAACACAGCTCATCAAATTGCCCGGTTAAACCACCGAACTAATGGTTTTGATTTAATGGATGCAACACGTGTACTTACCTTCCTTCTTAATTTTGTCATTTACATTGTTGATATAAATGGTGTGGTTGGGTCGTATGTCCATGTTTTTATCCAAGCGTTGAACGCCTTTGAAAAAAGACGCAAGAAGTAATAAAATACAAGTTATTTCATCCATCTAAACTACAAATATAACTTATTTCAAACACATTATAGCTTTCCCATCCACGTTTGTGCGCTCAACAATGAACAGAATGCTGTTCGATTGCTTGCTGCCAGAAAACGTACTGATGCTACCTCATATGTTTGAACAAGGTTTGAACCGTTGTGTGTAAATCCACCAAAAGCACACCAAAATATAAGCAGCGATTTAACTAAATAAAATAGAGACCGTAAAATGTATCGGAATAAACTGTAACATAGTATAGAAAACGATAGGAACTTACACCAGCCACCGTTTCTAGACGACTCCGGAAGTGCATTTGCTCCCCTACTTGAGCAACTGCATTTATATCCCGCCTAGCACATTACACTACGGCTTTGAGTTCCTAGCTGTCGTAAAAGTTGATTCTGTTGTTAGAAATGTTGGATACTTTGCACTCACAGCGACTTTTTTGGCTGTTGCTGTTCCCAGCCGAATTCTTTGTTGTACACAAACCTAAATATTAGGCTGAGCTATGGCTCATCTCAAGCGCATGTACTTTACTTTTCCATGAAGATTCTGTCATCCCATTCCATTTCAAAATCGGCAACTCCTATTTCCAAATCTAAGTCTTCTTGTAATGTTAGTAGTCTTACCACTAGGCGTCACTAAGCACATTCACATGTTTGTTCGATAAATTGATACAGATGAGTGAGCTCCGCCCGGCCATGCACAACTCCAAGTCAGAAAATATGGGACGGTAGGTTAACTCTTTGGCAGTCAAGCATGTTTTACATCGCGGTACCTTAAGAATTCAAGCATGTTTTACATAGTGGTACCTGAAGAATTCGAGCATGTTTTAGGTAATTTCGCGATTTTATGCACCTCATTTTTGAAGCCCTGGAGCTCTGAAACCATAAGTCCAATTATCTTACAGTACTTAAAAGGTTTGTAGGGAATTGTCCATAGTATCAGATGGTACCAATTATGTTGGTATGCTACCCACCATTTTGGGGTAAAAAGCATGAAAAAGTGTGTTTAAAATGCAACAGAACCCTTGAATGCCAAAGCGTTAACAGCACTTTTTGGACGGACGGACGGACACACAAGGCAAGGAACTGGATTCATAATATTTGACCATCAGGTTGAAGAGAATGCCGCTCACTGAATAGCTCTCTGCAAACCATGTCATGCTGGCCAGAAGGAAGAAAGCAGAAGACACAGATTCTCCACAGCAGTCCCCAACAAAGACCCAAAAGCGAGTGGGTGAAGGCACCTTGCATTACGCATCAGTGAAATTCATAGCACACAAAGCTGACAAGGAGGCCACTGCCACGGCCAGTCAAATCTATGAAAAGGTGTCATGAGATGGGAGCAGAAACAATTGCTCCTCCAATGAGATGATCCATGCCTGGGCGGCAGAAACGCACACTGAAGCTCATGAGTCCAAATGACCCTCATCCTTAATAATGTCTGTTCGCCACTTGGAGGAGACCAAGCATTACCTCAAGCTCCATCCTCTAGTTCTGTGACAAATCATGACAGGGGAGAAAGTTTTATCAGTTCATTCTGGGTTAAAATATTCTGTGTTGGGGATACTGCTCTAAAAATGTAGATATATGAATTACCAAACACAAAGAATGTAATGAGAACACTCATCTTGTAAACTTGGCATTTAAAGGAAGGTAATAATACACTGTGCACTGGAATCATTAGGCTACATTTCAGTGATGCTGTACATTCTTGCCTTTCCACCTGCCAGTGTCTTTAATCCCACCTGGATTACAAGCCAAGTATATACCTTGATGCTCATTTTAGCCACTACTGAGCATCCTGCGCTTGACTGATGTGTGCATAAATTTCTGTACGCCCTCTGGCGGAGGAAAGTAGCAAAGACCATAATACCACGTTCATTTTAGTGTTAGGTTTTTAGAGAAAGCAAATTGATGCTTAGGGCATTTAGACTAGTTATTGCAAAAATACTGTACAGTACGTAACCGCAGTGTGTTCTCAAAAACAGTTTTATCTGGCCAAAGTAGGTACATGTACTGCAATGCTTTTACTGAACAAAATTTGATTTTCTGGCACAAGCTGTAATCCCGTGATGTGCCACTGGGTGGAGACGAGTTTTTGACTAATTTCAAATTATAGTGGCCAGGGCTGAGCGTTTCTCACGACATGAGATCACATCAAAATAGAGGGAGGGAGTGATATATGGCAAATGAGGTTGGATTTAAAACAATAAAAAAGTTATTTTGGGGAAAATGTTGGTAGTTCCTGTAGTTATCTATTCCTCAAAAAAAAAAAAAAACACACACACACACAACTGCAATAAACTAGAGCTGCACTCAGAGAGCACAAGTACCGCCGCCGATGTACTCAGTGTTATTTTTGTCAGTATTAGCTAGCAACACCTGTGTTTATGTAGTCCTGTAGTCTTCGCGCAAATATGTTTTTAATGTGTTTTTGACCTTTTGCATGCCCTTGACCTTGACCTCTCAAAATCAAATCACCTCTTCCTTAAACAATACTTAATCGTTCCACCAAATTTGAGGAAAATCCATCCATAACTTTTTGTCTCATCCTGCTCGCAAACAAACCAACAAACCAACCAACAGACAAACCAAACAGACAACCAAATGATCACATAACCTCCTCCAACTTTGGGCAGAGGTAATAAAAATGTGATACATAATTTAAAGCATACCAGGAAGAATGCAATACAACTACAAGAGAAAGCCAATGTTGTTGATGTCCGCAAAACTCTGCTGTATTTTTGCAATTTAAAGGCAATATAGGAATCTCTGACAGCATTTTAAACATTATGAGTGAAAAACACTTTACTTGAGGGAAAAAAAACAGCTGAAGCTCCCTTTATAGAAATCCTACTCATCCATAGGTGTTACAGTCAAACATATACAGTACGCCACAGTTGTCTATAACACCACACTGTGTTCTTAAATATCACAAATATTTTAATATAGAGGGATTGTGGTCATGTCCAAGCCTTTAATTTCTCTCAAAAACAACTTAAAATGTCCACTGATGTTCTTCAGCTTCTTCAACATGAGTAATTTGAGTTTCAACAGCCAAACAGCACCTTTTTTTTTTTTAAGAATTTTTCCTTTATTTGATAGTTTTATAGTGTAGAGAGACAGGAAGGTTGGGGAGAAGAATGGGGGAGGACATGCAGCAAATGACCCGAGCCGGAATCGAACCCAGGTCGCTGCGGGAAGGACATAGCCTTTATGGTACGCGCGCTTAGACCGATGAGCCACCGGGGCGCCCCAACAGCAGCATTTATTGCTTTGGGGGGTGTTGAGTATTGGTTAAATGGCATTTTTCTTTCTATTTACAACCATAATACCACTTGTTACTCCTCCCACCACTAGTCTCTCTGTCTGATCTGCTGGTGATTTTGAGAAAACTCAAGTAAACAGCATCCCTCCAACTTCTTCCCATGATTATTCTTGTCCGTGTTCTCATGTGCTCAGATAGCATAAAGCCAGTAAATATAAAACCTCTCGCCAACACTGTGTCCCCTGGATGTCATTCCACCTAAATTGTTCAGAAAAATGATGGGGGAAATAGGCCCATGTTTGCTCCAAATCTTTAACGGCTCCCTTTGCTCAGAATGTATACCCAATCACTTAAAATTAGCTTGTATTCAGCCACAGCTGAAAAGACTAGTCTAGACCCATCAGTTCTAAATCATTTTTGAACAATATTAAAAGTTTCATATATCTCCAAAATTCCTGAGAAACTGGCATTGGAACAAGTTCTGGAAGCACTAACTAATACCAGCATTTCAATGCAGATGATTTGAACGTAATGGGCTGGCCACAATACAGAGCTGCATAGCAAATGTGAGACTGGATGTCACAAAACTTCTTGCAGCTAAACTCTGACAAAATGGAGGTGCTCATTATCGGCTCTGACCATCTCTGTAATCAAGTTCAGCCGCTGCTCGGTCCCCTCATCCCAAATATTAAGGGAACTGTGAAGAACCTTGGACGTTATTTTCGACAGTGACCTAAGATTTAGACTTAACACGAAAAAGTGGTACAATCATGTTTCTACCACCTCAGGTATATTTCCAAGGTGAAAGGAACGTTATCTTTAGAAAGAGAGAAAATTATTCATGCTTTAATTTTCTCCCTCCTGAACTAAAGTTACGCCTTGTTTACCTGCCTCAATGCTCGAGAGCTCAATTTCAAATTGTGTAGAATCCTGCAGGCGAACTCCTGGCAAAGAGTAAACACTCCTCTCACCATCAGCCCAGTTTTAGCCCTTTTGCACTGGTTAACAATTTCTCTCAGAATCTATTTAAACATTTTATTCCTGATCTATAAAGCTTTATATGGCCAGGTATCAGAAAGCCTTAGCAATCTATTATCACATTACAGTCCGAAAAGACCTCAGGTCAGGAGAATTTGGCCTACTAGTTGTTCCAAAGGTCAGGATAAGGTCAAGAAGTGATCAAGGATTTCCTGTACTGGCACCTCAACTTTGGAACAGTCTTCCAATTAGAATTCAATCTGCTGACATTGTTGTTTGTATTCAGTGCTACTGAAGATGCTACTTAGACAAGGTTTAGATTTAGTTTCTAATTAATTAATTAATTAGTTAATTGCTGCTCATACCATCTCATACTGACGCCTTCCTACAACTTTCCCTGAAGCTGGACTATAAAGACCTCATCAATGATTTTTCAACCATGAAAGTTCAATGCATGGTACCAACGCTTTGATGTCAGAAGTGTTGGTGATTTAATAAATTAATAATTATCGCATCATGGCAACTCGTGTGCAACTGCGCCTCACTACAAATGTGGCCCATTCTTTTGAATGCTGAAGATATTTTGATTAAGTGCAATCTTAAAATAAATTAAAATTGCGAAAATGGGAGATGAAATTCAGACAAAATACCAGATTACTTCATTATTTGTTGTTGTTTTCCTTCCCTACAATACGAAGTATACTTGGCGCCAAAAAAACCAAAGCGAAGTGTGTTTTGCCTGGCCATGTTATCTTTAAAAAATGTTACCTATTTTACTAATTCAAGCCAGGGTATGTAAACTTTTGAGCACAACTGTTTGTCCGGCTGTATTGCAGGGAAATGAGTATGAAATGATGAGCAAGATCTGGATATTTTCTATTTGATATAATGCAGTGGCCATAAAAACAATGCACCCTGGGTTTGAAAATCGGTCTCAATGTAAGTGTGATGTAGCTTCAGTGAAGTGCTGCAACCAGCAGGTACAAAATACACTATGCATGAGACCACTGGCGGCTGGTGAACTGGCGATAGGGGAGGCTCAAACCCATCCCTTAAAAATAATGATTAGTCATGACCTGTTTTCAATCATTCATTTCAATTACCATTACAGAAACTCCAAAAACTCTCAATATTATCAGGTGTGGTCAGTTTTCATTAATAATGCATATCTGTCAACTCTCACGCATTCAGAATGAGTTTTAGTGGCATATTTACGTTCCACCGCTGTGGTCAGTAATTATTCAATCAACGCATATGTAAGAGATGCTCGCGCGGAATTGAAGTTCTTGGGCATGGAGGTTTATCAGTTTCACGTGTTTCGGTGAATTTCATGACTAGTAATTGGAAACTGATTATGACTCCGTACTTCTCATGCTTTTGTTTTCTCAGGGGTTGGAAGCAATGCATGCATTTCATGATCATTTAAATTGTTTAAATAAATAAGATCTTGCCACTTCCAGCCATGAGCTCGGGCAGCTAATTTAACATTCTGTCAAAGTTTGCTCGCCTAAAATTGAAAATTTCAGATAATTAGTAGACTTCAAATCGCACTTTTCTTCCCGGAAACATTTCAAATGACCTCTGATGTTTGCTCCACGCGGCATTAGGTATAGAAAAGGTAATAAGCAGGCTCGCCTGTCTGCCCCATAGTGGCAGTTACTTTTATTGCGCTTAAAATTATCGCGATACATTTATTGCCCAGCCCTACTCAACAGGCCGCCAGAAAAAAAAAATGGCTCATATCACCCACTTTATCAAACTTTTTCTGGTTTAGGTTAGCCACATCGAAATCCATGAATTATTTCTTGCTCTCTTGCAATGATGAAAAAATCTTTGCGGTGGATTCAGTGTTGCACTTGCCGACTTTCATTCAAAACCATAGTACCCCCAAAAGTCTTGCGGCGTATGCAATGAGCACAACAACAAACAGAGCCCTTCCTGTGCTACTAAACGATACTTCGTGCTGGCAGTGGTGGATCCCGGCCTAAGCATCAAAGGCCATTGCCTAGGATAGTGAAATACAGGAGGTCTACTCGGAATTTTCATTTTAACAATTCCTTCAGTCTCACTGCTGACTGTCAGGGTTAACCTTATGCTACAGCAAGCCATGGAAAACAGCAGGATTTATTTAGAAAGGGGCTGTAAGATGGGAGAGCTGGGCAGAAGTAATTACTCAAGCGAGATCAAATTTAAAATATTTATATTTGAGTGTGTTAGCCACCAGCCCATTTATGTGTGCTAATAATCAGGCAAAATCCCGCGTTCATGAACAAAGAACGTGAGCGGCAGAATTTAATCTAATGTTCTGGTGATATGCAGAGCTGATTTCTGTCAGTGCTTAAATAACCTGTGACTATGTCACTGCGCTGACCCAGCATTTCCCTTCTTTTACAAATCGCTATAATTGTCAATTTTCCAAATTCAGTACTCTGAATACTTCTATGAAAGATCTTCTTGCCCTGTGTCCCAAATTCTCCTGTAACCCTGTCCCATCTGCGGAGATGGTGAGCATACTATGCAAGACAAAACTGAAACGAGTGAACAAGTACAACGTGTACAACAGCCACGCATAATCAATTAGTTTCTCTCTGTGCCTCTTCAACCATCAAACCTGACAGTCAAGTTTAACCGGATGCAGATAAACAAGGTGTGTTTATGATACATACACCAACAACCAAATCATATCGTAATTCAAATGGCTTCATAGAAATGCAAACCCAGCATTAGGTCCATTTTTTTCTTCTTTTTTCTCTGAGCTAAGTGCCCATGGTAAATTGGTCACTTGTTTCAGAATGACCAGAGATAGTTGTTTCTCTCATAGATTATAGGTTGGGAATAGTTAATGTTTTGAATGTGCTCTTAAAAAAAATGCAAATCATGAAATGTGTTTGTCACTGGCAAGGTGACACCACTAGGAAAAACAGAATCACTTATCATTAGAAGCTTTTGAAATTCTGGTTTCAGCCCACGCTTCACTTGCAGAGAGAAAGGAAAAGATTTGAAAAATTTTCACTAAGCAAACAGAAATTGCGTAAAATTGAAAACATTTTATACTTTGAGCAGCATGTTTCTTTTCTTACTGACTTTCTTGCAGTGCTTGTTCTCTATCACGAAAAATGAGCCAATCTTTAAGCCCTGGGCTGATTTACTAATGAGAAATTTGCTACACAGGTACTGTGGGCGTGAACACAACTCGCCCTGACTCACTTTGTTGAACCCAATCCAGCCAAAATGTTAAAGTGAATTTATGCAGATAAGTATCTAACATTTCTGAAAAATTCTAGTTCGGAAGTTTATTGTGATAAGTTTGAAAAATAAAAATTTGGGTTATAAAAGACAAAAACTACAATTAAATATAAAAGCTTGACCCCATCCTCTCTCAAACTCTTTATCAAACAATTTGTCTTAACTGAATTGGAAGACTAAAAATTTCACCCAATTCGAAATGCTGCCATCCAAAAAGTCCACAGGGCTTTCAAAAGTAGCCAGCAGCCAGCGATTATTGCCGTCTACTTGGGATACGACGACCGGCTACTCGATAACTCTGTTTCTCGATATTATGAAATTCTTCGGTGACATTTGTTGTTTTTTTTTTTAATCAGTTTTAAGCCGTATTTTCAATAAAATAAGAATCTTTTATCGTCATTTTTTTGTTTTGCTCCATTGCAGTTACCGTCATCGCGATGCACAAACCAGCTTCCGTATGCGGCCTTCCTATCACAATTTCTCCCGAATAAACGGTTTGGATAAGTAGAGGTGCTTGAAGGGACAGCCAGCCTTTATATCCCGCGCGCTCGCCTATTCGCATCGCCTCGCCGTATGAGGAATCTGACAGAACAAAGCTGCTGACGCGCGATTGGCCCTTTTCACACGCCACACCTCCAATTTCTCACGCAAAACTAAATAAAATAAAATAAATCTTTACTTGGGCTACTCTTAGGGTTTCGTGGACAAAAGAGGACAAAGTCACGGTATGAACAAGTAAAACATTTTAATTTAATTAATATGTATATATCTCAAAATTTCTGAGTTTGAACTTGCATGACAGGAGTGCACGGGTGCTTTACGTTTGTCAACCGGTCACGCACAATAAGTATTATTGGAGGATTAATCTGTTTGGCTGTGAATTAGTTTGTCTTTCACCCACACAGAAGACTGTTTTCAAAGTTAAGAAACCACAGCCTATTTAACGTTAGCTTAACTATGATGGAGAACTGAAAATGTAACGGGAAATTTACAGAAAGGCTAGAAGTGTGGATTGAATGAACCTGCACATCTTGGTATGGTGACTCTAGCCAAACGTTGCGAGTGACTGTTGGCTATAATGTCCCCACAGGGCATTAATTTTTTTAGGTATATGATCGAAACATAATGTCGGTTTATGTGTAACGTTAATAATGTAAGGCCCACGCAGCTCGACCAAAGACGGAAGAGCCAGGGTTGAAGGTTAATGCGTGAAGATTTCTGGTATTAGCACGCGCGACGTCCTGGCTGGTGCGAATCACAATAAAATGGATATATTTTCTCCGTTCGAACAACGGGGCACAAAAGCACAACGGTTACAATTAATCTGACTCCATAATAAATTTAGAATACCAAATTTAGTTATACCCTCGTTAAATATCTGACTCCAAATTAGAATTAGAATTTATAGTTTAGGGACACATGCGTGAATCTCGGGGCAGCTACGTCGCCAGACTCATCCGTGAAAACCAGTTACCCAACCGACGCCCCGGTAATAAGCGCAGTTGCCGGATCTTAGTTCGTGAGAGTTCTAGAGGATGGAAGAAATTACCATGATAGTAGCAACTTTGGCATAAACATATCATGAACCCAGATTTATGTGCACCACAGGGGCCCCTTAAGGGGATCGACCAGGCACCGGCTTATAAGCCCAAGGGTGCCCTTAAGGCCAAATCCCCAGGACCGATACTACATAAACCCTTTATATAAGTAGACCGTAACTTGCAATCCAACTTAAAACCCATCACTACCTTTAAAACATCAGCTAGCTAGTCTGGAATGCTAAGGACTCGCCCCTAAGTACCGGGTCGAACGTGGCTAGAAAGAATAAAAGGATTAAGAGTCACGGAGACCACGCAAGCTTAACAAGAATAACAATAATTTATTCACCAGGTAGGCTAAAGCTTAAATCAAACAAATCAACACTAAGCCAATTACAAGTTACACACAATTTAGAAAAGGAGAATAAAGTCATACCTGGAGGAAAAGGATACACGAACTAATGTGCGCGGGAAGTTCGAATTACGATATTACATAATTGAAAAGGACTACTCACGCACTTACGTGCGCGGGGAGAGATTGGATACGATCTTCCCTGACTATATAGATTGGCTACATACGGCATAGGGAATGGCTACTCACGCACTTACGTACGCAGGGACAGATCGGATACGATCTTCCCAGAATGGATTGTTTCTCTTTGCTTTAAGCCAAATCACGCCTTTTGATCCAGGCGGCATGGCCATAAACACCTGGAAGGGGGGTCGAATCCGGTTTTTGGGTTTCCACCATTGGGAGGATGTAATAAAACACTTCAGCAGAGAGAGGAGAATTGGGTGATTACCAGAGAGTATTCTGACCAAATTCTCAGGAGTTTCCAAAAGGGAATGAACCATAATTTCAATGGGAATGAAACATACTCCATTCAACTCTTTGGATTCCCCCGAGAATAACAAGACCAAACATGATATGAATATGTACTAATATGATGCAGTTGTCCTGAAAAAGTCTTAAGATGAATTATTATATTGGTAAATTGGGTTATAAGTATAAAAGTGATTTCTTAGAAGAAGATTTAACATATAAGCATATTATGCACTTCCCAGAGGTTTAGATTATTTGAAACAGATTAATATAACTGGACTTTAACTTAAGACTTAGGCCAGTAATATGACTCGCACAGGGGCATTGTGTCAGCCAGAGCCCTGCAACAACCCCCCCGTGGTGAGACCATTGCCACCTCCTGGAAGTCCACAAAAGCTTTATTGCTATCTGGCATGGCTCTGGACTGAGCTTATCAGCCATTTGTCGCATACAGTCGCTGGGCTCCCCCACGCATCAGCATTTGCAGATCTTACAGAGGTGCCGCTCAGAACCCAACCCAAAGGCACAGATGAATTTTACTGGTTTCGGAATGGAACAATCTTTTGTAAAATGAAATATGCAATGTTTACAATAACATGTTGCAAGTGACAGCTGGCAACAGTTTGGCATCAGTTTAGGTAACTAAAAGTCATTTTTTGTGCCGTCACACCTGGTTACGTAGAAACTGTATGAAGCTTGGAAAGTGTTGCAATACATCTCTGAGCTCCCCGGGTTATCTGGACAGACATGAATAAACATGACCTTAGTTTATGAGTAAGCTTAATAATTTGATCTATAATGCAACTTTTGCGATGGCCATAGGTTTATCTCACGCCACACACTGCCGCAAAAGTATATCGTGCACAAGCAGAAAATTTTCAGAGGCGTTTGTGCTCCATGTGCTGTTCAGCGCTGTATTTTCCTAAATGCATGGGTTTCGTGCCCTTGCAGGGCAGTCTTCAGGAGAGAGACTATTGGAACCTGCTCGTTTAAAGTGTTGTTGTTTAAGAAATCAGCTAAAGTAACACATTTAATGCTGTTTCACTGATCCTATACAGCATATCCATGTACTTTCTGGATTTTTAGCATAACGTAACATAACATAACATAAGTGGCGAGAACAGGCCATTCAGCCCAACTAGGCTCGCCAGTTTTTTGGGGTTTTTTTTTCTATTGTGAATATATCACTTCAGATACTCAAGGACTCAATGGTATCTAGCTTTAAGTCAAGACTGCCCTTGAAAATTCCCAAGGTTTCTGCCTCAACAATATGGTTAGGCAAGCTATTCCACATCGAAATTACTCTTTGGGTGAAAAAATATTTCCTAATATCAGTGCTAAATTTACCCTTGGTCAACTTCCATTTGTGACCCCAAGTTCTACTAACAGAATTTGGCTGAAGGAATCCAACATAATTCACTTTGTTAATCCCTTTAACATATTTAAAGACCTCAATCAGATCGCCCCTTAGTCTCCTTTTCCTAAGACTAAAAAGATAAAGGATCTTCAGCCTCTTCTCATAGCTTTCATCTTTTATACCTGGAATTAGCTTAGTGGCTCTTCTCTGAACCTTTTCTAGAGCCTCTATATCTTTCTTAAAGTATGGTCTCCAGAACTGTACACAATACTCCAGATGTGGTCTGACGAATGTGTTGTACAAGAGAAGTATGACCTCCTTGGATTTTTACTCAATACTTTTGGGAATGTATCCCAGCATCCGATTGGCTTTTTTAACTGCTACTGCACAATGGCTAGAGCCTGTGCGGATTTGGTCAACAATCACTCCCAGATCTTTTTTTTTTTTTGTGGACCACATTCCAGTTTTAAACCTCCCATGAAGTAATCCTGTCTAATGTTTTTATTACCTACATGTATAACTTTACATTTCGCTGCATTAAATTTCATTTGCCACATTTCTGCCCAATTCTGGATTATATCCAAATCATCCGGAATCACTTTAGTGGACTCTAAACTATTTGCCAAACCTCCCAATTTAGTATCATCTGCAAATTTAACCAATTTGCTCTCAATATTCCTCTTAAGGTCATTAATGTAGATGAGGAACAGCAGGGGTCCCAACACTGATCCCTGAGGGATGCCACTCCCCACCATACCTAGCACAGATGAGATTCCACTGACCACCACTCTTTGTGTTCTGTCCTGTAACCAGTTTTGAATCAACTCCAGAATACCTCCTGTAACTCCAATGGAGCTCATTTTAAAAATGAGTCTCTTATGCGGTACTGTATCAAAAGTCTTGGTGGCCTCTTCAAAAAATTCCAGAAGGTTTGTCAGGCATGACCTTCCCTTATGGAAAGCAGGTTGGCTATCTCTCAAGATATTATTACGTTCAAGAAATAATTCCAGCTCGTCTTTTATGATAGATTCCAGTATTTTGCATGCAATACAAGTTAAACTGACTAACAAGTCAGTCAACAAAACGTTCATTTTATGATTGTGATAAAATGTACAATACACAGGTGGGATTGGAATTAGATGGCTGTAAGGCCATTTCATTCATCCAAATTATTTATAATATATGACACCGGTTAAGAATTTGAAGGTAATCTTGTGAGTATTGAGAATATATCAACCTTCAGGTTTAACATTGTTAAATCTGAATGCTATCACAATAGGTTGTAAGACTATTTAACTTGTATAACCTGTTTGTCCTTGTTTGACCTTGAAGAAGGCCAAGTAACCTGCAGCCCATGATTTTCGACTGCGTGATGCTTGGTTGCATGCCACGCTGAATAATTTCCTGCTCTCATTCACCCAACCATTTACTGTTCCTGATGCATTCTTGATTTTCATTGTGCCATCACGAGATAGAGAACAAGACGAACAAGATGTCTAAAGATAAGGCAGGAGCATGAAAGAGGAGGGGCCTTGTGTCTTGTTTTCAAGATCAACTACCTATTTAGAAAAAAAGTCCATCAGCCAGAACAACCACAGCTAGAAAAACAACCAAAATAACAACCAGAATGATGCTGCTGAGTGTTCTTTCAGTGATTGGAAAAATAGTGCAGAAAATACTGGTAAGATTCCTAACTTCTAATTGGGTGGGCTGCCTACATTCCTTCATGATCTGTCTTAATGAACTAAAGAGATGAATGTAGGCCATTTTTAAACTTTCTACTCCAGGGCTATTCAACATTATCCTGCAAGGGCCAGTGTGGGTGCAGGCTTTCATTCAGAAAGAATAACAGAAAGAAACTTGCGAGGGTCTAATTACGGAAACTGAACTCTACTATTCAATTATGTCCTTTCAAAAGGGGAAAGCGCCAGGATTGGATGGTATTCCAATAGAAGTGTACCAAACTTTCTACGAACAGATTAAAACCCCCTACTTACAAGTTTTAATTTTTCATATGACAAAGGTATTCTCACAGGGACTCAGCAGGAAAGTGTAATATCTCTGCTATTAAAACAAGAAGGTAGTGGCCACTATAAAGATCCGGTTCACTTAAAAAACTGGAGACCACTAACTCTTCAGTGTTATGATGCGAAAATATTAGCTAAATGCATAGCATTGCGTATAAAAAATGTCCTACCTGATATTATACACCATGACCAGTCTGGTTTTATACAAGGACGAAATATTGCAAATAATATAAGACAATTACTCGAAATTATAGAACATCATGATAAAATAAAGAAAAGCAGGGGTAGTTTTTATAGCAGACTTTGAGAAGGCCTTTGATAAAATAAGATGGGATTCAATTTATCAAAGTTTAGAATTTTTTAATTTTAGTGAGTCTCTAATACAGTGGGTTAAAGTTATGTACAATAATTCAATCTCCAAAATTATAAATAATGGTTATATTTCAAAACCCTTCTCCCTTTCACGGGGGGTAAAACAGGGCTGCCCGTTATCACCGTATTTATTTATTATGGCAATAGAAATACTCGCTATAAAAATATGTACAAATAATAATATCAAAGGCTTGGAAATGCAAGGCCTAAATACAAAAATTTCAATGTATGCTGATGATACAATTTTTCTGTTGAAACCTCACTATACATCGCTACAGAGCCTTACAAAAGACCTGGATGACTTTTCGAACCTATCTGGGCTGAAGCCAAATTATGAGAAATGCCAAATATTAAGGCTTGGATCCCTGAAAAATAGAAATTTCACTCATCCATGCAATTTACCAATTCATTGGACAGATGGATTGGTAAGTGTACTTGGTATACACATCCCAGAAAATATGAGTGAAATTTCAACTATTAATTTTAATAATAAAGAAAGTAAAATCGAAAAAATTCTGCTGCCCTGGAAAGGGAAACATCTGACCATTTATGGCAAAATAACTTTAATTAACTCATTAGTTGTATCCCAGTTTACATGCTTATTTATGGCACTACCAACCCCTAAAGAATTATTCTTCAAAATATATGAACAGAAGATATTCAAATTTATATGGAATGATAAACCTGATAAAATTGAGCGTACATATCTCTACAACGATTATGTATCTGGTGGGCCAAAACTCTTAAACTTAAAAGCTTTAAATCTTTCATTGAAGGCTTCCCTTATTCCAAAATTCTACTTCAATCCAAATTGGTTTTCTAGCAAATTACTTAAAAGTGTCCATCCTATATTTGATAAAGGCTTCTTTCCATTTCTGCAAATTAAACCTACGCATTTCACATTAATTAATGACATGTTTTCTGGTGTCTCCACATTTCTGGAAGAAGCTCTACAAAGTTGGTTACAATTTCAATTTCACCCACCAGAAAATACAGAACAAGTTCTACAACAAATAATATGGCTAAATTATAATATACTTGTTGATAGAATGATGATTTTTTTGGAGACCTATGTTGGATAACTGTATTATTTTATAAGGGATATCGTGATCGAGTATAATAAACTCATGTCTCACAAACAATTAACTAGTTTTTATGGAACAGTCTGTACACTGCAACAATATAATCAACTTATTGGAGCTTTACCAAGTGCTTGGAAATCAAAAATTATAAAAGGAACAGTCTGTAGGCCTCATATGAAATTGGTAAATTGGTTAAAGAGAATAAAGATCAACAAACATACATACACATTTTATTTAAGAATAAAGAATTTAGTCGCTATACCATACAGGATTCTAGACAGTTGGGAAAATATGTTAGATACACCAGTCCCTTGGAACAAAGTTTTTAAAATCCTTTACAGTACATCACTTGATCCAAAGATAAGATATTTTCAATATCCCACACGGAAAGAACCTGTATAAACATATAGGTTTTAATATAGGGCCACATATAGGTTTCGCATATAAGCAACATACATAAAATTGGCCGTTTTCATATATTATAGGTACATATATGTACCTATAATATATGAAAACGGCCAATTAAAACTTCGGCAAGTTTTATTTGCTTTATTCATTTGGCATTTTCAATCCCACCCGAATCTGACATATGCAATTACAGAACTGCGGGGAAGTTCTTCCGTTTATTCGCGCATGCGGCCCCCTGTGGACAAATCAGTAAAGTGCACATAGTCTACAATCTTTGACAATTGTATCTCCTATATTTCCTGATCGACTGTTCGCAAGCTTAGGACGAGGACAGGGAATGATCATAAACTGTCCGTCAGAATCTTATTTATGATCGCCCGTCTAGCAAACAGGACACGCCTAGGGGAAATATAATCTACATAACCCTTCCCAGCAGGCCTTTCGCAATTTGTATCCTTTAGCGTATTGGCCAATTGCGCGCTACTTCTGAAAAGAGCTGCCGAACACTGCTGGTTGATACAAGGCGGGGATTAAAACCTATATGTTTATATAGGTTCTTTCCGTAAAAATTTAAGAATCCTTGTTATTTCATCCCTGTAGGAAAAAGTCTGGGACCTTTAGTTGCTATACAAGCATCTCAGATAAAAGACAAGTGTCTGTTCATTAAAACTGTGAACAGAAATGTAGACTTAGTCTTCAAATTCATTAACCACAGTGAAATGCTCAAAGAGATGTGGGGATGAAAATTACTTTTGAAAGGCATGTTTAAATGAATGTATGTTCTTCTGTGTACTTTTATTTTGTTATTTTTGCTTTATTTTGCTACATTTAGACTAAGGACCTCTGAGCCATATTCATCTAGAAACTGCATTACAGACAAGATAGAAAACATTGCATTTGGTGGATGTAACAGTGTAGTGTATAACCTTTCAGTGGATGTGTATGAGCTGTAATGATGTGAATCCAAGTTTATCTAATGCGGTGAATCTGGCAGTAACTTAAACTTGAAAAAATGCTTAATTGATGAAATAAACATAATCAAACCATTTTGTTTTTATACATTTCCCTCTCTTCCACAATACACAACTCAATCTTCGTAGAATGGAAATAAGTATGGTCAAGAAAGAATTGATGACCTTGTTATTGTTAATGTTTCAGGAAAAAAATGTAACAAATAGTATTTGATATTTGTGTTGATATCATAGCTTTTTGTCTCCTCTCACTTGCCATAGTTAATAATGACTGGTTTACACATAACATGCCGTTGTCACGTGTCAACATGTGTTTAGGATCAAATGTGATGCCAATTTCAGGTGTTCACATGCGATTAATAAGTTATTGCGTGATATTCTTGTTATTTCTGTAAGGGACTTTGGACTAATATGCAAATATTACCTTGAGAATAAAAATATGAGCTAGGCATCATGTATGACAGATGCAAAAGTGAGATATGAGCTATACAATAGGTATGACAAACAGAACCTGCCACTGGGTATATGAGCTGGACAATGAGTAAAGAGGGAGGAAGAGCAGCGATATGTTGAGTAATACCATGTAAGGCGAAGGCCAAGTAAACAGAACATTTCTGGTTTGAGAAGGGGCACAACTGTTGGTTCTCATGGAAGAAGTGAGCTGATCGTATGATGACGGATGACGTAAAAACCCTCCCCGCAGAATAAGGTACAATAAAGATTGAACTGATGAGGAACTTGGGGCTGCTATCAGCCCTCTGGTCCTCTACGACCAGAGATTCTGTACTCAAAGAAGCTTTTGTTTATCTGAGTATTCTTCTTTCCAACTCTTTGCTAAGGTTCATTGGATGTATATGGTTTCTGTATCATTTGATGGTTTGAAGCCTATTTTTCATTTGTCTGCATCTGTGAACATGAATTTACCTTATTGTACTCATGTTTTTACCTTCTGAATTATTATAGTAAAATTGTTGAAATGCTAAACTGTTTTTGGGTCCTTCATTTAAAAGTCAACGCTAACCAGTACAAATTCCTCAACAAATTTGGCGACCACGAAGGGATTGGTTGTTGACAGCACGAAGGACAGATTTGACCTCGTCCGGGAAGGAATCCTGCCACCTGGCACTGGATGCCCAGACAACAGACACAGTATTCTGCTGATTGTCGGACACCTATTCAGCCCAGAACAATTGGGAAGGTAAGCAGAGCCTGTTCCATCGAAGTCTGCTTAGGACTTAGAATCTTTAGAATAGGTGTCTGCAATCAAGGGTGTTTCTGTCTGTGTAAAATAAGTACAATTTTTTTTTTTTTTTTGGGAATTTTTCCTTTAGGGGGAAGACATGCAGCAAACGACCCGAGCCGGACCCGAACCCAGGTCGCCGCAGGAAGGACACAGCCCCCACGGCACGCGCATTCAGACCGATTAGCCACCGGAGCGCCCGAAATAAGTACAATTTTAACATTTTTATATGTCAATATAGAAATATTTCTGAATTGATTTTCAAATTTTTATATGCTATCATTGGGTATTTCTGAAATAATTTTAAAATTTTATATGCTGTTTTTAGATATTTTTGAAACAATTTTTAAGTTTTTATATGCCTTTATTGAATGTTTTTGAATTAATGTGTATGGTATTGACAAGGTTCCGTGATTGACCATAACAGAGATATGAACTAAGTCCTGGATTACACCTGAATAAAGGAAAATTCGGGGGGTCTGGGCTATTCTCAATAGGAGAGTACTTAAAAGTCCTACTAGTCTGTTGAGAGGTCCGGGCAGTAGGTTATTCTCATTAAGAGAATAGAGAAGTCCTATTAGTCTGTTGAGAGGTCCGGGCAATAGGCTATTCTCGTTAAGAGAATATAGAAGCCCTATTAATCTGTTGAGAGGTCCGGGTAATAGGCTATTCTCGTTAAGAGAATATAGAAGCCCTATTAACTCGTTGAGAGGTCCGGGTAATAGGCTATTCTTATTAGAGGAATATAGATTAGAAGTCCTACTTGAGCCGTTGAGAGGTCTGGGCAAGAGGCAATTCTCAAAAAGAGAATTTAGAAGACCTTTCAAAGGCATCGACACTAAGCCTGTACAAGACCTGTTGATACTACGGGGTACAGGCAGTCTTTTTTAGAAGGACTTGCGTTTAAATGGATTATCTAGCCGCCCCTTCAAACTTCAAGTTTACGGCTGCGTTTACGGGAATTTTTTACGCCCTGATCAAGCGTGGGATGTCTATAGGGCAGTTATTGCGTGAATAAGGTTGGGAACGACATATACAGATAATTCGGCGCATAGATTTAGATAGGGAAATAATAGCAGAAATAGGATATATAGGTTAGGTTATTTTTAGGGAAAATAAGAAGTTAATTCTCTGTACCGATCATCACATTTTTTGTTTGGTGTTGTTAAGTGTTATAAATATTTGGAGAAATTGAAGTTTTTGTCTTTGGGTCGACATATACACAAGACCCTAAGAGAATACTTCCTTGGAGGAGAAGTTTTTGGTCTCTGCTGGGATACCTCTGACCGATCCTCAGTTTCTCCAAACTGTTTTTGGGTGAGCTGTGACACATCGAAGCAGGTCATAAGAAAATTAGAACCTTGGAGCTTTTCCAATGTGAATGAACGTGAGAAAGGAAAGTGCACTGAGGTGTGTGTGTGTGTGTATGTGTGTATGTATTCTGAGCTCGGATTGTGTGTGTGGAAATCAATGTGAATGAACCTAACTCTGTGAGTGTCTGTAAAGAACTGCATGGCTGGCATATTTGTTAGTTCTGTCTTTGTTAGATTGAATACTGTTGTCATTTCATACCATGAAGGGCCTTATATATTAGCATTAATTAAGTGGCTAACAATTCGTTGAAGAATAACTTAAGGTGCCCGTTGATTAGCCTATATTTATAGTATTTTATGGAATTCTTATAATAATTGCAGGATTGGTAAAAAAGCAAAATTTCCTATGTTTGAAAAAGAAAAAAAAGAAAGGCAAAAGGAACTAAACGAGATATTATTGATTGGACAAGTAGATGGATATAAACATTTTCTAAGAAAACACTGGTTTAGAAATGCGTAACAAAATATGATCTGTTGACAGTGGAGCGAGACATTCCTAAGGGGGGGGAGAAAAAAACAAGTGAAACTGACTAGAGAGAGCTGGAAAGTTGTTGAAGTGTCTGAAGTTTGATGACGAGGGAATCCGCTGAATATGGTGATTTAAGTTGTAATGTTTTACATGGTTTCTCAAAGAGGCAAGAATGATGATTTTGTTAGTAAGAACATTAGCTGGTTATTGTCATCAGAGTGGATTTGGCAGTTGGTAAGCATGTCATGTAAGTGTGAGATGACAGATGGAGGTATTAAATCTGCATTGTGCAACATGGCTGTGGTTGGTTAAAGTAAGTGGAATTAATTTAGGTGGCAAACAGAGCAAGAATTTAGCTTTTTTTAATGTGTGTGGAATTGTAAAGGGACAAAGTTGATTAGCAAAATTGTGTGTTCATTATTATTGTTAATTGTATGTGTTTGTCACTGGAGTAGTGGCCAGACTGGAAAAATAGACTAAAAGGGACACTAAGGTGATCTTGATATTAAATATTTGGTTCACTCATGAGGGAAAGTAAAGGTCCAAAGGTGTAGTATAAATAATTAATCTTATGGGAGTTTATTCTAGACTGCGCAGCCTAATTTGCGGCTTTTATAGAGAAAAATACACAGCTTGCTTCGCTTTACTTGCATATTAACTGGCGCGGGGTGAACTTGTTGAAGTACAAACAAAGTAATGGGAGATTTATTAACGACTAAATTTGATGCTTCAATGAAGGAAAAGCGGGAATAGGGGACGCAAATTCTGAATACCGTCAGATAAAGAGCAGTACAAAGACGAATAATTAATTACATCATGTTGGTCCAGTTGTTATTATTGCAATCTGACGGGCGGAGGTATGAGAGGCACTTGGAGTGCATAGGAATGAGTGGCATATTGCTGATCGATCGCAGTGCTGTTTTGGAAGAAAAGTGGATATTAGAGATAAAAATTTTGGGTATATATAGTGTATTGAGCATGAGCAGAGCACTGAGGGAAGTTATTCGTAGTGAGAACATAATACCCTGATGGTAGGCTACTGGAGTAATCTTTTACTGGAAGTAATATTGATTGAGCGACTCGCATTTATAAATATTGGTTTGATAAATCTTTTAAAGTATTATTGTAGGCGTGCGCTTAAACAATTTGTTTTTATAAATACTGATGTAATAAACTTGTTGTAATTAATTTTGTACACGTTACTAAGTTGATGAGGGACGGGAAAAATTTTAAGGAAAAACACATTTTGAGCGGAACATATATAGATCAAATTGAGTTGAAAAGGAATAGGTCCTTTAAAATAAAGCACATGAATAAAGACATAAAAAGTGAAAATATAAGAAGACACAAGTGGGAAGAAAGTGCATGTAACAAACTTAACTGATTCAGAAGTTTCTATTTTAAAGAAAAGGAAGAGTATATGCCTAAAGCAGCAGTAAATATTATACATAGCATGAAATCTAATGGTACATAAGTGGTTTTAGAAGAATTAAATAAAATTCAAATTGTGAGATTGGACGGGTTTTTTGTATATATGAGACAGCTCAACTAAGTGAAAACACCACCGCATAATATGATTGGCAGAGAAAATATCTTTTATTTGGGAATCTAACTAAAATTGTAATGACTTTATTTGGGATGCTGTGCTTCTTACATCAGAGATAATCAATCTTGAAAATGAAAAGTCTTTGATCAGAAGTCAGAGAACAGAAGGGGAGAAAGGGGGGTCTAAGCAATACGATTTCATCTGGAAGTTTCTTCATTTGTTTAACAAGAATAAGTTCTTATTAGCCTTGACGTTCTTATTTTCAGACAGAAAAGGTTTTATCCTACCTTGACATGTTTCGACGGAATACTCCCGTCTTCTTCAGAAGAGACACTGATGTTACGAGTGACGTGTCTTATCAGCTGATGTTAGCGAGGCGTGGCCACCCTGTCAGATTTGACAGGGCGGCCACGCCTCCTGCTATCCGGCCGCTCCTCCAAGATGGCACTCCAGGTGTGGGAAAGCATGTAAGCCCACTCGTCCCGGTTCATAGTCCTGTGGGCGCGCTTCCTGATTTCAATTGCCTCCATGATCCAGCGTTCATGTCGGTTGTTTAGGATAAAACCATTTCTGTCTGAAAATAAGAATGTCAAGGCTAATTAGTTACTACAGACAGTATGAACTTTTTTGGAAGAATAAGTTCTGCCCAGTAAATGCGTCATGTTGATCAGTTTTATAACAAATGATGCATTGTGATTAAAAAATGACTGAAAGCTTTCCTGACCAAAGAAATTCATTGAATGAGTAATGAAAGATCTTTTCTCTGTTTTTGGGCAGGGTCTAAGTGCTACAATTCAAGGAAAGTAATTGCCTTACAAACTTTCTCCGATTTTAATTTTTATAGGAAAGGATCCAAGTGAGTGGAAAAGCAACAAAAAAAGAAATTAAAAAAAAAAAGAATTTAAGTGTCAGAACCATAATTCCAAACCCTTTTGCTGATCTGATTCAAATTGCTATTGATGAGTTGTAACTTTAACTGTTTCATTGATTATTCCCACAAAGTGACTGCAATAGCACCAGTTCCACTGGAATGATCTCATAACTATCCTATTATGGGAGGTGAGGAAACCTACCCCCTCCAGAGTACAGAGCTCAATGCTGAACACCTGAGTGTGTGTTGTGAGTCGACCCCCAGGCGACACGGTACTGTATGTTGGCATAAAGTGGTAATTGTTGAGGTCAAGGTCTTTTGGGAGATTATTATTATGGGCTATTGCATGGAGGCGCCATGGTATCTGAAATGCAAGTCATTGGGAGGATCTGGATGAAGCTGTTTTTGAAATGTTCTGACTCCAATTTGTCATTTTTTCAGCAAAAGTAAATATTATAAAATCTGATACATCCAATGTTAAATTATGCAGGTGAATGTAACCCTCGTTCTGTATATGCTGAGTGCACAGTGGATCTGCATGTGCCTGTGCCTGTGTTTGTGCATGTTTTTATTTTCTCGCATGTTTTATTTTCTCACTCCAGTGACTGGCGTGTGGCAGTTTAACGTACCAGCCGATCAAGGCCCGCTCACTCTTGGAGCCTCCCTAAAGTTTTGAATGAATATGCTGATGGTGTTAGCAGGACTATTAATGCTATTCCAGACACTGCCACAAAACCCCGACTTCTCTAGGATACTGAAGGAGTCGAGGAAGGCTGGGCTAAGTGCCCAGCACCGTGTGATAGACACTAGGTTGCTGATGGAAAATGCGTACAGAGCGTCTCGCAGAACCCAGCAGGCTGCAGGGGTGCCCCATAACAGCCTAACGTGGCCTTTAATATTTTCTGGTTGTTGTCACCATAAAATGGTGCCAATGGGGGGAATTGTTGGAAAATATTGATTCATTATATATCCAAATGCATTAATAATCAAGTATTAATTGATATTAACTGAAACAATGTTTTAATAATCAAGTATTCACTAAAGCAATTTATATCTGAGTGAATTGTGCTGTAACTCTCTTTGTCTTCTCTATTCTGGATTTTTCAGTGCTTGTAGCAGATAATTTTTGTTTCTCTTATCTAAAGAACACAGAAGTACTAAATTTAAAGTCGAGTGGTGAAGTAGACGGCCTAATCGCGAGATGAAATTTATGGCAGAAAGCTGGACAATGAGTAAGGAGGAAGGAAGAGCAGCGATATGTTGAGGAATACCATGTAAGGCAAAGGTCTAGTAAACAGAACATTTTTAGTTTGAGAAGGGGTACAACTGTTGGTTTTCATGGAAGAACTGAGCTGATTGTATGATGACGGATGACGTAAAACCCCTCCCCGCAGAATAAGGTACAATAAATATTGAACTGATGAGGAACTCGGGGCTGCTATCAGCCCTCTGGTCCTCTACGACCAGAGATTCTGTACTCAAAGAAGCTTTTGTTTATCTGAGTATTCTTCTTTCCAACTCTTTGCTAAAGTTCATCGGCTGTATATGGTTTCTGTATCATTTGATGGTTTGAAGCCTATTTTTCATTTGTCTGCATCTGTGCACATGAATTTACCTTATTGTACTCATGTTTTTACCTTCTGAATTATTAAAGTAAAATTGTTGAAATGCTAAACTGCTTTTGGGTCCTTCATTTAAAAGTCAACGCTAAACAGTACGAATTCCTCAACACAGCTCATTTAGTCCTGTTAGTCTTCACTCCCTAGCAGTCTTAAGGAAGTGGCACAGCGGCAGCTATATATTCACAATGGCTCGCAGTCCTGCATTTACATGTTTCAATTTTCCTTCACAGATTTCTCATCACTTTACCAATGGAACACAGATACAGGAGATTCCTCCGACATGGCTGACCAGGAATCAGCCACAGGACCTGCCATGGGAGACTGCAGAATCCTGGATCTGGACGACTCGAGAGAACTGGAGAGAAATCCAGGATTATTCTCATCAAACATTGTGGAAGATAATTTTCAACCTCTGGCAAAACCTACCCCATTTTTCATCAAACACTCATATGTTTCTTTGCTAATAATCTTCACTGATGGGACACAGATACAGGAGATTCCTCTGAAATGGCTGACCTGGAATCAGCCATAGGACCTGCCATGGGACACTGCTGAATCCTGGATCTGGAGGACTCCAGAGAACTGGAGAGAAATTCAGGATTATTCTTATCAAACATTGTGGGAGATAATTATCAACTTAAGGCAAAACCCACCTAATTTTTCATGAAATGCTCATTCGTGTCTTTATTTGCATTAAGAGGCAAATTTATTCTGTGATCCAAGGGTGTGTTTAACAAACAAGATTTGCAAGAATGTTCACTCACAGATATCTAAGATTTGTCAGATCTTGTTTGATGTAAGGGTGACAAAATGCTATTCAAATGGCGACACCTGCAGACGATTAATTTTTCTTTTTCTTTTTTTTTTTGGTTCACCACCACCCCGCCTCTTTGGAGGACAACTATTTTTAATTACAAACATTGGAACCGAAACATTACAATGAAGCTCCTTTGAGGGAAGGGAATAACAGCAAAATAAATTACAAAAAAAAAAAAAACAGAACAAAACAATAGGATAATATTACAACCCAATGGGGGGACTGACATAGATGTAGACAGGATAAAACTTACCATCATAGACAGAGAAGACAAACATACAGACATTGGCTGCGTTTACATGGATTGTTTTCCTCAATCTGATTGAAATCAAACTGATTAAATGAATCTGATTCGATCTGTATACATGAACGCGAAGGAAAGCGATCCACGCTCAATCCGGCACAGATACATGGCCCCAGCTGAGACCAATTACAGTTTCTTTGGCACGCAAAAGGTCCCACTGCCTGAAC
This sequence comes from Gymnothorax javanicus, assembly GCA_029692085.1. Taxonomy (NCBI): domain Eukaryota; kingdom Metazoa; phylum Chordata; class Actinopteri; order Anguilliformes; family Muraenidae; genus Gymnothorax; species Gymnothorax javanicus. The sequence goes on along the minus strand of CM056208.1, from coordinate 12,754,412 downwards.
GAACGTTATTACGGATTACATAACTACTACGTACTAAAGCGCATGATGAGAACGAATAATCCAATCCATCAACCGAATCCACTCTGTTCAGCCGTTTATATGCATCAAGATTATCAATCGGGCGTAAACCTCTTTCAATCTGATCGAAAATTTGAACCGATCTGGGTGAATCAGATCAGCTAAGGTGGTTACATGAGACATTTCGAATCTGACTAAGCTGTCAATCCGATTATAAGAAGAATTTTTGGACCCATGTAAACGCAGCCATTGACAGGCGTAGATCGGGCATAAACTTAAGAGGCGATTCCACCAACACACACAGACATGGGCAGGATAAGATGCACAAAAATAAATAGGAGATGAATGTTACTGCGATAAATAGATGAAAACGATATGCATACAGACAGAAAAATTCATTCAAGGGATAGCAGTATAGACACATACACAACTTAGCTACATTAAAAATGCAGCAGTGAAATATATACCGTATTTGCGGCAAATTAAAGAATCCGGTTTTTATTGCTTTTCAACGTGAAATACAAGTGGAAATAAAAGCGAGTAGTATTGTAATCCTGATGCGCTCCACGTGAACACGCAAGGTACCTCAGTGATAACAAACATTGAGCTGTTTGTGATGTGTACAGAGACTCTTGACTTGTTGTTTTGGATGTGTTCAATAGCCTACATAAAGCCAAAAAAAAAAATCAAAAATGCTACGGAATCAAGAAAATGGAACGGCTTGTGGCACAGGAGAGAGAAAAAGAGCCTTTGGCACGTTACGGGCAGATCTCAGTTGCTGAGAGGTGGTGCATCATTTGCACTGCCACCGTTCAACAATCAGTTGGCTGTCTATCCGAGAATGAAACACGAGCACTGTCACTGACTGACCCCGCTTAGGGCAGCCACGAGTGACTACGGTTCCTCAAGAGCGCCACATCCGGTTACAGCTTGTATGTGACAGCAACCTAAACTGATCATGAGACGAGGGGTCCGAGACGTCTGTGTGTGAATGCAAGTACCGTTCGACACCGTTTACGTGGGCAACATATGCGTGCACAGGACCGCTACAGGAAACCCACTTTTTGCCCATTTGCGCATTGCTGCTCTAAGTGGGTTTAGTCAATGACAGTGCCTGTTTTCCATTCTTAGACAGAAATGGCAAAATAATGTGCCAAGAAATGACACAGAGGCAGGTGCCCCCAGTCAGCAGCGAAGAGTTCTAACTCCTGTTGATAGGTAAAAGTGGGTTTTCTGAAGGGGCCATGTGTACACATATGTTGCTCATGTAGTAGATGGCGTCAGACAGATTTGAGACCAAAGTCAGTATCAGGAGAAATTGATAAATCCTTCTCCTGTTGGTTCACTGGGAGTGGTACTGTTGTCTCTCTAGCAGAAATTAGCTTGTACAATTTAGAAAAGATTTTCTTGAAATTTTTTTGTTTGTAAATTTCTTCAGTCAGAGGGGAAGGCAGTAAGTTGTTAGCAATAATGTTAATTTTATAACTTAATAAGATTTTACATGGATTTATTTAATGTATTGTGTTTCACTGATCCCATACTTCTGGATCAGGATCTGAAAAGTAATGAAAGTATTATTCTGGAAGACATGGTGAAGGTGTGTGATGCCTTTTTGTTTCTATGTGCTGAATATAAATGGTGTTTTCTTGAGTAAGAGGTCAGGGTTGTTCCATTGTCCAGCTGATTGTCAGATTTGTTGAAATCAAGGTGTTTTTGAAGCAGTTATGTTTTTTATGATGGTAGAAATTGAAGAAATGGAAGATTGAATGATGAGATGTCAATACATTCTGATTGCTCAATTTCTAACCATGGTGAGTTCTCTTGATTTGGATAAATCCAATTTGTGATGTAATGCAGTTGACTAGCAAGATAATAGTTGTAAAAATGGGGTGCTTCTAATCCTCTATGACTTCTCCACTTCCGTGAGGTAGTTAGTTTGATCCACGCTGTTTTACTTTTCTTGTAGAATTTTTTCGTTATTGAGTCCAGTTATTTTTCCCAAAGAATTTTGTTGTTATTGAATTTATTGACTGGACCCAGTTAGAAGTAGTTAAATCTTCCTAACATAGTCTTTTGTTCAGACAGAGACAAACGGAGTTTTCTGTGTTTGTGCCCATCCTAGGTTATTGCATCTGCAAATTGTCACTCTTACATTGCAGTTTTTGTGAAACGTAACTTAGTGTCACAGAATAAATACGATGGAAAGCTTAAAAAGGCGTACCAACAGAATGCTGACCTGCAATACAGTCATCATCATTTCCTATGGCATATAGCAACTGCTACCACGGTCCATGCCTTAAACTGTCGTCATCACATTGCGCCGCATGGACGTTTTGAGAGACACGTGCACGTTACATGCTATTGTTTGACCTTCATCGGAAAATACCTTCCCCTGGAATTTTCACGTGGCAAGATTTTTCTGCATAAGAGGTGAGTTTTCTTTTATTAATTATTCTTTTTATTTTTGATGTTAAATGAACCAAAGCCCCACTTAAAGGAAAAAAAAAAAACTGCAGGCAGTGCTTCCGTGTTGTAGCTTACCCACCGTACAGAAGCTAGACATGTTAGCAATAGCATCCATATTTGTCAATTTGCATACTGTAAATTGGATGTAATTAAATGTTTTTGCACGATTTTCAATCAGTATGTGTTGTTTCAATGGATAGTTTTTGTTGTTGTTAGCTATCTTTTTTGCAACGGCCGGTTTCCTCGTGTCACATTTGGAGTGAGAGGCCCACATGCTGTTATCATAAACGTAAAACCATGCCAGCATATGCATTGGATTGCAGGTTTAGACTGACTGTCTTGCAGCCTTTTTGCGCAGCCTTGGAAATGTTCCGATTAATATTATATCAGTAACTAGCTTACAAATATCTTAAGCGACATTTAGTCAGTAATGGCTTTGCCAGGTAGCTCGTTGGCTAAATCAGCTTAACTCACAGTTGGGTATCATTCGTTAGCTTGCTAGCATATGGTGCATAGAAATGAATAGAGATGAGAGAATAGTGATTATTTAGCTAGCTAAATCAGCAATACATCTTAAAGTTTTATTAATTGGCCACAGGTAGCGTGCTATATCTACTTAAAATGCCAGCTAACACTGGGCAACAGTACTTGGTTATTAATAATGTTGCAGACTTAGCCGAAGCACTTCTGAGGTGGGGACCGTACTGAGCCAGGAAATTACAGGCCAGTCAGTTTAACTTGCATTACGTGCAAAATATTGGAATCTATCATAAAAGATGAGCTGGACTTATTTCTTGAACGTAACAGTATCTTGAGGGATAGCCAACATGGTTTCCGTAAGGGAAGGTCATGCCTGACAAACCTTCTGGAATTTTTTGAAGAGGCCACCAAGACTTATGACCAGAGCAGGGCTTATGACATCATATACTTGGATTTTCAGAAAGCATTTGATGCAGTACCGCATAAGAGACTAATTTTTAAAATGAGCTCCATTGGAGTTACAGGAGGTATTCTGGAGTGCATTCAAAACTGGTTACAGGACAGAACACAAAGAGTGGTGGTCAATGGTATCTCATCTAGGCAAGGTATGGTGGGGAGTGGCGTCCCCCAGGGATCGGTGTTGGGACCCCTGCTGTTCCTCATCTACATTAATGACCTTGATAGGAATATTGAGAGCAAATTAGTTAAATTTGCAGATGATACTAAATTGGGGGGTTTGGCAAATAGTTTAGAGTCCACTAAAGTGATTCAATGATTTGGATAGAATCCAGAATTGGGCAGAAATGTGGCAAATGAAATTTAATGTAGCGAAATGTAAAGTTGTACATGTAGGTAATAATAACATTAGACGGGATTACTTCATGGGAGGTTTAAAACTGGAATCTGCTCCACATGAGAAAGATCTGGGAGTGATTGTTGACCAAACCCTCACAGGCTCTAGCCATTGTGCCGTAGCAGTTAAAAAAGCTATTCGGATGCTGGGATACATTGCCAGAAGTATTGAGTACAAATCTAAGGAGGTGATGCTTCTTTTGTACAACACATTTGTCAGACCACATCTGGAGTATTGTATGCAGTTCTGGGGACCATACTTTAAGAAAGATATAGAGGCTCTAGAGAAAGTTCAGAGAAGAGCCACTAAGCTAATTCCAGGTATAAAACATGAAAGCTATGAAAGAGGCTGAAGATCCTTAATCTCTTTAGTCTTAGGAAAAGGAGACTAAGGGGTGATTTGATTGAGGTCTTTAAATATGTTAAAGGGATTAACAAAGTGAATTATGTAGGATTCCTTCGACCAAGTGTTGTTAGTAGAACTAAGTTGACCAAAGGTAAATTTAGCGCTGATATTCGGAAATATTTCTTCACCCAAAGATCATTTCGATGTGGAATAGCTTGCCTGACCATATTGTTGAGGCAGAGACCTTGGGGGTTTTCAAGAGTAGGCTTGACTTAAAGCTAGATACCATTGAGTCATTGAGTATCTGAAGGGATATATTCATAATAGTATAAAAAACTGGCGAGCGTAGTTGGGCTGAACGGCCTGTTCTCGCCATTCATGTTATGTTATGTTAAGGGGGCTGCTGGCGTAGCATTGCTAGATTGGCTGTTATCTGGCAGTGGCTGGTGGGCTGGCACGGGGTGTTTTGCATTGGGGTGCGGCCTGGTGCTTACACAGATATTCACTGGTCATTGTCTTTGTAGTCTCTAATTGATGGAGCTGTGGGATGATGGGGACCTGTTTGATTGCCTTCGGTTGTGCGGCTTACGACCCTGAGCACAGTGGCACTTTTAATTGTGAGGTTTGGGCTTTCCGCCCTAGGCCTGGGGTCGGACGGGAGTAGCTGATCTGTGAAAATTGTCATTTGCTTTTATTGTTTTGTCTTTGCTTTTCTTGTCATTGCTGCTACTGCTGCTGGGGTTGTTTTTGTCCCCAAAAGCATGCTTATCATGTGGACATTTTCAAGATGTTATTTCTTTTTTTTCTTCTATTGTTATTAATTATTATTATTTTAATCTGTTGTCATTGCTGTTTTTGTTGATGTTTGTATTTTTCTCCCTTTTTTCCTCTTTTCCCTTCTCATTTCTAATTTCTGTTAATTGAAAGGGTGATAGTCAAGATGGGGGGTAATATAGAAAAAAGAAGGAGAAAAAATCATAAAATAAAACCAACTATTAGTGTAGGTGATCATTACTACCTTGTTGTCAACCATCTCAAGGTATGAATTGCCATGCACTGAGAGTAACGTGCCTTACTGGTCTGATACTCAAGGTTCTTTCTCAGCTGTTGTTCTATTTTATCTGCTACAGATTCGTGGACAGACCAGCAGGGGTCCCAAGAAATGCCCATGGACACGGAAGGTAATGTATTCATATCACTACGCAAAAAAGTGCGGACAATTTAAACGTGAAGCACCTGCTCTTTGATTGTCAGTGCCATACTGATCTGCTAGAGGTCATAGTTGTTATATTTTATCTGTTACAGATGCACGGATAAACCAAATTCAATTGTTTCCCACAGAGAGTTTCCTCTGTCTCATTGTTTAAAACCTAAGTTTTTAGTTTTCTGCCTGAATCCCCCACAGTGTTTGCTAAAGTGACTTTAATGCGCACATGGAAAGGTTTACAGTTAGCAAGCAGCCTCTCTCATCTTTAAAGAAATTTGTTAAAACACTCATACATTAATATAACAAAGAATTTAAAAAATCACATGGAAACATTGTGCTGCCCCACATAATTGAAAAAGTAAAAGCATACGGGGAGAGAGTTGAGGTTAAATACCTATGCGGGTGCTGGTCGCTAAATCAGAGAAAATCATTCACAGGGGTGGAGGCTGGATGGATGATTTATGCCTACATGCATGTCAAAGATGATGTGTGCATCAGATTGAGAAATAAGAAGCTGCTCTTAGTCTGCGTGGAGGATGAAATTGATGGACAGCAGTCTGGAAGAGATATGCTGTAGTGTGTTATAAATAAAAGGTCTGCCGCTTGCACCATGATCTATTCACCACTGCCAGAAAGGTTACCCCCAAAGTTTACTGGGAATTAACCTATGTGTGAAAGAGGCCATAGAGTAATGTTTAATAAAACGGATATTCACACATACATCAGCGCTCACGATGGCATGGGGACAATTAATGCGCCTGCCTGTGATCATCATGCTCGCTGAATTATGATGATTAATGTACTCAACTAAGACTGACACAGCTGGGGCCTATTGCAGGAAGGCGGGATAAGAGATTGGCCCAGGATCGGCACGGGATTTGCCTGATCTCAAGCCCCATTTCGGTTGCACAGAGCGTGTGAGTTAAGCCATGGCACTAGTTACTATGGAAACAAAGTCTGTGGAGCTAGCCAGCTCCGGAGCAAGCTTACGAGCTAGCTAAGCTCCTGTCTCCAGCCAATTTCACCTCAATTCATTCAGAAGTCATTCAAATTGAAAATCAATGTCCTTCACAGTCATTCTGAATTGTGCACTACACATTGCTATCTCAATTATAGTAGGTCCAGAGTAATTATCTTAGAAACTTGTGACCATTGATGTCAGTAAAAGAGCCAATATTCGATCATTATATTCAAGTATCCATGTGACAGTGACCATCACAGTTCAATCAGACCCCCTTCCATGTCACATTTTAATCATATTTAGAATCCGTCATTATCAGATTTGTCCTTAATCCCTAAGTTGAGACTTCCATCAGAGTAGAAAATTAGCAGTGTTGCATGAAGTAGGTTACCGTGTTTCAGTGCGGTCTTAAATCGCTGCGGTAACCCCATACCCAGAGCTATGGAGAGAGAGAGTTATGACAGCTTTTGATATTGCCGCCAGAGCGGTCATGTGGTTCATGTAAGCCTCAATAGTTCCAAACACAGCCCGTGCTGTCATGTTCTCCTATGGGACAGACAGAAGCGATTGCGTTACTGAACGGTAAATATTAAATTAAACCTTACACAATTGCCGCAAACGTATTCTCTTAATGAATTACATTATTTACGTACGTTTTATAGAGGTCATGCTTTTATAGTGACGCGGTGACAACTTAAATAAGTGTAACTACTCAGATGTGTGAACGGTAAGCCTACAGGACACAATAAAATAAGCACAGAAAAGTAATATAGACTAACCACAGCCACCACATCTCTTCAAGAGTAAATCATTTAAAAGACCATCTTTTTGTGAAACACAACATGGCATATAATACAGCTAGCTGACTACAGCAAGATCGCTAGAAAGGTAACAGCGCCTGGTATGGCAAATGCAAATTGACAGATGCAATTTCAAAGAGCTAGCTAAAACATGATGGGTGACACGTCGGTCGTCAATGTCCTAACTTGTGGTTTCATCCAATTTTATTAATAACAAGTGGTTTTCATGCGAAATGGTTATTGAGAGCTAAGCAGAGTTAGAAATTCCTGCAACCGTTTGTGATTAAACTTAAAACAGCTGATCAAGCTAGGCTAGGTCAGAGCATGTCAAAATTGTCAAAGCTGACTTTTAAACAAAAAAACTTCACCGAAACCAGTCACAGGCACTTCATCCCATCATTTACCGTTGTGATTTATATCGGTGTTGTGAGAGATAGAAGTAGAAACTCCATAGAGTTCATGACTGAATTCCCACAGCTGACCAAGCTAAACTAGAAGCAAAGAACATGAGCTTAAATTATCACAACCTCTTCAGACTTTATATATATATATATATATCGTGGTGCTGAAAATAAACAATTGGAGATTATAAATTATACATGACCACGGATATGATATATACATTTCGTGAACTATAAGACTTCAATATTTTATCACTTACCGTCGTTGTTGTCCCAATGGAAGTGAATCGGTACGAAGCTGCGAGAATCCTCTTTTGGAACTATTGGAAGTTCCAGTACCTGGAAGTGCGCCGCCATTTTTTGTACACGAGAGTCAATGAGAGTGTCGCAACTCTGAGAATATCAATGGCTCTGCCCCTACCTACAGCACTGCTGCTACTTTTCTCCGTCTTTATTCAGACTGCGACGGGTAAGGTAGAGTCGTTGCCTTAGTGCTGGACACGAGTGCAATGTCGCTCGCTTCGCGATACTGGAATCAAACATTTTCAGGAGGCTCCTTAACGTAATTTTCTGCCACTAACATTCTACTTTTTAATTTGAGTATGCCTCCATCAGAGGTGATTAAATGCAGTAAGTAAACTCAACTAATCTGTAAACGTCTTCTAGATCAGACTATCAATTCAGTTTGTCTAGGACAAAAAAGGGCTAGCAGCAAATTTGCGAAGCATGTGTGAGTTACGCAAACGCTTCCACAGTTTCATCGAGAGTGAATATGCATTCACAATGCACGTCTTGCAAATGCTGAATCGGAAGGAGTGTCGCTCGACGTTAAATCTGACAGCGACGGCTTATCACGTTCAAAGTAACGCCGAAGTGCATCAGCTACTCTTTTTTGATGGCGCTGAAACACTTCCTGAGTTTACTTTCACTTGAATTTAGCTCACTTTAATACTCCTCTCAAACGTCTCGCACCATTCAGACAGAAACTAAAGGAATAGCAAGCAGATGCATTTCAGAGATCCCATCGTCCCTCTGTCTGAACGTGGTCTTTGAGCGTTGCTGGCGCATGCGTCTGCTGCAGCTACTTAGTGTCCATGGTGATGATCAGCGATTCTGTGATCGATCTCGGGGTCTATTTGAGGTAGCCGTGTGCGCGCACTCAGCAGAATCAGCGGTACCGGACTTCACTTAGCCTATCCTCCTCCACCCGCTGTTAGCTTTGTGCAATCAATTAAGCCAGTGACGCGCTGTTTGGGAGATGGCAATCGTCGCTTTAGTGTTGATCCAGGATCTCAGGATCCGACTTTTGTGCAATAGGCCCCTGTACTGTTTGTATGTACTCCACTGATCACTTTAGACCTATGCCAATAAACAGGAAGGAAACCACCACCATCTGCCTCCTAAAAAAGCAAGTCACCCCGAAAGGTGAATTAATTAATTAATTAACCCTCCTATTATGTTCAAATTAATAAACCATTTTTCGTTTGTGGTAAATTTGATCCCCACAATGTAAAATTATAGGATGTTTGTGACTTAAAGGTTGACCCAATCTCCTCTCAGCTCATTTATCCCTTTCTACTGACCATTTTAATAGCCCAGTAAATAAAACATGACTCCCTCATCCTCCCCTTACACATCAAGCATTAATTTTACATGATAATGGCAAAATGAATGAGACCAAATGTGAAATGAATGAGCAATTAATTCGAACATGCCCCAGTTTTAGGCTTCACAACAAAAATGAGATCAAAATTATGGTTTTATGCAATACTTGATCCTGAGGTCAAAATGACCCAAACACCACTGATGCTCACAACATGTGTACAAAACATAAAATATTATTTTTTTGAGTTGAAGTCATGTGTTACCAGTAAAATTAGGAAAAAAATCTAGCCGAAAAAAGTATGCTAACCATGTTTTTAGAGACACTGAACATTGAGTCGGGTCAAATTGAGAGAACAATGCGTGGTTGCTTTGCTTCTTTCTAAGCGTACCATGAAAAATACTTTGTACTTGTACTTGCACTTTTGATACTTAAGTATATTTTCTCACAAGATACTTTTGGTACTTAAGTACATTTAATGTGAGCTACTTTAAGACTTTTACTCAAGTAATTTTCTTATGGGTGACTTCAACTTTTACCAAAGTAACTTTCAGTTATGCTACTTCTACTTTTACTTAGCTATTTCTTTCCAGTGCTTTATATACCTTTGATACACACACACACACACACACACACACACACACGCAAGCACACACCCACAAGCACACACACAGAGACTCAGAATTGTGAATCTTCTTATTTTACTACAAATATATGAGTAACATGGTTACCTTCAACATTTTAATTGTTGTTAAGTAAAATTTGTCATTTGTGTAATTGAAATATGGAGATACCACACACTTTAAGTGATGCCTTGTTTGCTTGAAAGCTATTATTGACTTTAGTTGGATTGAGAATGCCTATGAATGTGTGTGAGGTGAGGTAAACATCAGAGATGCTTTGCCACGAGCTGCAACTGCAGGAACTACACTAACTGTGGTGATGCAAATCTTCTTCCGAGATGGTACTCCTTGGAGCATCCAAACATTGTTGGAAAACCCTTCTGCATCATCAGCAGGGATCTCAGGTTCACTGGTGTTTCGCCCCTTAACCTGTACACCTCGCCTGAGTGGGGCAGCGAAGACTGACTAGGCCTCACCTGCAGAAGCGTTCCAACTGTGGGATCTCTTCAGCCACAGCCATCTTGAGCTGGTCTCGGCTGCTGCAGCTAAGTCCCTGGTGGTTTTCTTCTGCTGTTTGGACTCCAGCCCAACCCTCTGGAGGAAGTAGCGCACCGATTTTGCTGGGAACTCGTGGCAGCCGACTTCAACGGGGAAGATGGTTGGGTGCCACCCTTTTAAAACAGCTTCCTCGATCAGGTCTTAATATTTAGCTTTTTTCTGTTGGTGAGACGTGGCAAGCCTCTCTTCCCAGGGCACCGTGAGCTGAGCAACTATGATGGTTTTTGTGGTCCTGGATAGCAGGACCATGTCTGGTCGGAGGGAGGTCACTGCCACGTCCTGTGGGAAGAAAAGCTTCCTCTTTAAGTCCACTCTCAGCTTCCAGTCGGAGGCGCGTTGCAAGGTAAAAGGTGGGTTCTTGGCCACAGTGCTGGTCTTAGGAGCCTTGTCCCCTTCCCTCACGAAGATTATGGCTTCGGGCGGTTGGGCCTGCTTGTTGTTGGCTTTGACCCTCTGCTGTTCCACCCATTTAGCGATTTCCATGAGGACCTTATCATGCCTCCATCTATACCACCCTTCTGCCAACGCCTTTGGACAACCGGTTAAGATATGGTTCAATGTACAGGAAGCTGCTCCACATTGCTTGCATGATGGGTCTTCCTCTCCACCCCAGATGTTCTGGTTGCTTGGGGTTGGCAACAGGTGCATCACAGAGCACAGGAGAAAGCTCAACTGCCCTTGATCAGTTTTCCACAGTTCCTTCCAAGACAGTGGTCACTCCTGTGCCTGGTCCCACTGCATCCATCGACCCTGAGAGGCAAGCCTGATGGCTTTCACCTGGCGGTCCACCTCTGCCGCCTCTCAAACTCTTTCCACCACGAGGCCTCTTCTGGCTCTGGCATCAGCTTTGCTCCATATCTTCTTGCTGTAGTGTCAAAAGCCCAAGCGTCCCTGACATAACACACCCACGATTTCCAAGTGTTTCCAGTAGGATTCTGCTTCCATCACTGCTTGCTGGGGCTTCCACTTTCTGCCGGATTTGATAGTCTTGCTTGCGTGCCTTACTTTCCCATCATTAGACAAAAGGAGTGTACTGACTGCCCTTACCTTAGTGGCTTTAAACTCCTCAACCACCAATGAGAGCAGCAAGGGAAGCTTGGAGGTCTTGCTGTACAGGTTGATTGCACTAAAGGATGGGGGGACTCCCAGCTATTTCTGCAAGAACTTGCTGCACAGTCTTTCAATTCCTTCCACTTGGGACATGGGAAAATCATACAGTAGAAAGGGCCATTGCAGCCAAGGTATGATGCCATACTGAAAACACCAGACTTTAAACCTCCCAAGCAGTTGGCTGATGTCAATTGCCTTGAGCCAGATGTTCAGCTGGGCTTTGGTATTGGTGAGATTGCCACTGTCCTTTAGGGAGCTGTCTTAATGCTTTCTGAGGCACCGGATCCCTTCATCTTGGATTGTTGGGATCTCTGAGCCTTGGATGCTAAAGATGTTTCCTGTTAGCTTCCCCTTCAGGATACTGAGGCTTCTTGACTTCTCAGATTTGAACTGCAGGCGTGACTATGTCGCCATCTTTTCCAGTGCGCTCAGGATCCGTTGTGTCCCCTGGATTGATGGAGTCATCACAGTCAAGTCATCCATAAAGGCTCGACAGGCGGGATGTCTCATGCCGTCGTCTGCTTTCGGGCCTCTACGTTGCGTACCTCCTGCCTTCAACAATAGATTCATAGCCGCTATGAACAGGGCCACGGAAATCGTGCATCCTGCCGCGATGCCCTTCTCGAGCCTTTGCCATTTGGTGGTGACACTTCCCACGGTGAACCTCATCCTCAGCGCATCCATATCCGACATCACAAACTCGACTACCTCTGATGGAACTCAGTAGTGATCCAATGCCTTTCGGATCAGCTGGTGTGAGACGCTTGGGTAGGCTTTGGCGAGGTCCAACAAAACGACAGAGAGTGTGTTGTTGTTACTCTTAGCTTTGTTGATGAGCTGGCTAATCACTGCTGTGTGCTCCAGGCAGCCAGAAAATCCTGGTATTCCCCCTTTTTGGACACTGGGATCAATGAACTCGTTGGCAAGCAGGTATGTTGTTAGCTTTTTGGCGATGATGGACAAGAATATTTTTCCCTCTACGTCCAGCAGGGAAATCTCCCAGAACTGGTTAAGTCTCATGGAATTTAGATCTTTTGGTACAAAGCAGCCCTCTGCTAGAGTCCAGAGCCCAGGTTCCAGCTTCTTCTTCCACAGTGTCCGTAAGAGCTTTGAGAGCCTCTTCAGCAGCTGTGGGCAGCATTTGTAGATTTTGTAGGTGGTGCCTGATGGTCCTGGGGCAGATTTCCCGCCCGTGCTTTTGTCACCACTGCCCTTACCTCATCCATGGTAAAGTCTGCCATGTTAAAAGGGGTGTGTGGCGTGAGCATCGGCAATTGGAAAGGACATTCACCCAGGGGAATACCTCACGAGGGTCTCTGTGTGCAGCCGCCACACTGTTTTCTATATCCTCCTTTTTGCACATGTCAGGGTCCCACCCTTGGGCTTTCCTAGGAGGTCCGCTGTGAATTGGAAAGGGTTGTTGAAAAAGGCTTTCCTCTTTTGGCGGTTCTCCCTCTGCTTCTCCCGGGTGGTCTCGGCTCTCTGAAGCTGGATTAGCTTTTTCCGCGTCTCTGAGCTGATCTCATCCAGGGCCGCTCTTTCCTCTTCTCTTGCTTCCCGCCACCTTTTCTTGAGTGTCTTTAACTCCTCGCAGCTCTTTGATCTGCCACTGTCTCCTGCTAGGCCCTTCTGGTGGCCTGGGGGTCTTGCCTTCCTTCACGCCAAAGGTATCGTGGCACACCCGGTGCACGACTTCAACTACGGTCTTGATCTTCTTGGCTGCATCTCCTTTCAGAGTGTTGTCCAGGATGGTGTTTAGATCTTCATCCAGTTGGGCCCATCTGCGGTCTGCTGCTGGTGGTAAGTTCAAGCGTGGTTTCCTCTCAAAGTCTTTTGGACTTTCAGATTCACCGCCTCTTCCTGTGCTCTGAGTAGGTTGAGCAGGGAGGTCTGGGGCACTGTGGTTTGCCTCCTGGCCCTGGTCCTCCTCCACCGACTGACAAACAACCTTAACAAACTCAGAGAGGTCACTCTGCGTAAGCTCAGATGCCCTGCATTGCTGACCCTGCTCTTTGCACTTCGACTTGCCTTGGTGGATTTTGACACCACGTTCTTTCTTAAAAAGGCCTCCACAGGTGTTGCATCTTCTTTTGGCTTCAGCCTCCTGTCTTTCCGCATCCATTCTTGCAGTCCTTTTGCCATTGTCCGGGTCTTTGGCCATTTGATCCGTCCGAGATGGCAGATTATCCTCCCCCCTCCTCGGTCTGCCTGAGGGTATTCTCTTTGTTCAGAACTCATAGCTTTCTTGTGCAGCGCTTCGGGGTGCTAGCTCTAACACTATTGCGTGCCGTCTTTCCGAGCTGTCGTCCTATCTGTGCCAATTAATAGTTCTACTGACTTTTTATGAAGTTGGGTGTGTTACCTTGCCAATGCCGCAAGTTTAATTTCATTTGTCAAGCTGTAGTTATGTTTTGCCTCATTTGATGGCAGTGCTAGTTTAAAGGGTTTTTGTCAGGCCTAAATACAGAAAGATGTTTAGCAGTTAGGCCTACTTTTTCTTTTGGAAATAGCCATGTGCAAATCGTTTGATATTGGCCTCTTTTAGGCTTGTTATGAAAAGAAAATAAAACCTGCACTCCAAGAATTGTCATTGTATTTTCCTGGAAAACATTTCAGAAATATCAGTATCGGCAACTACACAAAATAAAATACTCATAATCGTATCAGTTTAAAAAAAAAAGTGGTTTCGGTGCATCCCTAATAATAATAATAATAATAAGCATGAGTGTGTGTGTGAATGGTGTGTGTGCCCTGCGATGGATCAGGTGACCATGATGAGGAAGAATCACATTTGATCATTGATGGATGGACATTATTGGCAGTGCATAGCTGCACTGGACTGGTACAGCTCACATCCTGATGACTCTGTGTTATGGCTCCATGTGACCTGTGAGCGATGATCTCTTTCAGTGGGATTCAGAAGGAGGGAGACGGGAGCTGAGGAGGTGATACAGCAGAGAAGGAGCCCGGCTGACTCTCCTGTTCCTCCTGAGAGTCTCCAGAGAGGTCAGACTCCCAGCAGCACTTTTCATTAGAGGGAACAGAGCCCCCTGCTCTGGGTTAACTGATGTTAGTTCTAATGTCACTTGCACACATAATTGGAACTAGGGCTGGGCGATAAATGTATTGCAATAATTTTAAGCGCAATACAAGTAACTGCCTCTGTGGGGCAGACAGGCGAGCTTGATTATTACCTTTGCTATGACTCATACCTTTAATTTTGTGTTGAACTAACATCAGAGGCCATTTGAAATGCTTCTGGGAAGAAAAGTAAGATTTGAAGTCTGCACCATGTGGGGATGCTTTTTGCTGCGTTACTTCCTTGCATGACAGTTAGCATATCTAGCTTGCTAGATATTTTCACGTCACGCGAGGAAGTTACTCACCGTGTGGGGGCTACCTGCTGCAATGTTACATGCGCTCGAACAATCATAACGTGCAGACCCGTCATATGATGTGCAGACCAGTGACATGAGACAGAAAATGGCACTATAAAACATCCATAATGTCAGTTCATTGGAAAGTGAACTTTCAGAGGGTGCCGCCATTTTTCTGTATCATGTGACTCATCTGCACATCATATGACAGGTCTGCACATTGTGATTGGTCGAGCACGTGTAACATTGCAGCAAATAGCCCCCACTCGGTGAGTAACTTTCTCGGTGACGCGAAAATATCTAGCAAGCTAGATACGCTGCTGCACTGTCACGCGAGGAAGTTACGCAGCAAAAACCATCCCCACATGGCACAACATTACCTGATGCAGTATACACACGTGTCACTTGCCTCAGGCAAAGTTGCACCATCTGGGGCAGGCTTTAGTTTGAAAGAATGTCAGTAATCTGAATAAATAGCAAACCTCTGAATTTCACCTCTCATCCAGGAACTTAATTGTATTATTTCAAAAGATTTCTTAAAAATAACATCATGTTAAGATGGCCCTATTTAAAAATATACACGCCCCCATGAATGTGACAGACATGAGGGTCCTGTACCACGTCCCTGCCTTCCTGTACCTGCCCCTTCTGTCCCCTGCACTTTTCTGGCCTTTAATTCCGAGTTGGATAACATTAAGTTCATTTTAACAAGTTGGTGCTCATATTTCCAAGTTGCCTTGAACGCACCATGATGTGTAGGCTACACGGCAGCGCTGCATGTCTTGCCGTGAGCAGTGAGCATGGACAGTGAGACAGGTGCTCTGACTCTGGATGCCACGAGGAGGTTTGAACGAAAGCAATGTGAAAGGCCCACCAAAGTCAAAATAGCTATTTCAGCCTCGGCTTCAGCTGCACTAAGCAGAAAGCCCAATTCATTGCTAAGCGGCTAGCACACAGACAGGCTAACAAACAACACCTTCTCAGTGAAAAATTCCTGACCAGAGCGGCACACAGCCTTAAATAACAATGACGGAGACCATTTACAGTACCGAGGTGATTCCTGGTGGACTGACTTTGACAGCTTTTTTGCTAAAGTAACAGCTAACTGCGGCTAAATGTAGCCGCTGTCACTAGCATTAGTTAGCGATGGCAGCTAACGTTCGTTAGCTCAGTGAGCAGTCCTCTTTCCTGACTCAGCTCTGAGTTGTCCGGAGCCAAACTCGGGTAGAAATCCTCCTCGGCACTGTATTCCCTTGTCAAATTTGCTGTCGTTGTATTGAAGGCTGTGTGTTTTTCTGTCTTGCTCCTCCACAAGTGACAGCAGACTCTCATCATGGCTGTAGCGGCTAGATTCCATGGTTACAACAATCATTCACAAACACAGCTCTGCACCGGAACAGCGGGATGGCGGGTGGTGCCTGTTAGGGTGCGTGGAAGCTGACCAATCAGATTAGACTCGGCCATTCGAACGGGGTGCCGCCTCCTTAACAGCTTGTTTAACATAAAATAAATGAATATGCGGAATCAAGTAGCCTAGCACAGGTTGTTTAAAAGCGTTGCAATGTCCAGCAAACCAGCCAGCAAGAGGCAAAAAACCTTGCGTTCATTTTTCAAATCAAACCGTGTAAGTTGAGTGATGCTGTTTTTGATAACATTAGCTAAATGATGTCAATTTAGCAATTTCAGCCAATTTAGCTCAGTTAACAAGCATAATAACTATTGTTACTTTAGATGGTTGGCTTGCTAGCTAGCTTCATGTTAGGAATAGACCCACTCTCCTCAAGTTGTGCTGATTTTCACTTTTGCTTTGCAAATAACCTATTTATTTTTAATCTGTATTATTGCAATCGAAAGGGAAGGGAGAAGGCAGTTCACAGTAAATTTGACATGAATTTCCACAGCTATTTCATAACTAATCTTCTTAATGTCTAATCTAAAATTTAGATTTTCTTTGCGTATATTTTTGTCTGTATTGCTATAGAAAGAGCAGAAAGAAGGCAGTTGGGAGGGATCAGGACAGGGACCCAGCAGCAGCAAAGACTGTCATGGAGATGCTTCAGAAGGAGACACAGCAGAGGGCAGTTCTTCTGTGGCTGCTTTAAAACCACACCAGCCAGATCCTAAGACTATTGTGTCTCAGAAGTTGGCAGATAAAACTCTAAGATTTCAGAGACAGTGGTATCAGGATGTCCCTTGGCTCCATTTTATCCCAGGTGTTGACGGAGCATTGTGCTTTTACTGTCGCAAAGCATTTGAAAAGAAAACATCACAGCTTGCAAAAAAACACAGAAGCCACATTTATTTCTACTGGTTTTAAAAAACTGGAAGAAGGGCTGTGAAAGGTTTGCATTACATGCAGAATCAGAGTGTCACAAGATAGCCATAACAATACAAGTCTATGAGACAAGATCAGTGGATGTGCAACTGTCTAATGTACAGGCATCGCAGCAAGAGGAGGCGAGAACCTGTCTGTTAAAAATAATAAGTGCTGTGCAGTTCTTGGCAAGGCAGGGTATAGCTCTAAGAGGGCAAGTTAGGGAAACTTTGCCCAGCTTCTAAAATATAAGTCTGAGAATGACCCTGGTCTAAGCAAATGGTTAAGTTCCCGAACTGACTATACATGTCCCAAAGTCCAAAACGAGATCCTGAGTTTATTGAACCACTCAATAGTTCGTGAAATTGTAGATAACATCAGGTCACTTCCACAACTGCAGTTTTCTGTGATTATGGATGGCACACAAGATGTGTCAGGAAAAGAGACACATGTACAGACCCTAAAACTTAGTTTGTTCATTCCACTCCACTCTTTCAAAAATCTGATTCACTCAACAGTCAAAGATCGTTGCACTTGTTTTTAGTAACTTCATTGTAATGATGTCACTGTACCTGTTGATATGCCCATCTGTCATTTATGTTTGTCTTTTTTTTTTTTTTTTTAGTGACTGCTTCTGGAGTTCCCTCTTGCCCAGATCGTCATTGTTAAAGAGAATTTGTTCTCAATTGACTCATCTGGTTAAATAAAGGTTCAAATTAAAATTAAAAAGAGCAGGAAGCAATATGTCTGAGAGATGTTGACCATGATCTGGTAGTTCATGAAGAATTTGTTGGCATGTATGAAGTGTCTGTGACCACAGGATAGAACCTTGCAAAGGTCATTTTGGATGTATTGCTCCGTCTGAATTTGTCTATTTCTGCGTTGAGAGGGCAGGCCTACGATGGTGCTGCGAACATGGCAGGAATATACTCAGAAGCACAGGCCACCATCAAGCATCATCAACCTATTGCTCCATATGTACATTTGTGGGGCCCATTGTGTGAACTTAATTACACAACATGCCTGCTCAGCTTCTCCTGTTGTCCGTGACTCTGTGCAGTGGGCTCATGAATTGGGAGTCTTGTTTGGCCACTCGATGAAAATGAAGTCCATTTTCCAGGACACTGCTAAATCAGAGAGCGGGCCAGGCCATTCTATCTGGCCTTTATGTCCCACAAGGTGGACTGTCATGGCCGGATCTAGGAGGGTGCAGGAGTGGGCTATGCCCCCCCAGATTTTTACCGCGCCCCCCCAGCGCCTCCTGACTTACTAACGTATATTTTAGCAAAATTAAAAGGAGTGCGTAATGCGAATGAAATGAGAATGAAAGGCGATCCCCCCCGGTCAACAAAATGAATCGCGATCTCCCCCTCACCCCGGTCAACAAATTTAAACACGATCTCCCCCCCCCCGTCAACAAAACGTCTCTACCCCCCAGAAATTTTGATTGCACCAGCAGTCGAGGCAGGCTGCAGCCGGCCCTGTGGACTGTGCGTACAGGTGCCATTCATTCACTGCTGAACCAGTATCAGCCTGTATTACTTGCCTTAGAGGAAATGGCATCTGGTAAGTCAGATTCAGCCAGTACAGCAAATGGCTTGCATGAAAGATTGCAAAAGGGCAATGTAGTTCTCAGTCCCCTGCTTGCCTTGGAGGTTACAGAGGAATTACCCCCAATTTACACCAGGCGCGGCTGTGCCGCAGCACTCGGAGAAATACGCAGCCATTCTAGTCAATGCTCGTGTTTACATCAGATGCGCTGCGGCGCGTGTCAGCAGCGTCCCAGAAGCGGCTCTCCGTGCTGCTCCGCCAAAAATACACGCCGAGTCTATTTCCGCCGCTGGCGAGCCGTAGTCGCGCTGATCTGAATATAGCAGGGATACGTTTCCCATAGTTCAACCATATACATTTAGTGGATCCAACTACGTTAGTATTTGTGCTAATGGGAATCGCACACCAGATCGTGCCAGGCTGGAAGTAACTATAAAGGGGAATACGCTTTTAACTAAAAGAAACCAGCCAAAAATCTTTGATATAAAATTTGTTTTTAACTTATTTTTCAAAGTTGTGATTTAGTTTTAACTAAAACACGGGCACAGTTTTTTTTTTATCTATGGTGTTCACGGCTGGACTGTAGTAGGTTCTACAGCACAACAAAGACGGAAATTACATTAAATGCAATTAAAGCAGAAAAAATAACAAAACATTTAAGGTCGTTGCACAAATATGCCGGTAAAAATGACGAAATATGCGAAATCTGAGCAAGTCGATTGCACTGCTGGCAGGACGCTGCACTGACGTTCCGACGCTGCTGGTGTAAATTGAAGTTGCGAGCATGACGGAACAAAACCACGGCGCTGCGCAGACGCGCCTGGTGTAAATCCCGGGTTAGAGTGCCTCAACAAGTCTCTTCAAAGTCATACACAGGCAGTTGATGGTATGCTTGCTGCTGTCACTTTTGCAAAAGACAGGATGGCTGAAAAAAGAACACAAGAGACATTTCAAGGTATCTACAACAAAGCATCACAAATGTGTGAAATCCTCAATCTGTCTCCAACTGAAATGCCTCTTGTCCGAAACCCTCCCAAACGCCTGGCTGCAGCTCATGCACCTCCCTCCTCAGTTGACTATTTCAGAACAGAATTTTTCAAGGTTCTGAATGTTGTGAGTATACAATTTACAGAACATTTTGAAAAGGAAGGGGTGTTTAGGGTCAGGGATCTTGAAAAGGTACTCTTAACAGGAGAGACAAATGATGATGTTTTGTGTCAAGAAGTGGTCGGGGGAACACCAGATGCAGGAACAATGAGTTTATTGGAACACCAAAACACTAAATGAGAAAGGTAGGCAAGCAGGCCAGAAATAAAACACCGTGTCAATGCACTGAACAACAAGGGAAAACTAAAGCACATGCCCAAGGCAGGGGGAAACAGAAGTACACACTCAATGAGTGGCTAAACTAGAAAACAAAAACTTAACCTAACTAACTGATGGAAACACTGGGAGACTTAGACAAAAGGGAGACAAGACGTGGGTGCAGCAAAAACACAAGGCTCGTGACTAGCACAAAGGAAATACTAGGGAAGGCACAGAAGCTGAGATTTCACAATGAAGCTCAGAGCCGACAAAGTTCCGTCTGAGGATTTCTTCCCTCCTGCCCACAGAAATACACACGGGAGGAGGCGGGGACTCGGAAGGCAATCTCAGAAAGAAACAGAAACACATGGGATTAATAAACAAATTCACGTGAACCGGGTTAACAATAATGACTCGAGACAAGACGCTGAGACAATCAATCAAACTAGACGGTCTAGATTAAGGTAATATGAATGTGACGAGTATAGAAACACCACGAGAGAAGCAAAGGAAAGCATAACTTTAAACGTAGTTAAACAGGGAAAGCTTAGGAAGAAATTACAAAAGCTATAAACGCTCGCACACGCTAATGAGTTAATTAAGGTTAATACTACGTGACAAAATATATACAATCACCCTCAAATAAGTGCTGGTTAGTACGGGTTAGTAATAATCCTATCAGAGAACGCATTCACTCAGAGTTTAGCGAGACCCAGAATTAAGCACAGGTGGCACAATCATTAAGCACAATCATTCATCTGGATGCGTATTTGCTGAATTTAAATCAACACTATTCAAAATTGCATACCTGCGCAAATAGCTTGAGCCGCATGCTTTTTATAGCCTATTTCACTGCCGAGTGCCACTTTTTTCACTCAATACCGAGAGTAATTTTGAATAACGTTGATTTAAATTAAGCAAATACGCGTCCAGATGAATGACTGTCATCTTACCTAATCGGGGAGAACAAGCAACACCTGTTAAGTGTGGAGTGCTCTCGGAGTGAACCTTTTGTTAATCATGAAAATGACTGAGAACAGGTCAGGACTAATAATTGTTTAAAACGGATGTTTTGTCCACCCCAATTCTCAGTTCGACTGAATTTACCCCATGATTTCATCGCTGTTAGATCGCATATGGAGAGAAACTGTGTCTTCAGTTGCCAATTACAATAATTGGTAAACGCATCAATAAAGGAAAATGATTGCAAACTAGCCAGGACTATCCTAATTGTCACAAAGGGACATGTCTGTGCCCCTCCCAATTCCCTGTTCTAGCGCCAGGCCTGATCTGGCCACTTATCCTGTTGATGCTTGAGTCAGTCCATGTCAGCTTAAACAGAGCTCGGCAGTTCGAACTTTTGATTTAGATCATTTAAGTTATGATTTTGATAACGTTAAAAAACTAGAGTTGATCCCTGGGCGATGTACTGTGGCTGCCCACTGCAGATGATGACCTTTTTCCTAGTTATCAGGTGTTCTTGGTTGTTTGGTGCAATTGAATGGGAGAGGATCTTTCGATAAATCATTTGATAAAAATCATCTTGCTCTTGTACAATCTGTCCCCGTCACTTCTGAAATGAAGGCTACGCCCCTGGTGAGAGAGAAATTATTTCCGCATTGCAAGCAATAGACAAATGCACCGAAGACTTGGCAAGCACGTTCAGGCAAATCTGTGCCACAAATTTGTAGCATTTTATATTTTATAATTGAACAAGATTAATTTGAAGTAAAGTACTTCATAGCTCTAGATTTTGGTTATTTTAAAGTGTCTAAATAGCCAACAGTGAAAGTGTAGAACATTTTCTTTGAGCGTATTGAATGTGACATGTAATTGTTATTGCATTCGCACACAGCGGCCAAATGTAATGATCTACCAAACACATTCAGGCAATTTACATGCTGACCGAAACAAAGTTAACGTCTTCAAAATCATCATCCTCTACCCGTCAATTGCTTTCACCCCCTTCCCATTTACTTTGCTTAATTTGCAATCAAACAGTTGATTTGCTCAATTAACAATTTAAATTGATAGGCAGACTAATTTATTTCGATACTACTTTTGTTCGTCACATTTTGAAATTTAAACGACCACAAAACATGACAGAGCTGCGTGAATGTGTTTGCTGGATTATTTCTAGTTTTAGATTTGGCCTCTGTGAGCGAATGTGGGAATAATAACATAATATAACATAACATAACATGAGTGGCAAGAACAGGCCATTCAGCCCAACTAGGCTCGCCAGTTTCTTTTTACTATTGTGAATATATCACTTCAGATACTCAATGACTCAATGGTATCTAGCTTTAAGTCAAGTCTGCTCTTGAAAATCCCAAAGGTTTCTGCCTCAATAATCTACATGTCACGTTTGATACGCTTAAACAAAATGTTTTCCATCTTCTTTTGTAGGTCAGTGCTTCTCAATTTCGGGCCTGGGGCACCCCTGCGTATGCTAGTTTTTGTTCCAAACACAATTGCAATCACTGGATTTTTAACAAGCTGTTTGTCTTAACCGGGTGCATTTATGTTTAGCGCAGTTATTTATCCCATGAAGCCACATTTTAATGAATATCCAAACATACCATGAAGTGGAAAGAAATCCACATCCATATCAGGCACGTTCACACAGGAGAAAGAGTGCAATTTGGATCGCGATCCAAAAATTGATTTTTTTTTTTTTATTCACACAAGGCTAATTCGCACTTGCACTACTGCGAAGCTCGGAGAACGTCCGAACTGCGCATGCCTGAAACTCGACCGAGGGATGACCTCTGCATGGGATTTTCCCGCGCCTGAACATATAAACATACAAACGAGCGAGAGCACATAAACAGCTGATTGCGAAACACCGGATGTTGGTCTGCACGACATGACTCGTGGGATAGAAAAAAACAATTTTCAATTTGGGATTCTGTTCACACACACTGCGCTGGGCAAATAATCACCCTGATTCCCAAAAAAATCGCAAGAGCTAGCTACTGCGAATTCGATCGCGATCAGGATTGCGCTAATTAGTGAGATTTTTTTGTCCACACACAGAAAAAGAATCGCGCTCAGAAAATCAATTTTTAAATCTCACTTTTTCCCGTGGGTGTGAACGCCCCTATTCAGTGGGTTCCTAATTAGTGAAACTGTGGACACATGGTTGTGAAAACGCATTACTTATTAGGCGAGTAAATGATAAGAGTCAAACCTGCCTTGTGTCATGTTAAGAGCCATTCCACGAGAGCTTGACATTCGGTGCGCAGTTGACCCCCCTGGAATTTAATGAAACTTGGCACATAGGTAGATATGGGTGTCTCACAGAAAAAGATGAATTTTTAGGTCCGTATTTCACTTTGCCTGCCGATAGCGCCACCTGGAAGCCACTTAAGTGGCTCAGTTTTGCTGTTGACACCACATTTTACATCAACTATCATGACTTAAGGATACACAGTACCAAATATGTTGCACTTTTATCATGATCTGCGACACTTCAAGTTCGGTTAGACTTCAGCACCACATCAGCGCCAAGCTGGGTAACTACGTTATCGAGCCAGAATTATTTGAGAAATAACAATAAAAATTGAAAATGGGAATGGGAATAAAATAATACCCTAGACATATGCCAAACTAGAATGCTTTATTATGTGTTTACACACAACAAGACTATCATTTTCAGTGAATAGTACCTTGGTATCTTGCTGCGTTTGTGCAATGGATGGCCAGAAAGATGGTCGAAATTCATTATTGGTGCATGTTTGCAGTAGATTTTCTCAGTAACCCAGATTTGTACTGTGAGGGTAAATGCTGTTTGTTGTGCTTTTGGAACTGTATTTTCGGGAATACCAAGCATTTCTTTGGTAGTATCCATGCTGTCAAGCTATATGGACCACAGTTGTAGGAAAAACTCAAAATGGACCGTTTCATAGCAAATTGTGCCTATGTTTAGGTGGCATTATTTTGTTTACCCAGCAAGATCAAGATCTGAAATTCTCTGGTTACATATTCCCTTTGGGGTACATTACAGCATTGGTAAAATTTCAATGGTAGTATTTACACTGTAGATGATTTTAAACATCAACAGTTGGAAATATTCGCCTCCAGGGGTCACTGTACGCTGGATGCAAGTATTGGCCATCCCCACCAATGTACCAAAGAAATTGTTTTTGAATTGTGATGCCCACAGCTAGTTTTCTCTGAAAATGAAGAGTTTAGCTTGGTACTATGCTGGGTGGATAGCTATCTGATCAAAGTTGGTGCTCAAAAGAGCTAATGTTCTACCGACCTAGTATTCTTTATTCCCAGACATATACCAACGTTCTGTCTTTTCACATATATAAAGTATATGCACAGTTATACATAAAATTTGTAATCTCTTTGGTATAAAGCTGGGTTGGTTGTAAATTGGAAAAGAATGTTAGCGGTGACTGTTGCATTGTGTCAACATGCAAGACTTTTACCAGTAGTCAGTATAGTGTATAGTTTTTTAGTGTTGGTGAGTTTCAGAAAAAAACAAATTATCTGCATTTTTGCATTACTATGAGAATCGGAGAGCAGGCTTCAGTGTTAATTCTAGGATTTCCCTAAGGTATGGTGATTGGGTATGAAAAAGGGCACAGCAGTTGCGTCAAGTGAGTGATTGTCCTGATAAAGGGCACAGAAATCCTAGCAAGCAAGCAGCATGCTGCCAAGAAAAGGGCAGTTCATTTGTAGTGGTAACTTGCATGCCTTAATTCCTAACACCTGCCCATGATG
Source organism: Gymnothorax javanicus (assembly GCA_029692085.1). Taxonomy (NCBI): domain Eukaryota; kingdom Metazoa; phylum Chordata; class Actinopteri; order Anguilliformes; family Muraenidae; genus Gymnothorax; species Gymnothorax javanicus. The sequence goes on along the minus strand of CM056208.1, from coordinate 12,729,703 downwards.
TCTAGCCTATGGGATGCACGCTGGTTGGGAGGGCGGGTTTCTTTTACAGACTTCCCATTTCCGTGCGTACCAAGCCATGGGTGTTGACGCAACTATTGCGCCATATAGGCTGCAGCCCGCTATTTAATGTAGACAGAGAAGCTCACTATCAACGGCCTGTAAGCAGCCCTGTAGAGACCCAGGATGCAGTGTGGTAGGGCTTGCCTCAGGCTCGACTGGCTCTGTGGGTAACATCGACCCGGATCCAATGAAGAAGGCCATGGATGGCTGCTCAGGGCCAAGGCCAAGGAGCACCTCTGGGGCGCACCACCAGGTGCCCCCAACCCACAATTGAATTCCAAAAACAGACTGACGGATGGAGCTAGTCACATGCTGTGTTGACATCATTTCGCTTTGGATAACATGAAAAGTATAAAACCGTTTTAACTTTTGTACTATACATTCTGTCTTCATGTACACGATTGTGTGACAAAGATTTTTTTTAAGAGTTCAAATTATGGACTGTTATTTTATGTAAGTATACGTATACTGTTGACACATGACTGCATACGTACTTATGGTGGTATGCCTTTTACATTAGTTTTTTTTTTTTTAAAATTTTGGGCTGGTCATGTTTAATAACTTGCTGTACGTTTTTGACTGCGCTGTACCTTTACTTGGTAATAATAGGTAATATTGTGCATTTGTAATGCTCACAGGCACCATCTGTTTGCAACCAAACAAGCTTTATACTAAAGGGATTACAGATTTTATGTATAACTGTGTATGTGCTTCATATATTTCAAAAGACAGAACTTTGGTATATGTCTGGGAATATGGAATGTTAGGTTGGCAGAACCATTAGCTCTTTAGAGCGCCACCTTTAGTCAGAAAGCTATCTACCCAGCATAGTACCAAACCAAACTCTTCACTTTCTGAGAAAACTAGCTGTGTGTATCACAGTTAAAAAAATTTCTTTGGTACATTGCTGGGGATGGCCAGTACTTGCATCTAGCCTACAGTGCCCCCTGGAGGGACAATGTATCCAGAGAATTTCAAATCTCTATCTTGAATCTGTAAACTAAATAATGCCGACTGAACATAGGCACAATCTGCTAAGAAATGGTCCGTTTTGAGTTTTCCTCCAACCTTGGCTCCGTCTAGCTTGAAAGTGTAGATACTACCAAAGAAATGCTTGATATTCCTGAAAACAGAGCTCCAAAAGCACTGCAAACGGTATTTATCACCATGGAACATATCTGTGTTACTCAGAAAATATACAGCAAACATTAACCAAAATCAATTTTGACCATCTTTCCGGCCATCCATTCCACTAACCCAGCAAGATACCAAGGGAATTTAACTGAAATTGATAGTTTTGCTATGAGTGAACACATAATAAAGCATTCTTGATTGGTATATGTCTGGGATATTATTTTATTCCCATTTTCAAATTATACTGTGATTTCTCAAATAATTCCGGCTCAATAACAAGATTACCCAGCTTGGCACTGATGTGGTGCTAATGTCTATCCAGACTTTAAGTGTCACAGGTCATGATAAAAGTATAACACATCTGGTACTGTGTACCCTTAAGTCATAATAATTGATGTAAAATGTGGTGTCAAAAGCAAAGCTGAGCCACTTTAGTGGCTTCCAGGTGGCGCCACCGGCAGACTTCTTGAGATACGGACCTAAAAATTTGGCCTTTTATGTGAGTCTACCATATCTACCTATCTGCCAAGTTTCATTCAATTCCAGGGGGGTCAACTCCTCAAATTCTTCAAAAAGTGCCATTTTTTCACGAAATGGCTCTTAATGTCATTAAGTTCAAGCAAATTATTTCTAAAGAATGCAAAACCCCTGTCTTCAGCTACCTAATTTGGAGCTGACTGATTTTCTCAGTGTCTAATTTGATCTGTTAGAAAATGTTGTCCCCTGAATTTGATTGCAATATGGTAACATAGGCACAATGGCCCTCATTTATCAAACTTGCGTAGGATCTGGTATAGATTCTGGGGTAAATATCAGTGTAGGGCAGGTGTCACGTCTGATTCACTAAAATTGTGTACATCGCTGATTTCGGAGCAGAACTGGCGTGGCGTTGATAAATCTGGTGGCTGAAAACAATCATAATTTACGTGACACGCCCCTATAAATTCATGCTCCGGGAGGCATAGTCCTGCCCACTTTACGATATGGACTCTCAAAAGATGGTAAAGACGAAAAACTTCACTGAGGAGGAAATGGAAATTATCACGTCCGAGGTGGAGAAAAACAAAATAATTTTATTTGGAAGCCTTAAGAGTGGCATAAAGGGAGTTCAGAAGGCTGCAGTTTGGAAAACTATTTCTGCTGCGGTGAATGCCATTGGGGAGGAAAACCGGAGTGCAGCAGAGGTTTGATTTAATTCATTAATAAATTCAACTTGTAGATCCATGATATTTCATGTGATATAGCCTACATAAATGACAATCCAAATGCTTTACATGTACGTTAACCCCTTACCACTCCGGTAACATTTTCTTAAAATGCCTATAAAGAACGTACTCAAGGTCAATTGAAATCTTTTCTTGTTTTTAACTTCCCTGATGGGCCTGTATTCAGGCCGTCGAGAGTGTTAAGGGGTTAAGTGGTCCGATTGAAAGATCGCCACCAAAAAACGGGTTGCAGCAGCGCATGGACCGGTGGAGGCCAACCAGGCTCAAACCTCCAGCTGTCACCGTTCGAGGAACGCGCGTGGCAGCACTGATAGGATCCCCCTCCATCGTGGGAATACGAGGCGGTAGGGACACGGATGAGTCCCCACCGCCTCGATCGGAGCTGCATGAGGGTACTAGCTTGAATACAGTCTGCAGAGATTACTGTTCATTGTACTGTTTTAGTATTACTCCATGACATTTTATTAAACTAACAAATGCCTTTTTTTTTCCCCCTTAGAGGATGCAGAGCCAGGTCCAAGCACAGGAGTGGGCCCCCCATCCTCCGCTGCTCCACCACCACTACCGCCACCACCACGGGGTGCTGCTCCACCACCGCTGCTCCTCCTCCTCCTCCTCCGCCAGGCACTGCCGCCCCTCCTCCGCCGGGCACTGCCGCCCCTCCTCCGCCAGGCACTGCCGCCCTCCTCCCACTGCCGCCCTCCTCCGCCCGGCACTGCCGCCCCTCCTCTGCCTGGCACTGCCGCCCCTCCTCCCCCGGCACTCTGCCTGGCACTGCCGCCCCTCCCGGGCACTGCCCCTCCTCCTCTGCCGGGCACTGCCGCCCCTCCCCCCGGCACTGCCGCCCCTCCTCCCCCGGGCACTGCCGCCCCTCCTCCCCCGGGCACTGCCGCCCCTCCTCCCAGGGCACTGCCGCCCCTCCTCCGCTGGGCACTGCCGCCCCTCCTCCCCAGGGCACTGCCGCCCCTCCTCCCCAGGGCACTGCCGCCCCTCCTCCGCCGGGCACTGCCGCCCTTCCTCCCCAGGGCACTGCCGCCCCTCCTCCGCCGGGCACTGCCGCCCCTCCTCCGCCGGGCACTGCTGCCCTTCCTCCCCAGGGCACTGCCGCCCCTCCTCCGCCTGGCACTGCCGCCCCTCCTCCATTTAATTATTAATTAGGTGCATTTGACTATTGTATGCAATGTGTAAAACACCACAAAACAATACCAATGACAGAAATTGCAGGGGGTGAAGTAAATTTAGAATACCAAATTTAGTTATACTCTCGTTACATATCTGACTCCAATTAGAATTTAGAATTTATAGTTCAGGGACAACATGCGTGGATCTCGAGGTGACTACACCTCGAACTCTTAGGAGACAACTGCCGTCACTCAATATATGCTCCTGGGTATTAGCATTATTGCTGAATCTTAGGTTCGTTGGTAATACCAGGGGATGGAGGGAATCACCGCAGCAAAGGCATCTTGGCTCAGAGACTACGAACCCAGGTCTATGCAAACACCCAGAGGGTTCCTTAAGGGAATTTAACGGATAACCTGTTGTGATTCTGGTCTTGTCTTGTTTTCTGTGTTTTTGCCATGTCTTTTCTTTATTCATTTTGCTTATTATACATCCCGGTTTTTCTTTTCATGCCATTTCTGTATTCATTGCACTTTTGTTCCCCCTGTCTTGTGATCAGTATGATACGTTCCGTCTCCCCAGTCTGCGTGCCTACTTGCTTCGGGTGATTTAATTGGTTTCTGGTTTTTCACATAATTACTTCAATTCTCGTTTATTTCCTTCACTCTGCTTTTCTTGATTACTAATAATACTAATATTTATATTTTATATTATACTTACTAACCAAACTAATATTGTAGATAATGCTAACTGACTAACAAGCACTTGGGTAATTGTAAAGCTGCACTGCTACTAAGTACTACTAACACGATCTCAGCACTCGTCCTGCTCTAGTCTCCGCCCCTTGCTTTACTGTCTCTGTATCCCCCTGTAATTCTGCGGAATCTTCCGCACGTGCTCATTTGCTGTCCTGCATTCGCCTTGTTTGCAGGCGCAAGGCATGCAATTCAGGGGTTTGCTCTATGACTTTTTTCACAACCAAGTTCAGGGTGTGAGCAAAACAAGGCACATGTCGCACTTGTAACAACTGTGCACACGCAATCATATTAGCTGCATTATCAGTGACCAAACAAGTGACACTCCTCTCTATCCCCCATGAATGCAGAAGAGCACTCTTAGCCTCCTTCATGTTATTGTATTGTAAATATTGTAAATAAATGTAACCATGGGCAAATGTACAATGGTGTGGGTTGTTTCACTGCTCAAGTGCATAATTTACGAATATTGTAAATAATAAATGTGTCAAATCACATGTGTACTAACATACCATGAATAAATACATACCATGAACAGAATGCTGGCCGTGGCTTGTTTCAGCACTTGTTTGGGCTGTGCAAGGGTTGCAGGCTTCAGATGCTTTGTTCGAAGGCGTCTCCACATAGTTGTGGTGTTGTTGCAAAATGCCAGTTGTTGCATGCAATGCATACATTTAACAATATTGTCTCCCTGTAGTTCAAAATGTTCCCAAACGGGAGATCTGGGACGCTTTCTCGTAATAGCACTCATCTTCAAACGCTTGGTACAATACACTCTGAGAGGCAAGACTTCGCAAAAAACTGTGATTTCCATGCGCTTTTAAACATTTCCCACAAATTGGATATTTATTAATTGGATAATAATCAGCAGCCATTCAGACAAGGGTCCGATAATTGTTTTGCATATGTGGTTATGTATACATGACATTTGATATGCATTTTCATATTGTTTGATGCTCGTATTATAGTAGTGGTTTTATTTTCGGAACAGAATTACGTAAACACCGAGTAGCCTATTCACTTGTTTGAATTGTTGATATGAAACAGCAACGTTTCGTATTGATTGGTGGGTAATGGAACACTAAATGGAACAGTCACGTGATATCCTCCTTCTGATGCAGACCTCGGAACTATGTTTCGAATCAAATGTTTCACCTAGGTGTCGATACGTACCGGAACACTGTTCCGATTTGGCCATCACTATTTTTCTGTAAGACCATTCTACCCACCTGCCGCCCTGTGTATGACCCTTGGCTTTCGTACTCTGACTACCGATTCCTGGATTGTGATTCTGTACTGTGCTCTGTGATTTACTGGACATCGACCCCTGCTTTTGTTTTTGGATTTTGATTTTTGGCTCACGTATCTGTACTGTTGCAAACTCTGTCTTCCTGGCTTTGAACTTGGACAGAAATAAACTACAATTTTTGGATCACATCTTGGTTCGCAATTGGTTCCTGTACCAGATCGTCACATAACCGACTTTTCGTCCATGGGTTTCCTTAAGGTTAAAATCCCAGAACCAGCGCTACATAGACCCTTTAAATGAGTAGACCGTGATAGCCTCCAACTTAATAAAACCAATTCCCATACCGGGCCACTGGCCAGTCAGTCCTCGGTTGGGATTAAACCCCTAAGTACCCGCCGTAACGTGGCTAGAAAGAATGTAAAAAGATTAGAGTCACGGAGACCACGCAAGTTAAAGGGATAACAAGAATTTATTCTCTAGGTAGGCAAGAGCTTAAATCAACAGACCAAACATCAGTTACCACGAATTTAGACAAATATAAAAGTCATACCTGGCGAAAGCTACACACACAGAGTTGTGTGAGGGCGAGATCAGAGAGACGATCTGCCACGAACTGCTCATTTCTCTTTCTTATAAACCAAACCAGCTACCAGCTAGCTTATAAACCAGCTACCCCCTCCTCCAACCAGAGAGCCCCATAAGTTAACCAGGTGGGATATCAGGTTACAGGTCTCCAGAACTGAGACAGTCAGGACATTTGGTTGTGAAGGAGGGTCGTTCAGACAAAAGGAATTAAACTTTATTACCCAAGAGGAGATTTTACCTTAACCAAATTTAGGGAGTTTCTAAAAGTGAATGAATTCTAATTTCATTCGATATGAAATATATGCCATTCAACTCCTCAAATTATAACAGAAAAATACATACCAAACAAGCCAGGAAAATGTATGAATATGATGCAGTTGTCATGAAAAAGTCTTAAGCTGGATTATACAGGTAAACTGTGTTATAAATACAGGATCGATTTCATGACAGTATATTGAACAGGTGAGCATATTTGTGAAGTTTCCACAGGTTGAGATGACTTTAAATCAGGGGTGTCCAATCTTATCCGTAAAGGGCCAGTGTGGGTGCAGGTTTTTGTCCTAGCCAGCAGTGCTACAGCACCCAATTCCACTAATTAACTAATCAGGGGTTTCAATCAGGACCTTGGTGGTGTGTTAGTGTTGGGCTCTAACAAAAACCAGCACCCACACCGGCCCTTTCTGGATAAGATTGGACACCCCTGCTTTAAATAAATACGGTACAGGCCAGCAGATACTGCCTATCTCGTGGCTTTCTCGCGATAATCTCCTCTTTATGTCGCGTGCTATTATCAACCTCGTACTCTGCCGAGACAAGCTTCGCAGTAGGGCGGGCAGCCGAACCTACACACGTATGCCTAGAGTCTGCCAAATGCGCGATGTAATGTAGTCCGAATTAGGCCTATGCACAGTTGTTACTGAGAATTACTTTTTATATGCGGATTTAATAGATATAATACGTTGTTGCGTTGCTGCGTTGTTGTTGGTAATCGCTAATCACTAATCCGTGAAAATCAAGGGTGGTCTGAAGAAGAGTATACGATATCCAGCAGCGGTTGAAGAATCACTTGGAAAATCTCAGTATATATGTTCCGCTGGTCTGAATGAAACATAATGTGCTACGTACATGTAGATTGTAATTTTGCATTTATTTCAGCCTGTTTACTGTTTCATCATTTCATCAGGTCATGTGGTAGAGGGAGATAACTCATATTATTTTTGCGATTTAATAGCCTTCTGTTTGACAATGTTAGTTTATTCTTCAACATTTATACTGTAAATGCACTGTAGAATGTTTTCTGTGCACGTCTCATTGTGTCATAAATAAAGCAACAAATCTATCGATTCACATGTCAAATTATATTTAAAGCGACGCCTTGCTGCCAGAGATGCCAAGTCTCACGCATTCAGCATATGTCTCGCGCATCTTTTAGGCTTATTCACCGTAGTCCGCAATTATTCAATGAACTCTTATTAACCCATTTAAACCGGGACAGCATGTGCGCATTTTAGGAACGTGTCGCTGCCGACACAGATATGGGCGTAATTTTGAAAGTACCGTAATTACTGTAAGTTTTGCGCAATAGAAAAAAATTCCAACTGTTCCTGAAAGCTGAGAAGCTGTGCTTCAGCCCAAATACAGGTTACTATGGTAAACATGGCAGCATGATTCTCTGCTGGGATTTTTGCATTAGGCCTTAAAGGGTTAATTAGATTCTTACGCGGAATTAAAACCTTGTGCATTGAAGTTTCAGTGTCACTTGCGTTAAGGTGGACCTCACCGCAAGTAAAATGGAAAGCGATTATGACTCCAGACTTCTCGTGCTTCTCTTTACTCAGAGATTGGAAGCAATGCATGTGTTTCATGATTGTTTAAATGAAATAAGACCATTTGAAACGTTTTTTTGCAATTCCATTGCTTTCAATCCCTCAGTAAAGAAAAGCGTGAGAATTCCCGAGGCATAATCGATTTCCGCGTCACAAGTGGGGAAATTAATTGTAATGCACGTGAAACTGATCAACTTCATGCACAATGACTAAAATTCCGAGAGTGAATTTCTTCAGTGCGCGTTAACAGAATAATTGCTGACTATGCAACAGGAACGTGAATGCCAGTTAGACTTGGCATCTCTGCAACTGTTGCAGTACCCTGAAAACGACAGAGCTCACATTCCATGTCTTTTTTCCTTCAGTTGGAATTTGTTAAGTGTACAGTAATTATTAGTTTGATATTTGTTTGGCGTATAGATTTTGCCGATGTAATGTACTGAAATGCAAATTATCACCGGCACTTCGCCGGTTACTTTTCCTACGCACGATATATGTGACTCGTACATTTACTCTGCGTCGCAATATTCTCGTGTATTTCTCCCGATAATCTCGCGTAGAAATGGCACTGTCTGCTGGCCTGTACGGTAGGTTAGGGTCCAGTCTTACAACAGATGACTGAGGGCAATATGGGGCATTGGGTAAGCTAAAGGCCTCCCATGCAGGGTGACATCAAAGGCGCAGAATCCATACAAACCCCCACTCCCATCTCAGAGGCACAGAGACCATACAACCCCCTACTCCCAGCGCAGAGGCAGGGTTTATAGCCTCCTCCTGTTCTGCCATTCACACACACAGCTTGTTCACACTTTGCATCCCCCAGTTCTGGTCTCCAGTCTCTCACAGGCATAAACCACCCCCACTTCCCTTCACACAAAACCCGGCAAACAACAACCTGCTTGTCCTCAGGAACTCAACAATTTGTTATATTGCATGGCGTTGAAGTCTTTTGATGCTCAGAAGGACCACCAGTCTTGCTGCAGTGTCACCGATGCACTCATCAGCGCCAGCGGTGCTCCAACCCCCCTTTTCCAATCTTACAAATGCAAAAATCATTTCTCACATTCACATTTGATATGCTTCACAAAATTTGAGCATCAAAATTTGCATTTGAACATGTGGATGTTCCATGAATTTTAAATAAAACATTTGTATATTTAACCCTCATCCAACCAAGGGGGGGGGGGGTTAACACCCTCCCCCTCAACAGATTTTTCCTGTCACACAAAAACGTTAACAGATATGATCTAATGCTTCTAGGTAATTGTTTATTATTATTTTCATGATTTTGACAGAGAAAATGGGCTGCAAACATAAAAAATCTTCATGAGAATTCACCATTAAAACTGTAAAAAAAAAAATTCTGAGGATTGAACAATGGCTGGGAGTTAAAACAATACATTTCTGGGATAATAAACTCCTAGACCACAAGTACTCCTCATCTGAACATGAAATATTAAATTATCCACTTTTTATAAGCTAAATAAGATAACTATCCAGGTGGCTCCCCAAACTCCCAGAGCCTTGAAAATGGCGCACTTTCAATTCAGAAAATAATCATATTTTTAACGCAAATCAACTTTGTACTCATGAAGTTCAATATGAATGGATGATTTTCTGGTTGAATTTAGCATGAGTTTATCAATACAGGCGCAGCTGGACATCAATGGTCACCAGTGACCTCTCCAAACCAAAAACATGCCTTTTCTCCACGATAAAGTTCAGAGCCTCGTCCATTTATCTACAAAGCCGCGTCAGCAAGCACAGTTACTCATTAGAGTATCATAAACAACTGCGGTCAGATCGTTCACTCAGACGGAAAGCTTGCTGTTTACAATTCCGATCATCCCGCGAAACGCAAGCTTGTACACTTTTCACACCCTCTATGGAACAAGTATAACTCAGGTCACAGTAATAGCTGCTCACACTTTAAAAGAGCGAAAATGCAATGCATTCCGTTTCATTGAATGTGGTATAAATTCTAAAACTGATCGCCTAGTTCAGAGAAATGCCAGCACGCTGCAGTATCGACTGCTCTTTTGTTACCCAATGTGACAAACTAGCTCTGTGATCTCGGTGGTAAACCAAAAATAAGAAATAGCTGGCTAGTTAGTTAGCAGGCTAAAAGTAAGATAGAGCTACACCATACATAGACAGCTTTACTCACTTTTCAACAGAATTATTGAGCTGCTCCTCATAAGTATCAATGCTGTCAGCCCTCCTGTCTGTTCCATTCAGAATAACTGCTATTTTCCATCTCAGAATCACATTTCCATCCCGCAAATAAGCTCAGCTCTCCAGGCTCAGTTCTGGAGGTTTTTTGTTCCCATGCAACCATGTCAGTCTGAGCTGCGTAAAGTTAACGTAACCCTATTACGCAAGTATTTCAATTTGTTTTTTAAGGTCCAATCAATGTCTTTCGCTTACTGAGGAAAGCTTATACTGTCTGCAGTTGGATAAAAATCGTGTCAACCAACTGGTAATTACCAGGAGAATTTCACGTGGGCGTGAACTACAGCTGGGCATTCACACAGATACCACTGAATCACCATGAAAGTGATTGGATTTCCAGGAGAGCTTGTATGAGGCCCTGAAAAGACAGCTAAATTCTTCAACCTACATATCTACGTGTTAATCCACGATAGGAAATTGCGCGTTTTTAATATGTGATGACTGAAATTGAAAGTAGAATGACATAGTATCGGTCTTTGGCACAGAGATATTAAAAAAAAAAAAAAAAAACTAGAGTGGACAACGTCATTGGCTGGACCAAAGCGCACACGGCAGAATAGCTCCGCCATCTTGTGTATGTATAAATGTCCAATGAGACGCATGTAAACAGTAGGTCTAAACATGGGTGTCGACAATTAACTTTTTTTTTTGGGTGGGGTACTTGTTTTCTGTGTTCTTTATCTTTTCATGCTTAAAAAAAGGACACAAATAAGGAATTGTAATTGAACAACAATATTTATGCTAATTATTTGGCAAAGCTAAAGAATAAGCTCTACGATTGCCTTACCCTTTATAAAAGGAAGTGTCTAGGGACACGGCAGTTTTTATTGGTACGGCAGTCGATTTCAAGGGATTAGGATAAGGATTTGGGATTGTGGTTAGGGGGAGGGTTAGGGGTTGGGGTTAGGGTTAGGGGAAGGGTTAGGTTAGGGCAGGGCTTGAAATGGGGACTGTCGTACCTCTACACATTGAAATGCATTGAAAAACTGCCGTACCCGTAGCAACTGCCTTCATAAAATCACTCAGTTACCTACGTTTTCGTTTCATTCAAAGAATAAGCGTTCGCATTCAGCTGTGCCTGCGAGTCTGACTCAGGTCTATACCTGGAAACTAGTCATTATATGCATGAAATTATATGTATGCTTTGTGTATTAAGATCGGAACAACTTCATTCTGAAGTGTTCATACCTACTTGTTGTCTTCATTTAGCCTGTCTTTGCCCTGACATGATGGATCACAGGATGATATTGCGTGTTGCCCCAACTGGGATCAATGTAGAAGTCTCAAAACTTAAGTATGTAAATGAAACCGCGCTAGTTTCAGTTTCCGCGAATACACTGTTAATAATAAACAAATAAACTGAAGCCATTTTTGCCAGGTAATTTAACTGGCACCTTTTAGTTAGTAGTTTTAACTGTAATTTTACAATAAGTTTACAACGGAGTTCAGTGCATGTTCAGTGTAAACCACAATTAAATGCACGCAGGACTCCACTTACAGTTAAAATGACAAGGAGACAATGCGTTAATTTAACGGTTGAATTCAGTCAGTTTATAACTGTGTAGGAAAGCCGAACTGACCTGGTGCAGGTCGGTGCAAAAATAAATAATGGCCTGTTGCAAATACCCGCCTGGTTCAGTGGGTCCAAGTCGATTTTGCAAAATAAACGCCCGGGCTACTAAATGGTCATATACGGTATATAAAAGGTGATGTCCAGAGTAGTGGCGTCAGGGTTATCCACCTATAGAAACTGACTGTGTGACTGTGCATTCAGGAACCACACGCAAGAGAGGGAAATCCAAAAAACGTATGCCTTTAATGAGTTCCGGGTCAGTACCAAAAAAAACACAAGAACTGCCAAGCCACAAAACGAAATCCAAAAACAGAGTCGACTAGACAGGCCGGGGTCAGAACCAGTAAAACAGAGGAGCAACGGTACATAGACGGTAGGCAAAAAGTCGTAGTCGATAAACAAAGCAGTGGGTCATACACAGGGCATCCAAACACAGAAATCGTGGTCATAGAAAAATGGGTCGAAATCCAGAAAGACAAAAACAATACAAAAAGGGCAATGGCAAGAATCTTGGTCGGACGAAACAGTCGAAGAGAAACAATACTCAATGGCATACGAAAGGCTCTGCACAAAGAAATATTGATCAACATTGTGACAAAGTCAGAACAGCAGTGAGGAATCTTAAATAGACGGGAGGGAAGTCACATGCTATGCAGGGAACAGGTGAGCTGGATCAGACTAATTACAAAGGGAGGAACACATGAGGGAAATCCTAACCACGAACATTTAGCAAAAGCCAAGACACGGACGGGAATCACGCAAACAGCCTATGACATTTAAACAGCTCCGGTCAAGGAGTTCTAAGTGCACAGACAATGAGTGCAGGAAAGCAATTAAGCACGTGCGAGAGATCTCGCAGAAACGCAGAGGGAGATAGGTAAAGCTGAGCAAGAGGCGGAGACTAGAACAGGGCGATTGCTGAGAGGGAATGAGTACTAATTAGTAGCGTGCAACTTTACAGATTTAACTAGAGTGCTCGTTAGTGAGTTAGTAATATATACGTACATGGATTAGTTGGGTTAGTAGACTATGATACAAAATACAAATGTTAGTCTTGTTAGTAATCAGAACAGTAAGGCGAAGGAAGTAAACGAGAATTGAAGGAATAATCTGAAATACCAGAAACCATTGAAATCACCCGAAGCATGTGAGCACACAGACCGGGGAGACGGAGTGAACCAACTAGATAAAAAGACAGGGGAGACAAGTGCAATGGAACTGAAAATGGACTGATTAAAACCTGAGAAATACAATAACAAAAAAGAATAAATAAAAGACAAAATCATGAACATAGAACATGAGCATAAACACGAATACAAAACCAAAACCATAAGAGACTGTCAATTTCCTTATGTTCTTTTTGTCCCTTGCTTTTTTACATCTACTGATTTATCTGATTTACCTTATTTATTTAATTCCATATAATGCAATTAGGTTACCTATCTAAGAGAAAAATAATAAAAAACTGACACAAGATTGCCAAGAACGGGTAAATCCCATCATAGGCTAATTCAGATATCATATTTGGACATGCAATACGCACGCAGGTAAAAAACCCTCGCTCTAGAAGTAAAAACACAAGCAGGACACAAGCTGCATTAATATTGTGTGGATTGAAATCTTACTGGGAATGTAGGGGCACAAACCAGGGCGTGCAGCTGATGATAACTGTGTGAACTCGGAAAGTGGATACCCATAAACACAGTTCAGGATGAACTGTTTAAAACCTGTTCACAACAATTAGTTTTTAACCTAGTTAATGAAAAGAGACAGGATTTTGTGAGCTTTCTTAGACGCACTTAGAATACACTGCTTCCGCACACAAGCCCCATCTCATTCGCGCCCTCCACCAAGCTTGGGGTCGCGTAAAAAAAATCATTTCTTTCGGACATGTGGCCCTTCTAAAAGCACGATGTGCCTCCAAAGCATTCGGTTTTCTGTGCGCACCCGTGATGGCCAGAAATTTGAAAAGATCTGAGTGGCATACACCAATCACAGATGCCAGTCGGCGTTTGGTGGAGGATTTGTCGTAAAAAAAAAAATTAAAAATGAAAATAAAAAAAATGAAAGGGAGTTCTTCATACAACGAAGTGCATCCAGATCAAGCAGTTAAAGGAGCAATATGTAAGAAATGTGTGTTGATTAATCATGAAATGGCCCTGATACATCACCAGACATTAAGGAATGATGTGAATTTCAAATACTTATATCACTGACAACAGTAGTCCAGCCAGAATATTTTCATTACAAAACCGAAGTTGCAGCCCACAACTAATGTTTATGTTTTCATTTTGTGTTTTGGCCTGTTGCGCCGCCCTCCACCTATCTCCCAGTCACGAAGTCAGTAGCATTTCGGCATCCAGGTTGCCAGTTACCACTGAGCTGCAGCTACCAGCGTTTGAGCGCAAATGTCTTGACGTTACTTAAACCTAAAAGGCCTTGTTATGATTCCGAAATACGTCATGACAAAGTCAGAAACAAAACAAGGATCTGTATAGGACATGCCTTTGAAAGATGGAGACGGCTGAAAGCAGAGAAGAATTTGAAGACCGACGCTGAAGTTGCTAATTTTCTCCTGGGCAGGTAAGATTCAGCTAAGTTTGGCTAACTTAATTCTATTTAATGTAGGCACAGATATTTCAAATATTCTCTGCAGTCGAAATAACGTTATGTGTGTTCGTTCATGGTACATTAGTGCGTATGCAGATGGCCGTGGGTCATCGAACTGACTAGGTAACAAATTGTTGAGAAATAAAAACCGTGGCTTTTCATTGCCAACATTAGCAATGCATTATTAGTCCGTTTCTCTGGCTTTATGCTGAGACGCTGTGGAAACCGTTCCAACATTAGCACAGCCATTATGGCAATATGAAATGTAATTGAGACAGTACATCGGTCAAATGAGTCCTCATTCATTCTTTACGCATATTATAGTATGGACTTTAGTGGGCTATCCACACAGAAGAGTGACGAGCAAGTTGGACCAATAATATGACCACTGCTAAAGAAAAGTCATTCGCCTCGATTTTCTGAACTGAACCCCAACTGAGCTGAACACAACCCCTGTCAGACCAAATCATTGGTGAGATATTGAAACGTAGCCATGGTAGCTCCGCAGTAGACGCTCTTGCTGGATCCCGCAACTCCAGTTGGCAACCTCTTGTCTGGGGAGAGGAGGAGGGGATACTGCGCTCTGCACCATTTTGAATGTGACTGCACTACCAGTTTTGGCCACAAACTTACATATAGCTCCTTAAATGCAAAATATGATAACGATAGTTTGCGCTGCTTAGGTTCGCTGGTAAATAATCTGTTACATTCGGAATTAAAAATAACATTGCACTCTGGTGATTGTCTTTTGCAAATGATGATGGCAGTTTAGCAATTTTAGGTGATCCCCGAGAACTGACAGCCCTTCAATAGTCCTTATCTCAGGGGCAAAACTGTCTAAATAAATAAGTAAACCATCACTCTCGGCGCAAACTGTGCGCATTTAAACAAGCATGTGACCAACAAAAGCTGGTCACCAAATAAAAAGCCCTGTAATGCTTGGTCACCAACAAAAGCCCTGTAATGCTAAAATCAGAAATTAAGAACGACAGGCGATTACTAGAATTCTGTGTTGTGTTCACTGATCTATATAGAATAACTGGATTGTTGATTTGATAGAGAACTGCGTTGGGAGGTCAAAGCTGAGTGGTCGAGCGGCCATATTACTATGCCCGGTAGTAAGCAACTGTTATATAGTAACCTGTGGCAGAGAAGCATTGATGTGCAGCTTTCCAATGCAGAGCGACATTTTTCGGGAGATGTGGCGAGACAATGCACTGGTTGTAGTAAAGAAAGATACACATAAATAAATTTCAATGAATATACTGCTTATTACTAGCCACTGGCGATCTACCTAAACGGCAGATAATATGTCAACGTTAGCCCAGCGAACGGTTATTAATGGAATATTTAAATTAATATTAGCTAACGTGATCCATCAGGTTAGCCTACAGCTAACTAGATTACTGAACTGAAGTTAACCAGATCAATCAATCTCACACGGCATAAATTAGATAATCCAGTAAACTGCTGTGTAACGGTGTCTATAATATTAGACCAGTCTAACTAGACAACAAAACCAGGTGCTGACTGGTCAGGCTAATTTACGCCAGCACTGAAATGGCTAATGTTTTGTTGACACTAAATTACCGTGACGGACAAATTTCAATGAGGATGTAACGTTAGAGCTACTTAAATAGATAATGTGATTCACACTCGACAATGAATGGTAGGTAGTTTACATGCATCTCCCCAATGCAACTCACTGCACTTCTGTGAACGCTGATTTAGCGCATCTTTTGGATATGTTCACATTGTGTCTTCTTTAGCTTAACACACTTTTTGCTTGGTGAAAAATTAGCCTAGTTTTCTCGAGGCAGCCACTGAGTGGAAGACGGCCGTAAGAGAAAACTCAATACAAGACATCCGCTAGATTACATCGCAGCAGGGCGATTGAGTGTTTCTAAAATAGCACAACGGGTTGACAAGATGCTAGCCACGGCTAATTTATTTTTTAATGAAGTTTTTAAATCCCCCCACACAGAATAATAATACGTGCAGGATTGACGTCTTGTCTTCTTCAAGCCCATGATCCACTCACGCTTTTACGGTCTCCGATTGTCCCGATTCTCCCCTTCCGACCAGTCATGATTGATTACGAGGGAAATACGCCAAGAAGACATAGGTGGGATTCACACTTCCAACGGTAATTTAATCTTCCGCTGAATAAGACAGGTTCCGACTGGATCAGATCACGCGGATCCCTCTTCCGACAAAATCAAACCAGTTTGATTTTGTCGGAAGGTATGAGTTGTCGGAAGGACGCGGGAGTATCGGTTTGTCAAGTGCAAACTAGGTGGCGAATATTTCCTCTGAAATTAGCCAATTAGAAACCGTCACATTAAAACAACCGCCATCTTTATTGTTGACGCGGCAAAATCAATCAGAAAATGCTCGTTAGTGATCATGGGATAAAATTTTTTCCCCAATCATTCTGACTTTCTACGATTGTTTGCGCGAGTTTCGGATGGTTCCAAAAAGCTTCCGACTGGCCACGATTGTTTGCGTGCGGAAGCCTTAAAAGCAGTAAGTGGATCACAGGCATCAGTCTCAATGACTTTGGACTTCAATTTCGTTGTACCGCTGCCCCACTCAGGCGAGATGTAGAAAAATCTGTATAGATTTCATAGAATGCACCTGGTTGGTCGTGACATATTGTCAAATGCTGATATTGTCCATTGTCCGAAAATGCACGTGCAACTGCTGCCTACTGTAGTTAAACCTGCGGTCCTTGAGGCATTTTTCGGACAGCCAGGTCGATCTGAGGAGGAAACATAAAATGCCGCCTCTTCCGTGGTCTCTGAAAAGGCAAAGATATCTTCTCAATTAATTATATCGTGGCTGCAAACATGCGTTCAATGTGAGTAATGTTCTGAGAGATTATAGTTGTACACCAATATGGCAGCACGTTACTTCCAAATTATGACGTGCTATCAGCTATCCAGTTAATACATATAGATCAGTGGTTGTGTTCTGTGTTGCTAGTTTCAAGCCCTGGGCTTGGCTGCACTACTCCGTTCTAGGGGAGCCAAACACAGCGATCCAGGGGATACATATAGGCAGGCTGATCAGCGGCCTTAGCTTGTATGTGACATGCTCTGTTACTGAGAAGTTGTGCCATTCTGAGAAGGAATCATTGTGTTCGCATGAGTATGGCAGAAGAAATAGAAGCTCCGCTTCTGGGGCGATGCGAAAACTCCAGACCTTACTCCGCCTCCGCTTATTGGAGAAACCGCTACAGGAAATAAATAAGGACGTTTTTTGCACTGGATCATAATTTATGAGAGTGTGCAGTATCGCTGACGAACGCTAATGACACTGAGACGGTCTAAGTTGACAAGACATGAGGGAGAGAGGGGAGGAGGAGGGGCGATTCGGGAAAATATTAGTCCGGGTGATTGCCGTCTGCCGGGCCGGGTTCCTACGCCCCATGTTTTTCGCAAAATTTCTAGAGAAAAATATGACTGAGGAAATTGCATTGATATTGCAAAAAAAGAAAAGAAAATGTGTTTTCAAAATATTATCAGTAGCCACTTTCACTGTGTCGGACAGGAAGGAAACAATCTGTTGCTATATGACTTTTGAGTTAATATGCCTTTGTGAAACGTGAGCAGGTCCACTAAAACACCTTTATTGAACTGCTGTGTGGTGAGGAGGTGATGGGTTCAGTGATGAAGGGCTAGAGGGTAATGTTTATGAATGATGTCAGCCCTCAAACTCTAATACTGTCTTCAGGCTCAGCTTCATTCCACTATTGTAGGGTGCTCTGTTAGTCCTTAATGCAGGAGGGTACTAGCTTGAAGAATTGCTAATGGCTCATCTCATATCACAGATTCATTAATGAATCTCCCAGCTTCCTAGGAACTTTTCCTTAGAGAAATATTGTGCAGTGTGTCTTTTCGCTTCAAAAGGAAATTTAAGTCATGCACTTGCCGTTGCAGTTTTTGAAACTGTACTTAACACTTTACTCACCAGCAAGGGCGAGGTTTAATGCTAATAATTAGAAATATTATATATACGCAGAAAGCACGCATAGCACGCGAGATGGAAAATTTTTGCAAATGAGTGCAGATACTGCCTTTTCTGTGTACGTAGATTATCCGAATGAGTGTTTCTTTGTTTTTTCTGCCTCCATAATCTTAACAGATAGATGCCCCATACATAAACCTCCGTTTCTATTTTGTTGCCATCCAAATACTTTTGATTTGATTTTTGAACACAAGTTTACAACTGTTACTAATGTTATGAACATTTATTATGAAGGTTAGCAATATCGAACAATTGAAATACTCTTACAAATTCATAAGTTTCTTAATTACATAATGGTATGTTTTATTATTAGAGAATGTTAAAATCATTATAGGCAATTTATGTCTATTAAGCATCTCTCTGTGCGGTAACGCAACTGCAGCCGAGATAAACACTTCAAAATGGACCACTGACTATCTGTGAATTGGACAAGCCGCAAACCGAGCATTTTATCGACTGGATCATGTTAGATTTACGATTTACAATAACTTGTTTCTTTCTGGCGTTCTAACTGAGTAAAGTTGGTCGTGGACAGTTTGACTTCAAAGGTTATATTTGCTGAACATCATGAGACTAACTTTAATGCTTCCCTATAATTCCATACTATAATTCATAATTAGGACCTCACCTGAAGCTCTGATACACCTGTATCCTCAACAGCTTGCTGACGTGGTTCCTGCATACAAAATAATACATTAATAATAGCACCATCGCAGGATTTCTAGACTGAAATTCACCTCATAATTTGATATATCCACTTCGTTATGTCTACTACAGCTAGCAACCTGACTACTAGCCAACATGTGACAGAAACCAGGTCAGTTCAATAGTAGAAACTAGCTAACATGATTAACTAACATTATTGACATTATTTTCCAGTAAAGAGTAATCCTTTAGGTAGCGAGCAAGTTTTCACTTTAATTAGCTGTTTCTTGACTATTAGTTAATTTGATCACTTACACCCTGGATGGTAAAAAAAGCCTATGTCACTTATTTTTGATATTCTCATTTTCTTCCTCTGTCAACTGAGTGGCTAGCTGCCATTTGCGCGCTTGCTAACAAACTGATGTTATATAATGGATATCTATGGAAAGGTACTGCAAGCACACTTAGTAATGAGAGTGGCAGTTACAGTGCTAAACCGCACCGATTCAAGTTCCCAACATTACACTTGGCATTCAGTTTGGCTGAATATTAATAGCATTACATGGAACAATATTTTTTTCTCACGCTCTCAGACAATGAAATTTCCGTAAAAGTGATACGTACCTATGGTAATATCAAATATGTCATGAGTTGGGCCATGGAAAAGTGCTAGTTGCATGATGAAGAAAAATCTGGAACAAATGCCAAATTACGGTTCTCTTCCATGGGCAAGCCATTGCAAACACCATGTAATCAAAGCCGGTGATCCAGTTGCGCGTCTCAAGCCCCGCTTTGGACAAAAATGAATATTCATGACCTGAATAGAGTGGTCAATTTACACTTGACTTTTAGCCTTCAGGTAGCCCCTCCCTTTCAACCAATCAAATGCTAGAATGCGTAAATAGGTTGTCTTGGAGACGTAGCCTCCACAACTGGGTCTAATATGGCTTATCTGGAAAGATGATACACTGAAATATTGGTAGAGACCATCTGGCCTCCACCATGCGAAAACCAAAGCCTTGCTCACCAGAGTAATTTTTTAAGTTGCCAGCCACCGCCAACATTTCCCATAATATTCAATGATCTTTCAACACCACCGCAATATTCAGTTCTATTGCAAACAAAAAGAATGGAGCTTCTGATTTTAGATACAAGAAACCATTTTATTCTTGCTTAATTCATTGCTACGTACAAACACTTGAATGTTGGTCATTTCCATCAAAAAAACCTGCCAGATCAGACGAAAAGCTCTAGGAAAAGTGAATGGATGTTTTTCACATTGACCAGTTGCTGCAAGCCTGCAAGAAGATCATCGCAGCTTAGAAAAAGCTTGAGATCATGGAATCCACATGTACTTCCACTTTACAGTTTGCAAGGAGCAAACAGAACGCTTTTTTTTTTTTTTTTTTTTTTTTGGTCTTTAATCCATTTTGTCAGATTATCTGCACAGTGCTCTTGCCACCATACAGCAGTGAACTGGTTGATTGACAGAAAATCTTTGTCAATGGCGAAGTAATTATTGAAAATTGTCACTTCTTGCATGTCTTTTTGCTTTATTATTGTATAACCATGTGGAACCGTGGCACTGAGATTGCACTTGCACGGCAACCGTAAATGCCGCCTTAGCTTTCTTCACCGGGTAGGTCCACATGGTATTTTAGGTGTTCAATTGAAAATCTACGAGCCTAGTCGGATGAATTTCAGGGCCTTGCACATCATGGGACGAAGGAATACAAGGTTTGGCCTCATGTAAATCATGCAACCGGGTGGCACTGAGATTGCACTTACATCGCAATCGGTGGGGGCTTGCTATTACCTTTAGTCACCGGCAGGTCCACGTGGTGTTGGTGGTGTTCGAAAAACTACACAGCTCAGTCGGATGCGGAAGCCTAGGGCCTCTAAAGGCATTAAAGTGGATGAAGGAGAGTTGACTGCTCTACACTGGTTACCCCTGAGTTGTAGTATTTTAGCGTAACTTGATACCCGACACAGGACAGCATTTTGTGTAGTATGTATTAGTTTATCCAGTACCTAACCTTCTTTTGTTTTTTTGTTTTCTCCGAGGAATGCCGTCCCCTGGAACTCAGTCCTTGACCACCTGCTCTGTCACTGCCTAATGGTCATCGACTGCTGTCTTCTCAAGGCCCATCCCTCATCCTCGCTCCACTTCCTGAGCTACAGAAGCCACTTGGCTAGACACCTTATTGTTTAAAGAACTTGGATTTAATTTACTCTCATCAATTAATGGAAGCATGCAGGAGGATGGGCTTCCATCATAGCGCCAGGTTCCTCCCAGATTTCTTCTCACTGAGGAGTTTTTTCTCACCACAGTTCGAGGCTTTTTTTCTCCCTACAGGGAGTTTTTTTGCCTGAAATTTGGGGATTAGGGATTTATCTGGGCTCTGCCCTTTTCTCTCTGTAAAGCGTCTTTGTGACAGCCTGCCTGTGAAAAGCGCGATACAAATAAAATTGAATTGAATTGAATTGAATTGAAATTGAGCTGTTTAATGATTCTCCACACATTTTTTCTCGCCTTTATTTTAAATGAGTTCTTGCCGATCAATCACCTGCAATTGTTCGCTTAATTTGTGGCGTTTCTGGGAAGCCAAATACTGTTTTGTATTTTTAAAAATGTATTTAATTGTAAATCAATCAGAGGCCGGCACTACACAAACGTGATTTAGAAGCCAAGCCTCTGACCTTGTTCCTGAAGATAAATGAATGAGCCATTGTGCCTGTGCAGTACGGCGCGCCCTTATGGGTAACTGGGTGTGAAATTCTTACCACTGGCCTACCACAAATGCTTGGGGGATAGTAAGGACAACTCACAGCTGAGGACCTAGTGGGCAGCTAGAGAGCCAATGGTACTGGAAAGTCACAAAACCCAGCCCACAGTCTCAGGTCACTTTGGGCAATGCCATGACAGCCTTAAAAAGGGTACAAGGTCTTGCATGGGGGAAGGCAGGTTGATGTGTTTGAATGAACCCACAGTATACCGCCCATCTGCAGCACCAAGCATAACGGGTATATGTTCCATTTAAGACATAGGCACTGGTGAAGGCACTTTCCTGGCCAGGGCTTGATTCCATAGTGATTTTGGCTCTGTCTAAATGCTCCCCTTGAATGGCCTGATCAGGAAATTTGATGCACGGCATTTACGCTTGTCAAATTCATTTGAACCACAGCTTTTCCCCTGTATTCCTCCTATTATAACACAAGCAGGTTTGAATCTGCAAAGATACCATTCTGCCTTAATAAGTGTAATGAAATGGCCACATTTAGATCCTCACAGACACTCAATCTGCTCCTTCTACTGCTATATAGTGGCTAGGTTTATATCTACACAGATACTCTATCCCGAAGGGTGAGGGAAGGGGTATTGTTTTCAGTTCGGTTTGTTTCTGTAATTGCTTGTTTGTTTGTTTGTTAACACTCAAGCGCAAAACTAATGGCTAGATTCAATTTTAAATTGGTGTAGGGATTGCCACTGACCCAGAATAGATCCCTATTGAATTGCACAAGTAAGTGAAAGTATGTGTGAGGGGCGGGGTTTGTTGTGCCTGGCACCACTTGTTACCACAGTTACCAGGTTTACATCAACAAAGTTACTCAATTTCCTCTTTCTACTGCTGTAAAGTGGCCAGGTCTAAAACAGCAGAAACAAGTGGTGCCAGGCACAACAAACCCCGCCCCTCGCACATACTTTCACCTACTTGTACAAAATTCAATAGGGATCTATTCTGGGTCAGTGGCAATCCTCAGATAAATTTAATTTGGGGTCAATCTGGCCATTAGTTTTGCTCTAGAGTGTTAACAAACAAACACAGAAACAAATGCACAAACACAATAAACTGTTAGGAAGTACACAGGTGAACACCAGATGAGGGAAATCCATGTTTACTGAAACACAAACACAAGGAGAAATTGGCAGACAAGCTAGAAACAAAACACCGTGCACATGCACTGAACGATTGGGGGAAACAAAGGTACTCACTCAAAGAGTGGCTAAATAAGAAAACAAAAACTGGACCTAACTACACTGACGGAAATCACTGGGAGACTTGACAACGGGGAGACAAGACGAGGGCACAGCAAAAACAAGACTCGGAAAATAGCACAAGGAAATACTCGGGAAGGCACAGGAGCTGAGATTTCACACTGCAGAGCAGAGTTCAGCAAAGTCCGGTTTGACGCTTCCTGCCCACAGATATAGACATCGGAGGAGGCGGGGAATCGGAATGAAATCTCGAATGGAAACAGAAACACATGGGATTAATAAACAAATTCACGAGAACAGGGTTAACAATAATGACTCGAGACAAGACGCTGAGACAATCAAACGAGACAGTTTGTGGGACCAGGGGCGACTGGGGATGGGAAGTGGCTGTAGGAGACCTGAGGGGGTGTAAAGTAGGTCTTAGCGCAGTGGCACAGACCGAGCAGGCACTACTAAACCCCTTGACGCCGCTCTGGGTAGGTCTGGCCACCAGAAGCTTACTAATGAAGTGTGTGGTCCTCTTTGACCCCTGGATGGCCTGAGAACTGGGGATCCGTGGTTCCCACTGGAGCACCTCAAATCAGAGGCCCTGGGGAACTAACAGTAGTTACCGGGACAGGCACTGGCGCGCCTGCCGTCAGCGCCGTTCGGACCCTCTTTCTCAATCGAGCTGGATGGCACTGAGGAAACAACTCGAGGGAGGATGGTCTCGGGAGGGTTCTCGGAAGCGGCACTCATCTCAAACCGCCGGGATAGGGCATCAGCCTTGGCATTACGGGACCCAGGCCTGTAAGCCAAGGAGAAATTAAACCTCTCGAAAAATAAGGCCCACCGGGCCTGGCGGGAATTAAGCCTCTTAGCCGTCTTCAGGTATAAAGGTTTTTGTGGTCCGTCCAGACTAGGAATGGCATAGTGGCTCCCTCCAGTTGAGTTGACGCTAATTTTCTCCAGAGCCAACTTGACTGCCAGTAACTCTTCGTTACCACTTACAGTTGGCCTCAGTAGGCGAAGGCGGTGAAAAGAAGGCACAGGGTGTACCTTCCCGTCCTTGGTGGACCTTTGGGACAGCACCACTCCCACGCCCATGTTGGAAGCATCCACCTCCACGATAAACTGGGACGCTGCGTCCGGGGTCATCAGGATGAGTGCAGATGTAAACTGCCGATTGAGCTGCTGGAAAGCCTGGTCCGCCTGGGGATTCCAGCAGAACGGGTGCTTGGTGGAGGTGAGCGGGGGCTGCCACCGAGCCGTACCCTCGGATGAAGCGCCGATAAAAATTAGCAAAACCCAGGAATCCTTGGAGAGCCTTGCGGTCCTTGGGCTGGGGCCATTCCAGGACGGACTGCACCTTGGCAGGATCCATTCTCAGGGACCCGGGAGAGATGATGTAGCCCAGAAACGTTGTGGAGCAGGTGTTGAACTCGCACTTTTCGGCCTTCACGAAAAGGCGGTTCTCCAACAAGCGTTTCAGGACTTGGCGCACATGCCGAATGTGCTCCTCCCGGTGTGCGAAAATGAGGATGTCGCTCAGTAGACTCCAAATGACCGCGATCATGTCACCCAGGACATCATTCACCAGCCACTGGAACACTGCGGGCACGTTAGTGAGGCCAAAGGGAACCACCAGGTATTCCCAATGACCGCTGGGGGTGTTGAAGGCGGTCTTCCACTCATCCCCCTCACGTATCCTCACCAGGTGGCAGGCGTTCTGCAGGTCCAGCTTGGTGAACACCTGAGCCCCTTGGATGATGTCGAAGGCAGATGACATGAGCGGCAGGGGATAACGGTTAGTTCAGCCCTCTGTAGTCAATGCAGGGCCGGAGCGACCCATCCTTCTTCGCCACAAAGAAGAACCCTGCTCCTGCTGGCGACGTGGAGGGCCGAATTATCCCAGCCGCGAGAGACTCCTGGAGATACTTCTCCATGGCGACTCTCTCGGGCTGGGACAGGGAGAAGACCCGCCCCCGGGGCGGCACTGCTCCCGGCAGGAGGTCAACCTCGCAATCATAGGGTTGGTGAGGTGGCAGAGACACCGCACTAGACTTGCTGAATACTGCACCCAGGTCATGGTATTCAGCTGGGACTCGGGAGAGATCAGGTGCTGGCTCGGAAGGAACCTGGACCCCAGGCACAGGTGAGGCTGCGTGGCGAAGGCAGCGGGCAGAACAGGAGGACTTCCACTTACGAAACTCGTGGGTGGACCAGTCCAAGACCGGGCCATGTTCGCAGAGCCAGGGGTGTCCCAGAACCACCGGGGATCTGGGAGACCGGATAATAAGGAAGGAGATGGTCCCACGGTGGTTGCCGGAGACCAGAAGCTGGACTGGAGTCGTTTGATGTAGAATCTGAGCCAGTCTTTGGCCCCTGAGGCCAAAGACGGTCAGAGGCCGCGCCAGTGGGGAGAGGGGAACACCCCAGGAGGCAGCGGCTTCGGCATCCAGGAAGTTCCCCTCCACTCCAGAATCTACCAAGGCGGAGGTGCGGCGGCTCTGGTTGCCCCAGGAGAGGGTCACCGGAATACAGGTGCGGCAGTTGGAGGAGGCTTCGGTGCCAGAGGTGCCCACTACTGCTTCACCGGTCACTAGGGAGCGTTGGCTCTTCTCTGGGCAGTTGGTAACAAAATGCCCCTGCTGACCACAGTAGAGGCAGGCCTTGGACCGCATGCGGCGATCCCTCTCCTCCTTAGTAAGGCGACTGCGTTCCCTCTGCATAGGCTCTGGCTCAGGTGGACGCTCGACTGGGAGGAGCTGGTGACGGGGACCGGATGACAGGAGCATTGGAGGGGTTGGAGGAAGCTGGTCGACGTCGCCCCAAGTGAGTGGCAGTCTCCTCCAGGCAGTTGTCAATCCGGATTGACAGATCCGCCGCAGCCTCGGAAGTCTTGGGCAGCTTGTGAAAAATCAGGTGGTCCTTAATACGATCAGCCAGGCCTTCCACAAATACGTCACGGAGTGCTTCAGGGTTCCACTCGGAACTGGCCGCGAGGGTCTGAAACTGATGGCGTATTCTGCCACCGAGCGGCTTCCCTGCCAGATCCAGGTCAGCTCCCTTCCTGCGGCCATACCGCGCCTGGTGCGGTCGAATAATCTCTCCATTTCGGAGTCCACGGCAGAGAAGGAGGCTACGCAGGGTAGGCGGGCTGTCCAGGCAGCGGTTCCCCAGAGTAGGGCAGGACCGGTCAGATGGGATATGATTAAAGCCACCTTGGCAGGCTCCGTGGCGTAGATGCTGGACTGTAGAGTGAAGTGCATTTTGCAGGTGGTCAGGAAAGGTCTGCGGAACCCAGGGTTGCCATCGTACCGCGCGGGCGGTGGTAGCCGAGGCTCTGGTACAGGACCAGGAGGTAGTGCAGCAGCTCCAGCAGGAGGGTGAGGTGGCACCGCGCTCCCAGGGGCGGTGGCTTGCTGCGCCGCCAGAGCAGCAGTCAGGTGCTGGATCTGCTGCCTCTGGCGCTGGAGCTCTGCATCACGTGGGTCCATCCTGCTGGTGTCCAGGAGACGGAACTTCTGTTAGGAGTTAGACAGGTGAACACCAGATGCAGGAACTGAAGTGTTTATTGAAACACAAAACACAGGGAGAAAATTGGCAGACAAGCCAGAACCAAAACACCGTGCACATGCACTGAACGATTGGGAAAACTAAGGTACACTGCCTAAGGCAGGGGGAAACAAAGGTACTCACTCAAAGAGTGGCTAAATAAGAAAACAAAAACTGGACCTAACTACACTGACGGAAAACACTGGGAGACTTGACAACGGGGAGACAAGACGAGGGCGCAGCAAAAACAAGACTCAGAAAATAGCACAAGGAAATACTCGGGAAGGCACAGGAGCTGAGATTTCACAGTGCAGAGCAGAGTCTAGCAAAGTTCTGTCTGACGTCTCCTCTCTCCTGCCCACAGATATAGCCACGAGAGGAAGCGGGGACTCGGAATGCAATCTCGAATAGAAACAGCAACACATGGGATTAATAAACAAATTCACGAGAACCGGGTTAACAGTAATGACTCGAGACAAGACGCTGAGACAATCAAACTAGACAGTTTAGATTAAGGAAATCTAAATGTGACAAGTAAAAAGCACCACGAGAAAAGCAAAGGAAAGCACAGCTTTAAACGCAGTTAATCAGGGAAAGCTTAGGCAGGAATTACAAAAGCTAGAAACACTCGCACTCGCTAATGAGTTAATAAAGGTTAATACTACGTGGCGAAATATTTACAATCACCCTCAAATAAGTGCTGGTGAGCACGGGTTAGTAATTATCCTATCAGAGAACGCATTCACTCAGAGTTTAGCGAGACCCAGAATTAAGCACAGGTGGAAGCAATGAATGAAATATCACAGCCGAAACCGAAAGAGGAAACGTGATTGGACAACGAGACCCAGGCATGCTGAAGGCTGTCACGCGACACCACAGGAGTTTGGGCAAGAGAGAATCAATCGTCAGACGGCGGGAATGAAAGCTTGAAAAATAAAACGAAAGTAAAGCGCAAGCACAAATAAGCACAAAGACAACACAAATGAGGCAGAACCATAAACAAACCGAACCGAAAACAATACCCCTTCCCTCACCCTTTGGGAGGGACGGGATAATAAATGCTTTGGATAAAATGCATCATTAATTATGGTCAAAATCAGTAGATAATTAACAGAACATCATATGGGCATTTTCATATCACACCGTGTATCAACCGTGTATCAATCGAGCTAAAGCTCTCAGGCTGATACTGGGGGCTCGGGTTGATACAGCCTGTGATATGAAAATGCCCATATGATATTCTCTATTGCATGTATTTGTCCAATAAAAATCTTTGACAAATTATGTTCCTTTTGAAGTGTGTTTGGTTTCCCCATTCTCTGAGTGCTGTTGGTGCTTTGCTCTGATCACAAAGAAACAACAGCCTAACCAACCTGGGGTAAAGAAATATTTTTGCTTCATAAGTTGCAGGTGTAATTGCATCTTGTGCCAGAGCCTTACCAGCCCAAGGATCCCTCTTCCTTAGCTGGTCTGTGCCCTGGGGTTTATTGGCCGTTTATCCTGTTCATTCCAGCGTTCATTTAAAGCACTGGGGAGCATACAATTTATACCTTCTTTTTCAGGAAAATAAAAAAAACATTAGCTATAGCTTGTTTTTTGTTTTTCTGTGCAATTAATCCCTTGAAGTAGTTACTATCTGGCTTATGTGACGGCTATGTGCGGGGGATTGAATGAAAGAATAGATGAAAAAAATGAGGGAACCTCAGTAGATTGTGAACGTATGCATGACAGAAGGAAATTTGAACAGAAATCAAATGGTTGAGGCTCAGGATATTTACGGTCACATGGTGGGCTCAAGGTTTTATACTTACTGGGAGGGTGTTTCATGAACCATAAGGATTCTAATGGACTGCAGAGTCTTGATGGACAAGACATTGAGTCCAGAAAGGACAAAGTTGTTTCATTCAAGGCGCAAGTGGACTCAACCTGACGCGGAATGAGTTATGAGGAGGAGCTTGATTAGAAATTGGCCTGAGGTGCATTTCCTCAAAGCTTAGTTTCTAACTATGTTAGCACCTTACATGGTTTGAACCAGAGCCATGTAGAGAGAATTTTGTAAGTTGCTGGGAAACATAGCCCTGGTTAGCTTACAGTATTCATTCCGCCATGGGGCGGCATGGCTCGGGAGGTAGAGCGGGCGGGCTAGGAATCAGAAGGTTCCTGGTTCGATGCCCGGCTCCTCCAGAGAATATGTCGAAGTGTCCTTGAGCAAGTCATTGAACCCCTTCCTGCTCATGATGTGCAGGGTGGCGCCTTGCATGGCAGCCTCCGCCATCAGGGTGAATGTGAGGCATAAATGTAAAGCACTTTGGGGTCATGTCAGTGACTAGAAAGCGCTATATAAATGCAGTCCATTTACCATTTACCATTCATTTGTCATTTGTTTTCTGGTACTGCTCTGAGTGGTGGAGCTAGAAAAAGCTGACTCAGTGGTGTCCCTCTCCCTCAAGATGTCCTGCAGGCAGGCAGCATGGAGGAACCTTTTAGTCACACAGCAGAATGGAACGAGCTAGTTGAGTGTCACTGGTTGTGTAAACTGTAAGGATATTAGCAGTGAAGCCAAGATCAACAGCAGAGATTTTCTTGAGAGGGAGAATAAGAGGGGACCAAGGAAAGAGCCTGGGGGAATGCCTAGTTTCGCTGATCATAGTGTGTTCATCCTGTGCTACTCCAACGCATCCTGGATGAGCCATTCACAGTTAGGCCCAAGAGAGGAATCAAGACTATGTTCCTTCAACCTAATCATGATGATGCTAGCCTTCATGGAGGATAACAGCAAGTGGACTGGGAGGTTAACTGGAGAGGGGGGTTAAATGTAAAAGGAACATACATATGGAGGGCTGAACTGGTAGAGAATAGAGATCCTGGTCTAGAGGATAGGTGTCCAAACAGTGGGAAAGAAGAAGATGAGAGACATTTGAATTTGTGTGAGTGGTAAAGGTGGATGAGGAGGACAGGGGAGAAAGGGAAAGGATAGAGAAGTGGGGATTTGGGAAATAATTATTGGGCAGTGAAATTCAGCCATCTTAAAGCATTAGCACATGTCGGAGGCTTTCTCTTCAACATGTTCAGCACACAGAGGGTTCTCCTCCCGAAGGGTAGGTGGGGGAAGGAACATATGAGGAGGGCTTAGAGGGAGGAGAAGTTTATAAAGGTGAGAAAATCAGTTTTCTGTTTTGGTTTTTGCAAAGGTTAAATTGAGCAGATGCGGCGGCTGGTGAAAACACGGCAAGAAAAGACTGGTCGATGACAGGCCAGCCGGACTCTGGATACATTCCATTTCCTTTCCATTGCTCACAGCCAGATGGCTCACAGCATGGTGATTCACAGTTAAACTTTGGTGATTTGTTTTCAATGGTTGTGGTCCACTGGTATGGATGTGGTCCATAATTCTCCAAATGGACTCAGCTCACAAAGATGTTTACATTGCATTGTGCATAGTCTTGGTTGAGTGTGTGTGAGTATGTGTTTGTGTTTGCGTGTATGGGTGTGAGATAGGGTGTATGGCCCAACTGAGTGTGCGAATGGGAACACATTTATCCCTGGTTCTCTCTTTGCCAAAGTTTTAAGTTGTTATTGTAACCACTTGATTCATTAATAACATTTAAAGCTACTGATGCTTCGCTGTGGAGCGTTATGGGGTGCAATGTTATCCTTTCTTAGCAAGCTGTTTGTACACGAGCTACTATAGGCACAAAGCCTGCCTGATTTGTTCTCTTTCAGCCATGCATTCAAAGTTTTCTTAGTCTTAAAATATTCTTTTGATTTTTAAAAATTATTATGCCTAAAGGAGGAATTGAGTATGGTCATCACTCCGGCACTAAATAGCAAAGTGCTCATGCAGAGTTGCTGGGTGGCTCATTCTTTTTTATTGCTCTGGGCCCACCATCCTGCTGGAACTTATCCTACTCCGCCGTAATGAACCAGTCCTCTGCACTTCTTGAACTGTTGAGTTTGGTTTTAGCTGCCAAAATGGACAAGCAAAGGCTACATCAGACTGTCAGAGCAGTTGAGAGGATGACAGATATTCTCCTGCCTACTCTCCAGGACTTGTGCACCTCGAAAGTGAGTAAACAGACAGGAAAAAATCATCACCGACCCCACATGTCCTGCCCTCACTATCTTGGAACATCTCCCATGTAGCAGGTACAACAGAGGTACTATGCAGGTACTATGTGCGCTAGAACAAAAAGCCATTAACCTCTTAAACCCGAACACCCCTCGGTACTGGGGGCAATCCATAAACATCATGAATACAACATGTTTCCGAATAGCAATATTATTATGCAGCATATCCACTTAATGGGAGGAAACTCGGCGAAAAGCTCATGATGACCATTTTTACTTCAACCAAACACAATTTGAGCAACAAGCATGTTAATAAGAATGAGGCAAAACATATGATAAAATAATATCAGTGCTCGAGCGCTGGCATTTCTACTGAATTTGTTCGATGCATACAAATGATACATCAAATGACAGAGGAATGTCCACAGAATCCAATGATATAAGCCATGTCATTTTAAACTGACACCACACTAAAAAAAAAGCAGACATACACTTTACATTCTGCCGCAATGAGCAAAAAATTTTATTACCTTTGATTTTTTGTAATAAAAAATTGTGTTTGAAGGTAAATCTGCGCTAGCTATTGTTAGCCCAATGTGTTTGTGTTAATTGAAATGAGATCTTCCGGTCTCTATGCTCTTTATTTCCAGGGCACTGCTTCAAATGAGGTCAGGCCCTGAGCATTCCGCTTGCACTTAATGTTTTTTTCCCCTCTGTGATCGGCTTGTGATGCTGTCAGTTTTACTTTGCAGGTGGCCATTTCATTTTAAGGGCTCTGATGTTTCCAATGTTTCCTCATCCACCGTGATTGCACAAACCTGGCCTGAGATGAAGCCTTGCCACTGGGCAAAATAACTCGGAATCCGGAGATATCTTGACCCCGTATATTTCGTGACACGCTACGTATTCGGACGTATCTGGCTTTATCCTGATCATTGACGAATCCAGGGGAATCCGGGCGTGTTTTGTTTACCACGTGTATTTAAGGTAACACATTTTATGGCACATAGGGTGTAAGTACCGTAATACAACATTTCCAGAGCAGCAATGTCAAACTTTAACAAATAATAAGTTTCCTTTTAAAAGTGTAGCCTATTCAAGTTGTCTCTAGAGCTTTTACTGTCCTTGCCCCAGTATGAATTTAAAGTGCTATTCACTTCCATCAAGAACAAAATAAACTGAACAAAAATATAAATGCCCCATGTCAAATTTTTGAGTTTTTATTGAGGACGCCGAGCGTGCAAGCTGGCTTCTCGCAGGCAGTTACGGACTGGCTGTGGTGTGATGCGTCTGTTGTGCAGACCAACGGTCTCATCCGCTGTGTGTGTCGCTGATATGAGCTGATCCCGCAGGTGGACGACCCGGATGTAGCGATCTTGTGCTGGTATGGTCACACGTGGCCGACGTCGATTTGCAGTACTGCCCGTCTGTCAGAAACGAACTCTCAAACGGCCTATCGTCC
The DNA here is from genome assembly GCA_029692085.1 of Gymnothorax javanicus. Classification (NCBI taxonomy): domain Eukaryota; kingdom Metazoa; phylum Chordata; class Actinopteri; order Anguilliformes; family Muraenidae; genus Gymnothorax; species Gymnothorax javanicus. Next base: position 12,697,593 of record CM056208.1, on the reverse strand, counting down.
GATAGTTAACATTCAGCAGCACAGCGACCGCTCTGGTGGACATCCCTGCATCCAGCATGCCAATGGCACGTTCCCGCATGACCTGAGACATCTGAGGCATGATGACTTTTGACAAAATTTGACATTTTGGGGTGGCCTTTTATTGTCCCCAGTATAAGGAGTGTCTGGGTACTGCTCATTCTGTCTGATCACCGTCTGGAAATGCCACACCCATGTACTGAGTGAAATCACTGCATCACTGAGCAAATGCTCACTGACAGAGAGATGGATTAAAAAAATGGTACACAAATCAAGAGAAATATCCCTATTGTACAAGTAAAAGTCAGCATATGCTCACTTAGTTGTTACCGCCATGTGGCATCAATATTTGACATGGGGCGTTTATATTTTTGTTCAGTGTATTTGGCATTGTATTTGTGTAATTTATCACAGATATCTGTCCAATTCCAAAGGTTGCTTGACGCTATTACAGGCTGCGTCAAAGCATGCCAGTTTTATAAAGCCTATTTAACTGGTAAACGGACAGTTTAAAGAATCCAACGGCACATTAATGTGACACCACCACTAAATGAAATGAACTGAACAAAATACCTTGGAATCCGGAGGTATCCTGACGCCGTATATTTCATGACACGCTGTGTATTCGGACCGTATCCAGCAGTACCCTGATTTCTGATTTTCCGGGCATGTTTTGACTTTGAGTCAAGATTTGTTTATCACGTATCATACCGTATACGGAAACACATTTTAAGGCACATGGAGTGTGAGTACCTTAATGCAACAGGGCATAATTGCATGAAGAAATGTTCCCCATGTTTTCCCCATTTACGACCTTTAAAATGTCTATTCCAGGGGCGTCACCTGTTTTACTGCCCGTGCCCCAGTATGAATTTGAAGTGTCATTCACTTTCATTGCCAAACAAAAATTTGGCATTGTATTTGTTTGGTTTATCACAGATATCTGTCCTAATCAGACGGATGTTTCACTCCAAATAAAAGTTACGTGCAAAATGGCCTGCGTTTAACTCCTAAACTTGTGAATTATAAGGCTTACATCCCGCATCGAATTGAAAATCATCCTGTTAACATTAAAGCTCATGTACAATGAGATGTAAAACTTTAATCCGTTTTCATTTTAACCTTTTAAATTACCTAAGTCTATATCTTAAGTGATATCAATAGTATGGAGCATAATGGGCATAAGCATAATTGTCAACCTGGGCGGGATGCGGGTGGTAGAAAATATACAGAGATATCATGACCCCGGATATGGATGGTATTTCCTGGGACTTATCCAGAGTTCGTATATGCTCCAGATACTGACAGGTATCCAGAGATATTTTCCCTAGGATACCTCAAACACGTCTGGTATCCGGGTGCGTGTACGGAGCCTGGATACGACGCGTATCAGAAGAGTCCCAATCCGGAGTTGGGATACCCCCGGATACGAGACGTGCACAAACCGGTATCCGGAGTGTATCGATCCGTATATCCCCAGATACAGATAATATACGGACATTTCCGAGTCGCAATATCTCCGGAAAACCAGTGTTTTTGCCCAGTGTGCGTTCCCAGTTCGTCTAACTGAGAGCGCCATTACGCACATATATTCAAAGAGCATAACAATATAAACGCTTAACTGGTTTGTTGTTAAAATTTTTGCGAAAATTATCTCCTAAATATTGAGCTGTCGATTTCATGCTAGTCTTTACGGGTGCATCTGACTTAGAATCCTTGCGCCATTATGCACAAGTACGAAAACACAAGTGCAAAATGGGGTTTTATGAGGTGTTTTGTTCACTCACTTTTCATATTTGCAAGGAGTTATACACGCATGCACGCACACACATTCACACACACACACACACACACACACACTAGACCACTCAGCTAGTGTCGTGATTAAGGCAGAGGGCTCTAACGAGGGAAATCCAGGTCGGAACCCTGATTAAGTACATATTCTTTTTGAGCAGCGGAAGCATAGTTCTTGTGTAAATAATTGCTGGGGTGTTTGTTCTTTTTACTTTTTACCATTTTTACCTGATCTATGTATTTATAATTTTGTTTATTAGCTTGTTTTATTGAAAATAAATGTGCACCAGTGGAGTCAAAACTTTGTTTCCTTTGTATGTACGTATTTTCTTTGAATGGGAATATGTGTACTGACCAAAAAAAGAAACGCAGTTATGAAATGTGAGTTCTCATTTATTCTAGCCATTCAAAATTCAATTTTACCAGCTGGTTTTTGTACTGTATGTAGGTATAAATTGAATACGGCCCTGGTGGTACTCAAATCCTTTGTATTGGCGACTGCAATCATGCGTAACCAAATCTCACCTAGTCCCGAGTTCGAGTTGTTAACATGTTGTGGCACTCCCATTTAAGATGTGTAATTGTTGTTCTCATCGGGGCCTATAAAAGTCCAGCGAAAATTGCTAAAATTCAGAATGTGCAGCCATGCCACGACTGACAGCAGTTCAATGAGAACGAGCAATTGGGATGTTGCAGGCCGGAAGTTGCGTGAACCAAGTCGCCCGGCAATTTGGTGTCCACCCAATGACAATGAGCCGTCTCCAGACTCGCCTGAATGACACGGGGCGGACTGATGATCGTCCCAGATCCGGAAGACCACGTGTTACCACCCCAGCTACCGATCGTCGTATCCGGACGCTGCACTTGCGTGACCGCTTCAGATTGGCAACAAGAACTGCAAATGAGACTCCTGGCCTGTATAACGACCGACTGAGTGATCAGACGGTCCGCAACAGACTCTGAAGTGTCAATATCCGTGCACGTAGGCCGTACCGTGGTTTGGTGCTAACCGCCCAGAGGAGAGAGGCTCGTCGTCGCTGGGTCACAATACACAGACGCTGGACTATTGCTGACTGGTCTGGGGTCCTTTTTAAGGATGAATCTCGGTTCGCATTGTCTGGCGCAGACGGGAGGTCACGTGTATGGCGCAGAAATGGAGAGCGCTATGCTGACGCATGCGTACTTGAACGAGATCGCTGGGGAGGTCCGAGCGTGATGGTCTAGGGTGTTATCTCCTCTACACGTTGAACTGAGCTTCAGTTTGTGGAAGGAAACCTCAATGCCATCCGTTATCGCAATGAAATTCTTTGTCCGATTGCTGTGCCCTTTCTAAGACGTCACAGACTGACGCTTCAGCAGGATAACGCTCGACCACATGTCGCACGTGTGTGTACTGAGTTTCTCCAGGCAGAAGGTGTCCAGGTTCTACCGTGGCCAGCGTTTTTTCCGGATCTATCGCCATTAGAACACTTGTGGGACATTCTGGATCGAGCGATCCGGACCCGCGTACCACGGCCCGCAACAGTACGCCAGTTGCGCCAGGCGCTAATTGAGGAGTGGAACAACATTCCACAAGCCACCATCAGACGTCTGATAGCGTCAATGAGTAGCAGGTGTAATGCTGTACGTGAGGGCAAAAGGAGGACATAACCGTTACTGACTTTGTGAATTTGTGTTTGTTAATGTCTTTGTTATTCGTTACTGGTGTACAATGTGGCTCGGTTGTCACATGATTTATTGATATTTGTTTTGTTTAATGTGTCGCCTAAATTTTGATACCAAATTATGTGTTATATGTGTCAAAATAAACTCCTTATTACATTGACTAAAAAGTTGCGTTTCTTTTTTTGGTCAGTATATACAGGACTGGGTGCAATTAAAATAATACTAATAATAATAATAATAATAAAAAACATAAAAAAGTAAAATAAAAAACGGTTGTATTTAGATGTAATGTGTGCCTGTAGTGACATATAAGTGCAATTAAATGAGTTTTACAGTTTGGTACCTGAGAAATCTACAATGACACACAGTGCCCAAAAATTGCCAATTTGGAGATGCCACCTAGACATTCCTGAGCTAAAACCTCTCATATTTTGCTCTGATTTACTTGATTAGAATAAAATTTGGCACAGATAATTGTGAGAGTCTGAACTGTAATTTTTTAGAGGTTTCAAACTGCAACTAAATCATTTCACAAGGGATAAAAGTAAAAATTTTGTTAGGCCGAAATAAGACCTTTCATTTATGCTGCGTTCCATCTTCATATATACTGTATATACTTACATATCGAGGGTTTGGAGCGCAATGGTTAGATGTCCATTTTAGAGGTTTGCAAATGTTATATCAAATTAGGTACATCATTTTTATGTCAGTCCCTCTTTTACTGCATGGTTCAGAAGTATAGTGAACATATAAGTTTTCATAAGTGTGGTACTGCGGTATCATGGCCAAAATTGCCAAAATGGACATGTCACCTGCGTGCTCCAACAATTCTAGCACTTGATGTGACAGAACACAATGGTGATAGATTGAGGTTTGTTTGCAATGGAAGACAGATGATTCTGTAATACTATTCATGTTTATTCATCAAAATATCAATGTTTAATTCATAGAAGCAGATTTTGTTGGACATACCACAAAATGAAAATGTGAATTCTGTTTAAAACTGAGGCGCATGGACATATAATTATTGTACTACAAGAATTAGCTGATAGAAATGTGTGACAGGAGGTAAAAATTTCAAAGTCACAAAATTTGGACATATCACCATTGTGCTCCAAACCCTCGATATACATATATACATATATTGTCGGCCTGCTGATAAAACCTTGTATCTCCAAAATGATAAACTTTACAGGAGAGCATAAAAAATGTTTAATAAAGGGGACCTATTATGCTGATCCTTCTTTTAATACATATTAGTAATGTTATAATGTTAGTTGTCCATACTCAACCTCTGAAAAGTTTCTAAACATAAGATACAGGGGTTTTGCCGTAATCCAAGAACGTGATTTCGTGAACGTGATTTCCTCTCTGAACAGCTCCTCCCGAGATCTTCGCGAGATCTGGGCAAAACCTGACGTCAGGTTGTGCCGTCAAATTAATACAGACCAAGCCAGAGCCAACCACGGCGCTGTACATGCCCACAACGGAAACTCTTCTAGCAGGCACTAACAACGGCAGATCATACTATGCCTTAGTAGCGTCGACACTTTTGGAAATACAAAAGAAGAACCGCAGATCATTTGAGGTGCAGTTTTGTCAGTATCTCTCTCAAAGCTGCTTGTCCGTTTACTTTTGGACGCAAAGAAAAACACTTATCTCTCTTCCAAGAGAGGATGCCACCAGAAATCATTGGGTAGCTTTTTTGTTTGCTGGCAGCAAACAGCCACGGCCAAAGGGAACGTTAGCTGCTTGTGCTCAGCATTTCAGCAAAGACAGTTTTATAAATAAAGGATAATTCGACACAGGATAAGCGTTTCAGCTGCTTCTCAAACCTGAAGCAGCTGCATCGATCAAGCGCTCGGAGCTACACGCTGTAAGTAACGATGTAAGAGCAAATAATGTAAGTGAAGCTAACGTGTTACGGGTGGCTAGCAGGACCACTAGCGATAGTTAGCAACTGGCCTCAAACGCAGGCTTTGTAAAATATCTGAAGGTAAAGCCTGTATCGGTCGCGACTGTCCGTGACTCACAGACACCGAAGCTGTAAGTTGCTTTTACTGCATAAGCCAACCTGACGTGATAGCCAGTTGATTGTGGCTGTAGCACAGCGGCTAACGTAGCCAAGTTACTGTTGCTAATGTTTGTGTCCCAAATATGCAAGAGTGATATCAGGGGAAATTCTACAGAAGGTGTGTGAACATAAACCTCATTTGAAGCTAACTTTTAATACTTGTTTGTAATTTGGATGCTTGGTACAACTGTTCACAGTAACAGAACTTGCTGTCTGTAAAACCTGTATTGCAAGGGTCTGTCTCTGTGGTTATGACCGCTCGGTTACCAGCTACTGCACGTTAGTTTGCGTGCCGTGCTAATTAAAAATGCTCCTGGTTAACTTATATGCAGTAATTCTGATCGGTATGCTTGTGTTACATCGGTAAGTATCAATGTGGCAGTTTCATCATAACGTTTCCCGATTGTAGCCACTACAGTTAGTGATCGCTTCACTTATCCATGACCGGGATCAGCTGGATACTTCACAAATGTCTGAGCAAGCTCTCTGGTGCTACCGTGAAAGCAATGCGAAACGCAGAAGGTCTAGCAGTTTACAAATGATTTCTCTGCACTACCTTGACATAATTTCATCCCCCTTTAGAAATTGTTGTGGCTAATAAAAAGCCGAAAAAGGCGGAGATTAAACAGGTAATTCTTTCCTGTAGAAGTGATCGATTCGCTAGCTCCACAGAAGCAACTTGTCCGCTGTGGAATCATTTTTATATTGATTATTTTAATTATTATTAATTGTTTATCCTTGCTTGCTCAGGCTCAATTTTTCTTAGGCTATGGTAGTGTACTCTTGCCTGTTTCTGATTAGTCTAGGCCTTCATAGCTGTAACTTCCACAAATTTGAACAATGCGTAATTGCTTATAGTTTATCTGGAGCCATGCAGTCCTGACAGGGCCAAGATGTTCTCTTTCTCTGTCAAGTTTATGTGTTCACAGGAAGAACAGTACAAGTTGAACCTGGGATGCCGAACGATACGATGTATGCATACTCCGGGGCTGGCTTTACGTGGGCTGTGTGCGTCTGCAACATTCCTGTTGATACCATGATGCGTAAATCAGCTCGAGGGGAGGAGGATGTCAAGATGGATTCTTACTTAAACCACAGCAAAATCCTTGTTGGTTATCCTTGTTTGACTGGACTTGTTGTGTGCGGGGATCCTTTTTCTGCAGAAAAAGTAAACTAACTTTGGCTTAAAAATATTAATTCCTTTGTCTCTGTCTGAGTTCTTTTTGAGAAGGTAATACCAGGAATATAAAATCAAAATTCCTACAACACCGCGCTAACGGAACTTACGGTCTGCAAAACCTGTATTATGTTCATAACGTAACCGAGCTCTCTCTAGCTGTCACGTACTATCCATAAAGCTGCTCGGACACGAAAAAAAATTTTCGCGCAACAGATTAGCTACATTCAAAGTCAATGCAAAGATGCGAATACAGGCGTTATGGGCGCGTTAAGCAGCTTTCACACCGGACGCGAAACTAATTTTTCACGCGACAGGTTACATTCAAAGTCAATGCAAAGACGCGAATACACGCGTTATGGGCGTGTTAAGCAGCTTTCACGCCGGACGCGAAACGAATTTTTCGCGCAACAGATTACATTCAAAGTCATGACCGCTTATCAGCTACTCCAAGGTATGTGGAAAACGTGTTTTTATCTCTGGTCCTATCCTGACTTTAGGTCGTGGTATAGGGCGTTTTAGCAGAATTCTCAGTCTCCATTCATGGCTGCAGTCAGTTTGCACCTCTCAAACTATGTTTTTTATTGACAATTTTAATTTTTTTAGGGAACGTGCAGCTTTCTTCAGAAGAGACGGAATTCATCCCTCTCCGTTAGGTGCACGGAAGCTTGCCGATAACATTTTATTTACGAAAGATACGTCACGCAAATGACTACGCCAGTCTACGCAGCAAAAAACCCAAGGGTTACCAGCTACGGCACTCAGTTACAGGTTGACCTTGATGTAGTAACATTATCCTCTCTTGACTCTCCAAGCAATTTGAGTATTATTTCTCACAATGTAGCTGAATCATGACCTAATTTAGTCAAGGGTCTGAACTTTTTTTTATTGAACACAAGAAGCGTGAAATCTGTCAATAAAAAACGTAACAAGTTGATTCAACTTCAAGGCTTAATATGCGCTGGGATGCCTGATATCATCGCCCTCACAGAAACTTGGTTGAACGACTGTCGAGTCAAATGAAATTCTTCCCCAGGGTTATACCTCGTATCGCAGAGACAGAGGTGGCAAACGAGGCGGCGGAGTTTTTCTTGGTATTCAGAATAATATTATCTCCCGCCGTCGACCTGATTTGGAACCCAGTATTTGTGAGGTTATAATTTGCGAACTTGTGCTGAGTAAATCATTGAAAGTATGCATTATTTTGTGCTACAGACCTCCAGACAGTGATCCTGTATCTTTTTATGATTATTTGTCTAACGTTTTTACTAAATGCAGTATTGAGTACAAAATTATATTCGCACTTCGCGATTTTAATCTCCCAGATATACCCTGGTGGGACGAATCGGCGAACACTGGACACACGCTGTGTGACTTGGCTGACAGCTTTTTCCTTACCCAGATCATTGACCAACCAACTCATATTAAGGGAAATGTGCTGCATTTAGTTTTCACCAATATCCCTGAACGCTGCTCCAAGCCCAATGTAACATTTGGTCAGTTTGACAGTGATCGTGCTGTGATCGAGTTCAATTTTCAAACTCGTGTCAACAGACTCCGCACATGCGCGAGAAACGTGTACAATTTTAAAAGAGCTGACTTTATCGGGCTACAATCTCACATGGACAAAGTGTCATTTCACTCTGGTCTTCTCCTTCTTGATATTACTGTTAATTGGCAAAGTTGGCTTGATCTTGGGCATTCATCTGTCAATAAATTTATTCCCATCACTGTAATTAAGGATGTAAATTCTCCTGCCTAGGTTGACAGTGAAGTGCGCCACCTGAGCAACAAAGTACAATCCACACGGAAACGAGCTAAAAAATGCAATACCGCAGCGTTGTGGGTGAAATTTCGTAAACTAAGGAATAAATTTTAAAATGTATGTACTTTCAAGTACAATCAGCATTTGGATGTTCTCAGTGATTCTCTTGCCAAAACACCAAAGCGTTTCTGGGGATTCTTCAAGAGTAAAACAAAGACAAAAAGTGTCCCCAGTTTTGTTGCTTATGGAGATAAAACTGCCTCCGATCCTAGCACAAAGGCTAGTCTGTTCAACGAGTATTTTCAATCCCTATTTACCCCTCAGCCTCTAGAACGAACTTATCCGGATATAACCGTTTTTAAACATGCTCATTTGGGTGATCTAAGGATTACTCTCCATGATGTTGAATCAGTTTTGATTAACCTTGATACAAATAAAGCATGTGGGCCTGACGTGTTACCGGCTCGGATTTTAAAAGAAGGTGCTCATGAATTAGCTATGTCACTTTGTAGTCTTTTTAACAAGTCTCTTCAAACTGGAGAATTACCACTTGATTGGCTAAGAGCAAATGTTATTCCAGTCCATAAAAAATCTGACAAAGAAAATGTGAGTAATTATCGACCGGTATCGTAATTGTGCATTTGTTGCAAGGTGCTGGAAAGGTGCATACTTAATTTTGTCTATCCTCATGTAGTGCCTGTTTTACATCACCTACAACATGGTTTTGTTAAGGGTCGGTCGACAACAACTCAGTAAATCCAGGTATTTCACAAAGTTGGTAAATTCTTAGATCAGTCCGGACAAATTAATATTTTATATCTAGACTTTTCATCTGCTTTCGATTCCGTCCCCCATGACTTACTTTTATATAAACTCCAGACATATGGATTTCATGGCAATCTTTTAAAGTGGTTTACGTCGTATTTATCCAATCGTAAACAAAGAGTTGCTGTCGATGGTGCCCTATCATCCTGGTCTCCCGTTATATCAGGAGTTCCACAAGGATTAATTTTAAGTCCTTTGATGTTTCTGCTGTATATTAATGACATGCCAGACTGTGTAAGTCCTAAGACTAGGGTTGCCTTGTTTGCGGATGATTCTAAATGCATAAGAGAAATCAGAAACATGCAAGACTGTTCACAGCTGCAGTGCGACCTAGAAAACATCTTGGATTGGAGCCGTAAATGGGACATGAGATTTAACGCTGGTAAATGTAAACTATTGAGCGTTACAAGGAAGCGAATTCCCATTCTTCATCATAACACAATGAATGGTAATTTAATTGAAGAAGTCGACTGCATGCGTGATCTTGGGATTGTGGTGTCATCAAATTTATCATGGGATGCACATGCAAATGTCTTGGTCAGCAAAGCAAATCGCATGCTTGGATTAATTCAAAGAACTTGCGGTCATTCGTGTTCAGTTCAAGCAAAACGAAAACTGTATATTTCGCTTATAAGACCACTTTTAGAATACTCCACCCAATCTTGGGCCGTTTCATCAAAAAAATCTCTCCTTCATATTGAAGGTGTGCAACAGAGAGCCACTAAGTACATTCTTGGTTATAATGATTGTGTTGGAAGCGATTACAAAGCCCAACTAATGAAGCTTGATCTTTTACCGCTGGGTTATTGGCGTGATATATTTGATTGTGTATTCTTGTGCAAATGCTTGAAGGGGGAATATGACATCAACTACAACCATTTTGTTTCATTTCAAAATGAGGATACATTTTTAATGAAAATTCCAAAATTTAGGACTGAAACTTTTCGCCATTCTTATTTTAACAGATTATTTTATTTGTGGAACACCAGTCACCTCTATCAAATTTCTGATGCTACAACTGCTTTTAAATTGAAGCTATTTCATTTTCATACAGAAAAGCTTAACAACGGTTTTGCTTCTGATGACTCTTGTACATGGGTTGGCAAATGTCATTGTTCACGTTGCCGTCTGTCCCTCTGATGTTACTTACACGTGCTAGTATACGGTCTTATTTTATTATTACTATTTATTTTTTCTTCTCTTTGTTCAATTGTCTCTACATGTTGTGGGATGATTGCCTCACAATAGGTGCCTTGCCACCTGTGCGATCATTTCCTGACTTCTGTCAAAGCTTAATAAATAAATGTTAGTTCGCGTGCTCTGCCAATTAAAAATGCTCCTGGTTAACTTATATGCAGCAATTATGATCGGTATGCTTGTGTAAGCATCAATGTGACAGTTTCATCAAAACGTTACCTGATTGTAGCCACTACAGTTGAAGCTAACCGGAGAGGTGCTGTATGTGTCTGGCGAGTTGGGCTGCAGTTAGACCAGACGTAGGTTTTGCAGAGCTTGGGGTGCATTTTTGGGTGCTTCTGAAACAATCGCTTTACTTATCCATGACCGGGGTCAGCCTGATACATCTCCAATGTCTGGGCAAACTCTCTGATGCTACCGGTAAAAGCAATAGGGAAGCGCACAGGCTATAACGTGTCCGGTACAACAAATGATTTCTCTGCATTGCTATCGATTGAAGATTAAATTCTTTCCTGTAAAAGTGATCGATTCGTTAGCTCCACAAAAGCAACGGTTCACGCAGACAGAACTTACAGTCTGTAAAACCTGTATTATGTTCATGACATAACCGGAGCTCTAGCTAGCTCTCGCGCACTATCCATAACGCGCCTATTTTCCGCGAGGAAAAGCTGGTCATTGGATTACGGCGACCTCCTTTATACGCATGCCCCTACAAATTGTCTCCAATCTCTGGACTCCGTGTACCACGGTGCCCTGAGGTTTGTCACATGTTGCAAAGCCCTCACTCACCATTGCACTTTCTATGGCAGAGTCGAGTGGCCCTCGTTGGCTGCACGTCGTCTCTCACACTGGCACATTTTCATTTACAAAGCGATCTTAGGTCTACTCCCCCAATATCTATGTGGCTACATTTCGAGAACCCAGAGCACTTACTCCTTGCGTTCCAGTGATTGCTATTTGCTCAATGTTCCCAAAGTTCGCACTGAGTTAGGCAAGCACTCCTTCATGTACTTCGCACCTGCTGCCTGGAACACACTACAGAGCACTTTCAACTTGAGGGAACTAATTCCTCTTGGAACATTAAAGAACCTTATGAGTGACTTAGTATCTGCCTCATATCGTTCTTGTTCCTGCTCATGAAAGCCCCATACTAACTCTATGACGTGACCAGATTGTATTTTGTCTATTTTATTGTTTGATTCTGTGTTGTCCTGCTGTAACTTGATGTTTTAAGCTGCTTTCTTGGCCAGGCTTCCCTTGGAAAAGAGATCCTTGTGTCTCAATGGGATCGACCTGGTTAAATAAAGGCTAAAAAAAAAAAAAAAAAAAAAAAAAATTCCGAAGCAATAAGTAAACCATTACCAAGGGCAATTTCCAAAAAGGCCGTTTAGCCTAGAGCTTTTGCCCCTCCGTCATATACCAGCGCGGAAGCTGTTCGTTTCTCCACGCTAACAACACACCACAGCTATGCACACGAACCAGCAGGTCCTAATACACACCGAAGCAGTCCATAAGCTGTTGGTCCACTTTTAGCTGCTCCTCACTGTCCATGTTTCCCTCTAAACTCAGACCCACCGGATTTCTACGGTGTCCGGTCTACACTTGGGCATGTCGACCCGTTCTACAAATGTGTCTATATGGGGTGGATTCTAGCTTTCCCTGCATCCTAGCTACAGAGTAGAAGAACTGCTATACTCACTAACTGTTGCCGTAGCAAACTGTAGCTGATAGCAAATTCGTGCTTGAGCTGCCAGACTTTCGCACTGCGTCGTCGACTTTTGCCGTTGCGTTTATTAGAACAAGTTAATTTCATTAGATCTCTACACATGTACTGCGTTAGATTACAGAATATGCCCGTCGATTCCTTCGGGAGACGCGTCAGTTTCACTCTGAAGAGCCGGATCAGGAAAACTGTGTTCTGCAGCCTCGTCCCGCCTAGATCCGCCCTCCACAGAGCTGGCCAGTCAGAAGAAAGTGGGCACACGGGGAGTGGGTGTGAGGGTGCGTTCTGGAACCACACGCGAGCACCAGGAAATGCAGCAAAATTAGTTTTATTGAATTCAGGGGTAAAACCCCGGCAGGATGGAAAGCAACAGTACAAAGTCCAGAATCCAAAATCACAATCCAGATGGCCAGAAACGGTTCGTTACCAGGGCAGCAATCACGAATCTCGTAGTCAGGCAAAACAGGTTCGGTACACAGGCAAGGTATTGCGGTACAAAGTCCAGAAACCAAAAACACAATCCAGTGGGCCAGAAACGGTTCGTTACCAGGGCAGCAATCACAAGTCTCAAGGTCAGGCAAAGCAGGTTCGGTATACAGGCACAGGAATATCAAAGACAAAGCCAAAATCAAAATCCCGGACGTTCCAGTCAGAAGTGTAACACGAAGAGTACAAGGCATAAACAATCACAGCACAAGGAAAACGTTCTGACAAGAGCTGGTAGTGAAATGACTGCTTAAATACACATTCGGGAAGTCACATGCCATAATAGGGAACAGGTGAGCTGGATAAGACTAATTAACAAAGGAATGAACAAGAGGAAGTTCCTAACCACATGAAATTGGCAAAAGCCAAAACGCGGACAGGGATTACACAGACAGCCTATGACAAACAGACGACTCCGGTTAGGGAGTTCTAAAGTGCACAGAGTGAGAGGCGGAACGGTGTTTAACAAGGTGTGGAGAATCCGCTGAATTGCAGCAAAGTAAAGTGAGTGAAGGCAAGGGGCGGAGACTAGAGCAGAGCGAGTGCTGAGAGCTCGTTAGTCAATTAGTAATGTGCAGCTATACAATCCCTAGTGCTTGTTAGAAAGTTAGTACTATAAACAATGTTAGTTAATGTTAGTAATTTATCTAAAATAATAAACTGTTAGTATTTGTTAGTAAAAATAAAACGGCAAGGCGAAGGAAGCAAACGAGATTGGAAGGAATGTTTGGAAACCCAGAAACCATGAAATCACCTGAAAGCGTGGCACGCAAGACTGGGGAATAAAACTGTCACATCACATATGACCAGACAGGGGAGACAATGTGCAATGCAGGGCATCAGACATACAACAACCAGAATGATAATCTAAACAGAGAATATGGGAAATGGCAGGCAAAGGACGTAACAAAGAAAGACAAGCAAAATACAAAACATGGCATGGACTGGATCAAAAACATGGCTTGGAAACAGAGTCATAACAAAAACATGGCCTGGCAACAGCAGAATCATAACAGTGGGGGCCATAGCGGAAGAGCCACCCCAATGAGGCCTTTCAGGCAGAGACCACTATGGACTACAAATGGGTTTTTTTGAGGATGGCAGTATGAGCGAAATAAGTACCCTTTTTTTTACTTTGCACGATAAGGAGTACTCTAGGGGAGTCAAAGACCAAAATATAAACTTGGAAAAATTGCATTATAGGTCACCTTTAATTTTGCATGTAAGAATGCAGTTGAGCTGTGTTCGGGTAGGATGACTATTTTTCTTACATGAATGTATCCAATCAATAAAATTTTGTATTTTGCAATGTCGTGGACATGCCAATTTTTCTTATCAAATTGCAGATACGAGGTTTTATCAGCAGGCCGACGATATACTTATTTTTACACCATGACAAAAAACCCCAAGGTGTTACGTTTATTATGATAATAAGATTATTCAAATGGACCAAGAAGTTGCAGAGATACACTCATTTCAATTTTATGCATGCCATTTTTGTTTGCATTGTAAGGGGGGAATACGACCAGGACGAGCTGCTATGGGAAGCGACACTCACGCTGTGCTCACGGACACCCATAAGGGTAATAAAGAAATAAAGGACTCTGACTTCCTTCATAGCTTCATTTACACCGCGAAGATAAGGGGGCATGGGACTGGAAGCTGAAGGGTGGGTGTGTGTGTTTTGGGGACATCAAAGGCGGGAAGGGTAGCCCATCCTGGCTACATCATGGGAAGGAATTTCCCCAAAGGGCGGGTGTGATCTGTGCTCTCTCCCGGCTAGTGCCACGGTGACCCCATCTGGATCCTCTGTCCCTGCACCCTCTCATCCCCTCACCGGGACATTTCTTATTTCAAACCTCTTAACTTCTGTTTTGTTAATCAAAAAACACTATTGCTCTGTATAAACAGCACACATGTAGTCATTGAATTACTGTATTATATCTGGGGCAGTAATGATATGAATTACATGTGAAATGGTTCTTTTGGGAAGGAATTTCATGACAACTTCATTATAATTGTACCCTATGCCATCGTGTTTGATATGCATCTCATCAGTGCAATTCAAGGAGTTGAATGAGATGTATTTCATATCAAATGTATTTTAAGAAAACATAATTTAACAACTTAGTTAAAAACTGTCCCTAGAAGAGTTATCTCTCTAAGTATTGTTTGGGCTTCCTCTCCCCCCATTAATTACTTTATTACATCCTCCAAATGGTGGGGTCCAAATTCCGGATTTAGCCATCCGTCCAGGTTAATTTATTGCCGCCTGGATCAAACTCGCAATTTGGCATAAAAGGAAAGCACACAAACTCAACGGGGAAGCTTGTAATCGACTTCCTGCACGCCTGTTTCTGTGTGTAGCTTTTCGCCAGATATGACTTCACTCTTTGTCCAAATTTACTGCAACTTGTGTTTGGTTTGTTTTGTTTTAAGCTTCTGCCTGCCGGGTGAATAAAATTGTTATTCCTTGTAACTTGCATGGTCTCCATGACTCAAATCCTTTTAACATTATTTTCAGCCACGTTATGACCAATACTCAGGGGGATAATCCTGGCCAAGGACTAACTGATCAGTGGCCTAGCATGTGACGCCAGATGTGACAATGACAATGTCACTCAGCTGACAATGTCACCCTTTATAGCATTCAGCCACCAGCTTAGTGACATTGTCAGTTATATCACATCTGGCATCACATGCTGAATAAGGATGTGTTATTTCACCCTTTACAAAGCTTATGTATGATTTATGAAGACATTATGTCTCATTTATGAAGGCATTATACATGCTGTATAAAGTCTTTATGAGCAACACTTCATCTAAAGTGTGACCAAAACACTTGTTTAGACAGACTTTTTTTTGCAGTGAAGGAAGGAGGCTTCCTGACAAACCTGTGCATATGTTGCTCTCTCTGCACCTCACATCTCCGCAGCGATGAACGCCTCCTCCAGATGGTCTGGAAAGGGACAGAGGTTTGCATTAAAGCCAGTTCGAGTGCTAGCATAATACGAGTCATTCTGCTCGGCCAAGCAAAGGATCTGACACAATTGTTGTCGGTTCTTTTACTTTTCTGGCTGGGAACTAGCAGAACTACAAAACATCAGATAAAAGTAAATTAGTGGTCCACACACATCGGCAGCTATTTTACAAAATTTTTCAGATGTCAGCTGCGCAGAACATTTCAGTGAAATAACCTAATACCTTTTGAATTTATTAGGGAACGATTATGCGTTATTTGAGTTTTTGATATATACTCAGCGACAAAAGTTAAGCAACACCTGATATAAATGCACAATAAACAAGTTAACAACAGTGAAATGTGTATTTAATTGTCTTGACCTTTACAGGGAACAATTAGACATCCATGAATGCCCGACACAGTTGTGACTTGAATCAGTGAGATGAATAAACGTCGCTCAGAATGCATGGGGGTGGGTTGACCAGTTTCTCACAAGACTGTTCCTATCCCTCAGTAGAGAGTGTGATGCCCACCGGCCTGTTGAGCCGCAAGTTATTTGGTTATGTTGTGATGTTGTCACAATGAAGTGATCACCTGCCGTTGTTTTACATGGTTTACCGCTGTGAGGTCAGTCTTTGACAGTCTCAGCCTGTGCCATACGTGTCTTAAGACGTGAAATGGCGCTGTGAAGGACGTTAAAGTGCTACCAAACTTGTCGCAAGCTCATTCCTGCCCTTAACATGCCAATGGCTTCATGTCTGGCGTTTTCAGACTTTCTTCTACAACGCCCCATAATTTTGATTTTGTGCTTTTCAGTGTTTGTAATTCAACAAAGAGCATCCCTAACGTGTCAACCAGGTTTTAAAGGGATTCCTGTGACAGGATTCTTGTGGGCCACGAATCGCACAAAATCATATGCAAAGCATGTGTAAATGAGCATGTGACCAGAATTCAGTACAACTTGGTGTGTTGGTGCAATACCTTCTGTTAGGGAACACCATACAGTTCGCCATTTCATTATATTTTCTTTTTTTCAACTATGCTTAAAAGTTGGGTGTTGTTAAATTTTTGTTGCTGAGTATATTTAAGAGTTGTTTTTTTTTCTCTCTTTTCTACAAAAGTATGCAGACATTGTTTTTATTCATTTCAAAGGGTAACAGCGAGTTGTCACTGAGCACAGTGAAAAGGGGGTGGAGGAGGGTGGTGGTTTCGGGTGAAGGGCTTTGGTGGTGCCCGGTGGGGTGGGTCAGCGGTTCAACGGAAGACAGAAAAATATCTGATAGCGAGCATTAGTTCTGCAGACCAGGGTGGATATCAAATCACAAGTCTTTTTGTGAACACAAATGCCTCACTTTAACCCGTCTGATTGAATTCTGCTGTCTGAAGCTTCAAGAATGGACATATTTCCATGTCTCAGATTGAGCTGTAGAAATGTGAATTGAGTCCCCTGCTTGGATAATTGGACTTTGGGGATGCAGTACAAGAGTAGAATACAGACTGACATTCAGGAAGGAACAGCTCTCTTGAAGGCCTGTCTGATAATTTTATGTTGGTCATGGTGTGTACAAGGCCATAGTATCACTACAAAAGACATTTGAAATGAAACCCTCAGATTTTCCACTCAGAAATACACTGACCGTACTCCAGGTCATGGTATGCTCAATCACATGAAATCAGAAGTTTTCAAATTTGGATTGATATAAGACTTTAATAACCAACTTCTGATTCAAAATGTAATAATTATAATATGTCTTCTTGAGATTATTTTGATTTCAGAATATTGATGAACACACCATTTTTAAAATGGAAAACTCAAGTATAAACTGAGCATAAATCTTCAGTACAAAAATAGCGTGCTGTCGCAAGCGGGACCCCTCAGCCTTACTCTTGCCCTGCGGTGGCGGTCATATTGAGGTTCAAGGTTTCTTTATTAGTACCAAATGGTAAACTTGTTGTGCAGACAGAAACTCAGCAATCCCAATCTAGAATTACAGCCACACAACAGACATCATGAAAGACAAATCACACACTAAAAGAACAATACAATCATCTCAAAATATATAATCATAGAAAAGTGCTTCAACGTCTCCTAGATCTAACTAAAGTTCAATATGAACAAAATTGTTCACCTGGTGGCCTTACTATTCAGCATTACAATTGCTGTGGGTACAAAACTATTTCTGTGCCGTTTTGTCCTACCCTTAGGGACCACAAAACGACAGCCAGAAGGAAGGAGCTGGAACTCACCATGCAAAGGATGTAAGCAGTCGTTGAGAATAGAGCCGGCTTTACGCTGCAGCTGTGAGCCATAAAGGGCTGTCATAGTGAGTTGAGGTTCCCCAATTAGCCGACCAGCCCACTTAATAATTTGGTTCAGGGAATTTTTGTCCTGTAGTGACAGATTACCAAACCAGGACACCAGGGCAAAAGATAATAATGATTCAATAAAAGCTTGATAAAATAGTGTCAGCATATTTTTGTCAATATTAAAACGGGACAGTTTCCGAAGGTAAAACAAACGCTGATGTCCCTTCTTACACACAGTTCTTCACAGTTCTTGTTAAAAGTGAGTTTGGCATCAATGACAGTCCCAAGATATTTATAACTATCCACACATTCTATAGATTAGCCCTCAATGGCTGTGGGATCACAGTTTGGAGCCTGTGTTCTGAAATCAATAATCATGTCCTTCGTTTTGGATGTGTTAAGCACCAAGAAAGAAAGATCGCATCAACTGATAAAATCCTTCAAGACTGGACCATGGCTGGATTCATTATTGTGCAATAAACTCACAATAACAGTATCATCTGTAAACTTTAAAATGATTCTATTTTATAAACACTCTTGCACATGTTTGTGTAAAGGATAAAGAGTAAAGGAGAGAGAACACATCCCTGAGGTGAGCCAGTAGAGGAACATAGCAACTCAGATAAAATTCCATTCACTTTTACTCTCTGTGTTCTATCTGTTAAAAAATCTAAAATCCAACCCACCAGATTATGGCTCAGCTAAAAGTGCTCAATAAGCCGCGTGGCTAAAATGTGAGGTTGGATGGAGTTAAAAGCCGATGAAAAATCAATAAAAGTCAGTCTAACATGGGTTTTGTTCCCCTCCAGATGTTTAAACAAAAGGTTTAGCAGTGACTGGAAATCGTACAGAAAGCAATTTCAAATATGAATCTTAGTACAGCTATTGTCATTGAGATGCTATAAAGACAATATGCAGAGTGCGTTGCAGAACAAAAGAACACAACATCACATTATGGAGCTTTGTGACTACGTTGAATGCTTGACAGATATCATCTTATCAGACCGCGAATTGGGGGATTTGCTGGTGTGCTCATGTTCTGGGACCTTAATGGAAGCTGGAAAAAGTGATTTTAGTGAGCTGTTATTTTGTATAGTGAATTTATCAAAAGCGAATTGGCCATGCCAGAGCTGCTACTAAACCAGAGATAATTCTGGAACTTTTATGTTTGCATTTGAGCAATTTGGATCTAGAGCCACTAGATGCTGCTGTTGCACCATTGACTGAGGCCTTGGGATGTGGGGATGGATATAGAAGTCGAGCCGCTGAATGTATTTTCATACAGTATTTTCTGATCAGCATGCCATGGGCCACGTGACCACTTCAATGATCCATAAATCAATGATCTAATAAAAATTAATGGGATATGAAGCGCGGAACAAGATCTGGTGTGTGTTTTCAAGTGACTCCTTGTGGCGTGAGAACATGGACACTAGCACCACCTTAATAATTTACTTGACTCACATATTGGAAACAGTAATCATCTGTATAAATAATAGGTGGAGTGTTTTTTTCTTATTCCATCATTGTCATTCTTTTACACAGATTTTTGGGTGTCATACACTACCTGACAAAAGTATTAGGACGTTCCTCATTCTTACTCAACTTTTGATGTATATTATATATGCGAGTGTTGTAGGAATTTAATGGTGTCCTAAAATGTACATGTGAACATCACAGAACATTAACATAAATTGTGCTTGCAAGATAGTAATTTTCAAATTTACTCATTTGGAATTGTGCCCTTGTCATAATGGAAGATCAATGGCTACTATTGGTCCAATCATTATGATCAGATGTGGCAGATGGGGTGATTTTGATTCTCGATAAAAGGAGGGTTGAGACATGGGGTCTGTACTTTTATTTGAATAAACAACTATTTCCAAACATGATACATTCAGTATTTTCCACTGCACTGTAAGAAAATCACACACATATATACGGACATCCTCATACCTTTGTCAGGTAGTGAAGGTCTGTTAGCGCAACTCAGAATTTCTCTGTGCATAGAAATGCTTTTGTTGAAATCCGAAGAGATTCAGGAGTTGCTGGGGGGGGGACAAAATAAATTCATAATGTTGTGGAAAATTATTATTGCTCATTTGTTTTCTGTGTGAACTGTTCGAGATCACAGTGGGTTGTTTTGTGTTCTGCTTGAGACAGTGTGTTCAGTTTAATGGAGAAGCATTTGTCATGGTTTAGGCGCGCGTTTGTTTGTTGGACTTTTCTTTGTTCTATCATCCGGGATGATATGGGATTTCTTTTCTATCAAATTCCTGGCCCAGCTGGCTAATTGAGCTGGGGCGGAGTTTTCCGGACTCTATATATATGACCGGGGGTTCGCCGCGCCTATCGCTTATTCTCTCTCGCACTGCTTCCATGTAGCGGACTTTTATTCGTCCTTGGAAGTGCGAGCTTTTACCGGAGGTGTGTACACCTTTTGTGTTTGTCTCTTATCTGGGCTGCTGTCAGTTCTCTCTCTCACTGGTCGCGGCACCTGGCATCCTATCACCGCCTATTACACCTTCACCACAATGCAGGAAGGCAGCGAAGGAAAAGTATAAACGAACAAGGAAACGAGTTCCTGGATGAATAGTGCAAATAATACACTGTACTGTGACAATATTTTCTCTTCAGTTTGTCCTGTAGAACGCAAGTTCCTTAGTTTCTTTCAAGGGAACATGTATAAAATCTGAGTCGTTAATGTAAAATTCACAATAGAACATCGACAACATATCAGATTTTGAAAGTGAGACATTTTACCATTTCATGAAAAATATTAGCTCAGTTTGAATTTGATGGCAGTGACACATCACAAAAAAGTCGGGAGAAGGGCAACAAAAGGCAGCAAAAAAAGTAAATGGTACTAATAAATAAACAGCTGGAGGAACATTTTGCAACAAATAAGGTTAAATTGGTAACAGGTCAGTAACATGACTGGTATTAAAAGTGCATTTTAGAGAGGCAGAGTCTCTAAGAAGTAAAGATGGACAGAGATTCACCAATCTGCAAAAAACTGTATCTAAAAATTGTGGAACATTTTCAGAAAAATGTTCCTCAGTGTAAAATTGTGAAGACTCTGAATCCATAGTACATAATATCATCAAAAGATTCAAAGAATCTGGAGAAATCTCTGTGTGCAAGGGACAGGTAATATTGGATGCTCATGATCTTCAGGCCCTCAGGCAACACTGCTTTAAAAACAGGCATGATTCTGCACTGGAATACACTGCATAGGCTCAAGGACACTTCTAAAAATCTGTGAACACAGTTCACCGTGCAATCTACAAATTTAAGTTAAAGACGTATCATGCAAAGAAGAAGCCATATGTGAGCACGATCCAGAAACGTCGCCGTTTTCTCTGTGCCAAAGCTCATCTAAAAGGCACTGAGGCGGAATGGAAAACTGTTCTGTGGTCAGATGAATTAAAATGTTAAATTCTTTCTGGAACCCACAGACGCCATGTCATGCGGTTTAAAGAGTAGAGGGACTATCCAGCTTATTATCAGCTCACAGTACAAAAGCATACATCTCTGATGGTATCAGGTTGCATTAGTGCCTATGGCGTGGGGAGCTTACACATCTGGAATTTTTCATGAAATGGTCAAATGTCTCACTTTCAACATCTGATGTGTTGTTTATGTTCTATTGTGAATAAAATGTCAGTTTATGAGATTTGCAAATCATTGCATTCTGTTTTTATTTACATTTTACTCAGCATCCCAACTTTTCAGAATCAGGAAGTGAGGTTCCTCGTTATAAAGAAGCCACGTTGCACATAAATAACAAGTGCAGCGCTTAAGTACAGGTTTAATATATTACACGTGAATACATGGGATCTAGTGTAAGTCTATACAAGACTGCTGAACAACAGGCTTGTAAGGCTTACGAGACTTTGCACTCATTCAGGCAAAACCAAGGCAATGATACAATAAGTAACAGATGTGGGTGATCACTCTGGAGCATGGAATGCAGTCTGGGTCTTAATAGGCTGGTGAGTTTGTGAGGGCTGGAGGTATGGCGTTACAGTATCCACAGCAGACCCCAACAAAGACCCCAAAGCGAGTGGGTGAAGGCACCTTGCATTTCGCATCAGTAAAATTTATAGCACACAAAGCTGACAAGGAGGCCACGGCCACAGCCAGTCCAACCTATGAAAAGGTGTCATGAGATGGGAGCAGGAACAATTGCTCCTCCAATGAGATGATCCATCCCTGGGCAGCAGAAACACACACTGAAGCTCATGAGTCCAAATGACCCTCATCCCTGTCTGTTCACCACTTGGAGGAGACCAAGCATTACCTCAAGCTCCATCCTCTAGCTCTGTGACAGATCATGACAGGGGAGAAAGTTTTACCAATCCATTTTGGGTTAAAATATTCTGTGTTGGGGATGCTGCCCTAAAAATGTAGATATATGAATTACCGAACACAAAGAATGTAATGAGAACACTCATCTTGTAAACTTGGCATTTAAAGGAAGGTAATAATACACTGTGCACTGGAATCATTAGGCTACATTTCAGTGATGCCATATATTCTTGCCTTTCGACCTGCCAGTGTCTTTAATCCCACCTGGATTACAAGCCAAGTATATACCTTGATGCTCATTTTAGCCACTACTGAGCATCCTGCGCTTGACTGATGTGTGCATAAATTTATGCACGCCCTTTGGCGGAGGAAAGTAGCAAAGACCATAATACCACGTTCATTTTAGTGTTGGGTTTTTAGAGAAAGCAAATTGATGCTTAGGGTATTTAGACTAGTTACTGCAAAAATACTGTACAGTAAATAACTGCAGTGTGTTCTCAAAAACAGTTTTATCTGGCCAAAGTAGGTGCATGTACTGCAATGCTTTTACTGTGCAAAATTTGATTTTCTGGCACAAGCTGTAATCCCGTGATGTGCCACTGGGTGGAGACGAGTTTTTGACTAATTTCAAATTATAGTGGCCAGGGCTGAGCGTTTCTCACGACATCAGATTGCATCAAAAGAGAGAGAGGGAGTGAAATATGGCAAATGAGGTTGGATTTAAAACAATAAAAAAGTAATTTTGGGGAAAATGTTGGTAGTTCCTGTAGTTAACGATTCCTCAAAAAACAAACAAACACACAACTGCAATAAACTAGAGCTGCACTCAGAGAGCGCAAGTACCGCCGCCGATGAACTCAGTGTTATTTTTGCCAGTATTAGCTAGCAACCCCTGTGTTTATGTAGTCCTGTAGTCTTCGCGTTAATATGTTTTTAATGTGTTTTTGTCCTTTTGCATGCCCTTGACCTTGACCTCCCAAAATCAAATCACCCTCTTCCTTGTACAATACTTAATCATTCCACCAAATTTGAGGAAAATCCATCCATAACTTTTTGCGTATTCCTGCTTACAAACAAACCAACAAACCAACCAACAGACAAACGGTAATGATCACATAACCTCCTCCAACTTTGTAGGGCAGAGGTAATAAAAATGTGATACATAATTTAAAGCATACTTGGAAGAATGCAATACAACTACAAGAGAAAGCCAATGTTGTTGATGTCCGCAAAACTCTGCTGTATTTTTGCAATTTAAAGGCAATATAGGAATCCCTGACAGCATTTTAAACATTATGAGTGAAAAACACTTTACTTGAGGGAAAAAAACAGCTGAAGCTCCCTTTATAGAAATCCTACTAATCCATATGTGTTACAGTAAAACATATACAGTACGCCACAGTTGTTTATCACACCACACCGTGATCTTAAATATCACAAATATTTTAATATAGAGGGATTGGGGTCATGTCCAAGCCTTTAATTTCTCTCAAAAACAAATTAAAATGTCCACTGATGTTCTTCAGCTTCTTCAATAGGAGTAATTCAAGTTTCAACAGCCAAACAGCACCATTTATTGCTTTGGGGGGTGTTGAATATTGGTTACATAGCATTTTTTTTTTTTTTCTATTGACAACCATAATACCGCTTGTTACCCCTCCCACCACTAGTCTCTCTGCCTGATCTGCTGGTGATTTTGAGAAAACTCAAGTAAACAGCATCCTTCCAACTTCTTCCATGATTATTCTTGTCCGTGTCCTCATGTGCTTAGACAGCATAAAACCAGTAAATATAAAACCTCTCACCAACACTGTGTCCCCTGGATGTCATTCCACCTAAATTGTTCAGAAAAATGATGGGGGAAATAGGCCCATGTTTGCTCCAAATCTTTAACGGCTCCCTTTGCTCAGAATGTATACCCGATCACTTAAAATTAGCTTGTGTTCAGCCACAGCTGAAAAGACCTAGTCTAGACCCATCAATTCTAAATCATTTTTGAACAATATTAAAAGTTTCATATATCTCCAAAATTCCTGAGAAACTGGCATTGAAACAAGTTCTGGAAGCACTTACTAATAACAGCATTTCAATGCAGATGATTTGAACGTAATGGGCTGGCCACAATATAGAGCTGCATAGCAAATGTGAGACTGGATGTCACAAAACTTCTTGCAGCTAAACTCT
Organism: Gymnothorax javanicus; assembly: GCA_029692085.1. Classification (NCBI taxonomy): domain Eukaryota; kingdom Metazoa; phylum Chordata; class Actinopteri; order Anguilliformes; family Muraenidae; genus Gymnothorax; species Gymnothorax javanicus. Next base: position 12,673,105 of record CM056208.1, on the reverse strand, counting down.
GACAAAATGGAGGTGCTCATTATCAGCTCTGAGCATCTCTGTAATCAAGTCCAGCCGCTGCTCATCCCAAATATTAAGGGAACTGCGAAGAACCTGGACGTTATTTTCGACAGTGACCAAAGACATAACACGAAAAAGTGGACAATTATGTTTCCCAAATATTTCAAGATTAAAGGAATCTTTAGAAAGAGAGAACCTGTTTACGTTATTTTTCTTCATATTTTGCTCAACGATTGACCAAAAGACATAACAAATTTTGGAAAAGTTCTGGACAATTTATGGATGTTTTTTGGACAAACCGTACCACTTCAGTATACCAATTTTCACAAACTTGATTTAAAGGAACGTTATCTTTAGAAAGAGAGAAAATTATTGGCTCATTGTCAAATTAACTACACAGTTTCGGAATTTGACAATATCACAAATGATTCTTCATATTTTGCACAACGATTGACCGTAATGAAGAACTCAGAAATACCAAATTTTGGATTATGGATGATTTTTTGACAAACCTTGACCCAAAACCTTCAACAGCCTATATCTTTACCCATGGACCAATTTTCACAAACTTGGTATCAAATTAATCAGAGATCAAGATCCTTTCAAATGATGCTAAATTGCTCAATACAAAAAATGGGATTTGACCTTGACCTTTGAACTGGATGGGCCACTTCTGATTGGTCCAAATTTTCTTGTATATGATCCCTCGCAACCCAATAATCAAACAAAAAAACTGGAGGATCATTCCGAGGATGGGCTGCCTTGGCGTGTACCACTGTATCAGAACTTCAGACTGCCTGGCCATACACTTCACATTTCTACCTTTCACATGTCACATTTGCATAAATCATTTTCAAACAGTATGGTTTCAATGTAGCAACGACCCTAGAGTTCACGTTCATCTGTCACAATCACGTGAACGGTTAGAGTACGAAAACTAGAGCCGTGAAAACGGAAAGCGAGACTAAAACTGGAATTCCCACTGTCACATGGCGTTTCAGTAAGCCAGTAGACTGACCAGTCAGTCTCTCAGGGCCAGACGCCTCAGGCTAGTGAGCCGGGGAGAACGATGTAAAACTGGGATTCCCACTGTCACTTTTTTTTTTTTTCGATGAGCGGTGACAACCAAGGTGTCTTGACTACCAGCTGGACCTTCCAACAGTTTTTTATTTTCCAGAAATACCAGAAACTTGTTTATTACATCGTAATCTTGATATCAGTGGAGCCCAGAACAGCCACTGGTCGAACATACACGCTAACTAGGAGGGAAAATGAATGACTCAAACAAGGCCTTGATTGTTAGAAACACGTAAAAAAACGTTTGAAGTAATAAAACGTATATAGTATGACTGTCAGTTCGTCATTTTTAATATTTTTGTCCCACTGAAATAGCAATCTGCTGTGACGTGTGATCTCTGAATTCTCTGAGAAAATGATGACAAAGTCGTGCATTAAATCCTCTGTGATGTCACAAGCTTGTGGTTGGACATCACCGTGATGGCACCAAAAGCCCCATGTCAGCGTCTACTGAGTTCTGACCCAGTGGTACCGCCATAGTTTGATCGGCTGTAATTTTGGATCCTACAGAGATCCCACTCCAGTTTTGGGTAGGATTATTGGGTGGGATACGAGGTTCATATACAGGAAAATTTGGACCAATCTGAAGTGGCGAAGCAGTAGAGGTCAAAGGTCAAAAAAGGTCAACTGCCATTTAATGAAATATTTCCAGCAACGTCGTGCTTCCCCGTCATTTTAAAGAGCTTGATCTCCTAATTATTTTGATACCAAGTTTGTGAAAATCGGTCTGTGGGCAGCTGAGATACAGCCAGTCCAAGTTTTCAGGACCGCCAGTTGGCCCCAAAATCGGACAGTCCATAACATGGTCCAAAAATGATCCATTTGGTCCAAAAAGTGGGACTTCTGCATATTTCGCTAGGGTCTACCTCTATGCAAAATATGAAGAAAATCTGTGACATCAATGTGAATATGGTGTGTACACTTGACGTGGAATGAGCCTATTCATGCTTTAATTTTCTCCGTCCTGAACCAAAGTTACACCTTGTTTACCTGCCTCAATGCTCAAGAGCTCAATTTCAAATTGTGCAGAATCCTGCAGGCGAACTCCTGGCAAAGAGTAGGCACTCCTCTCACATCAGCTCAGTTTTAGCCCTTTTGCACTGGTTAACAATTTCTCTCAGAATCCATTTAAATATTTTACTCCTGATCTACAAAGCTTTATATGGCCAGGTATCAGAAAGCCTTAGCAATCTATTATCACAATACAGTCCGAAAAGACCTCAGGTCAGGAGAATTTTGCCTACTAGTTGTTCCAAAGGTCAGGATAAGGTCAAGAAGTGATCAAGGATTTCCTGTACTGGCACCTCAATTTTGGAACAGTCTTCCAATTAGAATTCAATCTGCTGACATTGTTGTTTGTATTCAATGCTACTGAAGATGGTATTTAGACAAGGTTTAGATTTAGTTTCTATTTAATTAATTAGTTAATTGCTGCTCGTACCATCTCATACTGAAGCCTTCCTACAACTTTCCCTGAAGCTGGACTATAAAGACCTCATCAATGACTTTTCAACCATGAAAGTTCAATGCATGGTACCAATGCTTTGAAGTCAGAAGTGTTGTTCATTTAATAAATTAACGCCTTTCTGCAGATGTAGACGCCTGCGGACATAGAGCAGCTCTTTTTATTGACGCAGTTGCACTACTCTATCACTAGATGGCACCCCTGGATCAGTTATTGAATATTCACAAGCAAGCAGAGCTGGTACACAGTCTAGAATATTGCCGAGTTCACTCCTATCCCCGTTTTTCAGGAGTTGCATGAATTAAACTCCTCAGCTAAGCCTGATGTGCAAACTGCTCAATATCCTTGTCCATAGTATCTATCCAGCAGTTTAAAAAACTGATCTCTTGCGACAGAAAAAATTGTTGTCCTCTGTAGCAACCACTTCAGTTACAGTGACCCAATGGTATTCCAAGTAGTTAAAAAAAAATCAGTTTCCTCAGGCAAAAATTCGCCATGGTATTGACACTATGTCATTCTACTATCAATTTCAGTCATCACATATTAAAAACGCGCAATTTCCTATCGTGTATTAACTCGTAGATATGTCGGTTGAAGAATTTAGCTGTCTTTTAGAGCCTCATACAAGCTCTCATGGAAATCCAATCACTTTAATGGTGATTCAATGGTATCTGCGTGAAAGCCCAGCTATAGTTCACGCCCACATGAAATTCTCCTGGTAATTACCAGTTGGTTGACACGATTTTTATCCAATTGCAGACAGTATAATCTTTTCTCAGTAAGTGAAAGACATTGATTGGACCTTAAAAAACATATTTAAATACTTGCGTAATAGGGCTACGTTGTATCCAATAAACTTTATGCATGGGAACGTGGTTGCATGGGAACAAAAAACCTCCAGAACTGAGTCTGGAGAGCTGAGCTTATTTGCAGGTTGGAAATGTGATTCTGAGATGGAAAATGGCAGTTATTCTGAATGGAACAGACAGGAGGGCTGACAGCATTGATACTTTTGGGGAGCAGCTCAATAATTCTCTTGAAAAGTGAGTAAAGCTGGCTTTGTATAGTGTAGCTCTATCTTACTTTTAGCCTGCTAGCTAACTAGCCAGCTATTTCTTATTTTTTGTTTACCACCGTGATCACAGAGCTAGTTTGTCATATTGGGTAACAAAAGAGTAGTCGATACTGCAGTGTCCTAGCATTTTTCTTAACTAGGCGATCAGGTTTTTAGAATTTATCCTACATTCAATGAAACGAAATGCCTTGCATTTTCGCTCTTTTAAAGTGCAAAAAGCTATTACTGTGACCTGAGTTATACTTGTTCCATAGAGGGTGTGAAAAGCGTTGTTACAAGCTTGCGTTTCGCTGGGATGATCAGAATTGTAAACAGCAAGCTCTCCACCTGAGTGAACGATCTGACCGCAAAATAAGCAGTTCCTCTAATGAGTAACTGTGCTTGCTGACGCGGCTTTGTAGATAAATGGACGAGACTCAGAACTTTATCGTGGAGAAAAGGCATATTTTTGGTTTGGAGAGGTCACTAGTGACCATTGATGTCCAGCTGCGTCTATATTGATAAACTCATGCTAAATTCAACCAGAAAAATCATCCATTAATATTGAACTTCATGAGTACAAAGTTGTTTGCGTTAAAAATATGATTATTTTATGAATTGAAAGTGCGCCATTTTCAAGGCTCTGGGAGTTTGGGGAGCCACCTGGATAGCTATCTTATTTGGCTTATAAACAGTGGATAATTTAATATTTCATGTTCAGATGAGGAGTACTTGTGGTCTAGGAGTTTATTATCCCAGAAACGTATTGTTTAATGACCTAATAACTGGGTGGCGGGTATTTAAAGGAAAAGTTCACCCAAAAATGAAAATTCACTCATCATCTACTCACCCCAAGGCTTATCGAAGGGTCCATGAATTTCTTTATTCCTCAAAACACTTTTGGAGTTACAAAGAAAAACAGCATTGAAAACAAATCCAAATCAATTGAAGTCAACGGAGACCACTTTTCAAGCATAAAAAACACCACTGAAAAACCACAAAATGCCTCCATACTGCTCGTGCGGGATAATCCAAGTGTCCATAAGCCCCGACATTCAAATTTTACTCATAAAGATGTCTTTTCACGATATTTTTAGCCTTAAAGCAGCACTATGTAGTTTTTTTACTCTCAAATGTATATTTCCAAGATCATTCTGGCGATACATCAACTCACAATAGGTCGAATGACACTTTTGTCATGGCTCGTTCGCGCCTGCATCGCCTTCACTGGCACTATGTAACTTCGGGTTTCGAGTAGGAACCCAGGCCCAAAAAGAACTACAAACTACAAACTGCTTTACGGCATAAACCTCAATCCCCCTCCCCCACGTCTCTCAAGACCAGCCAGTGAATGAAGAATGAAGCAGAGTCAAAAGTGGTGGTAATGGCTGAAGCAGCGAGGAAACCGAAGAAGGCAAAGGTGTTGTCCCAGGAGACATTTAAGAGAAAAAGAGAAAGCAATAAAATAAGATCCAGGACTAGGGTCAACATTGGACCGGCTTTCACTCACTGGCGAGAGCTGAAAGACTAGAGAATGAGGGATGTCCGACCGATGGCGACCTGGCGTTGTTACTTTTGGACAAGTACATAGAAATTGTTAGCTTAATCCTTCATTCTAGTTCTGGTTCTAGTGCGTTTGAACTTGCTTTGTGTCAGGCTGCGTCATTGAAATCATCTAGTTCCCCGTTAATGCTCAGTCAAATAATCGTCTCCAGCGATTTATCTAGCTAGCTGGTATCTGACATGCTAGCTAGTTGTCATGCTATCGTTAGCTGGTGAACATTTCTAAACTAGTCATCAGTCGACATGTGTGATCATAAACGTTGTAACGAGCATGGTAAACCAGTATGCGTGTGTGACCGAATGATACAAGTTCCCTGGAATCAATGTGATGACGTGTATTTGCATGCAACGTGACGATATATAAGGATCTGGTGTTGTGCAGATTACTTGCGAGAGTGAGAGTAGGAAAGTGGTGGACCACTCGTTGGGCGTTACGCATGGCTATCGAGTGCCTTAATAAAGTTACTGTCTAGCCGCCCCCAAGTCCGTCTCCTTTATGTATATGGATAGGGTTGCCTACCCCGCATTCTTCTCCTCTCACCGGTGCAGGAGCGAGCCCTTCCCGGTCATTGGGCGCACCCCCCTCAGCCACAGACAAATTTGTCACAACGTGTACTTCAGTACCGTATAGAGTACTAAAGGTAGAAAATTTGTCGTGTTTTATTTCGGAAGGATAAGGTAATGATCTGACTTAGCATGTACTCATGCCGTTTCAGGGATTTTCTGTCAACTCCCTGCCGCCCTCTTGCTTTATTGCACAAGCTAATTGGTTCTGTGCATGACGACTTTGTGGTCGAATTCTGCAAAGGGACTGCCTATTCGAATGGCGACTGTGCATGTAAGCGACATCCACTCATTTGTAAGCAGAGCAAAAATGAATTGATTCCGGTCAGGGCAAGGATGAGTAGCAGCAGTGCATGTAAGCGATGCCAACTTCTGTGTTAGGTTCCGTTCCTGACATTCAAAATGCATGCATAAAATGCTATAAAGAGCCATCCACACTGAGAACTGTAATGATAACCATAACGATTTGAGCATCAACACTGATGAACAATATCGTTGCGTAAACATTGATGATATTGTGCGTTCCAGCTGTGTCAGAGCCCTTTTTTCTCTGCGATGTCATCCACCATGTTCAATGAACGCAAAGCCCTGTAAATTCTGACTGATTTTGCTTGGTGGTCAGTTTTTCTAACGTGCATAAAATCGCTCTGAAAGTGACCGCAACGATGTCGTTTGCCATTATCATTGTCGTTATAGTTGTAGTGCGGACTTCGCCATCTACGTGAGTTAGACCGATTTTTAAGTCTCCCACACCTGGTGAAGACATGGATGATCGGATCGCACATAACATGTCCTGCTTCAATTTCAGTTTTTTTTTTTTTTTTCAGAAAGTTCGCTGGTGTAGTTGGCTTGTCGGCAAATGCACGTGTAGACAGATTTTACGGCAGTTTATATCAGACTATACCATTTATCAACTGCAGGGGGACAGCACGAGCGAATCCGGCGAAAACTACATAGTGCGGCTTTAATGTCCAATGTAGCCGCCTTGTTCATTTTCATGGAAGAAGTTTAAAATTCAAGACCTCTAGCTACGGTGGCCAACGAGGGCAAAAAATTCTGCAACGGCCCTAAACATCTCCAATGGGGACCCGCCCGATATCTAAAAATAGCCAGCATGTAAGGTGAAGGTCATTCTCCTAACCCGGAAGTTGGGCAAGCGAACAACAGGAGGCAATGTGCCGAGTTAAGAAAAGAATGTTTTTAGGCGATTTTATCAACTTTTATTTTAGATCTAACTTGTGTTGACAATGGGGACCTGTGGTGCGTTTCCCAAATGCATAGTTTTTTTTAACTACACTAGCAACTTACGTAGTTCGTTCATTCACTGTCAATGGCTCCTACTATGTAAGTTCGCACCTGTTCTTTCGAGAAACACATTCCTGGCTCGGCAGAGCAGACCGAGCAATAGCAAACATGGCTCTGAAAAAATTCACTTCACCATCGACAGCTAACGGGGAAACACAGATAAGGGCAGTCCAGATAACACAAACCGCGACAATAACAACCTATTTTTCGTTTGTGCTTAGCCAGCTACAGAAATGCAAAAGCAACGCGTTCAATGCTCAAATCACGGCAGGATAATGGGGAGACTTCGTATTCACAATTTAATTTGTGACCCCTGTGACAGGTTTGTAACGGCAAGCTAGCTTGGTAACAGTTTGTTAACCTACTTGATAATACACAAGTTGTATGATTCTATGCTAGAATTTGAAGTTATTCCATCTATTTTGTTAGGATTTTCTTTCGCAGCAGCCGCGATTCATTTGTACGGTATTGTTCATTTTGGTTCGAAAGTAGGCATTTTTAGATTGCAAATGTGATGCGATATCGCTTATTTCAAACCTCGCAGTGTATGTAAAATATGTTGATGTTCAAGAATAATGCTAGGTAAGGGAACAAAGCTTGTGAAGACTACTAAAGGAGCTTTGTACACCTATCGCTGCTGGTGGGTCTACATAAATACCAGAAGGCAGCAGGTTAACCAGGTTACTTGGGCGTAAGTCGCAGCCCGGGACGGGGGAGAAAGGGAGGAGAGTGACTAAATTTACCGCTTGTCATTCGCCCATTCATTTAGTGTAATCAGTTAATATTCATTGACATATGCCTCGGGAGGAATAATTCTATTTTTAAACTAACTTTGAGCACACATTTCCGCTTCATTCCATGGAGAAAAGAACAAATAACAAGCAGTTTAGTGCGTCTCGTTTTCAATGGTTCTCTACGGCAGATGTCCAAAGCTTGCCTGACATCCGCATCACGTGACGATTATTCACGTTTTTCGTGATATCATCCAGGCGGGTCCCCAATGGAGAAACGCACTGCAGTTTTGAATGTTTGTATTCACTGACTGAACAGTGCATTTTTATGGTCGGCCAACTTAGCGAGGTCAACTTCTTCCGCGAAAATAAATAGGGCTCTTTGCTAAGTGGCTACATTGGATATTTAGGCGAAAATATAGTGAAAAGACGTCTTTATGAGTCAAATTTGAATGTCGGGGCTTACGGACACTTGGATTATGCCGCAAGAGCAGTATGGAGGCATTTTGTGGTTTTTAAATTATGTTTTTTACGCTTGAAAAAGTGGTCTCCGTTGACTTCAATTGATGTGGATTTGTCTTCAATGCTGTTTTTCTTTGAAACTCCAAAAGTGTTTTGAGGAAGAAAGAAATTCATGGACCCTTCGATTAGCCTTGGGGTGAGTTGATGATGAGTGAATTTTCATTTTTGGGTGAACTTTTCCTTTGCTTTACGTGCAAGTTGCAGGACTATAAAGTCACATTCAAACCAAAATCGCAATCAGTATTACTTGAAAAAATTCTTCATCTTTGTCATATGCAACAAGTACTTTAGTGACAGCAGTTTCCCTAAGTTTTTATTATCAATTAATTAATTTGAACAAGCTTCCAGTCCAAATCGGGGTGCAGGATTGGAAACGAGATCAAATTAATAATAATAATAATAATAATAATAATGATACATTTTATTTATAGGCGCCTTTCAAAGCACTCAAGGTCACCTTACAAGTCAGTGTTAAAAGAGAAATAAAAGCAATAAATGATATTGTAATGGTGGAAATTCAGAGGCCAAATGCAGTGGACTGGCGAGCAAAAGGCCAGCAATAACAAGCACTTAAAATCACCAAAAGGAGGAATAGATGACAGGCAGCAAAATAACTCTGGCGCTTCCCAAAATATAAACTTAACAATCAGAACTTGGAAGCAGAGCGAGAGAGGGAAACTGGCAGAAACAAAGAACAGAACCCGCATGCAGCGGTGCAGTAAAAGCAACAAAATAAGGTCTCGAGAAAAGAGAATTCCAAAGCACCTTAATTGGTGCAGACCTTATGAGAATGAGGGAAGAAATCAAGAGGAAATCTCCCTACTACTATATTCCCCAAAAAAATCACCGCGAAGAGGTTCGCAAAACATCCCTAACTAGAAATATCTTCTGGCTGAAGTGTTAGCTAAAATCAGACACTCTAGCAAAGGAGGCGTGGCGGACTTCCGGCTTATACAGAGTCCGGGGAAGGCGCCGCCCAAATCCAATCAGCCAGCTGGGTAAAGAACCCGATAGTAAAGGAATTTGATGTCGACCCGGGATGAGAGCCACAGAGAAAGTCCTTAACACACACACAACCTAAGCCATGACAGGCCCCCCCCCCACCTAAGGAACGGCTCCAGACGTTCCCATAGAACCTCGTGCACGGAACTCTGAGATCAGGGTGGGATCCAGAATACCCCAAGAAGGGACCCAGCACCGCTCTTCATGTCCATATCCCTCCCCATCCACTAAGAACTGGGCCCCACGACCGACACGCCTCTCGGCTAGGATGCGACGCACGGTGTAAACTGGCCCCCCCTCAATTAACCTGTATCGGCGGCGGTGGTTTGTCGACCGGTGCCAGGACGCTTGTGCTAACCGGTTTAAGCCAAGAAACGTGAAAAGTGGGGTGAATGCGCAAGGATGTAGGGAGCTGCAGCCGGACGGTGACAAGGTTGATCTTACACACGATTTTGAAAGGGCCAATGAAATGGGGAGCCAACTTCCGTGACTTCACCCTCAAAGGAAAGTCCCAAGTGGAAAGACAAACCCTCTGGCCAACCCGATATGATGGCACCAAGCGCACCGAGCGTAACAGAGATGACCGAACCCTGGCCCAGACCGACTGACAATGCCGAATAAAACAATTAACCGAGGGAACCTCCGAATCCCTCTCAGCATGAGGAAAAAGCGGCGGCTGATAACCTGGCTGTGCCTCAAACAGGGGAAGGCCTGTGGAGGAGTTGCATAACGAATTGTGGGAGTATTCAGCCCATGACAAAAAACGACTCCACAATGTAGGGTTATCGGCCGCTAGGCACCGAAGTGTATTCTCCAGTGACTGGTTAATTCTCTCTGTCTGCCCGTTGGTTTCCGGGTGAAAACCAGACGAAAGGCTCACGGAGGCCCCTAGCTGGTTGCAAACTGCACGCCAGAATTTAGCTGTAAATTGCGGGCCACAGTCGGAGACCACATCCTGAGGCAGACCATGCCGCCGGAAAACATAGTCCACAACAAGGAGGGCCATCTTCCGTGCTGAGGGCAGCTTAGGAAGGGCGATAAAGTGGGCGGCCATAGAAAAGCGATCGACCACAACCAAATTAACCGTGTTGCCTTCCGAAGCCGGCAGACTTGACACAAAGTCTAATGCAATGTGGCTCTAAGGACGCTTGGGGACGGGCAATGGCCGCAACAGACCAAAGGGGGGTAGATGAGAACCCTTGTTCCATGCACACACACCACAGGCTGCCACAAACTCCCGGATGTCCTTTTCCATACCGGGCCACCAAAAGCATTAGGCCAAAAACTGCTTGGTCCGGTGAACCCCCTGATGACCAGCCAAGCGGGAAGATTGACCCCACTGGAGAACTTGAAAATGAGCCGCCAAAGGGACAAACAAACAACCAGACGGCCCCCCACCGGGGCCAGAATCGGACCGCAAGGCCTGCTGTACCACAGACTCAACACTCCACAGTACGGGAGCCACAATCTGAGCTGACGGAATTATAGGCTCAGGAATAGGATCATGGCCCGAATGGTCGTAAATTCACGACAAAGCGTCAAGCTTGATGTTTTTTGAATCGGGGTGATAAGTCAACGTAAAGTTAAAGCGATTGAAAAATAATGCCCACCGCGCCTGCCAGGAATTACGCCGCTTAGTCTGCTGGATAAACTGGAGGTTTTTGTGATTGGTCCAGACCACAAACGGGTGTTCAGCCCCCTCCAACCAGTGGCGCCACTCTTTCAACACCAACTTAACTGCCAACAACTCCTGGTCATTAATGCTGTAATTCCGCTCAGCCGCAGACAACGACCGGGAGAAGTAGGCACAGGGATGCAATTTATTGTCCCGAGGAGAGCGCTGGGACAAAATGGCACCCACCCCGACCTCCGAAGCGTCCACCTCCACCACAAATGAGAGAGAGGGGTCGGGCATAACAAGGATAGGCTCAGAGCTAAATCGTCTCTTTAACTCCTGAAAAGCAGCCTCAGCTGCTGGGGTCCAAGAGAACGACGAGACGAGGAGGCATTCTTCTTAGTAAGCGCAATGATCGGGGCAGCCACAGTGCTAAAATTGCGGATGAACCTCCTATAAAAATTAGCAAAGCCTAAAAAAGGCTGCACCTCCTTCACATTCTGAGGAACGGGCTAATTCCTGACTGCTGCCACTTTGTCCGGGTCCATACGGACCGACCCTGCCGACACAATGAAACCAAGAAACGACACTGTCTTGGCGTGAAAACTGCATTTCTCAGCCTTGACAAAAAGTTTGGCTTCAAGGTGGGCCGCAAGCACTTGTCGGACATGTTATTTATGCTCCAAGAGAGTTGAAGAAAAAAATCAGAATATCATCCAGGTAGACAAAGACAAAGTTCTCCAACATCTCTCGCAGGACGTTGTTGACAAGTGCCTGGAACACAGAGGGGCCGTTAACCAAACCGAATGGCATAAATAAATACTCGTAGTACCCGTCATGGGTATTAAATGCTGTTTTCCACTCGACCCCCTCCCAGATCCGGACCAAGTTATATGCGTTACGGAGGTCTAGTTTGGTGAAAAACGACGCCTCCTGCAGGCATTCAAATGCAGAGTTCATCAAGGGAAGAGGGTATCGGTTCTTAATAGTAATATTATTTAGGCCCCTGTACTCAATACAGGGCCTCAAAGCGCCATCCTTTTTCCCCACATAAAAGAACCCCGCTCCAGCAGGAGACGTGAAAGGCCGAATAAATCCATTAGCGAGAGCCTCCTGAATATACTCGCGCATAGCCTTGCACTCTGGCCCTGACAGCAAGTATAACGAACGCCTGGGGGGAGTGGTACCAGGGTAAAGATTGATCTCGCAATCGTACGCGCGATGGGGAGGCAAGGACGAGGCCCGTTGCCTGCTAAAAACCTCTGCGAGATCAGCATAGTCATTGGGAACATTGGGAGGTAAACAAAAGTTTAGAGCGGCCTCCAAATTCCAACCATGTTCGGAACCGAACATCTCAATAACTGACTCAGAGTCAGAAAAATCCTCCCAATCGTAATCCTCCTCTGGCTGCCACCAGTCAAATTGAGGGTCCCACTCCAACCCATCCTCCGCCCCATTTCCTAAATCAGGTGTGTTAGGTGAGACAACCTCCTCATCATCATTTCAAGCGTCAACCTCCCCCACAGGTTGATGTCCGGGACAACACGCCAAAATCTCACTACAGTGAGCCTTACAATTAGAGCCCCACTGGATGATAGGATTATTTTGACTGCCCCAAAAAATATGTGGCCTATGTTCGACCAACCAGGAATGTCCTAACGCCACAGGAAAAGCCGGGGAGTTGATAAGAAAAAACCGAACTCTTTCCGAATGACCGCCAAACGGGATGAACATCATCAAAAATTCAGTGACTTTGGTAATAAGCCCAGTTCCCAACGGGCGACCATCCAAAATTTTGACAGTGCGAGAATGCAAGAGAGAGCGGATGGGTATGGAATGTTTTCTAGCCCACCCGATTTTAAATTCTAACGGAGATCCTAAGGTTTCCAGCGATCCCAAATACGTCCAGCTGTATCGCAGAGAAATGAGAAGGAAATGATATACAAGATTTAGATATTTTCTATTTGATAAAATGCAGTGGCCATAAAAACAAGGCATCCTCAATATAAGTGTGATGTAGCTTCAGAGAAGTGCTGCAACCAGCAGATACAGAATATGTATCTGTATATGTACAGATACAGTATATCTGACATTGTCCTACAATAAGAAAAAAAGACTTTTCTGACTTTTAACCATTTTAATGAAAAACTTACATGAAAACTTATAGTTGAAAAGGGTCAATGGAGTGAAATCCTTGTGTTCAAGGGGTGTTGCCTGACTCGGCTATTGTAAGCTGGATTGGTTCAAGACCCCTGCCCCGCAACCCTGACAGGGAGTACATAGGTTAGATATTGGATGTTAGGACATTGATGGACTTCTTGAATGACCGCATTATAAATTGGATTAAATTTTTAGTCTTACAGTTCAGTTAAGACAAAGGCTTTTATTTGTAAGAGTTTGAGAAAAGATGAGATCAAGCTTTAAAGCCTCTGGAAACTTGTCTTGACATAGTGAAAATTCACATATAATATTAAAGTTGAGTGTCTCATAAAGCATCTACAAAAAAAAAAAAACGAATGAAAATTAACATTCATAACTAAAAGAAAACTTAGTTCAAAAACGGCTCATTTTGCTATTCAGTCCATTTCTCAAGACAGTGTGGGTGTGGCGCATCGCGGTTTGACTGCCCACTCCTCCCTCAATTTGAATGACATCTCGCTGGCTACGTGAGCATTAGTCACAGCAATAAAAGTAATAAAACTAAAACATAATGAAAATGCGTAATTCTCTGAAGACATGGAGTAAAACATTCAAATCAAACAACGAGAATTGGGTGTATTGGTAAATTCACTGACTACACAAAAATGACAGTGCTGTAGATCCATATTAATTACCTAATGAGTTATTTCAGTTTATCCGTTAGCCTCGCGGTAGCAACAACTCGAAACCAACAAATTAGCGACTACTGAGGGTAACGTTCATCTGGTGTAACGCTATTCATAACATTACCACAACTAACGTTCACTGAATGCACTTCGCGCTCCCCAGTGGGCACACGACGTTGATTCAACGTTGATATAACACTGAAACAACCCCAACAGCGTTGTTTCAACATTGTTTCAATGTTGTGTACCCACTGGGTCTGCTGCTCCGTCTCCTCAGAGGCCAGACAATACCTATGCGCTGGTCTATAAAGAGTTCGACAATGATTCGTATTTACCATAGTGCGTTTGGTGCCTGGAGTGACTATTAACGAACACACCCAAATATAGGTAGTTGATGTTAGTTCATTGAAAAAATAAATAAAAACACAACAGCGCAAGCAACTTCATGCCTTGGCTCTTTTTATTCTCCGGGGTTCCTTTTGACAACTGCGTTCTGACGGACTTGCTTTGCCAGGCCATATCAGTCTGGCATGTAATTTCCTGTCTCGTGATGCAAGGCGGCTCAGGCTCACACTGGCACCCTACACTAACAGTCTTACTGGAAAACTGTGCGTTTCTCAAGTGGCGGGAGCTGAGAGCTTTTATATCTTCAGTAAGGGGTGGGACAAATGATTTTTTTTTTATTATTGGTTTGGCTTATTACGGAATAACCCACTTCGAAAACCACGCCCAATTCAACCGCAGTAAGAGGATAAGTGCTAAAAATTAAATGACAAAATCTCGGATTTGAATTGGACATAATTTCTAATATTTTCGTATGCTTACCATTATGCACATACAACCCTAAATAACGTAGTTCAAAGGTTTTTGTGGACTTGGGTTTTCAGAGGCTTTAATATTTAATGTGGTTATTGCCTTTAATGACCTAACATTTTATTTTTGAAACTCATAACAATCACCTGTACCTGAATTTTTCAGAAATATTATATACTTAACATCATAAATTCACTTTAACATTTTGGCTTGACTGGGTTCAACAAAGTGAGTCAGGGCAATCTGTGTTCACGCGTACAGTGCCCGTATAGCAAATTCCTCATTAATAAATCAGCCCAGGGCTTAAAGGTTGGGTCATTTTTTGCAACAGACAACATGCACTGAGAGAAAGTCAGTGAGAAAGGAACTGTGCAGCTAGAAAGTATAAAATGCTGACAATTATCTGCAATTGTGATTTGTTTAGTGAACACTTCAAATCTGTTTCTTTCTCTCAGGAAATGATACATGGGCTGAAACCAGAATTTCAAAATCTGAGAGACAAACACATTTCATAATTTGCATTTTTTTTTTCGAGAGCTGATTCAAATCACAAACTATTCCCAAGCTATAATCTATGAGAAACAACCAAAGACCACAAAATGAAAACGATCAGTCCAAATTTTGCATATTTTATATTATTATAATATTTTATATTTTTTGCATATTTTTTCAATGCTTTGTTTCTAAGATTTTTTAATTCATCATTTCTCAACAATGTGAAAATGTGACTCTGGTCATTTTTCCATTGTGGTCTTCAACTATTTCTGGTCAGACTGAAACAAGTGACCAACATAACATGAGCATTAAGTTCAGAGAAAAAAAAAAAAGCACCTACAGTTGGGTTTGCATTTCTATCCTTAAGACATTTGAACTCCTGTTTGATTTGATTGTAGGTGTATGCGTAATAAATGCATCCTGTTTATCTGCATCTGGTTTAACTCGACTGTCAGGTTTGACGGTTGAAGAGACACAAAAACAAACTGAATGATTATGCATGGCTTTTTGTACATGTTGTACTTGTTTACTCATTTTAACTTTCTCTTTAACAGTGTCCTCAACATCTTCAAAGATAACAGGATAACAGAAAGGGGAGCGTACATAACAGAAAGCGGAAACAGACTGAGGCTACCTGCCCGTGAAGGGGGAAATTATGCCTTAAAAAGAAAAGGGATCCTAATTAACTAAACATAAACAGATGACTACAATTCACTGAGACTGAAGATAATTGATTAATTAGGTAAGAGCAGGCAGCCAGACACAGGCATGCCAAGGGGGGGGGGGGGGGCGGGCATTACAGAACCCTGCCCCCCACCCCAAAGGCACAGCTTCCAGACAGGCTTGCAGCTGGACCGGAGCCAGTGTTGCGCTGCAGCTGGGTTGGAGTTGGGCTGTGCGCTGCAGCTGGGCTGGAGTCAAGTCAAGTCAAGTCAAGTCAAGTCAAGTCATTTTTATTTGTATAGCACATTTAAATACAACAGAGTTGGTCCCCAAAGTGCTTCACAATACAACACAAAGATTTAGAACACTGTATAACAGAATAGAGAAATAGAGAAAGTGCATAAATATAAAAGATATAAGGAAAAACAAACAAAAATAGATACAAGTAATTAAAAACAATTAAAAGGGGGAGGACTTGACATCAGCAATTAAAATAGAGAAATTAAAACTGAAAAATTGAAATTCAAAATTAAAACCTCAAAATTGTGCTAAAAGCTAGGGAGAAAAGATGCGTCTTCAAATTGGATTTAAAACAATCAATGCTGGGAGAGGATCTGATATGTGTAGGAAGACTGTTCCAGAGCTTGGGGGCAGCAACAGAGAAGGCTCTGTCACCTTTGGTTTTAAGGCGTGTGCGGGGTACTGAAAGAAGAAGTTGTGATGAAGACCTAAGGGACATGGGAGCAGAACAAGGTGTGAGATCAGAGATGTACTGAGGGGCCAGACCATTTAGGGCTTTATAAACAAACAAACAATACTTTAAAATCAATTCTGTACCTCAGAGGTAACCAGTGTAGCTGCGCTAGGATGGGAGTGATGTGTTGTCTTTTCTTTGTACCAGTTAGGAGCCTAGCTGCAGCGTTTTGGACCATTTGTAGGCGCGTGAGGGTGGATTGAGTCAATCCCAGGTAAAGTGCGTTGCAGTAGTCTAACCGAGAAGTAATAAAAGCATGAATAAGTTTCTAGGTCTTTTGGAGCCAAAATTGGTTTTATCTTTGCGATATTTCTCAAATGATAGAAACTACCTCTCACCACATTTGCCACCTGCTTGTTAAAACTCAAAGTATTGTCCATAAAGACCCCAAGGTTTTTAACCTCACTGTGCAAATATGCAGATAAGGGTCAGGAGCCGCAGGCTGACTGCTAAAGCCATTGGAGCCTCAGGCTGATTGCTGGAGCCACAAACTGACTGCAGGGGCAACAGGCTGACTGCTGGGGACATGAGGAGGCACCAGGCTGACTGCTGGGGCTGTAAGGGGGCACCAAGCTGACTGCTGTGGCCGTGAGTGGGTACCAGGCAGACTGCTTTGGCCGCGAGGGGGGACCAGGCTGATGTCTGAAGCCGAGGGGGAAGCAGACCACTGGATCAAGGGGCACAGTGGCCTTCTTTTGCCCGGGCGAACTGGCCTTTTTGTGCTGGGGAGAACTGGAGCGGGGCGCAGAAAGCCGCGCAAATGCAGGAATTGAACGTGCTGTGCGCATGAACACCCAGCTTTTACGGCAAAAAAGGAAGGGGAGTGATCCAGGGTGGGGTGGTGTGAAAGTCCTTGCTGGGTCCTCAGAGTAAGGTAGCTTTGTTTTATTAAATAACAAGAGCACACCCAGGGCCCTTACCCCAGAGCGGTAGATAACTCAGAGTGGCGCCACTCTTTGACTTTGTTGCTAGAGTGGTCATGTGGTTCGTGGGGAAGCGCTATAGTTCCAAACAAAGGCCGCACTGTCATGATCTCCTATGGGACAGACAGCAGCGATTGCGTTACTGAACGGTAAATATTAAACTAAACCGCACCCGTATTTCTCTTAATGAATTACATTATTTACATACAGTGCCGTGAAAAAGTGTTTGCCCCCTTCCTGATTTCTTATTTTTTTGCATATTTGTCACAGTTGAATGTTTTAGATCATCAAACAAATTTTAATATTAGACAAAGACAACCCGAGTAAATACAAAGTGCAGTTTTTAAATGATGAATCATTTATTAAGGGGAAAAAGCTATCCAAACCCACCTGGCCCTATGTGAAAAAGTAATTGCCCCCTAAATCCTAATAACTGGTTGTGCCACCCTCGGCGACAACAACTGCAATCAAACATTTGCGGTAACTAGCAATGAGCCTTTCACATCGCTGTGGAAGAATTTTAGCCCACTCTTCTTTGCAGAGATGTTTTAATTCAGCTACATTAGAGGGTTTTTGAGCCTGAACGGCCTGTTTAAGGTCATGCAACTGCATCTCGAGCGGATTTAATTCCGGACTTTGACTAGGCCACTCCAAAATCTTCATTTTTTATTTTTTAAGCCATTCAGAGGTGGACTTGCTGGTGTGTTTCGGATCATTGTCCTGCTGCATAACCCAACTGCGCTTGAGCTTGAGGTCACTATATAGCTCAATATAGCTAGCGAAAACATGATGGGTGACCCTGAGGTCGTCAACGTCCTAACTTGTGGTTTCATCCAATTTTATGAACTAGAAATGCACTCAGAGAGCGCAGACCTCCGCCAGGTGGCAGCAAAACCCAAAAGCACGGCGATTGGAACTCTGGCCCATTGGAAAGACTTGAAATCTTGAACTTTGGCGTATATCTCAGCTGTACTTTGGCCTAGATATGCCAAAATTTAATCACCTGTTCCTTGTCCTAATACCCACCTTCTCTGAAAATTTCATCAAAATCCGTGCATTACTTTGAGTTCTCTTGCAAACAAACAAACAGAGAGACAGACAAACAAACAAACGCCAGCGATCACATAACCTCCTGCCAACTTTGTTTGGCGGAGGTAACAAGTAGTTTTAATCCAAAATGGTTGTTGAGAGCTAAACTGAGTTAGAAACTCCGCAACCGTTCATGATTAAACTTAACAGCTGATCAAGCAAGGCTATGTAAGAGCATGTCAAAATTGTCAAAGCTAACTTTTAAACAAAAAAAAAAAACAAACACTTACCGAAACCAGTCACAGGCACCTCATCGCCTCATTTACCGTCTTGATTTATTTTATAGCTATCGGTTTTGTGAGCGATAGAAATAGAAACTCCATAGAGTTCATGACTGAATTCCCGCAGCTGACCAAGCTAAACTAGAAGCAAAGATCACTTAAATTATCACTACTTCTTCAGACTTTATATATATATAATCTCTTCGTGCCGAACATACACAATTGGAGATTATAAATGATACATGACCACTGATATGATATATATATTTCATGGTTCATAGGACTTCAATATTATTACTTACTGTTGATGTTGTCTCAATGGAAGTGAATCGGTCTGAAGCTGCGTGAATCCTCTTTTGGAACTATTGGAAGTTCTCAGACCCGTGAGTGCTCCGCCATTTTTTGTACACGAGTCAATGGGAGTGTCGGAACTCTGAGAATATCAATGGCTCTGCCTTACCCTAACCCGCATCACTCCCAAAATCTAATAAATTGGTCCTTGTGTCATTTCTGACCTTCTGAAAATTTCACAAAAATCTGTTCATAACTTTTCGCGTAAAGTTGCTGACAGACAGACAAACAAACAAACCAACCAACCAATGCCGGCAAAAACATACACCTCCTTGGCGGAAATGAATAAAGGTGCATATAACAAAACAAATATAAAAATCCAGGATAATCTAAAGGAGAGTACACATAACAGAAAGGGGAAACAGACTGAGGCTACCTGCCCGTGAAGGGGGAAATTATGCTTTAAATAGGAAAGGGATCCTAATTAATTAAACAGAAACAGGTGACCACAATTAACTGAAAGAGACTGAGGATAATTGAATAATTAAGTAATGGCAGGTAGCCATGCATAGGAATGCTAAAGGGGAGGGGCATTACACATAAGGTGCATCTCAAAGGGTAGGCTGCGTCGTTTGAAGGCTGCATTTTTAGGGGTCGCTCTTAATTCCATCCGCCAGACTGACGTAACGTCATGTCATCTCCGTTAAACAGCTTTGCTTTAAGTGAGTCATCACTGGTTTTCCTAACCTTAACCTTAACTCTAGCCTCAAACCCTAAACCTAGCTGTAAACATAACCCCAAATTTAACCCTGTCCCTTACCCAAAGTGTTAGTTTGGCAGATGGAAGTAAGTGATGTCCCCTAAAAATGCAGCCTACAAAGGATGCAGCCTATGCTTTGAGATGCACCCATAGTCACATTTTATATAAGCATTGACAGTAATCAGCTCTGTATATCACTAGAACA
Organism: Gymnothorax javanicus; assembly: GCA_029692085.1. Classification (NCBI taxonomy): domain Eukaryota; kingdom Metazoa; phylum Chordata; class Actinopteri; order Anguilliformes; family Muraenidae; genus Gymnothorax; species Gymnothorax javanicus. Next base: position 12,653,168 of record CM056208.1, on the reverse strand, counting down.
CTAGGCTAAATTCATTCGCTCATGTTCTTCATTCAATAAGGAGGGATTTTGTCTTATTATTAGCATACATTAATGAGCTCCTGAGCAATACACTCAAATGTAAATCTTGCCGGACTAATTTCTGCTGCCTAACTCTCCCATCTTGCAGTCCCTTCCCAAAACAATGCTTGTTGTTCTTCATAGCCAGCTGTAGCATACTGTTAACTCTGACAGTCTGCAGTGAGATCTTCTTCAGAAGCCATGGTCAAAGAAATTGGTAGGATGAAAATTACTTGTATGCTTTCTGTATCTCCCTGTCCGAGGCTATTGCCTTTGGTGCTTCTGCCAGAATGGGAGCGACCTGATGTACAATACGGCACATCGCGATGCGGATATGATCATTGATAATGATGGATCAAAGGGCAAAATGTAGACAACTGAACTTCCGCCTATATCCGCGCTCAATCGAACACTTATATAATCGCGATTTATTGCGTTTACTTCCGAGACGTGGACACAGGATTAGATAAAAATTTTGCGGTATTCGGCGGACCAAGGTGGACTGGGCAACTTAGTTGTTATGTTATTATGTATTCAGCCTTAGGCACCTTGCCCATTGGAATCTACCCCCCCAGTATCATATTAAAGCTAAGCTATGTGATGCTTGCCCACCCCTACAGTTAATCACAGCAGTGCTGCCTAAAGAGGTCTCAGCCCACCCTATTCTTACAAACATTAAGTGGATTTGGGAAAAAATGTCAGCCAACTTCAAATTTAACCCTTAATTGAGCTTGTCATCATGTATTTGGCTGAATCCCAGGTTAAACATAGAAAAGAAACCTTTTCTCTGGAGACAGTGGGTGGATAGTGGGATCCTGGTATTGGGGGATTTATACAATGGTGGTACTCTGAAATCATTCACAATGCTGGTGCTGCAATTTGGCTTACCTCAGCAGCAGTTTGGAGATACCTTCAAATAAGAAATCTCCTATCTCAAACCTCTGGCTCGCCTACAACCGTGCCACCTGGCTGTGAAATCCTCTCCGATGTGGTTAAGATATTTGGCACAGGCCATGAGGCCTCAAAATATTATTCTTTGATGGCTAAAAACTCAAATAACATGCGTTTGCGTCACAGTCTGCTCTGCAGCTGCTGACTTCTCTCCCTCTGCCTGGCCACACCCCTTCCACTGCAATTGCTCTCAGCTGAGTCTCATTACCCAGCCAGTATTTAAAGGTACCATCCCAGGCGGCTGGACTTAGGATTTTTTTTCGAATTGCACAACTGATAAGCACCCACCCCCTCCGTCCAATCAGGAATCGCCCAAACCACGCCCCCACTACTCAGTTCGTGCGCGTGCTTCATTCCACCACAAACAGCTGACCGGTGCAGCCGGTGTTCTAACAATTTGTACTGCCTTGTCAAAAAATGCAAAGCGATCGTAAAGTCTTTGTTCTCGCCGTAATATTGCAATATGAATCAGTGTACAAGAGTAACATTGTCATTTGTTATCTTATTATAACATAAGCAGATGTTATAATGAGTTGGATAAGTTTGTTTGAAGATATATGCCCATATACGCCATTATCATCCAATCTCTGCGTTTTCAAGAAAATCCAGGGTGTACATGCAAATATATATCTGCTAAAAGGTCGAAAGGCGCACAAAAAAAGACGTATATTTATGATTTTTGAAGATACTTGAGATGTGAGCGAAGAAATAGTGCCCAAGATTTTAGGTTTGCGCAAGCGCAGAACCGCGAGGTAGCATATTTTCATAGGTAGCAAAAATTGACAAAACACCGGAGACAACATTACAACACAGACAGCATTAGCAGCAGTGGATATCGATGGCGGTTGCACGGGATTTACAGCATAGCCAGGGAATAATAGCCCACACACAAGTAGGCCACTGGCAGTCAGACCTAACGTTACATCACACAAAGCCACCAACAACAACACCTGTATCTTTCAACACTGGATTCACAGCATAACCAGGGCATTATAGCCGACACACAAGTTTCCTCGGCTAGCGCCAGTCTCTAGGCGTACAACAACAAGCAAACATTAGCTACCCATTACTAGGCTGTAGCTAACATTATTTGGCTAACACCAAAAGCCTAGACCTTACTAATCAATGTGTATAGATTACACTTTCTATGTACAGCATTCACACAGAAAGAAAGACAAGAAGCTAGCTTAACAGTCTAAGAGAAACTCCGCTACGAGTACGTCGGTTTTAAAACCTTTCAGTGTCTTCAGTTCTCTCCAGCGGTCGAATGCTTCTCTGCCAAGGGATACTCGAGTTGCATTTGCAATTTTTACACATTCTTCTCTCCTGCATACTTTCAATGAAGGTTTTTGTCTTTTTAGCTGGTGGTTGACCGCTGGGTGCAGTTGGAGGGCGGAAAACCGGCTGCTCGTTCGGCTGCGCCACGACTCCGTCCGAATGCCTAGCTTTCCAGCTATTGCTGGCTATGTAGCTACAGCCAAAGTGCGTGCACATTGGAATGCACGCACAGAACAGCGTGCATGTTGATTTGGCAGTTTGACTGACAGACGGGCCATCCAATTAAAGTTGTCTGAGACTTATTTAATTGGTAGCCTAATTTTGGCCCCTGTTCCTTACACAGATGACCAAATTTTGTCATTGATATGTCAAATCACTTATTTTATCGATTACTGGCTAATACTTACCAGATATACTCAGATTTTTATAATTTTGCCAAAAAATGAGCCGCCTGGGATGGTACCTTTAAGCAGCTCTGTTTTACTAACTCACTGCCAGGTGGTCAATAGGCGCATGCGGAAGGTGGTTCTAAGAGAGGAGATTGAGGTTTTGGCGGAGATTTTAAATAGATTTACGGATTGTTTGGTATTTGAATATTTTGAACGGCTTTTGGTTTTGATTTTGGATTGCGGATGAATGGTTTTTTGAAAAATGGATTGTGATGTGGTGGAGGGAGTGAAAAAGAAAAGGAAAAAAAGAAGTGATAACGAAAATGAAGGAGAAACATTTGTTATAGGAATCAAGGCAGACGTAAAGGGTGGCGAAGCAAACTGTCTTTTTAGTAATGCACATGATATAGGGAAATTTGTAAAAGGTGAAATTGGAGACGTGTAAGCAGTAAGGGTATCGAGGGGAGGATTAGTGATGTCTCGGCTAAAAATACGTTATAAAGATCGTTTGTTGGCATTGGCCCATCAGTATAATCTAAGTCAATTGATAGCAAAACCCACAAGAGTAACCGGGAACTCCATTACAACCATTGATTTGATATTTACATTCAATATAATGAAAGCACCCCATAATGATGTTGTGAAACTAGGTCATAGTGACCATGTAAACACCGTGCAACTAGGCCATGGAGGGTCCTAGCTGAGGCGGAAGGTCTCAGCATGTTTGCCTAAACAGCCAGGGAAAAGAAAGTCTTTCCGGTCTCCATTATAATAATGGGGCCTGGCTACAGCGTCAGTGCCAGGCCACTGCCTCAGACCAAATGTGATGATGTCCTTCATGTTCTGCTTTTAAGTGGCCTGAAACGTGTTTAGCGGATGCTGCAGTCCTAATGTCATAGCGGTTACAATTCATCTGACTCCATACTAAATTTAGGATTTAAACTTTAGTTGTAACCATTTGCGGTTACGATTAAATCATGTCTTTGCATCAATATTGATCTGACTCCAATTTATGAATTTAGAGCCAAGTTGTGCATCGGACCCATACCGGTCTATACCTTACTCCGCCGGACCAAAACATTTATACAACCCAATCCGGTGAATTAACTCAGAGGCTGGCGGTATTATTAAGCGCGATAATTTGACATAGAAAATAGCTATGACTAGGGATTACCGGGGCCCAAAACGAGTAACTCCAAAGTTTAACGGACGCCGTTCAGTGACTTGGGGGTTAGAATTCTAAGATCTCCGTTCAGTGACTGAGATGGTAATGAAAGTCGCCCCAACTGCTCAGTATAATGGAATCTCCTCGAGGCCTATCAAAATAACACTCATCACAGCGTGGAAAATCCACCTTATAAGGCAGACCAAGCGTGTTGATCAGGCATGCGATTACAGTCCTACGTTACTCAATTGGAAGACAGGACTCCGAACTGGAAGGAAATATGTTAGTCAGAATCAGAATCCCACAACAGATGCAATTATATCAATTTATTTCGCCAGGTAGGCTTAAATTTTCAAGCTTAAATCAGAAACCAAATTATACCGTTACAGAAAACATCAAGAAGAAGTCAAATCATATATGGCGCAGCTCACAACTAGACATATGCACAAAATGTACAATGCGGGAAGAATGAATACAAGCTTCCATAACTATATTCCATCTGCACATGCTGCAAGAGCATGTGTGGGAAATCGCCTAAGATCTTCCATGACTAGATTAAGGCTAACCACGTCATGGAGATGCGCGTGGGGGAGGTTGAATGCAATCTTCCATTGTGAGAACGGCTACACACATACAGATGCATGTGTGGGAAGTCGTCTACGATCTTCCATGACTACTATTAGCGACACACGGCATGGAGATGCACGTGTGGGACGTCGGTTGCGATCTTCCATAACTACTATTGGCTACACACGGCAAGGAGATGCACGCGTGGGAAACCGGGTGCAGTCTTCCCCGAATCCTTTGTTTCCCTACCTTTTAAGCCCAAGCTCCAGAAGTGCTTCCTACAGCAGGGTCATAAATCATTTGGGTAATCAGGAAGGCAACCCCTCCTCAGAGGGAATTTGGGAGGGGACATTACCACGAGAGTAGAAGTATATTTCTTTTCTTTTCGTACTTATTAAATGAGGGTTTAGTACAATTTTAATCCCTTCGAAATATGCCCCATGCGATTTTGGAATTTTAGTGGAGTAAAATGATACTAAACACGATATGCTTATGTAACCCGCACAACGAGGGAGGGCCTGTGCTTGTGTGGGAACAGTCTAACTCTAAGCTCTAGGTTCTAAAGGAGACTGGTTTAGGTTATGGCTACACCACAACAATTACTCACCCCAAACAACACACAACACTCACCGGTATAAGGATAAAAAAATACAATAAATATTTATTTAGACAATAATTTAAAGATAATGAAAGTCATTTACTCTGTGCAAATTATCAATCATGTAAACAGTATTCTAAGTGCAGTTAGTAAAGGTGTCAATATGAAGAGTAAATAACATGTCAATACTGAGAATCTATTTGTTTTAAACTAGGTTAGTAAAGGAATGAATATTAAGTATGAATAAATACTAGTGTTGTAGTAATACTTATTTAATTCCATTTATAAACTTCTAGTTAAAATTCTATTTAAAATATATTTAACTATTTATTGCTATGTTTATGTGTGTTGTAATAGAGTACAACCCGGGTGTGTGTAACCAAGAATACACTCAAAATGTCTCCGTGTAGTGCCGGCACTATTTATCAAGTAATTTATAAATAAATAAATAAAATGTAACAAATAAACCAATAAATAAAACCCTTGAGATCTCAAAAAAAGAAAAGAAAGATAAAAAAGAAATGTGATGGAAGGTGTGTGACTCAGTCCAGTTCCAATCGAATCCAAAGTGCGATTGGAACTGGACTGAACCCAAAGTGGTGGGTTCAGTCCCACCAGAGTCACAGGGGCAAGGAATGTGGCAGGCAGCACGGGGAGTTCAGCCACAGAAATGCAAGGGGCATGCAAGGGGGGATGATGATGGCGACAGGAAAGATGGGGATCACAGGATGGCTCCAAGGTATCCACAAGAGGGCGATGACGATGACACAGGGGGGTTTCCAGGTACACAAAAAACCAGTCTGCACACAATTGCACAGATTACTATTCAGTTCAATAAATCTTTATCCTTATAATTCTATTTACAATATGGCAATTCAATATACATATTGTAGTTAAACTGCAACTAAACGGGCCATACAATAACCAGTATGGACCTACAGTAAAACTAGCTCCTACGAGCAAGAATAAACAGCAGCATATTGCTGGTGACTACTCCAACGATACCCTTATTGTAACTGCTTAAAACAACAGTAACCAAAACAGTCTATTAAATTTAAAAAAATGTAAAAAAAACAAAACATTGAAATCTCCATTAATTCAGTTATGCTTGGAGATGACTGTGAGTTTGTTTGGTTGCTAGGAGACCAAGCTAGCTGGAAGCTAGGTGGCTAATAACGTAACTTTCCTTGACCCACAGTAATAAAGCATTTAATAGCCTACCATTTAAGTCTTAGAATACTCATAAACCTACTAAATCATAAAACCGAAGTCCTCTTATCCTATCCAGACTGGTTTTAAGAGTATGTCTAGTCAAATACACATGTCAGAATCTAATAAAGACCACTAGGACCTGTTTAAGATGACTTAGCTTAGCTTAGCATATTAATACACAAATGGCAGTTGCAAGACGTTAAAATGTTAGCTCACCAGGATATCGGCTAACAAATCAAGATCTCCGACGATCTCGGGGTTTTGATTGTGGATAAGGATCTGAATTAAAATAATAACGTTTTAATCTATTTGAACTATTTAGGTATTATAAAGGAAAATATCAGGAGTTACTTACTTTTAGGGCTAGCGACTCACCTAGAGAGAAGGGTTTAAGGAAATACGAAGTTGATCAGAAGAAAAGTGTTGATTATCTTGTTGATTGGAAGTATAGATGAAGTTCAGGAAGTATTGTTATTTACAGATTAGATATCGATTTCTCTCTCTTTCAAAGGTTGAAAAGATTATTGTGTCTTTTCAATCTCTCGATTTCAAGTCTGAGTGTTTAAGCGGCAGTTGCCTATTTATTATTTAAAAACAACATTCTAGCGCATGCTCTAGGGGCTATTAAAGAATTCTCAGTGCAGCAGAAAAGGTTAGGGAGCGTCTGAAAATCATGTGGGTTACATTTGCACTACAGTTTGCCATGAAACGTCAGTTACAGTCCAGAATTACAACGATACCTGGTATTAATGTTACCAGTCAGCTTATGTCATATAACAAAAAATATAAGAGAAAAGGAAGCGATCCGCACACCAAAAGAAGCTCTCGTATGCACTTTTATTTGCGTGACGTTTCGAGCTTGATGCTCTTCCTCAGACTGCTAATCACAGAGACAGTCGCCATCTTAAATACCCATCATGCAAAGGTATACACCAGGTGGTACACTTACAATATACAAGAATATAGGGTGCGTTCGAGCGCATCTGCAAGTAAGCCGGCTGCGCGAGATTCCCGAAAAATTACGCGAGAATCTTGCCGAAGTTGCGCGATAAGCCCTCCAAACCCCGCGATGGCTGCAGGATCTTGCAGAAAATCGTTCGAGCACCCCGGCTGCGTGACCTTTGACAGGAAATATGTAACAAAGGCGCGACCAAAAATCTGCACATCTCCGCAGACCCTGGAGAGGTGCTGCGCTTAGCTGCAGAGGCTATAAGCGAACAAAGAGAACGGCACAGGGCAAGAGAGGATTCGCGTTTGTGACAGGTGATAAGTGCTGCTGATAGCACTACCTGAAGAACAAATGTAGTGCAGTACTTAACTCAGATTTTTGTTTGTCCTTATACCTGTTTGCCCACGCTATAGTGTATTTTCCATTGTGTAGGAAAATAAGTTGGGAATGAAGGAAGAGATTTATGTTGTTAAATCAGTATTTCAATTGTTACAATGTAATTGATTGAAATCTTGAATAAGAACTTCAGATGTTGTTAGGTCTGACTTGTTGCCAACATCACATGGCTATAAATGCGCTTGGAAATGTAACAACCCCACTTTGACGTGTTACTTCAATGAGATTGACGCTTGATATTAGTAAATTAAACCTATTAAAGAATTGACTAAAGTATGCATGAGTGAACATCCAGGTCCTTGTTTTCATGGTTTATTTTCTTCAGTTGTGTGCATTATTATTTAATTCATATCTACCCCTGGCAAATATTCCCATATGTTACATACTGCTTTGCTCTCCATCTTTTTGTACATCTTCCAAGTTTATTCAAGAATAACCTCAATGGTGATGTATAATAAAGACTCTCATAATCAGACGGGATGCTTCTCCTGTCAATGCTTGTTTATGTAGACAATTTCATTGTAGACAATTTAATTCTCTATGAAAGTCAATGAAATTATGGTGATGTGTTCACTGGAATAAAACTCAAGAAGCTGGACAGCATGCCATTTTCAGCGTTGTCTCACGAAGTTGTCGGCGTATGATTTCCTACTCGCATCCTGACTTCAAATATTCAGTTGTCAATTAATAATTCTCTGCCTTCCTTAACTACCCAGTGTAACTGTGAAGTCTTTTAAAGATGTAAAACACTTTTTGTGGTTGATTCATCCATGCTGACATTATGTTGCTTGGCTGAAACAATGACGCTTCAGTCTGCATCTTATTCAAATTCAATTTTTGTTTTTCTTTTGCCTACTCACTGCACTTGCTATGTTTGGCCCTTATTCTTTAAACCTTGATTTTAGGGAGAGGCAGATGCTGATGTGAAGTCATTGACTTTTGTGATATTCATCTACTCTCGTAAATGTCTGTCCATTTAACTGAGAGGGGCCATAGTGCAGGGTAGATGGGACACAAATGTTTATAGGAGGGATATTGAGTAAGAGGATAACCAAAAACCTTGGCAGTATCATCAAGACGAACAAATAGACTGACAAATGTCACCTCATTCTTGAATTATTTATACAATCTCACAATATTCTGCATCCTACAAAAACACAGATGTAAGAAGATTAAAAGGTGGTAATTGATTATTTCTGCTAGTTGAAATACACAAGGCTTGCAGTCATGTTCCCCTCCCATCTGCAATATGCATTAGTTCTACATCATTGTCTCCATAGGAGGGTCATTTAAGTTCTGTAATTTGGGTGCAAAATGCACAATATCTTTCTTGAGTAAATGATCATCTTCAGATTGCCCCATGCCAAACGGTTACATATCTTGGAGGTTTTCGTTGCACACATCAACTTCATGGTTAAAGTAGTAACTTAGGAGGTCACAGGAGGCCCTGGTAATGAAAAACTCCCTTGTAGACCATGGAAAAAGACTTGAGTGAACACAAAACTGGAGTTCAGTTTGCTTTAGTTTATTAGGGTCCCCATAAGCCATTACCCAGGGCAACAACTACTCTGCCTGGGGTCCACACTTAACAGAAGATACATACAGCCCAAGAAATCAAGATAAAATAAAAACAATTTTCCACAGCATGGAAAAAAAACCCAAACAACAACAAAAAAAAAACAAAGCTTTGCAAAAATCATGAAGACATAAAACACAAAGTGGCATCTCTAATTAGATCATAAAGAGGCTACCTTCTATATCATACCTCAGCCAACTTCCTTCTGGTGATTGACAACATTTTGCATATAATATCCAACACCATACCATTTACAACACTAACATTTATTCACATTTAATTCCCTTAACAATTGAGAACTATGCAGATGTCCTCTCCTCTGGTTTTTAAAACTGGGGATCCTAGTGCATTTTATTGTAAAGGTACAGAGTTTACTCAATTTATCATGTGGGGCAAAAGAATACCAATGGCTTGAGTGTAGAAAAGGAAAATACAGAGCAGCAAAGAGCCTATGGAGACTGAAGGACACTGAAGTGTTGGTTTATCATCATACCCTGGCACATTTTCAAGCTTAAGTGTCTGCAGTGGTGGAAAGCAGGCAAACGGGCTCATTTTATTGGGCAAGAGGTACATGTAATGAAGAATTAGGCAAAATGTATTAGTTTCAGGTGTCTGTATGCAACTCACTTGATATAACAGCTCCTTTTAAAATGGGAAGCAAGAGTAAAGCTTAATTGGCAAGATGGTCTCCCTTCATTGCCGTTAACTTTGAAGGCCATGTTCTAATAAACCTGTCAATCAGTCTTCCAGTATGTCGTTGGGAATCAGCAGATGGCACCTGAAAAACAGCTCAGGGTAATACATCACTTAAGGGTACTGACTGGGGCTTTGGTAACACCTCGAGGGCAGGAGAAAGGTATATAAACATCAAAAAAGTGATTATATTGTAAAAATGGCAGCACAAAAGAAAATCAAGTTGAGTGATTGCATAAATTCTATTGAATTGCTTGTGTCAGAGGACATATTTCAAAGACTCCAATTAGGAAAGTACAATCTACAAAACACTTGAGTTTTTATACCATCTACAGCATAATGGTACCCATAAACTGTTGTCATATTTCTACATTTGAGACCAATACTGAGGAATTATTGTTACTTGTGCACTATTAACCTCAATGAGAAACTGCATTTTGCAGACCTGTCATTTGCAGGGGACCCCTTCAAAAAATACGTGGCAAATGTTCACGAGGCCCCAAAAGAGTGTAAGTACTTAACGATGCCAACATAGTAGGAACGGCATGTACATGTGTTGGCAGGAGTTTCCAAATGGATGTTTGTAATCAAGCAACTTGTGTGCATTGTCTCCAATAGGTGCTGAGACTGTACCAGCAGGTTCAGCTCCAAACATCACACTGCCCCGACAAATGCGTAAGAGCAGCAAGCACATGTCTTGGCACCTGTGTATCCATGTGGGTACACTTGTAATCTGGCAACTTGCTTTTTGTTGCCAACAGGTGCTGAAACTACAACACCACTTTAAATTCCACGCATCACACTGGCCCAACAAAAGCGTAAGAAGTTTGATTTTTAATTTCATTTTCCAATGACATGTGCCATGCATGTACTCAACTGGCCAGCGCATTCCTATAACTAATGCAGGGCAATGTGAACCTGTGACAACAGGAAGTGTCCCCGCCAATGATGGCACAGTTCTTTGCTACAATTCTTACAACAGTAGTGTGAACTACATATACAGACTGCTACTGTGAGAAGTTCCTTCAAACTATTCAGTTAACTGCCTCTTTCAACAGCTGTCTCAAAGTCCAGCAACTCTGTTTCAGCCTATCACATCAGGTAATGCATGTTCAACAAGGCCATGCATTTCTAACTGCTATGAGTGAGCTTGGTGCATTCCCACAGACTTCTGTGCAAACCTATGCTCTCTATTCAGGGGCTCACGCTGAAGCAGGCCCCAGTACTGGCTCCCAGTCTCCCCACGATCTGACACCTTTAACAGATGGTGAGTCACATATTGTGAGATTCATGATTTGCAATGGCCGATCCTAATTCTGTATGTTTTCTTGCAGACTTCACTCAAAGTTCAACAAAATTCCTCAGAATACTTGACTCCACTGGGAATTGTACCGAAGCAATAAAAGCAGGGGTGTGTGGGTTTTGTTTTTTTTTTTAAAATGCAAAACCTTTGATGCTCAAGGCTACAACATCCCAGTGGAGAAACTGAGAAAAAATGGAACAATCTTTTGGTGACATACAAAAGGTGCAAGGACCGAATAAGGGAGACTGGGCAAGCCAGAACAACATGGGAATACTTCGAGGTATGTGCTGCAAACTGATGTCCTCCAAGACTGCTCCATATTTGCATGCTTGTGGTTTAACAGCAGATATATTGCAGCTCATGGACAGCTTATTTGGGGAGACGGCTGGGGCGAGACCAGCTCCCAAGTCGATTGTGTTGACCCCGCTGCTTGGTGCACCTCAAGCTGCCGGTAGTCCAGCCGCCGTCACCACCACTGGATCCCCCACTGCCTCACTGTCTCTGCCCAGGCACCCCAGGGCTGGGCCACCAGTGCAGAAGAGGGCTTGCCACAGCGGTTCAGCACAGGAATTCCTGGCAGAGTACCAATACCATGCTGAGAGGCGTACAGCTGTCGTGGAGTCCCTTCTACGCTCAGAACCATCTCAAAAGGCAGAGACCGCAGGAGAGGAGACAGGAAGAGCAATGAGGACATGCTCGCCACCCTGAAAGAAATGGCGACAACACTGAAAGACATATCCAGAAAACAAGATCTGATCATTGAAAATCAGATTAATTTATTTGAAAAATTCAATAAAGAGTGAAGTGTTTGCCTTTGTAATTCTTAACTGCTGGGACCAGGTCCCCAGTTAAATGAGCAAATTAAGCTAAGCAATGTCACTTGCTATTCACAGTAAAAGGGTTAAATACTGAAGTGGTCCTAGCACTGAAAGGGCACTTTCCATCCTTGAAATATGAGGATTAAAAGATGGACTGTTCTTGGTTCAACCTTCCACCTAACAGCTCTCAGTGAACTGAGCCAGAGCCACACTGCAAAATTAAATTTAATGCTGATCAGCGTGAGACCTCCGTTTATAAAACCCGTTTCTACATGACAAGCCTTTGTTACTGGGTCTCATGCTATGGTAAAACATTTAGCACCTCCAATATTCCCAACAATGGGGCAAGGGTGCACAAAGCCATTTCTGAATAAAATTAAATACACTAAGCAATTTTTCCTGTGGACATACTTGCATTGATGGTATTGGTGCCTTCAAGAGTACAGGTGTGTGTGGTCACATGTCTGCAATTTGGCACAGAACCTGATGAGAACCAATAAATTTCAGGGTGGCAACCCAACACCCACTTTTATTGCATAAGTCTCAATGACATGCGCTCATTATACAATTTTTGCAGTGCCAGATCTGTTTACATCATTGAAAGCAAAGCTGTAAGGTCAGAAGCATACAAGCCTCCTCACCACAACAAGGTGACAGCCCAAGAGGGGGGTGTGGTGTGGATGAATGGTGAAATGGCTAGTGAAGATGTGGAGTTGGAGAGCTACAGCAGATGAGATGAGATGCTGACGTGCATTGCCCAGTTGATTGATTTGGCCCATCTGTTCCTGCAATAAAGGCTCCATTTGCTGTTCCTCCTCCTCTTCCTCCAGGAGCACAGGATCCTCACCCTGCAGGCAGATATTATGGAGGATGTAGCTTGCTGTTACCGCCTGACTGATGTTGCTGAGGTCCTGCATGTGCAGTCCCTTCAGCCTTCGGAAGCGCTGCTTCAGTACTCCGAAAGCCCTCTCAATCACCATTCTGGCCATAGAATGCCTCTGAAGCGCTGTTGGAGGGCTGTGAGATGGCCATTGTCTCGGTATGGAGTGAGGAGGTACTGAGACAGTGGATAGGCCGCATCACCAATGATGTGAAGATCCCCAGGTAAAAGGGACTGTGGATCTTCCTGTAGGGCTGTTGAAACCGCAGTCATGCGGAAGACTCTTGCATCATGCCAGCTCCTGGGATGGCCAACATTTATATGGCAAAACCTCATTCGGTGGTCACAAAGGCAGTGAGGTTCACCGAATAGAAGCCTTTCCTGTTGATAAAGGCCTCTGGGTTGGTTACCCTCGGAGGCTTCTGGATGGGAATATGGCACCCATCCACTGCGCACAGGGTTCTTGGGAGTCCAGCTCTTTCAAAGCCAACAACAATTTCCTCGACAGCTGTTCCGGTGGGCCAGGAAATTTTGAAGGCCAGGTGCTCCACAATGAGGCGGCAGCAACTGTGCAGGCAGAGGCAGAGCGTGGATTTGCTGCAATTGAACCGGTCTGCCACCCCCCTGTATGACTCTTGATTTGCCAGAGTCCAGAGTGTGGCAAGGAGAGCATCTTGCAACGGCCACTTTTGCCCTAGTGGATCCTCATAATGTGGTCCAAGAACTGTCAGCACCAACTAGATATTAAGTTATAGGTATTAGTTCAGCAACTAATGACAAATTCTGGTTAAAGTTCATGTATGACTCACCTCCACTTGCTCTTGGGAGAGCCTGAAATGGGCTTTGAAATCACTGAGAGAGTATGCCCTCACTGTTGCCCGCACAAAGTCCAATGTTTTTGGCACGTGTCTAAATTCATAAATTACAATTAGTGAACCACAGAATTTACTGTCACGTGAATATGATTTTAGGCATGGCCTCATTACATCAAGAACCTAAAACGTGACTGTGTAAATGTGGCAAAACATTCACATTATTTATTACTCTTGCTGTCATGTATTCTTTGCTTGCAAGTCTGAAACCAAGAACCCAAGCTAACTTGGGAATATCCCAGGGTAAATAAAGCATTTTATGACGAACTTGGACTGTAAGTCTTAATAATAATAAAAATATAATTTACGTGTTTACGAACCATTACACGACACAACTGTACGTTCACAATGCAACCCGTAGGTGGCGCCAATGCATAAGCATCAAATAGACAGTGAATGGAATTTGCCTAATAAATACAAAAACACTGAGACTCCCAAGCCACCAGTAGCTTCCGATCTAACCATTTATTGCCTTCATTTGACAAATGAGATACTAGTACATTTTTTTGCAAACACGTAACTTTTCTGACATTCAAGAAAATAAGAAAGAAACAAATAGCTGGCATTTGTGACAATTATGCACACAGTGTCGAGTCATTTTTCACATACCTTTGTCTCCGGTCAAAATTTTCATCAATAAGTCCATAAATAAGGAGAGGAATGTCCAGAGCATCCATCTCCTCGATTATTTCCAGCGTTACCAAGTAAGTCGCCATTCTTTTCTGGCGTGAAGTCTCATGTGAGCATTCACGTGATGAGCTGCGCAGCAGTTTCAGCGAGCTGTTCGAGCAGATGCGAACCGCCTCAGGAAACGTGTCATGTCACAGTGCGATACAGCCGCAGACTTTGCAGACGTGCTCGAACGCACCCCGCGATGGCTGCAGGATCTTGCAGCTATCGCATGGTTTGGAGGGCTTATCGCGCAACTGCGGCAAGATTCTCGCGTAATTTTTCGGGAATCTCGTGCAGCCGGCTTACTTGCAGACGCCGAACGCACCCATCATTCTGCCATTTATCAATAATAAAAAAAAAAACTCGGATATTTGCGATCATGTATAGAAGACAAATGTATCAATGTAATATGTAGAAAAATATATGATATGTAGAAAAATACATAGACAATGATTTTAAATACATACAGAGCTGCAACACCCGACCGCATAGAGTATACAAGTCAGGTAAGTGTAGCTCTACATGAATATGATCAGGTATAAAAACATGTCGCATATCCACCATTTCTTCAGATGACATTGGCTAGACATAACAAATATATATACACATATACACATATACATATACACATACACATACATACATCCATATACCCATATTAATATGGATGACAAAATATAAACACAATATTTACAAATATGTGCAAAATATGTGTTCTTCAAATAGAAAAACACTCAAAGTATTGGGCTCAGGCAATAACGGCCATCATACTGTACTCACTATTCAGAAGCGCCTCTATCTAACTACCAACTCAATCCTAGTCAGGAGGTATAAAACACCAACGAAAAAAAGAGCACATGCAACAGACACCGCTTTAGGTACTACAACGCGGTGTCTGTTGCATGTGCTCTTTTTTTCGTTGGTATTTAAGATGGCGACTCTGTCTCTGTGATTAGCAGTCTGAGGAAGAGCGTCAAGCTCGAAACGTCACGCAAATAAAAGTGCATACGGGAGCTTCTTTTGGTGTGCGGATCGCTTCCTTTTCTCTTATGCTTTTGTTATTTTGTGATCCAGCACCCTACCCAGTGGGCCTCGGGGATGTGCGTGTTCTATTTTTGATCTTACCTATATAACAAAAAATACACATTGGATTTGCAACATTACGGGAGGTAATGTGAATTATTTTGCTGGTGAAATCTCCGGAACATCCAGTTTATGGCACTGCAGCATTCTCTCTGCCAAAGTTGTCTCAGCCGTTTTCGGGTGGCTTGCAAGACGTTCAACCCTGACCTTTACCCCAGAGATTGTCCATTAACCCCGAGGCTGGGGGCCGCTCCAGCTGTGCTGAATGAAGTTGGCGCCATACAGACCCTAATTCAGTCTGCTCCCATGACTCAGGAGGGTCTCTGCAGGATGCAGATGGCTTTAAGACAATAAGAGTAAATTTACCAGTCCTGAGTCTGTGAGAACGGCACAGAAGTGTCTTTGTCAGGAAACGTGCTATAAGGCTACCAGAGCCATGGTCTGTGACAAGGAGCACCCAGTCCTCCCTGCCTTCCCAGCGCGGCTTACAACCACTATATGATTATTGTTACATGGGGAAATACAAAATCTAAGAGCAACAGCCATAAATATGTTCGATCGCGTGCTATACACAAAATGAATGAAAATGACTTCATTCAGGAAATCAGAGATGAGAAATGGGACGACATTTTGAATATAGATAATGCTGAAAAGGCCTATAAATCGTGGTGCACTAAATTCAAATCAATACTTGATAGACATGCCACCGTTAAAATGAGGAGAGTAAAGGCAAACCATGTTCCGTGGATCAATGGAGATGTTAAAGAAATGATGCGACAAAGAGACAGATTAAAGGATAACGTCCCAAATTAAATAAACTAATAAGGTGTAACCAAAAACTTCGAGGACTCCAAACTGGATAAAATGATTTGGTTGGAAAAATTTCTGGATAAATATTACTACGGAATGCCAAACCAGCCGGAGCCCAAGAGAACGCGATCTCAGCTTGGATCGATTGATTCGGAAACAGCTGAATTCACCGGGGGTACCGTGAGTACAACAACGGAGGAGATAAATACTAAACTGACAAAGCTAGATTTGTTGGAGAAATTGGTCAGTGGCCTTGCTTTGGTGAGCAAAGACATTATTCATTTGAAAAATGCTGTTGGTTTGAATAATTGACTGATTCAGGAGCTACAGAAGGAAAACAAAGCGCTAAGAGTTACAGTAGACGCGCTGACGAATACAACGGAAAAATTAAAAAAGAGAACCGACAAATACAAAATGAGCTCCTTGATTTAAAATGCAGGAGTATGAGAAACAATCTGGTTCTCACGGGTATAAAAGAAGATGAAAAAGAAGGTTATACCGAGACAGAAAACAAAGTCATACGATTTATGAAGGAGGAACTCGGAGTGACTAATGGGCAAGCAGCGGAGGTTCGCTTTGAGAGAGTTCATCGTTTTGGGAAACTGATAACCGGCAGACCTCGCCCAATTGTGGCCAAATTTACTTATTTTAAAAATAAAATAGCCGTGTTGGATAGAGGGAAAGAATTGAAGGGCAAGCCCTTCTCAATGAATGACCAGTTCCCGCCGGAAATAATGGAAAGAAGAAGGAAGCTTTTTCCTATCATGAAAGAGAACCGGGACAAAAAACTTAAAGTACGGCTATCAGTTGACAAGCTATATATAAATAATCAATTATATAGGGACGCAACAATCACACCTTCGTTGTATTAGTTTGAAACCCGATTTCATTTTCAATTTGCTGCTGCTGCTTTTGTCGCTATTATTACAGTAATGATGGTGATGGTGATGATAATAATGATGATAATGCTGGTTATTGTTATTATTATTATTTAAATTGTGATTATTATTTTCGTGATTTCCATTTCAGTTTCCAACAATGGTCTTCCAATTTTCCTTGCTTTTAAAAGTAAGGAGACAATAATAGTAATGGAAATCTATGCCACTTTTTAAAATTTTTTTTTCTTTTCTTCCTCATTTATTATGACTATTAATTATAATCTTATGGGACACAGTAGTAGGTTACCCAAAGAAATGGAATTTGGGACAAAAAAAAATGCTTCATTTGTTGATATGTTATCTTTTTGTCTTTGTCAGCAGGTTGTTTTGTTTTTGTTTGTGGTTTTTTTCTTAGCTAATCATGTTAATTTTTTTTGTTTATGCTTTTCAACTGCCACATGAACATTGGCAGGCATGGCACCGATGTTGAATTTACTTTACTTTTTATATTTGCATGGATTATGGTTAGCTCTTCTGTTATCCCTAGAAAATATTCTATATCTGACCATCAAAACTCATATTCCATTAATCTAAAAACCTAATCTTTAAACATGGGAATAGATGTAGTCTGTATCGCTAGTTATAACTGCAGTGGCCTCACAGACAAAAGGAAAAGACACCAAATATTTACTTGGTTAAAAGAGAAAGATTATGCTATTTTTTGTCTACAAGAAACTCACTCAGTAATGACAGATGAAACTACATGGATGGAGGAATGGGGTGGGCAAATATTATTTTCACATGGTTTAAAAAATTCGAGGGGAGTTATGATCATGTTTAAAAACAGCTTTAACTATACTCTCCAAGCTTTAGAAACTGACCCTCAAGGAAGGTGGATCATTTTAAATATGATTATTGAGGATAATTTGGTTAATTTATATGGTCCAAATAACGATGATCCACACTTTTTTTATTCTATTTACAACATTATTAAAACATCAAAATTCACAAGCAAATATCTCATAATGGTTGGAGACTTTAATACAGGACAGAATAATTTAATAGATCGTAAGGGAAATAATTCAACTTATCACCACCCACATGCTTCTACAGAAATCACATCAATAATGAATACAATGGATCTGGTAGATGTTTGGAGATTAAAAAATCCAGAATTACATAAATATACGTGGAGAAGACAAAATCAGGCAAGCCGTATAGATTATTTCCTTATTTCCTTTTCTTTGTTATCCAAAAAAAAAGGCAGGAATTGAAGACAAACTAAAATCTGATCACCAACTTATGTCACTTCATTTAGAACCAACTGAATATCCACGAGGACAGGGATGCTGGAAGTTTAATCAAAAGTTACTAGAGGATCAGACATTTGTAGACAGTACAAAAGAATTTATTACAGATTTTTTTTACTCATAATATAGGATCAGCAGACCCTCTTATTGTATGGGATACATTTAAATGTGTCTTCAGAGGCCACGCGATTCAATTTGCCTCACAAAGGAAAAAACAATTAAGATTAAATGAACAAGAAATTAAAAAAAGAAATTGAGACGCTTACATCACTACTTGACAGCTCAGAAGCAACTCTGGATGTGGCTGACAAACTGGACCAAAAACAAAAAGAATTTGAACAATTAATTTATCTTCTGAGGGAGGCGTTTGCGCGCTTGTAATCAGGCTTTCAGGAGTTGGTCAGGTGCGTTCAGCCAGGAACAATCGTAAAAATGTCAAAAAACAGCACGCACACTGCACAGAAGTGATGAGACAACTTTATACCCCTTTCCCACTGGCCAAAAAACCCGTTTAAACCTGCTAACAATCGGCTTTTGGTGGCAGTGGGAAAGGCTCACCGACCTGCGTCAAACGACTCGGCAAGCGACGCGGGTTAAAATCGCCTTCAATCGGCTCGGCTCCGATCGGCTTGCAGTGGGAACGCCAGACCCGGGTCAACCCGCTAATTTACGTTTTACGAAATTCTTCAGCTCACCTTCCTTGTTTGTTTAACCAAGTAATATTTTCGATTAAGAGCCAGAGTCTGTAACTATGAACCAGGGGGTGATGTATCATGTTCCAGTAGGCCACTGAAGATTTTTGTGGGCATAGATATATCGTCCAAACTGACAAAAATTACGTTTTTTATCAGAAGAGCCCTTCGGGGTGGAAATTACAGCCCTTTTTAGGGTAGGGGTCAAAAGGGCCAAAATATTGACATGGTCAAAATCTGGACTTTGACCTTCTAATATCTTCGTGCGTCCTCTGTAACCCTCCTTGATCTTATGACATATGAATGTATGGGTAGAGTTCTTCCATCTAGCATAATAATTTTCAAGGTTTACTGAGGGCGCCCCCTATAGGTGGCCCTTCAAATCATGACTTTCTGCATTTTGGACTACATTTGAGACCCTCCCAGGGCCTGTGCCCTCATTAAACCTTGCTTATTTATGTGTATTTGGATACACTGGGACTAGTTCTTTCCAAATTTGCATAAATGGCGGTGGTTTAGTTAGGGCGCTTTTGCATAGGTGGCGCTTTTTTTGGCAAGAACGCGATTTTAGGCGATATTCATTTGGCCATATCTCAGTGCGCCCCCTATGGATTTCAGTGAAACTTGTTTTATTATGTTTGTCTATTTCTCTGCTATTCATGATGAAAATTTCAAGAAGGCTTTTTGCCTCATTAACCCTTTACATGCCAGAGTTTGACGTATGTCGCAATCAAGCACCACCTCTGAAAAATGCCCATTTTTGTTTTAGTCCCCACCAACCAGTGGGGAGAATTATTTGAGTGTTTTCAAAGCATTGAGGCAAGAAAAAAAAAAAAA
Organism: Gymnothorax javanicus; assembly: GCA_029692085.1. NCBI lineage: Eukaryota > Metazoa > Chordata > Actinopteri > Anguilliformes > Muraenidae > Gymnothorax > Gymnothorax javanicus. The sequence goes on along the minus strand of CM056208.1, from coordinate 12,633,200 downwards.
AAAAAGCAACAATTTATTAAATTGTTAAAAATGAAAAGTCAGAAAAACAACAATCAAGGCACCCATAGGTCCTGAAGATACTTAGGCCTTAATGGATTTGCATCTTTCTGTTGGTGCCGCCACCACAGAATAATGACTCAATAATTCTAGAATTGTTTAGCATGAAATAAAAACTATATAAAAAATTGTACCTGTAACAGAGGCTTCTGCGTTGGTATTCCTGAAATAGTCTGAAATAAATGACTGCCTGTCATTCTAACTAAGGGACACGCCTCCTCAAGAGCTTCTCAGGACAGCAACTGAATTGTACATTGTTCACAACTGGCTAAAACGTTTGGACAGATTTGTCCTGAAAATCTCACAACATAGTTCAAAAACGAACTGAAGGACATCCTTGTCCAGAAGTTTTAACCCACATCAACTAAAAAATATGGGACAAACTTGTCCAGAAAATCTCACGACATAGTTCAAAAACTAACTGAAGGGCATCCTTGTCCAGAAGGTAGCCATAGTACTTTTTTCAGAGGGGGTTGAGGGCCTTGTCTTTACATTCTGCATTGCTGCATGCATTATGCATACACACAGGCCACGCCTATTCAAAAATGTGATCAGAAAATATATGATCTAATATCTTGGGAGCAAAACTAATCGTTAGCACAATATCCCACAAGGTAAAGATGGAGCGATGTACCGCTCGCAGGTCTTAAAATCAGAAGATGTTCATGATAAAGCAGGATTCCACGGCTCTATTCCGACTCTGAACATGCCATCAAAATGTGGTCACAGCAATGCTGCCACCTGCCATATGAGCCGCCTATTGGAGCATTGGAGAACTAACCTTTTGTCTTTCTTGATTAAAGTGGAGTGTGATCTGGTGTGAACGTTTTAGCACAAAGAGGGTTAACGAGGCAAAAAGCCTTCTTGATATTTTCATCATAAATAGCAGAGATATAGAGAAACACAATAAAACAAGTTTCACTGAAACCCATAGGGGGCGCACTGAGATATGGCCAAATGAAAATCGCCTAAAATCGCGTTCTTGCCATAAAAAGCGCCACCTATGCAAAAGCGCCCTAACTAAGCCACCACCATTTATGCAAATTTGGAAAGAACTAGCCCTAATGTATCCAAATACACATACATAAGCAAGGCTTAATGAGGGCGCAGGCCCTGGGAGGGTCTCAAATGTAGTCCAAAATGCAGAAAGTCATGATTTGAAGGGCCACCTATAGGCGGCGCCCTCAGTAAACCTTGAAAATTATAATGTTAAATGTAAGAACTCTACCCATACATTCATATACCGTAAGATCAAGGAGGGTCACTGAGGGCGCACCAAAATATTCGAAGGTCAAAGTCCAGATTTTGACCATGTCAATATTTCGGCCCGTTTCACCCCTACCCTAAAAAGGGCTGCAATTTCCACCCCGAAGGGATCTTCTGATAAAAAAAGTAATTTTTGTCAGTTTGGACAATATATCTACCCCCACAAAAAACTTCAGTGGTCTACTGGAGCATGATATATCACCCCCTTCTATGAGCTGGTCCAAAGTTACAGACTCTGGCTCTTAAAAAAGGAGCTTTTGCGTCATTTCCTTGCTTTAGTAAGACATTGTGGTTACCTTTATTGCTCATTAACGAACCTGGCGCAGCCTCCTTATGCAGCGTTCATATTAAATTTTCTCCCGAAACGGTTTTGATAAAGACTAGAGATGCTTGCACGCACGGGCAGCCAGCCATTACATTTGCTTCGCCATATGACCGAGGATATGAGAAGGCTGAACCCGTAAGTATAAAACTAAAAACCACCACAGTATTGTTCTTCTTTAACAAGAAAGGTAAAGATGTATTATTTCTCGCTATATCTAAAAAGAACCATCGTTTAATGTCGAACATTTTGATTACTATCAGTTAACGGAACTGTTTCCAGAGTGGGATAGGCTACTTCTTTGCAGACATTCAATTGAAATTTACCTTAAAATACAAAAATAAAATTAATGTTTTCAGTCAATATAATGGTGTGAAAGTAAACTTAAATGTCTTACGTTTATAACCAGGCATGGTTTTAATCATTTACTGGAGCTTTATCTTTACATGAGTCAGAAAAAGGATGCTGACGCCGGTTATTCATCTATTGCAAACTGAGCGCTACTCATTTTGCGGGTTGGAAAAGGTTAATAATGCAGCTCTTCAGCAACAGCTCAAATAGCAGTTTCTGACAATGTGGCTTAACAGTGTAAACAATCCATATGAGTATGGGTAGTGCAGTTAAGAAAAATTAGCAACTGGTTAAAGATTTAGGATTGCAATTGTGGCTGGAACAAAAACCAGCAGAAATGGTGGGTGCCAACTCAGGACCAAGCCTTGGGAACAGACCCGGCTTTTTTTTTTTTTTTTTTAATGGGAAAGGAAAGGAGCCAAATGCCGATTGTAAGCGGATCGACCCGCGTTTAAAAAACCCGTGTCAACCCAATAATTTCAGTGGGAAAGATGCCGGAAAATATATATTTAATAACAAGTGCTCAAAGTGATATAAGTGAAATAAGTGAACGTTTCGGTCCCATAGACCTTCGTCAGCATGAAAATGTCCTCAGCCTGCCTCCTTTTTAAACATGCACTGGTTGTTAAAAGTTAATTAGTTACACACTTGACTTGGTAATCATCAATCAACTCAGCAAATCAGATGGTATAACAATACATAGGCTGAGGACATAAAATAAACACAAATATAAAAATAACAGGCACGGTTTATCCACATACACAATAGAAGTAAATAACAAGTCTTGAACAGGGAATGAGAGTATAACAGTATCTGTCGACACTATACAAAGACAGCTGCAACATACGGCTATGATTGACTTTAGATAGGGGCAAAAATCTCAATTAGACGTCTCTGTTCACCTGATCTGGACTCTACCGAGGTGCAAGTGTATACTAGGTCATAACAGAATAAATTAAGTTTGTGTGCCTCCGCTGGGGTAATATACCTTCTCACATGCCCGTGTGGGCTACAAAACAATCAGACCAGTGAAAACACGGATCATTGAACATAAGAGTGCAATACACAGAAAAGACATAAAGTCCCCAATAGCAAGACATTTTAATGACATGAATCACCCTCCGTCAACTCTCTCGTTTTGCGTAATCCAACAAATTGTGAGATCTCGCAGAGACGGGGATATTGATTTGAAACTCTTGCGATCGGAATCCAAATGGATCTATTATTTAAAAACCTTACACCCAGATGGATTCAATGAAGAGCTTAATCTTTCCTGTTTTCTATAATTGTCTATTGCGCTCTATTTGATTGATAGACGCCGATTTGGCCAGTATAGAAATAAATTTTTCCATGTACTATTCACATATGGGTCTGACAAGTGGTCTTTAGAATCAAGCCAGTCATCTCATCGAACTTAATTTATTCTGTTCTGACCTAGTATACAATTGCACCTCGGTAGAGTCCAGATCAGGTGAACAGAGACGTCTAATTGAGATTTTTGCCTCTATCTAAAGTCAATCATAGCCGTATGTTGCAGCTGTCTTTGTATAGTGTCGACAGATACTGTTATACCCTCATTCCCTGTTCAAGACTTGTTATTGACTTCTATTGTGTATGTGGATAAACCGTGCCTGTTATTTTTATATTTGTGTTTATTTTATGTCCTCAGCCTATGTATTGTTATACCATCTGATTTACTGAGTTGAGTGATGATTACCAATTACAAGCCAAGTGTGTAACTAATCAACTTTTAACAACCAGTGCATGTTTAAAAAGGAGGCAGGCTGAGGACATTTTCATGCTGATGAAGGTCTATGGGACCGAAACGTTCACTTATTTCACTTATATCACTTTGAGCACTTGTTATTAAATATATATTTTCCGGCATCTAAGTTGTCTCATCACTTCTGTGCAGTGTGCGGGCTGTTTTTTGACATTTTAACAATTAATTTATGACAGGTCAACTATAATGCATTATAGGAATAAAGCAAAATGGATGGAGAAGGGTGAAAAATGAAATAAATTATTTTTAAGTCTCCAATATAGAAATTTAGCAAAGAAAAATATACAGAGGTTAAAAAGGAATGATGGGACAATCATACATGCCAACTCACTACGGCTTTTGGGCGTTTTTTTTTTTTTCAGAATGAAACGCCCCAGAGGCGGTGTTTATTGGCTATTATCCCACCCTTTATTGACAACAATTTGTCCTGGCTAAATCTTTGATGGTTTTCCTTCATTAACACGTTTTCCAATTCAAGAATAATCAAGTGACAATTGAAGACACGGCTTCTCCCCCATGCGATCTACAAGCGACGAAATAATGGGCTACATTCAGTACAGAAAAATAATTTAATTATAATTAGGTCTATGCTAAGGCATTTCAAAAATAATGGGCGACAAGTACGTACACCTGTTTTTGCAGCACGGTCACGCAACTTGCTGTGTAAAATAAACAGCTGTCTGATTGAAAAAATGTAATCACGAAACCACGTACTAGTCACCAAAATAACATTCATTCGCTGAAGAAAAGTGATAATTAGGTCTATGGTTAAATTATTTTTCTGTACTGAATGTAGCCCATTATTTTGTCGCTTTTAGATGCGTTTCTATTTTTGATCTTACCTATATAACAAAAAATACATTATTGGGCAACATTACGGAGGTAATGTGAATTATTTTGCTGGTGAAATCTCCGAACATCCAGTTTTGGCACTGCAGCATTCTCTCTGCCAAAGTTGTCTCAGCCGTTTTTCAACTTGCAAGACGTTCAAAACCTTTAAACAGGCTGTCTGATTGAAAATAATTCAGTCTGCTCCCATGACTCAGGAGGGTCTCTGCAGGATGCAGATGGCTTTAAGACAATAAGAGTAAATTTACCAGTCCTGAGTCTGTGATAACATTCTTTGTCATTCGTGCTATAAACCAGAGCCATGGTTGTGACAAGGAGCACCCAGTCCTCCCTGCCTTCCCAGCGCGAGCATAACCACTATAATTATTGTTACATTAAATTATAAATATGTTCTGTACACAAAATGAATGAGAATGACTTCATTCAGGAAATTTTGGGACGACATTTTGAATATAGATAATGCTGAAAAGGCCTATAAATCGTGGTGCACTAAATTCAAATCAATACTTGATAGACATGCCACCGTTAAAATGAGGAGAGTAAAGGCAAACCATGTTCCGTGGATCAATGGAGATGTCATGCACAAAGAGACAGATTATTAAATAAACTAATAAGGTGTAACCAAAAACTTGGAAAAAACTTGATAAAATGAAGGAAAAATTTCTGGATAAATATTATCAAGAATTAGCTTGGATCGATTGATTCAAATTGTTGTCACCGTGAGTAAACAACGGAGGATAAATATAAACTGACAAAGCTAGATTTGTTGGAGAAATCTCAGTGGCCTTGCTTTGGTGAGCAAAGACATTATTCATTTGAAAAATGCTGTTGGTTTGAATAATTGACTGATTCAGGAGCTAAAAAAAACAAAAGCGCTAAGAGTTACAAAAGCCGAATACAATGGAAAAATTAAAAAAGAGAACCGACAAATACAAAATGGCATGATTTAAAATGGGACATGAGAAACAATCTGGACAATTCTTACTTCACCTATAGATATTCTGACTGAAGGAGAGAACTATTTTACAGAGATCTTCTCCTTCCAGTCATCACCTGTTCCACTACATAACATTGATTGTCATCCGTTTTTCCCTCGTAATCAAGTTAAATTATCGGAGGAACAGAAAGAAACTTGCGAGGGTCTAATTACGGAAACTGAACTCTACTATTCATTTATGTCCTTTCAAAAGGGGAAAGCGCCAGAATTGGATGGTATTCTAATAGAAGTGTACCAAACTTTCTACAAACAGATTAAAACCCCCTACTTACAAGTTTTAATTTTTCATATGACAAAGGTATTCTCACAGGGACTCAGCAGGAAAGTGTAATATCTCTGCTATTAAAACAAGGAGGTAGTGGCCACTATAAAGATCCGGTTCACTTAAAAAACTGGAGACCCCTAACTCTTCAGTGTTATGATGCGAAAATATTATCTAAATGCATAGCATTGCGTATAAAAAATGTCCTACCTGATATTATACACCATGACCAGTCTGGTTTTATACAAGGACGAAATATTGCAAATAATATAAGACAATTACTCAAAATTATAGAACATCATGATAAAATAAAGAAAAGCAGAGGTAGTTTTTATAGCAGACTTTGAGAAGGCCTTTGATAAAATAAGAGGGGATTTAATTTATCAAAGTTTAGAATTTTTTAATTTTAGTGAGTCTCTAATACAGTGGGTTAAAGTTAAGTACAATAATTCAATCTCCAAAATTATAAATAATGGTTATATTTCAAAACCCTTCTCCCTTTCACGGGGGGTAAAACAGGGCTGCCCGTTATCACCGTATTTATTTATTATGGCAATAGAAATACTTGCTATAAAAATATGTACAAATAATAATATCAAAGGCTTGGAAATACAAGGCCTAAGTTCAAAAATTTCAATGTATGCTGATGATACAATTTTTCTATTGAGCCCTCACTATACATCGCTACAGAGCCTTACAAAAGACCTGGATGACTTTTCGAACCTATCTGGGCTGAAGCCAAATTATGAGAAATGCCAAATATTAAGGCTTGGTTCCCTGAAAAATAGAAATTTCACTCATCCATGCAATTTACCAATTCATTGGACAGATGGATTGGTAAGTATACACATCCCAGAAAATATGAGTGAAATTTCAACTGTTTATTTTAATTATAAATTAAGTAAAATCGAAAAAAGTCCGCTGCCCTGGAAAGGGAAACATCTGACCATTTATGGCAAAATAACTTTAATTAACTCATTAGTTGTATCCCAGTTTACATGCTTATTTATGGCACTACCAACCCCTAAAGAATTATTCTTCAAAATATATGAACAGAAGATATTCAAATTTATATGGAATGATAAACCTGATAAAATTAAGCGTACATATCTCTACAACGATTATGTATCTGGTGGGCCAAAACTCTTAAACTTAAGAGCTTTAAATCTTTCATTGAAGGCTTCCCTTCTTCCAAAATTCTACTTCAATCCAAATCGGTTTTCTAGCAAATTACTTAAAAGTGTCCATCCTATATTTGATAGAGGCTTCTTTCCATTTCTGCAAATTAAACCTATGCATTTCACATTAATTAATGACATGTTTTCTGGTGTCTCCACATTTCTGGAAGAAGCTCTACAAAGTTGGTTACAATTTCAATTTCACCCACCAGAAAATACAGAACAAGTTCTACAACAAATAATATGGCTAAATTATAATATACTTTTTGATAGAATGATGATTTTTTGGAAACCTGTAACAATCTTATTTATAATCGACCGTCTAGCCAACAGGATGCGCCTAGAGGAACTCTAATCTACATAACCCTTCCCAGCAGGCCCTTCGCAATTTGCATCCCTTTAGTATATTGGCCAATTGCGCGCTACTTCTGAAAAGAGCCGCCGAACACTGCTGGTTGATACAAGGCGGGGGTTTAAAACCTATATGTTTATATAGGTTCTTTCCGTGTGGGAATTTAAGAATCCTTGTTATTTCATCTCTGTGGGAAAAAGTCTGGGACCTTTAGTTGCTATACAAGCATCTCAGATAAAAGACAAGTGTCAGTTCATTAAAACTGTGAACAGAAATGTAGACTTTGTCTTCAAATTCATTAACCACAGTGAAATGCTCAAATAGATGTGGGGATGAAAATGACTTTTGAAAGGCATGTTTACTTGAATGTGTGTTCTTCTGTGTACTTTTATTTTGTTATTTTTGTTTTATTTTGCTACATTTAGACTAAGGACCTCTGAGCCATATTCATCTAGAAACTGCATTACAGACAAGATAGAAAACATTGCATTTGGTGGATGTAACAATGTAGTGTATTACCTTTCAGAGGATGTGTATGAGCTGTAATGATGTGAATCCAATTTTATCTAATGTGGTGAATCTGGCAGTGACTTAAACTTGAAAAAATGCTTAATTGATGAAATAAACATAATCAAACCATTTTGTTTTTATACATTTCCTTCTCTTCCACAATACACAACTCAATCTTCATAGAATGGAAATAAGTATGGTCAAGAAAGCATTGATGACCTTGTTATTGTTAATGTTTCAGGAAAAAAATGTAACAAATAGTATTAGATATTTGTGTTGATATCATAGCTTTTTGTCTCCTCTCACTTGCCATAGTTAATAATGACTGGTTTACACATTACATGCTGTTGTCACATGTCAACATGAATTTAGGATCAAATGTGATGCCAATTTCAGGTGTTCACATGAGATTAATAAGTTATTGCGTGAAATTCTTGTTATTTCTGTAAGGGACTTTGGACTAATATGAAGATATTACCTTGAGAATAAAAATATGAGCTAGGCATCATGTATGACAGTTGCAAAAGTGAGATATGAGCTATACAATAGGTATGACAAACAGAACCTGCCACTGGGTACATGAGCTAGTATAGGAGACCTATATGCCCTGTATATTCACATATATGTACCTGAATTTGGCCTATATGCGCATATATGCTGCATATATGCGGCATATAGGTTGCATATATATGCATATATGTTCATATAGATTCTTTTCATGTGGGATAAGTTAATATATAAGTTTTTAGCAACTAAAAAGATGCTAAATATATGGGGAATAGAGTCATCACCCCTTTGTCGATTCTGCCAGGAAGAAGTGGAGTCAGTAGACCATTTATTTTGGTACTGTCCTATAAAAGCCTTATTTTGGATAAAGGTGCAAGACTGGATATCTCAGTATAATAGAATACAATTAGATTTATTTAAAGTATTATTGGGTGATGTAACAAAAGGAACGCACTTAATCTGTAATATAATTATATATTTGGCAAAAATATTCATTTTCGGATTGACATCTGTTGAGGCATTAAGAATAGAGAAATTCAAAAATTTTGTCAAGTATTACAGTAGAATTGAGTGTGTGATGGCCCATGAGACAGGACTTTTAAATTATGCCAAAAGATGGGATATAGTAAGGGAGGCTGAAGGTTGGGGATAATGTGAAATGGAATAGATGAGCTAATAACTACTAATGCAAAGGTAGAAAAGCATTGTGAATGTGATCGTTATTGTGTTGTACTGTATTGTATTTTTTTTTAATTATTTTTTTAAATTATTGCGTGTTTTGTTTTGTCGGGTTGTTGTAGGAATTTTGATTTTATATTCCTGGTGTTACCTTCAAAAAGAACTCAGACAGAGACAAAGGAGTTAATATCCAAGCCAAAGTCAGTTTACTTCTCTGCAGAGAAGGATCCCCGCCATCATGCGAGAACTCTCGTTACAGGCAAGAGCAAGATAAGGAAAGTCTTTTTTGGCAGTGTATAAGTAAGAGTCCATCTTGACATCCTCCTCCCCCTCGAGCTGATTTATGCATCATGGTATCCACAGGAATGTTGCAGACGCACACAGCCCACGTAAAGCCGGCCCCGAAGTACGCATACACATCTTATCTTTTTGGCATCCCAGGCTCTCCTTGTACTCAATTTCCTGAGAACACATAAACTTGGGAGAGAAAGAGAACATCTTGGCCCTGTCAGGACCACATGGCCCCAGATAAACTATAAGCAATTACGCATTGTTCAAATTTGTGGAAGCTACAGCTATGAAGGCCTAGGCTAATCAGAAACAGGCAAGAGTACACTACTAAAGCCTAAGGAAAATTGAGCCAGAGCAAGCAAGGATAGACAATTAATAATAAAGCAAATGAATCAAATATTAAAATGATTCCACATTTCCCCTTTTATAATTGATTATCTACCAGCATGCCACTTCTCTCGATTTTCGACATGTGCTTCATTCACGGGGAGAGTATACACTTCATTGGTGTCCTGTAACAGAAACATCTGATATTGTGGATTAGCACTCAACATTTTTGATATCAATCCTTTAATTATGGGAACCCCACAGTAACTGCAGAAGAGCAGTACAGCAGCCCCAGCTGCTACAAGACTGAACACAGATGTAACTCCTGCTTCCCATCCTCCAGACAGGAGCCAGTCCCACCAGGAGTCTGCTGATGCTGGTGCGAGGTCTCGCTGTTGTGCATCTGATATATCCTTCAAACGTGCAGAGCTTGATCAATTACCCCTCCTGCCTCATCATTAGCTGGTATATAGGTACAGTGTGGGCCCTATAAGCTGACTGACCCCCCCGTGCTGCTGTCAACAAATACAATGAGCAGTAGTAGCATCCTGCAATTCCAACTTGGGCACATATTTTTGACCACTTAGATCCTTCGAACTTCCCATTCAGGGCGCAGTCCCAGGCTAGATCCCTTTCCACAGAGATCTCCGCCCGGGCTCCCCCAGGTTGAGAACTCTGCCTTCTGCTTCCCAGTGTCTCCTTTTCAAAACCCACCGATCACAGAAGCACCACTCACCGACTGACGCATTCACTTTGACCGTTTTCACCAGCCTCGCCTGTTCACAGAGGTCATCTCCAACGCCCCTCTGCTAGGTGTGGGCTGTCACCCACGTACCACGTGTTGCCCACAACCTTACATGCGACAAACACGCCGACTAGACAGTACCATGGCAGTATGTCAATTCTTCCCACTTCTGACACCACTTCACCAGACACGGGGGTCTTCAGTCCTCTCCCCAGCACTATTTGCAACATTTCTGTAATCGGCTTGCGAGGGGGTCAATCTGCAAATTACAACATGTAATAGATTGCTGGGGGTCCGGTTCCCAGAACCACCATCTGATCCCCAGCAACCTCGCCTTCTTCGTCTCCCTCGAACACGTGCATTGCCTCCCACGTAGTTGGACCTGTGGGAACCACCCCGAGCCCCAGTTTAGACATTACGTCCCTCCCCAGGAGGTTTACTGGGCACTGTGTGGATATTATTACAGAGCAGTGTGTAGCAATTCCCTCATCAGGATCCTCAAATTTGAGTTCCTCTGTTGCTACGCTGTTCCGTTGCCCCATTCGCAGCACAAGTTTGTATCCTATCAGTGCTGAGCCTATGTGGAAAAATCGCACTTACTTCTCTGATAACAGCTCGACATGCCCCCGTGTCACACAGAAAACAAATTGGTGTGTCATTTACAATCAGGGTTTTCCAAGCACTCGTTGGTGCAGCCATTAATGCAAACAATTTAATTTCATCATAGGGTAATGGCTCCCAAGATGCCAACCCTTCCCCCAGGGCGGTTAGTCATTCCGAATTGTTCTAGTCACTTATTTGTGGATGCCCACAGAAAATCAATAGTTTCCCCTGGCACCCCTAGGTTACCCCCACAAACTCTGTGCCATTTCCTTTGACACATCGCCAAAACTTTCGCTCCGAACTGTAATGGACTTCCATGAGTGGGACATTAGAACTCATATTTCCCAACTTCAGATATCCATCCCTATCGGTGCGGTATTTCAACCCAGTACTATGTTAAGTGGGGGTAAGTCTATCCTAACTTATTCAGATGCACCTACACACCAGCTGGAGGAGGAGATACCACCTTACAATGTGACTGATGTATCCACGTTTCTCTCTCCTGGATTGTTACTGCAGTCGGTGTGGTCAGGAGCACTTGATATGGACCCTTCCACGCCGGTTCATTCCACTTCTGCTTTTTACTGACACTCTACACCAGGATCCAATCTCCAGGGTGGCAGCTCCGCTACTGATCTGGGAGGAAGAACATTTCGAATCTCACTTTTGTTAGTCAACATTCTATTCATATACTCTGCCAGAGTTGCCTATTCTATTTGTGTTCTCTGCAATAAATGTGGTAATTCAAAAGGTTTCCCATGTACTACTTCATAAGGTGACAACCCCAATCCCCGCTGTGGTGTTATTCTCATGCTAGTTAATGCCAAAGGCAGATATGCAACCCAGTTCCATTTAGTCTCTGCCATGGCTTTGCGCAATTTTGCTTTTAAGGTCCCATGAGTCCTTTCTGCCAATCCCGCTGATTGTGGATGATATGCGCAATGTTTTTTCAATTCTATTCCCAATTTTGCTCCCAAACGAGCCAGTACTTCATTTCTAAATTCTGGCCCATTATCACTATATAACGCTTTTGGAATCCCCCACCTAGGAATAATTCCCCTACTCAAAACTTTAGCCACTGTAATCGCATCTATAGCTGTGGCTGGGAAGGCCTCTATCCATCTAGAAAAGAGTCATACCAATACCAACACATGTCTCTTCCCTTCGCATGGTGTTAAATGTATGAAACGTGTGGAATGTCCCAGGGGGTGTAGGGATTGCCCCCTTCTGTACTACTACCCCTCCCTGTGTGTCCTGTGTGTTATAACTTCGTCATGTTGGACATTTCTTAAAAAAAATTTTTAGTAAAGAAGTGAAAGTACTTTGATCTATTAACCCCTTGGTCCCCCCTCTTGGTACATGGCACTGCCCATGCACCAAATCTACAGCAATATGGAAGAGGGATTTTGGTAATACAGGCTTACCATTGGGTCCTACCCACCCGCCATCAGTGCGCTGTGTTCCATGTGATGTCCATTGACATTTTTCTTGTTGGGGAGCAGCATCATGCTCTGCTCACAGCAGGTCACATGAAATTGAGTCCTCAGATTGGTGTAATAGCCCCACAAGAGTGTGTTTGGCTGTTGCCCTTGCTCCTCTGTCTGCAAAGGCGTCAGCCAAACTGATTGGGTCAACATGTTTGGTGTGCAGAGGGCCACAATCAACACAGATTCATGAGTACAGACAGCATATCCAACACATGGGTTGCCTTTATCGACTCTTGACGCTGAACCATTAACAAAGTATTCAATATCAGGTTTTGATAGTGGGGTGCCCTCAAGTCCAGGACATGCAGTATTATTTGATAGGACTTCTTTTACACAATGGGGAATACATTTTTATTTTTTTCCCTCTCAAGGAATTATGATTAAACAATCCACCTCAGTCTAGGGTTCCGCTAAAAGCATGGAGGAAATGCACAGTCAGGGCTTGTTAGCCCCAACAATTCTTACATTTTCCCACATCAGCAGAACCGGGTGGAGTCACTTTAGACCATGTTACAAATTGCAAAAAAAAAAAAAAAAAATGTTTTTTTGTATTCACAAAAATTGGTACATTTAATATTCAACTAATAGTTTTCACTTTGGGCTCCTAGCACATAAAGGTAGATCCTTTTATTTGATTGACTTATTCAAAAATAAATGTAGAAATCGCAAGCAAAGTAATATATGATCACGTTACTAGTGGACTTTTTCAATTATATGGTGGTCCACCTTTTGAATTTAGTCTTGTGTTAATACTTCAAATTGGATTTCCCCAAATCTATTTTAGAAGGTAAACTTTTAAGCTGAAAACCCACAGTTGAATCCCCAGCTGGCCAGCTCATTACTTATCTTCAGCAGTGCTCTCTGTGGAAAAGTTCTAAGAGGAGTTAGAGGCAAAAAATATTGAACAAGTTTGTTTTAATTCAACTCGTTCGGATCATTTCCTGTAAAAGTTAAACAGATTAAGGTTATTAGCCACTCAGTTCCTTTGCCATGAAGACCCTCGTTGACAGTTCCTGTTCAAAATGGAGAAAAGATCTTTAGTTGCATTTCTTTGGTCAGGAAAGCTTTCAGTCACATTTGTTCATCATCCTTCTGTTCTCTGACTTCCGTATGTCGACCTTTCACCTATCTGTGCTCCCTTATCTGCTTCGGTCAATAGGGCTCCATTCGCTGCATTGCACTCCCTCATCTAAAGATCCATCGAGTCTCTAATCCCACAATAGTTCATTTGATTTTTTTTAATATTAATTTAATATGTACCATTAAATTTCATATTATATTTTATATTTACTGGCACTTTTCTGATCATTTTACCTTAATTTTTTACCTTCAGATAGCAATTGAAATTTTTCAATGCTTGATAGAGAAACCTCTTCATCAATTGAATTTGGCACACAGTCTCTTATTGTATACAGTGTTAAACAGTACTTTGGTAAATTGTGAACACACTGTGTTATTCTTGTTTCTACTTTTCCTTCATTTTCTTTACAGAGATATGCTTCTAACACACCAATCTCACACAATCTAATTATTTACAGAAAAGTGCTTAAATATTTTAAAGAGCTAGAAAATCTAACAAATTCAAATGGTGTAATTACTTCATGCTCATAGAGGATATCGCTGGTAGTTTTCTCTGTGATGTATTACTACCGCCAAATATTAGAGCATTTAAATATTGGGCTTTGTCCTGCATCTCAAAGAAATTCAGTTAGCCACAACATTAGAAACACTTGTCCATGTTTGTATAATTTACATTCAATTGTTATGTCATCTAAATTTCCCTCTGTTTACAGTTACTGATCGTTTATGAGGGGTGTAAGATTTCAGGGTTTTCTCAGCGTGTTCCCCCAATTTGTCTTTCATCTTTCCGAACGGATGGTGAGCCGTGAGAGCCAGTTGCATTCGGCCAATGCCCTGATTGCCGCTATACACTATAGTATCTATGCAAATCAACTGGGCGCCGGTGGACGGCCACCATTGATCTTATTAAATTAGGATGAGGTGTTTTGACATCCTGTAGCGAGAACCGGCTCCTCTGGATGGCCTGGTGGGGGCGGCTTCCTGGCCGGGTGTTATTTGTCACTCTTTCACACTACTTAAACTGCCTATTTTCCTTCATTCTGTGTGTGATGCTGACCTCTCCCGTGGGCACAACCGTTTTCCATCGCAACTGAACTTTTAATAAAGTGCTTCACGTGTCTCATCATTACCATTGGCTCCGCATACAAGTTATTTCCATCCGGAATTAACCGTGAATTAAACAGCCTGCTTTGGAATCGCCGAATCAGCAGTAAAAGAAGAAACTAAACAACAAAGATTTTCTTCAGTTGGAGGCTCCACCGAGATCAACAAGAAACAAGAGAGATGACCTCACCGGTGACTGGGAAAATAACTGGAATGTGGCCTTTCCATTCCGAGACTTTTCTTCCTCCGTTATCTGGTGGGCACGGTTTATCTTGCCTTGCTCGAAAAAGAATTTAAGAATCTCTGAGCCATTTAGTTTATGGATGTTTGGGACAAAGTGAAAATTTGAGTGAAGTACCTACACTGAAAGAGACTTTTATTGGGGAGAGCGGTAATTGTTAATAATCAGTGTATGATGCTTGGTTGTGATTTGGGCCTGTTGCTGCATTTGTTGTTTGGTCAGTGGGGTTTGGAACTCCTGGGCACTTCGGGTGCGTGTGGATGACCTGGATCTGATAGCTTTTTGGAAGCGACATTTCACGGTACACAGGAGACAGGCTGGCTGTGCACGTGTATTAATTTAGCAAAAATTAAGGACACAAAATCTGCGTGGTAGTGAGTCAAAAGAATATACTGTGAGGGTATTGATCGACAAGACCTCCGATAATTTGCCAACGGATAAAGGTGTGAGAGGCCTCCAGAGCAAATTATTTGCAGTAACGAGGAATTGTATTTCAGGCAATTCGGTCGTTGTGCCGGGCTGTTCTTCGGGTGGGACCTGTTGGAACATTTGAGGTGTAAATTGTCAGGCAGCTGTGTTTAAGCGCTCACTGAGTCGATGTTTAATGTTTGTTCGTTTTAGTAGTGTTCTCCAATGAAATTGAGTATCATGGTTATTAGGAAGCGGTGTCCTAATTGATGGCATTTTGTTCAGTTTTCAGAGTCCTAAACAACATTGTTTAAAAGTAGAAACCAGAGTGCTAATTTTGGAAACTTCATCCGGGTTAAATAAATGAATTGAGAGGTGCGGTGTCTCCTGAGGAGAGGCAGTACCTTTAAATAATTTGGATCGAGAGTAACATCCATGTTGACTAACTGGAAGCTTCGTATTTTCTTAATAACCACAATCATGTTCGGAAAACGTAGAAACGCGCTTGAAATTCCCACCTCTGAGAAAGGCGGAAAAGCTGTACCCGAAGTTGATGCTGATACAGTTTTGAGAACCACTATGGGTTTTGTGCAGTCGTTTTTTAAACTGGATTACTGTGAGCACAAGATGGAGGTAAAATACGGTTTCAGCATTGACGAAAATCAAATTTGGTCTTTGGAAGATATTGAGAGAGTATGGGGCAAAATGCAACGTCTGCCAGAGAAGGACAAAGTTCCGCTGGCTTTGTTAATTGTCAGCCATATGCGAAGGAGGAAAGAATTAAATACCAAGTGTGAAGCTGAGCATTTGTTGAATGTTGAAAGAGAGAAGGTTCGGGCTCTGGCTGAGGAGTTGAAAGGTGTCAAAGCAAAAAGAGCAAAAGAGGTAAAGGCGTTGAAAGCGAGGGTGAGAGATTTAGAAACTGAATTGTCCGCAGTCCCTGAGAATGAAATGGCCACATCCGTAGCACAGCTCTCGGGCCCGCCTTTTTGCAGTCTTCCACAGTCTGGTCTTTCAGTTGCTGCTCAGTGTCACTATCCTGTGAAAGAGTTGGAGGAATATGATCGGAAACAGTTTTTCAAAACAATGCCAAGTGCCAACCTTCATGACGATAGTGACAGTGAGACGCCCCCAATTAATGGCAGCTGGCCCAAGAATTCGATTGAGAGCAAAACGATGTCGTCCCGGACGAGAGCAGCAAAGAAAGCTCTCAAAGCCACTAAACCATGACAGGACCCCCCCTCTAAGGCACAGCTCCAGAAATCCCTAGGCAACCCTGTGCACGAAACTCAGAAATGAGTGTGGGATCCAGAATATCCCGAGAAGGGACCCAGCAGCGCTCCTCGGGGCCATATCCCTCCCAATCGACAAGAAATTGGGCCCCACGACCAACACGCCTCTCGGCCAGAATGCGGCGCACGGTGTAAACCGGCCCCCCCTCAACCATTCGTGGTGGCGGCGAGGGTGTGTCGGCAGGTGCCAGGACGGTAGTGCTAACCGGCTTAATCCGAGAGACGTGGAATAACGAATGGATGCGTAAGGATCTCAGGAGCTTTAACTGGACTGTGACCGGAATGATCTTCCGCACTATCTTGAACGGGCCAATATAGCGGGGCGCCAGGTTTCGGGATTCTAACTTCAAAGGGAGGTGCCGGGTAGACAGCCAAACTCTCTGCCCGACCCGATAAGATGGGGCCAAACGATGCCTTCTATCAGGGATGGATTTTTGTTTGAGCGCCGAGCGCAACAGAGAAGAACGGACCCTGGTCCAAAATGACCGACAGCGACGAATGAAATGGTTGACCGAGGGAACCTCGGAATCATTCTCAGTCTCAGGAAACAGTAGGGGTTGGTAACCCACCTGGGCCTCAAACGGGGAAAGACCTGTGGAGGAATTACTCAGTGAGTTATGGGAATATTCGGCCCAAGCTAAAAATCGACTCCATGAGGAGGGATTATCAGCCACCAAACATCGAAGAGTGTTTTCTAACGACTGATTAGTACGTTCCGTCTGCCCATTGGTCTCTGGGTGAAACCCAGAGGAGAGACTCACAGTGGCCCCCAACTGCTTACAAAATGCCCGCCAGAATCTGGCCATTAACTGAGGGCCTCGGTCAGAGACCACATCCTGCGGAAGCCCATGCAACCGGAACACATGATTAACCACAAGAAGGGCCGTCTCCCGCGCCGAAGGTAGCTTGGGTAGTGCGACAAAATGAGCCGCCTTAGAAAAACGGTCAACCACGACCAAGATGACCGTGTTGCCATCAGATACAGGCAGTCCCGAAACGAAGTCTAACGCAATATGCGTCCAAGGGCGCCTGGGAACGGGCAAAGGTCGCAGCAGACCAGAGGGAGGGAGGTGAGAAGTCTTATTCCTGGAGCATGTGCCACAAGCCGCCCCAAATTCCCGAATGTCTCTCATCATACCAGGCCACCAAAAACGTTGGGCCAGGAACTCCTGGTCCGATGGGCCCCAGGTGCCCAGCCAAGTGGGAAGAATGTCCCCACTGGAGGACCTGTGGCCTAACTGTAGGCGGAACAAACAAACAGCCAGGAGGCTCCCCCCCAGGACCAGGGTCAGTCTTTAAAGCCTCCTGAACCACTGCCTCAATCTCCCACTGAACGGGTGCAACAACCTGAGCAGCCGGGATAACTGGCTCTGGGGTAGGATCGCGGTCAAAGCGGTCATAAATCCGTGACAGGGCGTCAGGCTTAATGTTTTTAGAGCCCGGGCGATAGGTCAGTGTAAAATCAAAACGGTTAAAGAATAATGACCACCGCGCCTGCCGGGAATTACGTCGCTTGGTTTGCTGAATATACTGGAGGTTTTTATGGTCGGTCCAGACCACAAAAGGGTGTTCAGCTCCCTCCAACCAGTGGTGCCACTCCTCGAGCGCCAGCTTGACCGCCAATAACTCCCAGTCACCAATGCTGTAATAGCGTTCCGCGGCGGACAAAGACTGGGAGAACTAGAATGTGTTTTTACTCGTAAAAACGGATGTCTCCCCCCGGCCCCCTCCCCTGCCTAACACGCCGGACGGATGGACGGACGGACAGACACAGACCAAAAGGCACCACTGCAGGACCTGAGTAGTAAGTATGCAGAGTTTCACTGAGATCATGCAAACGGTTGCGGAGTTACGCTCCGAACAAAAATGGATGACAGACGGACGGGCAAACAGACACAGACCAAAAGGCACCACTGCAGGACCTGAGTAGTAAGTATGCAAAATTTCATTAAGATCACGCAAATGGTTTTGGAGTGACACTCCGAAACGGCGGAACGCCGAAGCCGACGCAAACGCCTAACGGAACGGGAACCGAGCCTAAAACAATACGTCTCCCCTCTCCCTCCGGGGGGGAGACATAAATATATAATTCATTATATCTGAAACCCCCAAAAGGCACATTTGCATGATATAGAGAAGATTTATACCAAGTTTGGTTGAAATCGGAGAGGTAGTTTTAGAGTTATGGTCCGGAAACAATGGGAACGCCAACGCCAATGCCAACGCCGACGCCAACGCCGACGGGAACTCAACCAAAAACAATATGTCTCCCAACCCTTCGGGGGGAGACATAAATATGCGCATGGGTGAAGCTTATTATCCCAACGAGGGCGCTGGGACAAAATAGCACCCACGCCCACCTCCGAAGCATCTACCTCCACAACAAATGGGAGGGAGGGATCGGGCAAAACCAGAATAGGCTCTGAGCTAAAACGTTTCTTTAATTCCTGAAAGGTAGCATCAGCTGCTGGAGACCAAAAAAACGCTGAGGAGGTATTCTTCTTGGTGAGCATAATAATGGGGGCAGCAACCACGCTAAAATTACGGATAAACCTCCTATAAAAATTAGCAAAGCCCAGGAAGCGTTGAACCTCCTTAACACTCTGAGGCGCAGGCCAATTCCTGACCGCAGCCACCTTGTCCGGGTCCATACGAACCGACCCCTTAGAAACAATAAAGCCCAAGAACGAGACAGTTTGGGCGTGAAAAACACATTTCTAGGCTTTAACAAAAAGCTTGGCATTGAGGAGGGCCTCAAGCATACGTCTGACGTGTTGTTTATGCTCCGAGAGTGTTGTAGAAAAAATCAAAATGTCGTCAAGATAAACAAAGATGAATTTCTCCAACATCTCTTGGAGGACGTCATTAACGAGTGCCTGAAACACCGAGGGGGCGTTAACCAATCCGAACGGTAAGACCAAATATTCGTGGTGCCCGTCATGAGTGTTAAATGCCGTCTTCCATTCGTCCCCCTCCCGAATGCAAACCAAATTATAAGCATTATGAAGATCTAGCTTCGTAAAAAATGACGCCTCTTGCAGACATTCTAACGCGGAATTCATTAACGGAAGGGGGTATCGGTTTTTAATGGTGATCTTATTCAAACCCCCATAATCAATACAGGGTCTCAGACCGCCATCCTTCTTTCCCACAAAAAAAATCCCGCTCCGGCAGGGGACGTGGACGGCCGAATAAAACCATTAGCGAGAGCTTCCTGAATATATTCTCGCATGGCCTTACGCTCAGATCCTGACGGCGAGTATAGCGAACCCCTAGGCGGAGTTGTACCAGGGTAGAGATTGATCTCGCAGTCGTACAGACGATGGGGAGGTAACGTCGATGCTCGTTGCTTACTAAACACTTCGGCGAGATCAGCATAGTCCTTAGGAACATTAGAAGGCAAGCTAAAGTTCAGGGTGGCCCCAAATTCCTCACCCTGCTCCGAATCTAATGTCTCCGTGACGATTCAGAATCGCTAAAAGGTAATCGTCCTCTGGCTGTCGCCAATCAAATTGAGGATCCCATTCCAACCCCTCCTCTGCCCCTTTTTCTAGTTTAGGAGGGTACGGTGAGATAACCTCCTCACTCTCGCTCCAGGCATCAGCCTCCCCCCCATAACTTGATGTCTGGAAAAACAAGTTTCATTATCTCTACAATGAGAGTTGCAATTAGCGCCCCAGCGGACGATAGGATTGTTCTGTTCCCCTCAACTGATGCAAGGTTTATGTTCCCGTAACCATGAATGCCTTAAAACAATGAGAAAAGTAGGGGAACTGATAATAAAAAACCGGACCTCCTCAGAGTGGCCACTAAAGGAAATGAACATATTTAGCGGTTCAGAAACTTTGGTTATAACTGCTGTTCCATGCGGGCGACCGTCCAAAGTTCTGACCAAGCGTGACTGTGAAAGCATAACAGTGGGAACGTAGTGCTTCCTAGCCCACTTAATATCCATGAAACAATTCACTGCACCTGAATCCACGAACGCTTCAATGGTAACTCTCTTGCTCCCCACAGTCAGTTCAACAGGGATTAGTGTTCGGAAGGGATATTGGGTCTGCCCCTCTAGCAGACCTTCGGACAACGTGGACGGATATGACCTGGCTTATTACAATTAAAGCAGATTATTCTTCTGCGAGTAGGTTTATTAGTCCGACTGTCAAACGAACCATCAACTTGCATGAGCTCAACCGGAGTAGAATTTTCAGTGGGTGGAATAGGAGCCGCACACTCGCCACTAGCAACTTTAGCCCCATTGTCAGCAAGCGGCAATCTGTTTAGCTTCTCCCTGTTGCGTTCGCGTATGCGGTTGTCAATTCACACAGCAGTATGAACTAAAGAGTCTAAAGTCGAACAGGGTTCTAATGTAGCCAATGCGTCCTATATCTCCTCAGTAAGAGCATGACTGAATACAGTCATAAGAGGAGCCTCCGGCCAGCCTGTCTCTGTAGCCAGAGAGCGAAATGCGATAGAGAACTCAGCTGCACTTTCTTTGCCCTGTTTAAGGTGCATCAAACGCGTAGCTGCGCCCTGACCACTAATATCTTGATCGAATACAGACACCATCTCCCTAACAAGAGCCTCCACAGATTTTACGACCGGTGAATTAGATCTGATTAGTGGGCCGACCCAAGTGAGTGCTGTGCCAGCCAACAGGGATAATATAAATGCTACCCGAGAATCCTCATTAACGAATCGTGACGGCTGAGCCTTAAAAAATATTTCACATTGGCCGATGAAATCCTTACATTTCCACTATATCTTTGGGGCAATTGTAACTTAGGTTCTCGGGGAAGATGTATGGATAGTGCTTCTGCAACTTTTTGTGAAACTTGTGTAGACAGAGACCTAACACTCTCGGTCAAGCTTAACAGAACGCTCTCCTGATTCTGAAGCGAGTTCTCTTGAAGGCGGAGTCTCTCAACTAGCTCCGACTGCTGATTACCCAAGCCTGAAAGCCCTTTAGCGAAACCTGCCTGGCTGGCAACAGCCCTTTTAATTTCGGCCACCGCTGCTGTCTCCATGTTGGCTAGAGTGTACTGTGATGGGTGGTGAGTTTGAGACACCAAACGCAGTGGCCAGAAATAAAGGAGGACACGCAGAAGGGAGAGAGACAAACAAACAAAACAGTAGAGCGAGAATCGCGCTTCCAACGGACCAAGATGTAGTCCAAGGCAAGGAAGCAAAGCGAGCTCGACAGGAAGAACAGAAAGAGGAACACATAGAAAGATTCTCTTACTAACTAGAACTCTTCCCAAATATGCAGCTAAACCCTGAGAGCTCTCATACTAGAGAACTTATCGGCTTAAGAGCGAAACATAGCACTGACACTCTAGCAAGGGAATTGAGGCAGAACTAGGGCTTAAATAGAATCCGGGCGACGCCCCCAATTAATGGCAGCTGGCCCAAGAATTCGATTGAGAGCAAAACGATGTCGTCCCGGACGAGAGCAGCAAAGAAAGCTCTCAAAGCCACCAAACCATGACAAAACATCAGCAGCAGCTGTAAAACTGAGAGCGTTGACACAGCACAGGAAGGGTGACCGGCATTTTTTCAATCACAAGCCAACCAAACCTGAAGACATAGACAAATGGTCAAAAGATTTGCAGCATCCGCGCATTGCTGGTATGGATACGTGGTCAAAAATCAACCGATTGCGAAACATTTATTGCTTGCATCCGCTTGACGGTGTCCAGTTGTTAGCCACCTTGTTGAGTCCCACCGAAATTCATAAGCTAAGTATGTCTGTTGAGACCGCTTTAGGTGACGACAGGCAGGACCTTGATGGAGCATGGAATAAAATTATACATTTTATTTGCGATGCTACAAGGGCCACTACGAACTGGGCCAAGGTAGCAGCGTGCATCCAAAGAACCGGTGAAGCCGTCAATGATTTCGCAGACCGTTTTACAGACACATTCACTCGGCATTCCGGCTTAAAGGATTTGACACGAGAAGAAATTGCTGAAAGCAAGAGCGGGCCTCTTAAAACAGCGTTCGTGCAAGCACTACTCCCTGTTGTAAGAAAAGATACAAAACTTAGCAAACCAGATTGGACGGATGATACGGTTACATTCGAACAAGTGGTTTCAGCAGCCAGAAAGGTAGAACTGGACACGGAATGCAAGCTTCGTAATTTGAGTGTATGTAGGCCATACCCAAGGAGAAATAAACTGAGAAACAACAATTGCCACAATTGTGGGAATCCTGGTCATTTTGCCCGAGATTGTAAAATTAACAAACAGTTTTGAAACGAGGACAGTGGAGTAAATAGCCATGCGGGGGGAAATAGCGATGATTTGGACAAACGTTTTGCAAAACTGAGTGACAGTCAGAAACAAGCTCTTCTCTCTGCGGTACGTTTAAACTAGAGACGGCCTCACTGCGACCTTTAGGCGCTGCTGTGAGGCAGGACCATGATGGCATTTATGTGCGTGCGACCATTGAACGGAAATTTGATCTTGATTTTCTTTTGGATACTGGTACTAAATTGACAGTGGACTTTAGGGAAACCAACAACACTACTGATAAATTGACACAAACTGTGGTCTTGTCTGTTTGCCCCAGTGAAATTTACCGGTATCAACTCTGGCCTTGTTATCTGACTTCGATTTGGCTTTGCACCCCTGCTTGTCACTTGCAACCTCGGTTAGTTAGAGTGTTCCTAGTTAGGCTTTGTTAAATTCTTCCGTCAGGACACTGTTTTATTATTTTGCTTTGTTATTTTTCTTTTGTTATTTTTGAGGACTATCCTGAGTGGAAATTCGCTTTCCGGTAGGGGGTTACACTATTCAGACACTGCATCTCAGCTTGCAGACACTGTGCTCTGAAGCTCCGTGTGTAAAATCGCCTCGTACTCGGTAACCCTCGAAGACAAGTCAGGAAAAGGCAGTTTTGGTTAGGCAGCTAAAGACCGTGGTTGTACAGTGGCCCGCAGTTTTTGTTTTCTTTTCCCTTTTTTCCCGCCTTCACACTCGTCCTTTTTCACCTGTTACGGTCTGACCTAGACTGGGTCGTAACAGTCTTAATGTTTGGTCAATATTGTGGTTATGTTCTGATTCCATGTTATAGTTTAGTCTGCTGAGCTTTATTTTGTTTGCCATGAACTCTTGATACTGCCGTGTTCTTTTCCTGTGTATTTCAGGAGGCTGAGTGACCTCTGCCTCGACAGCCCGGACATGGAGCCACAGGAGCAGTGGTTCATCAGACAAAACCAGGGGAGCGAAGGTGTCTGCTGGGACACCCTGACTGTGGGATCTTCATTGTAAAAGGACTGGATTCACTTTACACTGATGGACAATGACGAACATATTTTGCCACTGCCGAATCACAGATCGCGGAAGGCATTATCGCTCCAATCAAATCGGAGGATAGGTGGAGAATTTTCCCCTAAAATTGGCTAATCAGTGTGGTTTTTCGCTTCACCCTGTGATATCGGAGTGGACCTTTTTGGGACTATTTGCAACCTCTGATGGCAGCGTATTTAATGGACACAAATCAATTTTGGACCCATTATCAGTCTCACTCAGTCAAACTCATTTAATGTGTGTCTTGTTTTTTATATATTTTGTCCCTCATGTATTTTTTTGATTGTCCCTCCCGAATGTGATGGTGATCATAGATGTCTGTGGTGATCATATGATCAGATGGGGGAGTTGTTAGATTTCAGGGTTTTCTCAGCGTGTTCCCCCAATTTGTCTTTCATCTTTCCGAACGGATGGTGAGCTGTGAGAGCCAGTTGCTTTTGGTCAATGCCGTGATTGCCGCTATACACTATAGTATCTATGCAAATCAACTGGGCGCCGACGGACGGCCACCATTGATCTTATTAAATTAGGATGAGGTGTTTTGACATCCTGTAGCGAGAACTGGCTCCTCTGGATGGCCTGGTGGGGGCGGCTTCCTGGCCGGGTGTTATTTGTCACTCTTTCACACTACTTAAACTGCCTATTTTCCTTCATTCTGTGTGTGATGCTGACCTCTCCTGTGGGCACAACCATTTTCCATCGCAACTGAACTTTTAATAATGTGCTTCACATGTCTCATCATTACCATTGGCTCCGTATACAAGTTATTTTCATCCGAAATTAACCGTGAATTAAACAACCTGCTTTGGAATCGCCGAATCAGCGGTAAAAAAAGAAACTAAACAACAGAGATTTTCTTCAGGGGTAAGCATTTATTTTATCAAGAAATAGGGACTTTTGCTCGGTTTCATAAGGAATAATTATTCTGTTTACTTCTGCAACTTTGTCCTTTTACAACTCCACAGTCATTAAAATGGCTTAACTCCTACAAATTTGCACTGCTAATATACACTTTTTTCTCAGAAATTTCACTTTTTACCATCCTGCAATTACAGTAAGGATTCCATGAAATACTTTCAATATTGGCTAATCAACGGGCACCTTAAAAAACAGGCGGGTAAAAAAAAAAAAAAAAAAAATTAGCAGTATTTTTTAAGTTCATATCTATGATGGCTTTCTTTTGCTAAGCTTCACAATGCTCATCACATATTGAGAAAACTAACTCAAATCACAGTCGAATTCGAATACGATAGCACGGTGGCAGTGCTAGATCAAGCGAGAACAACGCAGTATACAGTACAGCGCAAACGCCACCTCGCCAAGTCATATTGTAACTGTGTGATGTTTATTTAATTTTTAGTTTTATACTGCTTAAAAAGATCAGAATTAAGACAATAATTAAAATAATAAATTGCATCTTAGATATTCACTTCATTACTTAAGTGCCGCTGTGGCTGGGGCTTTGTTGCCTAGCCTACATGCATTGGATTGGCGAAGCTGGCCCTATTCCCGGAAGTGCGGACGTCTACAAGAAATCCCCCTCATTCATCTCACCTCCCGATTTACGACAGTTTTGTGCTATATCAGGTCGCTCCTATTCACCACTACCAGCACTGAGCATCATTCTGTGGCACAGGAGGGGCTCTGTTTGTTGCTCTGTTCATTGTATGCCTTAAAAGACTTTCTAAGGTTTTGGATGCCACCACATCTACTGCTTCATCCTCTGCAGAAATTTTGGCATCGCAGGAGAGCAAGAAATAATTCATGGATTTCTTTCATTTTTGGTACAAGGCTAGGTGGGAATCTAAACCAGAAAAAGTTTGATAAATTGGGTGATTTAAACCTTTTTTGGACTTATGGAGGCCTAAATAGACCTGAAAACTCTCAAAAATGTTCATTTTTAGTTTTAGCTGTCTATTTTCTGGTGATCCATCCAAATACTTGTCGTAAAAAGATGGCTTATCTTGGCTTGTGAATTAGGCTCTATGTTGGGCCCTTTTCATTGTGTTGAGGAAGGGGTGGGGGGATTGGTGTAGAGTAAAAGGATGCCTGTTGGGCAGTGGCAGCTGGTGAACTGGCGATAGGGGAAGCTCAAACCCATCCCTTAAAAATAATGATTGGTCATCACCTGTTTTCAATCATTCATTTAAATTATCATTACAGAAACTCTGAAAACTCTCAACATTATCAGGTGTGGTCAGTTTTCATTAATAATGCATACCTGTCAACTCTCACACATTCAGCGTGAGTTTAAGTGGCATATTTACGTTCCACTGCTGTGGTCAGCAAGTATTCAGTCAAAGCATATGTGAGATTTTCTTACGCGGAATTGAAGTCCTTGAGCATTATCCCGTTCACATGCGTTACGGTGGATTTCACCGCTAGTAATTGCACACCAAAATAGCCAATACAAAAAATAATTAGGTTTTATTACATCAGAAAGTGCAAAGTGCTACCAAAGTGCGTGCAGTGCAAAACGTTTTCGGTCACAATCAGACCATCCTCAGTGCAAACAGAAAATGGGGAGAGACGCCCTATAGACTGTGTCTAGTTGAGGCAGACTTGTCAATCAAACAG
Source organism: Gymnothorax javanicus (assembly GCA_029692085.1). Classification (NCBI taxonomy): domain Eukaryota; kingdom Metazoa; phylum Chordata; class Actinopteri; order Anguilliformes; family Muraenidae; genus Gymnothorax; species Gymnothorax javanicus. The sequence continues at coordinate 12,606,626 of CM056208.1, read as the reverse complement.
CCTAGTTAGGTTGGAGTGTTGTCCTGACATTTTAGAGGGCACCATCCACCTAGTGGTGGTTAACAGACAATGGTCTAGATAAATATACAATAATGAAAAATAGATCAGAAAAGAAAAAAAAAAGGAAAAAGTAAATACATAAATAGATTATATACAATGTAGTGGTACATATGCAGACATGGAGAGTATTAATGAGAATTTAAGATAATCGTACCAGAAACCAATACCAGTGTGCAAAAACAATATGGACCTACAGAAAACATGTTAAATCAAATTCATCATTTAAACCTTTTGGGTGCAGAGTTCTTAAATAAAATATCCACCGCGCTTCGCACTGGAGAAGAGCCTGTGCAGTGCAACTCCTCCTGCGGGTGGAAAAAACTCTGTCGATGAACATAAACTTTAAGTCAGACGCTGGGTGGTTAGCTTCAGTGAAGTGTCGCGCAACCGGTGACTTAGGGTCCTTTCTATTAATAGCGCTACGATGTTCATTGATGCGGACCCTAAGCTGTCTGCGCGTGCAGCCAGTATATTGCAGGCCACATGGACAATACACCAAATAGATAACATTGACAGAGTTACAGGTAATGAATTTTCTTATTCCATATTTTTTACCAGCAGAGAAACTGGTGAAGGAATCACACTTCCGGACATTGCTGCATGAAGTGCAGTTGCGACAAGGGAAAAAACCAGTAATATCATCTAAGCGTTCCCGTGGACGTTTAGAGTGATCAAAGGTGTCGGAATGTACCAGTTTGTCTTTAAGGTTAGAGGACCTGGAGTGTGTGAAAAGTGGAGGGCTAGGGAAGAGTTCTGCACACTTAGCATCAACCTGCAGGACATGCCAGTGCTGGCGTATGATCTTCTTAATGCAAGAACTAAAGGGAGTGTATGTGGTGCAACAGATCAGCGGAGAATCAGGAGACAATGGGACGACCCGCTGGAAATTGGGTAAATGGCTTGTGCACCAAACTGCACCAAATCCCAACTGCTGTCATTATCGTCTCTGTCTAAGAACAGTAATGTCATCTTTAGAAGTGCTGATAAGGGAGGGGGGCTGGTGAGCATGAACCGATCAGATTATGAACAGGAGGTTATAAGACAGTTGTCAGATGAACGATCATATTAGAAACTTGAGGGCAATCCCACTGTGTCTTTTAAACGTGAGATTGACATCTTCATTACTGAAGGCTTTAACAACCAATATCTCACCCCTTCAGAAAGGGACTATCTCCTCACTAAAAATCCTACCATTCCTGTCATATATGTGCTACCTATGGTGCACAAGCCATTTACCCAGTTTCCAGCGGGTCGTCCCATTGTCTCCTGTAACAGCTCATTAACGGAACCCTTATCTATTTTTATTGATGCCCACATTAGGGCTCTTGTAGAAGGCTTACCATCCTACCTCAGGGACACGGGAAATTTTATTGAAACCATCACTCGTGTTAACTTAAATGAGGATGACATATTTTTAGTCACTATGGATGTTACTAGCCTCTACACTAACATTCCGCATGATGTAGACTTGACTGCCCTCGAGTTCTTTCTTGACACGCGCTCCGACTGCTCCCCACCAACAGCCTTTTTACGTGATATGGCGAGATTGGTCTTGACGAAAAATTACTTTCTTATCAATAAAGACCATTTCCTTCAGGTGCGGGGGACGGCAATGTGGCCTACCTTTGCGCCTGATTATGCGAACCTTTTTATGGGCTTTCTTGAGCACAGACATATCCACTCCAACAACCCTTTCGCCAATAACATTATTTTATACAAGCGCTATATTGATGATTTGTTTTTAATATGGAGGGGTACGGAAAAAGAACTCCGTAATTTCCATCTGTACATGAATAATCTTGTGGACTCCATCTCTTTTAGCCTAGAATATGATTGGAATAGAATACATTTCCTTGACACCTGGGCGGTGTGTGACACCACTAGGCTATACACTACACTCTACAGGAAACCTACCGATAAAAATAGTTTTTTACATGCTTCCAGTTTTCACCCTGAGCCCAGCAAGAATGGTCCTCCTTATAGCCAATTCTTACGCATCAGGCGCATCTGCCTGAAAGATGAAGATTTCCACACCGAATCACAAAAATTGTACGGTGACTTCATCAAACGTGGCTATACCAGACGATGTTTAGATGATGCTCTTGAACGAGCCACAGCGAACTTCAGGCAATCCCGCACCAGACCCAAAGCCAAATGCACCGATTCTCCGCTGATCTGTTGCACCACATACACTCCCTTTAGTTCTTGCATCAAGAAGATCATACGCCAGCACTGGCATGTCCTGCAGGTTGATGCTAAGTGTGCAGAACTCTTCCCTAGCCCTCCACTTTTCACACACTCCAGGTCCTCTAACCTTAAAGACAAACTGGTACATTCCGACACCTTTGATCACTCTAAACGTCCACGGGAACGCTTAGATGATATTACTGGTTTTTTCCCTTGTCGCAACTGCACTTCATGCAGCAATGTCCGGAAGTGTGATTCCTTCACCAGTTTCTCTACTGGTAAAAAATATGGAATAAGAAAATTCATTACCTGTAACTCGGTCATGTTATCTATTTGGAGTATTGTCCATGTGGCCTGCAATATACTGGCTGCACGCGCAGACAGCTTAGGGTCCGCATCAATGAACATCGTAGCGCTATTAATAGAAAGGACCCTAAGTCACCGGTTGCGCGACACTTCACTGAAGCTAACCACCCAGCGTCTGACTTAAAGTTTATGGGCATCGACAGTTTTTTCCACCCGCAGGAGGAGTTGCACTGCACAGGCTCTTCTCCAGTGCGAAGCGCGGTGGATATTTTATTTAAGAACTCTGCACCCAAAAGGTTTAAATGATGAATTTGATTTAACATGTTTTCTGTAGGTCCATATTGTTTTTGCACACTGGTATTGGTTTCTGGTACGATTATCTTAAATTCTCATTAATACTCTCCATGTCTGCATATGTACCACTACATTGTATATAATCTATTTATGTATTTACTTTTTCCTTTTTTTTTTTTTTTTTTCTGATCTATTTTTCATTATTGTATATTTATCTAGACCATTGTCTGTTAACCACCACTAGGTGGATGGTGCCCTCTAAAATGTCAGGACAGCACTCCAACCTAACTAGGCTGTTTGATTGACAAGTCTGCCGTCAACTAGACACAGTCTATATAAGGGCGTCTCTCCCCATTTTCTGTTTGCACTGAGGATGGTCTGATTGTGACCGAAAACGTTTTGCACTGCACGCACTTTGGTAGCACTTTGCACTTTCTGATGTAATAAAACCTAATTATTTTTTGTATTGGCTATTTTGGTGTGCGAGTTTCTTTTGATTGATGGACTTATTACGCTCTTGGAACCTACGCACCCACCAGGCCTGGAGTCTTTGGCGCGACACCCTATTTGCTTAATACCGCTAGTAATTGGAAACCGATTATGACTCCGGACTTCTCCGGCTTCTCTTTACTCAGGGGTTGGAAGTAATGCATGTGTTTCATTATCGTTTAAATTGTTTAAATGAAATAATGAAACATCTTTCTGCAATTCCATTGCTTCCAATGATCTTATTTCATTTAAGCAATTTAAACAATCATGAAACAAATGCATTCACTGAAGGAAAAAATTGGTCTAACTCCTTGATCACCCATGCGAAAAAGCAACTTTTCAAAATGTGGTATTTACAGTCATAAGCCCATAAAACCTGTATATGTTTTGCGATAAGGCCAGTAGTGAACAACCCAGGCTCAGTGAGTCAAAGTCCTCTTTGGGTACTTTTCACAACCTCTTGGATGTTCTAATTAGAACAACCCATCAGCCAGGGGGTGGAAGTAATTTGTGACATTAGCTGGCTGAGCTTATGGTTGGGAACTGGAATGTCCGCTTCTGCAATTGACTAACAAAGACTTTTGACAATTTTAAGGAATTGACACCAAAATTTTGATAAGAATGCATAGTCTGAGGAACAGTTGGGAGATTAGTTTAGAAAATAGATGAATTTGATTGGTAGTATGCTTAAGACTCACGGCTTATGACTAAGGTTTCATATCAAAAGACTGCCTTTATGAGAGCAAGAATTTTCTATTTATGCTGTAACTACGATAATATTTTTTGACGACACTGTACTATCAGAACTAGAGGTTTCTGCTTTATAGCCACGTAACACAACAATCCTATGTTTGAGATATTTTTTCCACAAAATAAATTTTATTAAGTTGACCATTTCGCCTGGGTTGGGCTTGACACAGTGAGCTGAGGCATTCTGCATATGGACAGCACACTCCTTATGATATTCATTAGAAAATCAGCCATAGGCTAAAAGGTGTGATCAGAAAAATGCTGCCTTATTGACACGTCATTGTTAGTAAATATGAAATGCCAGCAATGCAACTACACCTGTTGGAAAATATTGATTCGTTATATATCCAAATACATTAATAATCAAGTATTAATTGATATTACCTGAAACAATGTATTAATAATCAAGTATTCACTAAAGCAATGTATATCTGAGTGAATTGTGCTGTAACTCTCTTTGTCTTCTCCATCTGGGATTTTCCACTGCTTGCAGCAGAGACTTTTTGTTCCTCTTATCTAAAGAACACAGAAGTACTAAATTTAAAGTCAAGAGGAACCATATCTGAAGTCTCGGCCTAACCGCGAGCTGAAATTTATAGCAGCCCACACGGAAAGAACTTGTATAAACATATAGGTTTTAATATAGGGCCACATATAGGTTTCGCATATATGCAACATACATAAAATTGCCCGTTTTCACAGCCAATGTTATGTATGTCGCATATATGCGAAACCTATATGTGGCCCTATATTAAAATTTCAATGTGTTTTTTTTTTTTGGCATTTCCAATCCCACCCGAATCTGGAATATTCAATTAGGGAACTATATACAAGTCCTTAGGCGTTTTCGCATATGCGGCCTCCTGTAGACAATTTAGGAGAATACACACAGCCTGCAGATCTTTGCTATTGCTTTTAAAACATTCACTGGGCAAAGTTTCACAAGTTTGGATCAAGGGCAGAGGATAATCAAATGTAGCAAGAGTGAAAATCTTCTTAAGGAGCACCCGTCTAGCCAACAGGATGCGCCTAGGGGAACTCGAATCTACATAACCCTTCCCAGCAGGCCCTTTGCAATTTGCATCCCTGTAGCGCATTGGCCAATTGCGCGCTACTTCTGAAAAGAGCTGCCAACCACTGCTGGTTGATACAAGGCGGGGTTTAGAACCTATATGTTTATATAGGTTCTTTCCGTGTGGGAATTTAAGAATCCTTGTTATTTCATCCCTGTAGGAAAAAGTCTGGGACCTTTAGTTGGTATACAAGCATCTCAGATAAAAGACAAGTGTCTGTTCATTAAAACTGTGAACAGAAATGTAGACTTTGTCTTCAAATTCATTAACCACAGTGAAATGCTCAAATAGATGTGGGGATGAAAATGACTTTTGAAAGACATGTTTAAATGAATGTATGTTCTTCTGTGTACTTTATTTTGCTACATTTAGACGAAGGACCTCTGAGCCATATTCATCTAGAAACTGCATTACAGACAAGATAGAAAACATTGCATTTGGTGGATGTAACAATGTAGTGTATAACCTTTCAGTGGATGTGTATGAGCTGTAATGATGTGAATCCAATTTTATCTAATGCGGTGCACAATAATGCGCGTCAGGTGCACAAGTTGGCTTCAGAAAACAAAGCAGGAGTGCTGGCAGCATTGCTAACGAGGTTGCAGCAGTGGGAGGACAGCCTGTCAGTGCTTAGACCATACGCCGTGCTCTGCACCAAGTCAGTCTGCATGGCCTTCAGCCAAGATGGAAGCCTCTTCTGAAGCTAGCCCACAAGAAAGCCTGAAAAGAGTTTGCTGCAGACAACCAGTCCAAGAACATGAACCACTGGAACCATGTTCTGTTGTCTGATGAAACCAAGGTAAACTTTTTTGGTTCAGATGGTGTCCAGCATGTGTGGTGGCGCCCTGGTGAGGAGTACCAAGATAAGTGTGTACTGTCTACAGTCAAACATGGTGGTGGCAGCATCATGGTCTGGGGCTGCATGAGTGCTTCTGGTCCTGGGGAGCTGTGCTTCATTAATGGAATAATAGATTCCAACACGTGTGACATTCTGAAGCAGAACATGATGTCCTCCCTTCAGAAACTGCAGTTTTCCAACATGATAACGACCCGAAACACACCTCCAAGATGACAACTGCCTTCCTGAAGAAGCTGAAGGTGATGGTGATGGCGGCCAAGTATGTCTCCAGACCTGAATCCCATTGAGCACCTGTGGGGCATCCTCAAGAGGAAGGTGGAGGAGCAGCAGGTGTCCAACATCCACCAGCTCTGTGATGTTGTCATGGAGGAGTGGAGGAGGATCTTAGCAACAACCTGTGCAGCTCTGGTGAATTCCATGCCGAGGAGAATCAAGGCAGTGCTGGACAACAATGGTGGTCACACTAAATACTGACACTATGGACACAATTTGGCATGTTGACAGAGAGGTGTACTCACTTTTGTTGCCACCCATTTTGGAAATAATGACTGTTCAGTTATTTGGACAGTGCAGCAAATCAACACTGCTACATGTGTTGTAAAATGACTACTGTAGAACATATTCAGATTTCATTTCTGTAACGTTGCCCCTTAAAAAATTATAATAAATTAATTGTTGAAATGTGAGGGGTGTACTCACTTTTGTGAGATACTGTAGATGTCCACAATAATATTAGCATTAATCAAGTGACTAACAATTCGTTTAAGAATAACTTAAGGTGCCTGTTGATTAGCCTGTATTTATAATATTTTATGGAATTCTTATAATAATTGCAGGATTGGTAAAAAAGCAAAATTTCCTATGTTTGAAAAAGAAAAAAAAGAAGGGCAAAAGGAACTAAACGAGATATTATTGATTGGACAAGTAGATGGATATAAACATTTTCTAAGAAAACACTGGTTTAGAAATGCGTAACAAAATATGATCTGTTGACAGTGGAGCAAGACATTCCTAAGGGGGGAAAAAAAAACAATTGAAACTGACTAGAGAGAGCTGGAAAGTTGTTGAAGTGTCTGAAGTTTGATGACGAGGGAATCCGCTGAATATGGTGATTTAAGTTGTAATGTTTTACATGGTTTCTCAAAGAGGCAAGAATGATGATTTTGTTAGTAAGAACATTAGCTGGTTATTGTCATCAGAGTGGATTTGGCAGTTGGTAAGCATGTCATGTAAGTGTGAGATGACAGATAGAGGTATTAAATCTGCATTGTGCAACATGGCTGTGGTTGGTTAAAGTAAGTGGAATTAATTTAGGTGGCAAACAGAGCAAGAATTTAGCCTTTTTAATGGGTGTGGAGTTGTAAAGGGACAAAGTTGATTAGCAAAATTGTGTGTTCATTATTATTGTTAATTGTATGTGTTTGTCATTGGAGTAGTGGCCAGACTGGAAAAATAGACTAAAAGGGACACTAAGGTGATCTTGATATTAAATATTTGGTTCACTCATGAGGGAAAGTAAAGGTCCAAAGGTGTAGTATAAATAATTAATCTTACGGGAGCTTATTCTAGACTGCGCAGCCTAATTCGCGGCTTTTATAGAGAAAAATACACAGCTTGCTTCGCTTTACTTGCATATTAACTGGCGCGGGGTGAACTTGTTGAAGTACAAACAAAGTAATGGGAGATTTATGAACGACTAAATTTGATGCTTCAATGAAGGAAAAGCGGGAATAGGGGACGCAAATTCTGAATACCGTCAGATAAAGAGCAGTACAAAGACGAATAATTAATTACACCACGTTGCTCCAGTTGTTATTATTGCAATCTGACGGGCGGAGGTATGAGAGGCACTTTGAGTGCATAGGAATGAGTGGCATATTGCTGATCGATCGCAGTGCTGTTTTGGAGGAAAAGTGGATATTAGAGATAAAAATTTTGGGCATATATTGTGTATTGAGCATGAGCAGAGCGCTGTGGGAAGTTATTCGTAGTGAGAACATAATACCCTGATGGTAGGCTACTGGAGTAATCTTTTACTGGAAGTAATATTGATTGAGCGACTCGCATTTATAAATATTGGTTTGGTAAATCTTTTAAAGTATTATTGTAGGCGTGCGCTTAAACAATTTGTTTTTATAAATACTGATGTCATAAACTTGTTGTAATTAATTTTGTACACGTTACTAAGTTGATGAGGGACGGGAAAAATTTTGAAAGGAAAAACACATTTTGAGCGGAGCATATATAGATCAAATTGAGTTGAAAAGGAATAGGTCCTTTAAAATAAAGCACATGAATAAAGACATAAAAAGTGAAAATATAAGAAGACACCAAAGTGGGAAGAAAGTGCATGTAACAAACTTAACTGATTCAGAAGTTTCTATTTTAAAGAAAAGGAAGAGTATATGCCTAAAGCAGCAGTAAATATTATACATAGCATGAAATCTAATTGTACATAAGTGGTTTTAGAAGAATTAAATAAAATTCAAATTGTGAGATTGGATGGGTTTTTTGTATATATGAGACAGCTCAACTAAGTGAAAACACCACCGCATAATATGATTGGCAGAGAAAATATCTTTTATTTGGGAATCTAACTAAAATTGTAATGACTTTACTTGGGATGCTGTGCTTCTTACATCAGAGATAATCAATCTTGAAAATGAAAAGTCTTTGATCAGAAGTCAGAGAACAGAAGGGGAGAAAGGGGGGTCTAAGCAATACGATTTCATCTGGAAGTTTCTTCATTTGTTTAACAAGAATAAGTTCTGCCCAGTAAATGCGTCATGTTGATCAGTTTTATAACAAATGATGCATTGTGATTAAAAAATGACTGAAAGCTTTCCTGACCAAAGAAATTCATTGAATGAGTAATGAAAGATCTTTTCTCTGTTTTTGGGCAGGGTCTAAGTGCTACAATTCAAGGAAAGTAATTGACTTACAAACTTTCTCCGATTTTCATTTTTATAGGAAAGGATCCAAGCGAGTGGAAAAGCAACAAAAAAAGAATTAAAAAAAAAAAAAAAAATTTAAGTGTCAAAACTATAATTCCAAACCCTTTTGCTGATCTGATTCAAATTGTTATTGATGAGTTGTAACTTTAACTGTTTCATTGATTATTCCCACAAAGTGACTGCAATAGCACCAGTTCCACTGGAATGATCTCATAACTATCCCATTATGAGAGGTGAGGAAACCTACCCCCTCCAGAGTACAGAGCTCAATGCTGAACACCTGAGTGTGTGTTGTGAGTCGACCCCCAGGCGACACGGTACTGTATTTTGGCATAAAGTGGTAATTGTTGAGGTCAAGGTCTTTTGGGAGATTATTATTATGGGCTATTGCATGGAGGCGCCATGGTATCTGAAATGCAAGTCATTGGGAGGATATGGATGAAGCTGTTTTTGAAATGTTCTGACTCCAATTTGTCATTTTTTCAGCAAAAGTAAATATTATAAAATCTGATACATCCAATGTTAAATTATGCAGGTGAATGTAACCCTCGTTCTGTATATGCTGAGTGCATAGTGGATCTGCATGTGCCTGTGCTTGTGTTCGTGCATGTTTTTATTTTCTCGCATGTTTTATTTTCTCACTCCAGTGACGGGCGTGTGGCAGTTTAACGTACCAGCCGGTCAAGGCCCGCTCACTCTTGGAGCCTCCCTGAAGTTTTGAATGAATATGCTGACGGTGTTAGCAGGACTATTAATGCCATTCCAGACACTGCCACAAAACCCCGACTTCTCTAGGATACTGAAGGAGTCGAGGAAGGCTGGGCTAAGTGCCCAGCGCCATGTGATAGACGCTAGGATGCTGATGGAAAAAAAAAAAAAAAAAAAGAATTTAGCAGTATTTTTTAAGTTCATATCTACGATGGCTTTCTTTTGCTAAGCTTCACAATGCTCATCGCATAGTGAGAAAACTAAATCAAATCACAGTCGAGTTTGAATACGATAGCACGTGGCAGAGCTAGATCAAGCGAGAACCACGCAGTATACAGTACAGCGCAAACGCCACCTCGCTGAGTCATATTGTAACTGTGTGATGTTTATTTAATTCTTAGTTTTATACTGCTTAAAAGATCAGAATTAAGACAATAATTAAAATAATAAATTGCATCTTAGATATTCACTTCATTACTTAAAAGTGCCACAGAGGCTGGGGCTTTGTAGCCTGCTGCAGCATGCATTGGATTGGCGAAGCTGGCCCTATTACCGGAAGTGCAGACGTCTACAAGAAATCCCCCTCATTCATCTCACCTCCCGATTTACGACAGTTTCGCGTTATATCAGGTCGCTCCTATTCACCACTACCAGCACTGAGCATCATTTTGTGGCACAGGAGGGGCTCTGTTGTTCTGTTCATTGTATGCCCTAAAAGATTTTCTGAGGTTATGGATGCCGCCACATCTACTGCTTCATCCTCTGCAGAAATTTTGGCATCGCAGGAGAGCAAGAAATAATTCATGGATTTCTTTCATTTTTGGTACAAGGCTTGGTGGGAACCTAAACCAAAACCTAAACTCCAGTGACGGGCGTGTGGCAGTTTAACGTACCAGCCGATCAAGGCCCGCTAACTCATGGAGCCTCTCTGAAGTTTTGAATGAATATGCTGATGGTGTTAGCAGGACTATTAATGCCATTCCAGACACTGCCACAAAACCCCGACTTCTCTAGGATACTGAAGAAGTCGAGGAAGGCTGGGCTAAGTGCCCAGCGCCGTGTGATAGACGCTAGGATGTTGATGGAAAATGCATACAGAGCGTCTCGCAGAACCCAGCAGGCTGCAGGGGTGCTCCATGACAACCTAACGTGGCCTTTAATATTTTCTGGTTGTTGTCACCATAAAATGGTGCCAAAGGGGGAAATTGTTGGAAAATATCAATTGATTATATATCCAAATGCATTAATAATCAAGTATTAATTGATATTAACTGAAACAATGTATTAATAATCAAGTATTCACTAAAGCCATGTATATCTGAGTGAATTGTGCTGTAACTCTCTTTGTCTTCTCCATCTGGGATTTTCCACTGCTTGCAGCAGAGACTTTTTGTTCCTCTTATGTAAAGAATACAGAAGTACTAAATTTAAAGTCATGAAGCATAGTTGAAGTGAAACATAGTTGAAGTCTCCGCCTAACTGCGAGCTGAAATTTATAGCTGCAAGCTGGACAATGAGAAAGGAGGGAGTAAGAGCAGTGATATGTTGAGTAATACCATGTAAGGCAAAGGCCAAGTAAACAGAACATTTTTAGTTTGAGAAGGGGTACAACTGTTGGTTCTCATGGAAAAACTGAGCTGATCATATGATGACGGATGACGTAAAAGCCCTCCCTGCAGAATAAGGTACAATAAATATTGAACTGATGAGGAACTCGGGGCTGCTATCAGCCCTCTGGTCCTCTACGACCAGAGATTCTGTACTCAAAGAAGCTTTTGTTTATCTGAGTATTCTTCTTTTGAACTCTTTGCTAAAGTTCATCGGCTGTATATGGTTTCTGTATCATTTGATGGTTTGAAGCCTATTTTTCATTTGTCTGCATCTGTGCACATGAATTTACCTTATTGTACTCATGTTTTTACCTTCTGAATTATAGTAAAATTGTTGAAATGCTAAACTGTTTTTGGGTCCTTCATTTAAAAGTCAACGCTAAACAGTACAAATTCCTCAACATAGCTCATTTAGTCCTGTTAGTCTTCACTCCCTAGCAGTATTAAGGAAGTGGCACAGTGGCAGCTATATATTCACAATGGCTCGCAGTCCTGCATTTACATGTTTCAATTTTCCTTCACAGTTTTCTCATCACTTTACCAATGGAACACAGATAGAGGAGATTCCTCCGACATGGCTGACCTGGAATCAGCCACAGGACCTGCCATGGGAGACTGCAGAATCCTGGATCTGGACGACTCGAGAGAACTGGAGAGAAATCCAGGATTATTCTCATCATACATTGTGGGAGATAATTTTCAACCTCTGGCAAAACCTACCCCATTTTTCATCAAACGCTCATATGTTTATTTGCTGATAATCTTCACTGATGGGACACAGATACAAGAGATTCCTCTGAAATGGCTGACCTGGAATCAGCCATAGGACCTGTCATGGGACACTGCTGAATCCTGGATCTGGAAGACTCGAGAGAACTGGAGAGAAATCCAGGATTATTCTCATCAAACATTGTGGGAGATAATTATCAACTTAAGGCAAAACCCATCTAATTTTTCATCAAATGCTCATTCGTGTCTTTATTTGCGTTAAGAGGCAAATTTATTCTGTGATCCAAGGGTGTGTTTAACAAACAAGATTTGCAAGTATGTTCACTCGCAGATGTCTAAGATTTGTCAGAACTTGTTTTATGTAAGAGTGACAAAATGCTATTTAAATGGGGACACCTGCAGACGATTAATTTTTCTTTCTTCTGTTTTTTTTGGTTCACCACCACCCCGCCTCTTTGGAGGACAACTATTTTTAATTACAAACGTTGGAACCGAAACGTAACAGTGAAGCTTCTTTGAGGGAAGGGAATAACAGCAAAATAAATTACAAAAAAAAAAAAAAAACAGAACAAAACAATAGGATAATATTACAACCCAATGGGGGGACTGACAGATGTAGACAGGATAAAACTTACCATCATAGAAAGAGAAGACAGACATACAGACATAGACAGGCATAGATCGGGCATAAACTTAAGAGGCGATTCCACCAACACACACAGACATGGGCAGGATAAGTTGCACAAAAATAGATAGGAGATGGATGTTACTGCGATAAATAGATGAAAACGATATGCATACAGACAGAAAAATTCATTCAAGGGATAGCAATATAGACACATACACAACTTAGCTACATTAAAAATGCAGCAGTGAAATATATACTGTATTTGCGGCAAATCAATCGGTTTTTATTGCTTTTCACTTAAAATACAAGTGGAACTAAAAGCGCGTAGTATTGTAGTCCTGATGTGCTCCACGTGAACACTCAAGGCACCTCAGTGATAACAAACATTGAGCTGTTTGTGATGAGTACAGAGACTCTTGACTTGTTGTTTTGGGTGTGTTCAATAGCCTACATAAAGCCAACAAAAAAAAATCTAAAATGCTACGGAATCAAGAAAATGGAACGGCTTGTGGCACAGGAGAGAGAAAAAGAGCCATTGGCATGTTACGGGCAGGTCTCACCCGCCGAGAGGTGCTGCGTCATTTGCACTGTCACCATTCAACAGTCGGCTGTCTATCCGAGAATGGAACACGAGCACTGTCACTGACCGACCCCGCTTAGGGCAGCCACGAGTGACTATGGTTCCTAAAGAGCGCCACATACGGTTACAGCTTGTACATGACAGCAACCTAAACTGATCATGAGACGAGGGGTCCGAGACGTCTGTGTGTGAACGCAAGTACCGTTCGACACCGTTTATGTGGGCAACATATGCGTGCACACGACCGCTACTGGAACCCCACTTTTTGCCCATTTACGCATGGCTGCTCTAAGCGGGTTTAGTCAGTGACTAACCATGGCGAGTTCTCTTGATTTGGATAAATCCAATTTGTGATGTAGTGCAGTTGACTAGCAAGATAATAGTTGTAAAAGTGGGGTGCTTCTAATCCTCTGTGACTTTTCCATTTCCGTGGGATAGCTAGTTTGATCCATGCTGTTTTACTTTTCTTGTAGAATTTTGTTGTTATTGAATTTAGTGACTGGACCCAGTTAGAAGTAGTTAAATCCTCCAAACGTGGTCTTTTGTTCAGACAGAGACAAGCAGAATTTTCTGTGTTTGCGCCCATCCTAGGCTACTAAATCAGTAAATGGCCACTCTTAAATTGCAGTTTTTGTGTAACGTGCCTTAGTGTCACAGAATAAATACAATGGAAAGCATAAAATGGAGTACCAACACAATGCTGACGTGCAATACAGGAGCCATCATTAAAAAAATTTAAATTTTAAAAATTGCTAAAAAAACAACAACAAAATAAAGTTTTTCCCATGGCATATAGCCACTGCTATCACGGTCCATGCCTTGAAAACTGTCGTCATCACATTGCGCCACATAGATGTTTTGACTTTTTAGAGACGCATGCGCATTACATGCTATTGTTAGACCTTTATCGGAAAATACCTTCCACTGGAATCTTCACGTGGCAAGACTTTTCTGCATAAGAGGTGAGTCTTCTTTTATTAATTACTCTTACTATTTTTGATGTTAAATGAACCAAAGCCCCACTTAAAGAAAAAAAAAACTGCAGGCAGTGCTGCCGTGTTGTAGCTTATCGAGCTTATCGTACAGAAGCTAGATATGTTAGCAATAGCATCCATATTTGTCAATTTGCATACTGTAAATTGGATGTAATGAAATGTTTTGCACGATTTTCAATCAGTATGTGTTGTTTCAATGGATATTTTTTGTTGTTGTTAGCCATCTTTTTGCAATGGCCGATTTCCTCTATCTCATTTAGGCTGTTATGATAAAAATAAAACCATGCCAGCATATGCGTTGGATGTAGTGGGGATTGCAGGTTTAGATTGACTGTCTTGCAGCCTTTTTGCCCAGCCTTGGAAATGTTCCGATTAATATTATATCAGTAACCAGCTTACAAATATCTTACACGACATTTAGTCAGTAATAGCTTAGCCAGGTAGCTTGTTGGCTAAATCAGCTTAACTCACAGTTGGGTATCATTCATTAGCTTGCTAGCATATGGTGCATAGAAATGAATAGAGATGAGAGAATAGTCATTATTTAGCTAGCTAGATCAGCTATACATTTTCAAGTTTTATTAATTGGCCACAGGTAGCGTGCTATATCTACTTAAAATGCCAGCCAACATTGGGCAACAGTACTTGGTTTTTAATAATGTTATGGACTTAGCCGAAGCACTTCTGAGGTGGAGCAAGGGGGCTGTTCGTAGCATTACTAGATTGGCTGTTATCTGGCAGTGGCTGATGGGCTGGCAGGGTGTGTTTTGCATTGGGCTGTGGCCTGGTGCTTCCACGGATATTAACTGGTCATTGTCTTTGTAGCTCTAATTGATGGGGCTGGGGATGATGGGGACCTGTTTGATTGCCTTCGGTTGTGCGGCTTGCGACCCTGAGCACAGTGGCACTTTTAGTCGTGAGGTTTGGGCTTTCCGCCCTGGGCCTGGGGTCGGATGGGAGTAGCTGATGTGTGAAAATTGTCACTTGCTTTTGTTGTTTTGTCTTTGCTTTTCTTGTCATTGCTGCTACTGCTGCTGGGGTTGTTTTTGTCCCTCAGAAGCATGCTTATCATGTGGACATTTTCAAGATGTTATTTCTTTTTTCTTCTATTTTTAATAATAATAATAATTTTAATCTGTTGTCATTGCTGTTTTTGTTAATGTTTGTCTTTTCCCCCTTTTTTCCTCTTTTCCCTTCTCATTTCTCATTTCTGTTAATTGAAAGGGTGATAGTCAAGATGGGAGGTAATATAGAAAAAAGAAGGGAAAAAAAATCGTAAAATAAAGCCACGTATTAGTGCAGGTGATCATTACTACCTTGTTGTCAACCATCTCAGGGTATGAATTGCCATGCACTGAGAGTAACGTGACTTACTGGTCTGATACTCAAGGTTCTTTCTCAACTGTTGTTATATTTTATCTGCTAGATTCGTGGACAGACCAGCAAAGGTCCCAAGAAATGCCCATGGACACGGAAGGTGATGTATTCATATCGCTACTGTAGGAATTTGGTCCTTTGTGAAGAAAACTGGTAATCCCAAAGTTCAGGTTAGAAACAATTTATTAACAGAGCAAAAATAGTCTTCCTTACAGTATGCAACATACCGGGTAAAAGCAAGGCAGATCAATTACAAATTACTGTGAGTCAGGAAGCAGCTTTATACCTTTGCTGAAGCCAGAGTACCAATGAGGTGGCAGGTAACCAAATGGTCATTGTGACATCAGCATCATGTCTGCTACCCCTTTCTGATGAACTGTCAGACACACCCCCCCCCGTGTACTTCCTTGTTTCCTGTGGGACTAAAGACATCAACAGTCATGCATACTGAGGCCTATAGTTCTAACCTGTTGGTTATTGTCACCTCTACGTGTGTTTGTCTGCATCTCATTTGGTTGCAGTGAGACGTTAACCACCACCCCCCTTGATAAATTCCTATCCCCAGGAAGCCAATCCCGGTTCAAGTCAACACCTTGGCACATTGGGGAAGCTTTGATCTACTAAAATGCCTTACATAATCCCCCCTTAAACCTTGACCCAAATGCAAAACTGATGAGAGAAAGGTTTAATTCAGGAACAACATATTCTCATTAAATTGGCCTGGGCTGACATCATAGTGAACTGAGGGAAGGTGTTTGCCACCACGTACAACCACAATGGAGCCGTACCAAGGGAAGGGAGTCCTAGTAGCACTAGATGACTCCACACATAGACCGCTCTCATCTGGCTTCCAGTAGAGCTTTTCTTTTCTGGTACTCAGCATCCCTTTTGTGTTGCTTTATTAAAACCCGAAGGTAGCAGCCCAGAGCTGCCACAATCAGTAACGCCAGTACTGATGCTGCTGTTGCACCCTTGAAAATCAGGTCCCAGTATGTGTCTTCGTAGTTCCCCCTTATTCCTGAAAGCCCATTAAGATAGCCTTTAATTCACTGAATCAAACCCCTCTCACCTGCATTTACCTTAATAATCTGGGATTTTAGTTGTTGTTCTTTGTCATCCAATCTAAGAATATCATTAATCCCAGGCAAGGGTACTGGCTGTAGGAATTCTGCATACGGATCTTCCAAATTTAGTTCAATTTTGTTTTTGATAAAGTATAGTTTCCTGCCCCCAATGTCCATTGGATAGTTGACTTGAACGCAGAGCGAATTACCAGGTGGTATGCAAACAAGAGGCTTTGAAGTTAAATTGTTATTATTTGTATTAATACAGTATGTGTTGTTTGAGTCTAATGTCTGTATAATCTGGTTTTACAAGCTTGGTTGAAATAAAACAGTCTGGATCACTTGAATTCACCCAGCCGCATCCTAAATTTGGTTTTAGACGATCACCTGGACACATGATTGCATCCTAATATCGCAGCCTTCTAAGCTTTCGACTGCCATCATCTTTGTGCCATTGTAAACAGCTGGCCCTTGATCCATGTGAATTTTGATAAGTGTGTTATTATGCAACTTCCCCATATTAACTGTGCTAAAGGTCTTACCATGTACATCTTTGTCTGCGTAAACAGGTATTGCCATAACAAATGTCAATGTTTGCGTTGTTTGGTTGTAGGATAATGGAGCATTGATGGCATTCTTAACTATGTGTTTAAATTTTACTGGTAACGTGCAGTTTCATTAAAATCTTTTACATACACAAATACCTTCTTTTACATTATTCTCTGCACAATTACCACAAATAGTTTTGTTGCTAATTGATACCCAGACTCTCCTGTCATGTACACAATTAAGCCTTGAAGTGAAATGTGTGCTGTTTCTTTGGTTGTATATACATAGACTCTTCCAGTTGCTCAAAAAAAAAACATTTCCCTTTGGATTTTGTGTCTGCTGCACAATGAATCAGGCAAACTGATCTAAAACTTCTCTTGCTAACTTGGAATTATACCAGATTACATCAACTTCAGCACATGCACTTAGGTTTGCCCCGAAACTTTCCCTCGAACCTGACTCACAGTTTCCCCAGGCATTCAGCGTGTCTTCTTCTTTGATGAAGTGTCTTGGAAATCTATTAGCAATTAAGTCAATGACAAAATCCTGAACCAGTGTCTGCATATGTCCTGCTGCAGCTAAGCAGAACTCCCTATTTGATAATTTGAGAAGTCCCTGCATAACATCCGCATTTAGTGAGATTTGTGCCTGCATATATTTAATGAGGATGTCATTTGTTTCGCTGGAGTACTGAACCTGGTCCTGAAGAAAACTTCCCAATTTTGTCTTTACATCACTGTTCTGGACACAACAGCAGTTGCAGGGGGTGTAGTAGCATTAATTTGCCTGTAATAAATATAAATAATAAATCTCCAAGAATTGTCTGGCTTTTTTACAGGCCACACAGGAGAGTTTACAGATGATATACACGTGCGTAGTATTCCTTGATGTAGCAAGGATTCAATGACTAGTGCAATTTCTGTTTCTGCTTCCTTGGGGTACTTATACTGCCGCTGTGGCGGGGGGTCATCACCTTGTACATGCACTTCCATGTTGGCTACTCTCCCACAATCATGCTTGTGTCTAGCCCATACATCCTCATGTCTCATCAATATTTCGGCAAGGGCTTTGTTTTTGTACACAAAAGTGCAGGCAGATCATACTCAAACACGCCTTTAACCGCAGCCACAGCATGTCTGTCAGGGATAACAACACAAGTACCCACATCTCCATGCCCCTTCCAGAGGGTTTGATTAGCAAGGTCGACAATGTAGTTATTCTCCTTCATAACGTCAGCTCCAAGAATTGAGTCTTCATGTGTTTTAGACATCCAAACATTTAGTAACACATCATCACAACCTATCTTTGCTGAAATAGGAATAGATTGTGCAGCCGTAATTACACCACTATCAACCCCAATTAACTCTGTAGTCCTGCCAGTAGTAGGAAAATTTAAGTGAGTTAGGGTGATGGCAGCACCTGTATCTACTAACCAATTGTCCCGGTGGCCTCTAACCAAAACTTCAATACTAGGTCTGCCAAATTTATCTGCTTGCAAATCACCCACTTTATGTACAGAGGCCAAGGACTGTAGGCCAGACACCTCTATGGTTTCAAGTATTGGTTGTCACTGTCTGTGGTAGAGTCAGTGTTATGTGCAACAGCTGATTTTGCTACAATTTGTTTGAACTCTTCCAGCATTTTATTCATGTCCTCGCATGTCAAAGGTGGAGCAGAAGGCGAGGTTTCTGACTGTGATGCAATTGTTTCTGCGCTTTTCTGCTTTGGATTATGTCCTGCAGCACCTCCACCCTGCGACCAGCAATCCCTTTTAAAATATCCGGTCTTACCACAGTTGTGACAAGCATCTCTAGATGTCTTACGGCCCTCATTAGTAGCTACAGCCAAAACCTTCTTTTTATTAATGGGCACACTGTGTATGGTTTCATGGGTCATTCTCCACACAACCAACAATTTGGCTAGGGTACTTAACAAAAATTAAGATGTAGTCTAGACAATTGATTTCAAAGTATTTTATTGCTAACATATCAAGGGTCAACCAGACAGAGTATGCAAGCTTCATCAAGTTCATAATATATATTTATTACAACAGGACAGATAAATTTGACAGAAAGTAACTTCTGTTACTGGACAAATACTCCCTTTATGCTATAATATAATCATCAAATATTATACACCTTAACTGAGATTTAACTCCTTCATGTGTCCTAAAAGTAATTTAAATAAAATATACCAATTTGTTTTGAAGCGGTAACATTCAGAACAAAAAATTATACTGATCACTAAACTCAATTGTTCCTTAAGATTCAGAAAATATGGCATAATGTAACAATCTGACCTTTAAATTTTACCACCTGCCCAGAAAACTGTTGCTTCCAGTGGTCTTAATTATAGAAAAATAGTCATCATATGACAAATATTCAGTGTACCTTCATAATGGTCTCCTTGGGTAGAGTAACAGATGTTACATGTACGTAACAGAAGATACCAGTGGTAACAGAAGATGCAGTAACAGAAGTTACTTCTAAGAGGGTATTTCTAAGAAATGGAGGAGTAATCCTCTATTATCACCCAATGAACACATTTATGACAACATAATTCATTAACAAATTATTTTGAACATGTTAATTTATGGTTTCCATGATCTATGAATGACATATGGTCATAACAGAAGTTACTTGTCATATCAGTACTCCTGAAATGTTAAAACCTGAAAGACAGATAAAAGCACATGGCACTGGTGCACCTTTTGAAAACTGCTAAACAATGATGTACTGCCCTCTAATGGGCTCCAGAGGATTTCTTGTAAAAAAAAAAAAACTGTCTGACTGACACCTGCGGGCATTATGATTCAATCAGGGTAACAGAAGTTACACAAAAAAATGTGGACAAGACAAAAATTACCCCAAAACATACAAAGAACATGAATTGATGGGAAAAAGTGTTGTTTATATAGATAATTATCTTGTGCAGTGCAAGGAACACAAAAACAATCATTTATTGGGAAAAAAAAAACAGATTTAAACCAGAAGTATCTATGCAACTTCTAATCTGGGTCACAGGAAGTGGGGTAGCTTTGTCATAATAGTCATCCTAAAAGCAAATCAAGAATTTTTTTGATCATAGATTTCAGTGTATTATCTGAAAGCAATTTGAATAAATATTGCATTTTGTAATAATGGCTGCACATGCAATGTTGGTATAGCTTTGGAAAGTGCACTCAGTTCTGGGGACAGTATTTGTTGGTTTCATGTAGAGTGACCCTCATACCAGCTAGATAGAAGACTACAGACTTCAACAAAGGTCAAATTGTTTGCTTTCTGTTTTTGGTTTAATGCGAGCTTTGTTGCATCATTTACAATGTCCTCATATTGTTGTATGATTAACGCAAGAAATGCCAGATCATTCCTGCCTGGATTTGGAATGCCAGAATTCCTGGTGTAGCAATTAAACAAGCAGTTAATATAAGCTATGGGATTTTCACCTCTATAAGGTGCGGTGTTCTGTATCTGTTTCCAGTTTGGCTGTGGATTGCCAATCATATTCAACAAAGCGGATTCTCTAAGCTAAGCATTTGCCCATACACCATCTTCAGGACCTTTAATATGATCTGGTAGTGACTGAACTAGATCGGCTGGAATAGTTAATTGCATGATCTGACAACAGTCCTGGTCATCTAAGGTATATGCTGTATCCTGCCGTTGCAATTTGGCCGAATAGTTGCGGGGATCAGGGAAGCCGTCCCACTGACCAATGTTTTTGCACAAATTACCCAGCTCCGTGGTGGACAAGGGAATGTGTTTTTGGACTGGCTCATATTCATAATTTGTAGCAGCACTGCCCTCAGTTGCTGGGGCTGCTCTCCTTCGGGTTTTGCGCTCTCTTATGCAGAAGGGAGCTGCTTTCACGGGACCTGGAGCAATCCCAATTGCTACAGTGCAGCATGAATGTCTTTAATACAGGAATACTGAATATGAGGACATTTTGTGGTGAAATTAAATAAATGCCCATCAAAGTTAGTACTTAGCAATGTGCAAATAGCGACAATAGAATGGAGGGCCATATTTCAGGGCCTGTAACTTTTGAAATTCAACAAATTTGCAAAAAATAATACTTAACTACCATAATAGATGTATTTAAGCACAAGCCCACTGAATACAAAGAGATGATAAGGCGGAATTATTAAATAAATAGCTGTCAAAACTGGTACTTTGCGATGTGCAAATGAACGGGGAGCCATATTTGAGGGCCGTAATTCCAGCATAGCTGAAAGTCTGTGGTAAATAACCCTTCCATACCATACTACATGCATTCTAGTACAAGAGCACTGAATATGAAATGATTCCGTGGTGGAGTTATTAAATAAATGGCTGTCAAAAATGGTGCTTTGCAATGTGCAAATGGAGACAATTGAATGGGGGGCAATATTTTAGAGCATGTAGTTCTTGCAAATGAAGAAGTTTGGATAAAGTGCCAAATTCATACAATAGTACACTACAGGCCAAAATTTTGGGGCCACCCTCAGATTTTTAATGGTGCACCATTGGTTTTGTCCCCTTGGTTTTGGGGAAGGTATGTATACAGCATGCCTTCTTGTTACATAACATGATTTTATGTCACAAGGACGTGAACAATTTTAACACAAAGGCATTGGAACTCAATTATAAAAAAAATTGTGGTCAGTGATCAATCCGTCAAGACAGCTTTAAAATGTGGTCTGAGGTCTGGAATTCACCCAAAACCTATTAGCTTCCCAAATATTATGCACTGAAATCATTTAATGTGCAAAAAATCAGGAACAAACAGTTGATGTGTCATTTTTTTTTTTTTAAATCTGAGGGTGGCCCCAAAGTTTTGGCCTCTAGTGTATATGTATTCTAGTAAGAGCACACAGGGTATGAACAGATTCCACGAGGGAATTATTAAATAAATAGCTGTCAAACTTGATACTTTGAAATTTGCAAAATAATGGGTGGCCATATTTGAGGGCCAGTAATTCCTGCAAATCAAAAAGTTTGTGAAAAATAGCACTTTCCTAGCATACTGCACATGCTCTCAGACAAACGTACCAAATGAGAAGAGATTCCAGTCGAGAAATATTAAATTAAAGTCCTTTAGATTTGATACTTTGTGATGAGCGAATGGAGACAATTGAATGGGTGATCATGTTTTTGGGCCTATAATTCTTGCATTACAGGGTTGGTCAAAGAAAACTTACATACTACACTACTTGTCTACCAGTGCTCTTTTACATCAAACATACAGTGGAGTGCAAAAATTTGGGCACCCCTGGTTTAAATGTCCGTTACAGATAATCTCCAAGTGATTGAAAGCAAACCTGAACACTAAATGCTACAAAGCTAAATATGACACCTTTCTGCAAATTTAAAAGCAAGGTTTCTATTCTTTTAATTTTTCTGAGTTTTTGAATGATAAGAAAGGAAAAAGGGCCCTGCAAATAGAGAGGCAGACACAGGTCTAGTTCTTCACAGGACAACAATACAGCATACCTTAAACAACAAAGACCTACATGGCAGAGTTGCAAGAAAGAAGCCTTTCCTACAACCTCAACACAAAATTAACCATCTGAAGTATGCAAAAGAAAACCTTGAGAAACCTCAAGCCTATTGGAACGATGTGCTTTGGACTGACGAAACCGAAATTGCACTTCTTCAGCAAAGGTATGTTTGGAGAAAAATGGGTGAAGCATTTGTGGAGAAGAACACATTGTCAACTGTTAAACATGGAAGTGGATCCATAATGCTTTGGGGTTGTGTAGCAGCTGGGGGCACAGGCAAGATTGTGTGAATGGAGGGAAGAATGGATTCCACCAAATATCAAGACATTCTAGAGGCTAATGTTCAAAGCTCAGTCCAGAAATTGAAATTGAAGAGATGTTGGATATTCCAGCAAGACAATGACCCGAAGCATACCTCAAAATCCACCATTAAGTACCTCCAGGAGAGACGGATGAAGGTTTTGGAATGGCCATCACAGTCCCCATACTTGAATATTATTGAAAATCTGTGGAGAGACCTCAAACATGCCGTGCATGCAAGAAGGCTGAAGAATGTTTCTGAGCTAGAGGTGTTCTGTCAGGAAGAATGGGGAAAAATTCCAAAGACAAGAATTGAAAGATTCTTAGCCGGCTTCAGGAAGCATTTGCAAGCTGTTATACCTTCCTGAGGAGGAGTTACAAAGTACTAGCTGACAGGGTTCCCAAACTTTTGCACAAGGTATTCTTCCTTGTACTATAATTTTGAAACTGTAAAAAATTAAAATCAAAAATTATTCTTGCTTTGAAATGTGATGAGGTGTCATGTTTAACTTTGTGTTTTAGTGTTCAGGTTTGCTTTAAATCACTTGGAGATTAATTGTTACAGACATTGAAACCAGGGGTGCCCAAATTTTTGCACCCCACTGTAAGCCTATTTTACTTTAGAGTTTTTGCATAAATGTGCATCGAAAGAAACTGAATGGGTAACAATGTTTTTGGGCCAATAATCTATATAAGGCTATTTGCACACTGTGCTGTATTACTTCTGTTCTGTTACCTCAAACAGACAGTATGATAATGTTATTTTCTGCAAACATTTTGATTTGCAAAAGTTTATGTTCCCCACTTCCATTTTCACCCTTCACCAAATACCAGTTTTGATGGTAATTCATGCATTTAATCCAGAGTATTTTCTGCTCTAATTTATCTATTTGCTTAATGTCAAAACACTTGTACTGTAACAAGCAATTGTTAGTGCTGATCTGGAATAATAGCACCTCATCAAAATCGCACCCATCACCTTGGCCAAACTACCAACTTCCTGTCCTGTTTAGTGAAAAAATAAATACATAATAATCAATCGGAAAACCAAATTATGCAAGTTTGCTTGCGTATTTTTCTGAACAAAGTACACATTTATTTTTGTTGAATAAGCCTCGTTATTTCTTTCCACAAGACTGTTATTTGACAGCAATTACATCACGTGTCGTTACTACCGTGATGTCTGCAGAATTTGCGCATTTTATTATTAGCTGTGACGGTACGACCGTAGTCTTCCGAGCTAGTGATAGCTTGACCGGTGTTCAGAAACGTCGCTACCTCCAGGGGGTCAGGCTCATTCTGTCTTCTGTACAGCCCCAAGCATTTTAAAATCCCTCTCAGTGTACGCATACTAATCACAATATCACCCGCCGTGCTCAATAATAGCATAATCTCGCCATGTTTCAAGACAAGCAAGAAGTAGAACTTAATCAAATCATGTAAATGAGCCAAACGTTTCTTGTCATAATGTGATGTTTTCACGTTGAAATAACGTGAAGATATCTTGTTAAAGCGTGAAAATATGTTGTAATAACGCGAAAAGGATCTTGTAATAACAAGAAACTTTTCACTCATGACGTGATTACAGACGATTACGGATTTTCCAGCATTGGCAGCAATAAGCTTCCTTAAAGGGGACCTCGGATGCTATATTTCCAAGGTTATATTTTGATCTTGGACTCCCCTAGAGAACTCCTGATCGTTCAAAGCCCAAACAGGGTCCTTATTTAGCTCATACTGCAATCCTCAAAAACCCCATTTGTAGTCCATTGTAGTCTCTGCCTGAAACGCCTCATTGGGGTGGCTCTTCGCTATGGCCCCCCTCCCGTGTGCCCACTTTCTTCTGACTGGCCAGCTCTGTGGAGGGTGGAGTTGGGCGGGACGAGGCTGCAGAATGCAGTTTTCCGGGTCTGGCTTGCCAGAGTGAAACGCGAGACACGTCTGCAATCTGATAAGGAAGCGGCGGGAAAATTCTGCAATCTAACCTGATACGTGAATATAGATCTAATGAAATGAACTTGTTCTAACAAATGCAGCGGCGAAAGTGGAGGACACAGTGCGAAAATCTGGCAGCTCAAGCTCAAATTTGCTATCGGCTACAGTTTGCTACAGCGACAGTGGTGAGTTACAGCGGTTTTTTTACTTTAAAGCTAGGATGCAGGGAAAGCTAGAATCTACCCCATATAGACACATTTGTAGAACGGGTCGACATGCCCAAGTGTAGACCGGAGACCGTAGAAATCCGGTTGGTCTGAGTTTAGAGGGAAACATGGACAGTGAGGAGCAGCTAAAAGTGGACCAACAGCTTATGGACTGCTTCGGTATGTATTCGACCTGCTGGTTCGTGTGCATAGCTGTGGTGTGTTGTTAGTGTGGAGGAGAAACGCAACAGCTTCAGGCTGGTATATGACGGAGGGGCGAAAAGCTTCAAGCTAAACGGCCTTTTCGGAAATTGCCCGTGGTAATGGTTTACGTGTTGCTTTGGAATGACCAGCTTTTCCTCGCGGAAAATGGGCGCATTATGGATAGCGTCTGAGAGCAAGATAGAGCTCGGTTATGTCATGAAAGCATAATACAGGTTTTACTGACCGTAAAGTTCGTCTTGCGTGAACCGTTGCTTATGTGGAGCTAGCCGAATCGATCACTTTTACAGGAAAGAATTTAATATTCAATCGATGGCAATGCAAAGAAATCGTTTGTTATACCGGACACGTTATAGCCTGTGCACTTCCCTATTGCTTTCACCGGTAGCATCAGAGAGCTTGCCCAGACATCGGAGATGTATCAGGCTGACCCCGGTCATGGATAAGTAAAGCAATCGTTTCATAAGCACCCAAAAACGTACCCCAAGCTCTGCAAAATCTACGTCTGGTCTAACTGTAGCCCAACTCGGCAGACACATACAGCACCTCTCCGTTTAGCTTCAACTGTAGTGGCTACAATCAGGCAACGTTATGATGAAACTGTCACATTGTTGCTTACCGAAGTAACACAAGCATACCGATCAGAATCGCTGCATATAAGTTAACCAGAAGCATTTTTAATTTGCAGAGCACGCGAACTAACATGCAGTAGCTGATAAGCGGTCATGACTTTGAATGTAATCTGTTGCGCAAAAAATTCGTTTGGTGTCTGATGTGAAAGCAGCTTTATGGATAGTACGCGACAGCTAGACAGAGCTCGGTTATGTTATGAACATAATACAGGTTTTAAGTTTCGTTAGCGCGGACAAGTTGCTTATGTGGAGCTAGCGAATTGATCACTTCTACAGGAAAGAATTACCTATTTAATCTCCGCCTTTTTGGCTTTTTATTAGCCACAACAATTTCTAAAGGGGGATGAAATTATGTCAAGGTAGTGCAGAGAAATCATTTGTAAACTGGTAGAGCTTCTGCATTTCGCATTGCTTTCACGGTAGCACCAGAGAGCTTGCTCAGACATTTTTGAAGTATCCGGCTGATCCCGGTCATGGATAAGTGAAGCGGTCACTAACTGTAGTGGCTGATCTGCATCTCACTGACCCTTCCTGTGACATCGGCCTCATGCGAACGGAGCTTCTCCTGCCTCAAACGCATCAAAAACTACCTCAGGAATAGCAGCGGTGATGCTCGTAACAGCGACTTGGCGAAGGACCAAGGCACTTGACATCCAGAAAATTATTGGTGCTTTCGCCACCAACCACAACAACAGGCGGATTGTGCTTCTCTGAAAACATCATTAGTAAGTGCAGCTGCTTTTTTATATGGGCCTAGACTAATGCTGAAATTATTATTTTTTGATGGACACCTCTCAGCCCTTATGTTTCCTGCAAATCCTAAAATATTACACCCAAGTCAAGCAAGGTGTGCCTTTGTGCATTGAAATGGTAAAATGCGTGCGGTCAATGAAAACTAGATACCATGGACAGCGCTTTTGTTTGTAGTGGGTGTGTCTAGCACATTGTAGGTGTTTGCGTTGTCAGTGGTGCTGAAACGTAGCGGAGGAGATGATTAGACAGACAAAACATGTCTCTTGGTTGCTCGTCTTTCTTAGGTGTAAAACTTTCGGCTCTGATTCAAATTTCCCCCCGATTGTTGTAATCCACAGACGGAAGGGCAACGTAAGGGAAAGAACAGCCATTGCGAGAAGGAGAGAGAGACAGAGATCAGCATGCAAGACCGTCCGCCTCTACCCTGGACTCCCTATAATGAAATATTATACTGAACAACAAAAGAAACGCAAGTTAATTAAAGACAGACCAGAAAATAAGTATGCCCGTAATTATTATAGAAACTCAAATTTATTACCAGCGTGTGCGCATTTACACTCATTTCATCAAACTTTTCTTTGTTTTGCGGTCACTTTGACTGAGTAACCATAAGAGTACATTAACTAACTAGCGAACTTGCGTTTCTTTTGTTGCTCAGTATATTTCGAAATAACATCATAAATTATAGCTCCGTTATACATGAGAATGTGAAGCAGCATTAATCGAGAGGGAGAGAGAACTGCAAACTGTAATCCGCTATTTCAATACATACTGCTATTTTTATTTTTATTATTATGAGTAGTGTTGGTATTCGTGTTAGTATTAGTATTATTGTGAAATGATTCATAAATGTAAATAAATAGGCCAATGCTTTGTTTATGATGACAGTTCTGTTGTGATTTTGCAGTGTATATTTTGTTTCTGTGTTCCGGATTACGTAGCCTACTGAATTTGGGCTACTGCTGTTAAGCCTACTGGTATTTGAAGGGCTGTAATAAAACGTTTCATGCGTTAGTTAACGTAGAAACGCAAATTTGTCACTTTAATAGAAAAAAATCGCGTTCGCTTGCTGGCTAGCTAATTAGCCGACCCATTGACTTAAATAGACCGCTAACTAAAGCAAACGCTAGCCATTGATAACGGTCTCCAGTGAGCTACCTTGGTACCCATACCGTCGTGGAGACTGCATTGACTAAGCAGCCAATAAAATGAACAAGGTGGCTAACTAGCTAGCTACCTGTAATTGACATTCAAGGACAAAATTTCTTACCTGCATAATATTTACAACGTTGGCATTAGCCATATGATTCAGTATGAACAATTCGGTCAACGGCAGATATGCTCAATCAGGTTACAATGAAGTGAGGAAACCAGAGAGTAATTTGATAACGTATACGGACATTCATCAACGTTGCTTATAACGGCAAAAACTTCGAAGCAATTATCTTATCAGAGGGTCATTAAAAGCCTTGGTCACCTTAACTTAACTTTTCTGCTCGCATTTGAACGTTGACACCGAGTAACATTTCGATCTTCCCTTTAGTAAGTGTGCCGCTTTCCATCCTGCAAAAAAGCACAAATTTAGGGAGAGAAAATGTTGCTCTGCACAGCGCTACCAAAATCACCCCGACTCACACGCAAGTGTTTTTGAAAATATAATTTTACAGTAGGCGAAAATGAATGGGGAGTGTCGTCGAATTTAACTTCCCGTATGCACTCCTGGAACAGATGCTTCACTTGAGCGTACCCTATCAGCAATGTAGTGTTCTATATATATATATCTATGGGCCAATCGCGAAACCGCGTGCGCGCATGAGCAGGACAATCGCGACCGCGTAAAAAATAAATAAATAAATAAAAGAAGATCCGGAGCCGAAATTTAGACTCATGGCCTACCGGCCCGCGTAAAAAACCCAGTTCCTCTACAAACGCGCCTCCCGCTTAACCCTGTTAAGCTAACTTAACTGTTAAACAGGTATAATTTCATACATTAAAACAATGGGAGAATTCTCATGCCTAAGTCTTGAATTTGCTCCCAGTTCTGTGCTATTTTGCTAACTTTTGCCACAGCTGGCAAATCCCAACCATAAACTTAAATTATTATCCACAGCAAGATAATGCAGAAAACACTTTATACTTACAAAGTCCCTTTGGTTCATCGAAAGAAGGTTTGGAATGGAAGGCCCGTCTGTCTTCCTTTGCAGCAGTAAGCTTGTCTCTCCTTTCTGTCCGGCAAAAGATGAAATGGCGTCCTGGCTTGGTGATGCTGTAGAAAATTCCTTGATTCTTTGTTGATGTTAAAATTGAATCTTGTGGATTAAGTCAATGAAAAAGAAAATGTATCAAAAATGAAAATGTCCTCCAATCGTCCCCCCTTTTCGTCCGATGCTGGCTGGCCAAATTATGTAGGATTATTATGTTGGTCCTTTGTGAAGAAAACTGGTAATCCCAAAGTTCAGGCTAGAAACAATTTATTAACAGAGCAAAAATTGTGTTCCTTACAGTATGCAACATACTGGGTAAAAGCAAGGCAGATCAAATACAAATTACTGTGAGTCAGAAAGCAGCTTTATACCTCTGCTGAAGCCAGAGTACCAATGAGGTGGCAGGTCACCAAATGGTCATTGTTACATCAGCATCATGTCTGCTAACCCTTCCTGATGAACTTTACTCTGTTTCGGTTACCTTTGGTTGTATTTGTGGCTAGTTAGCTAGATATTTACTGTTTGCATTTTTGACTTGGGATCTGAGATTAAGCATTTAGTCAGTAGAGCAGCTGTTACTTAAGTCGTTCATTCAGTTAGGTTGGAATTTTAAACGGTAAGGTTTACCGGAGTGCTCCGCCCCTCCCCCTTTTCTCCTGGGCGCTGTATCCAGTCTATTTTATCTGGATTCTCAGCTAAGACCTGGATATTTATAGATTAGTATATTAATAGTACTGGGACTATATAAAGTCAAGTCGGCTTATTCAGAGTGCCAATTACATATCGAGTTAGTCTCTATTTGGAATTTCATTTTTTTGTTAACTGAAACTAAGCCCCTGCTAAAAGAGGCTTATTATCCATTTACATAGTTTCCCAGCGGTTTCTATTGTGACTGCTGCTTAGGGCCTCTCAGGTTAATAAATTGTGGACCCTGAGCTTCTGTCTCGGCATTAATTAATTTTCCTTGTTATCTGGGGTGAGCAAGGCCATTAGGTAGGGGGTTCAAAATGTGGCCAAAACTATGTGACGGTTGCAGGATGATCGCACTTTTGGAAAGAGATTTCCAGGGTGGGTTTGTCTGTCACCGGTGCCAGCTAATTGAGCATCTGGAGAGCAAGATCCTTGATCTTCAGGGCCAGTTGGCGGCATGGCATAGTTCACAATCGGTAGAGTTCCTCGAGGAACTAAGTAGTATTTCGTTTAGAGAAATGGTGTGTACCCCAAAGCAGGGGTGTGCGGAGACCACAGAACAGGCAGGGAGAGAAAGTTGGTTGGCTGTAGGTCGACAGCGCAGGAAAGGGCGTGCACGCCGTACAGCAACAGCTCCTCCAGTGGTTGAGGTGTCCAACCGATTCCGGCCCTTGCAGGAATTCGACTTCGCCCCTGACCCTGAGAGTGGGGGGATTGATGAGCATCAGGGCACCCTGTTAGCCTCTATCCCTCAGAAAAGAGAGTTAGTGATAGTGGGGGACTCAATCATTAGAGGAATAGACAGCTTAGTCTGTTCAAGCGACAAGGAGTCTCAAATGCGGTATGTTGCCTGCCTGGTGCCCAGGTAGGAGACCTCCTGGAGCGCGTGTGGACAAGCTCCTGGCCAGAGCGGGGAGGGATCCAGTTGTCATGGTCCATGTTGGGACAAATGACATAGGTAAGGGTAGGTTTGAGGTTCTGCAAGGCAAATTTGTGGAATTAGCTGAGAAGCTTAGGAGCAGATCCTCCACGCTAGTTTTCTCCGGGATTCTACCGGTACCACGTGCAAGCAGAGGAAAGCAGAATTTTATCTGGAGGTTTAACACATGGCTACGAACCTGGTGTAGGAAAGAGGGGTACAGGTTTATGGGGCACTGGAACTTTTTCTGGGACAGGGACGATCTGTTCAAGCCTGATGGGCTACACCTGAACCGGAGGGGTATCTTTGCAGTGGGTCAGCGTATGTTGAGGGTAGCACAGGATTATTTAAACTAGGGACTTGGGGGGCAGGGAGGTTAGTGAGTGTTACACATAGGGAAATGCAGACTGCCATGATGGAAGTGGACAGCGTTACATGCACCATTGATGATATACTTTTAAAGCAACAAAGCGTAGAGGGGGGCTTGAAGCAGCAGCCGCATGGGAAATCAAGGGGGAAGGGCATAAATAATAACCTGAAATGTTTTTATTTAAATGCAAGAAGCATAAAAAATAAATTTCCAGAACTTGAGGCCGTTATGATTAGTGAGGGCAATGACATAGTTGGGATTACAGAGACATGGCTTAGTGAAGAGGATGGAGATAAAATATAATATAGAAGGTTATAAGCTCTTTAGGAAGGATAGATGTAATAGGCGGGGAGGGGGCGTAGCACTCTATGTGAACAAAAACATAAATGTATAGGAAATTCCTGAAATTGAACATTCCTTGCCCTGTGAAGATATCTGGATCAGGCTCATTGGCAAATACGAGACAGTTTTAAACATAGGAGTATGCTATCGACCGCCAGCTTTGGAAAATATTGTCAATGAACTGCTCTTTAAGAGGATTAGGCAAGTTTGTAGAGGAGGAGGGACTATAATTATGGGAGATTTCAATTATCCTGGTATCGATTGGAAAATGGTGAAAGGACAGGGTAAAGGGGAGGAAGAATTTCTGGATGTTATAAATGACAATTTTTTGATGCAGTATATTAATAAACCTACAAGAGAGAAGGCAATTTTAGATCTGGTGCTTTGCAATGACTCTGATAGACTTAGCAATGTTGAGGTACTGGAGCCACTTGGGACAAGTGATCACTCTACTGTTAATTTTGACGTTTCATGGGAATTTAAAAAGGTGTCTTCGAAAACCAAAATTTTTAATTTTAGGCGAGCAAACTTTGACGGGATGCGCTCATATCTAAGCGAAATAAAATGGGAAACACTTCTGGACTGTGAGTCTGTAAATGATTCGTGGGAAAGATTTAAGGGGGTTTTACTTGATTCACAATGTAAATTCATTCCAAAGGTGTCCAAAAGTGAGCTGAAAAAGCAAAATCCTCCATGGATGATCACAGCTATTCGTAGGAGTCTGAGGAATAAGAGGAATCTTTATAAGACGTACATAAAGGATAACAATGAGAATACTAAGGCTGAATACTGTAAAATGCAAGCTTTAGTCAAAAAAGAGTTGAGGAATACTAGAAGACTGTATGAAAGGCAAATTGCAGAAGGGGCAAAAACTAATCCTAAGTGCTTCTTTCAGTACTGTAGCAGAAAAAGGAAAGTCAAAGAGGAGGTTAAGTGCATAAAGAATAAATATGGATCCCTGCTATATGATAACAAGGATATTGCGGATACCTTAAACAGTTTTTTTGTTGAGAATTTTACCTCGGAGTGGGTCTTTATTCGGCCAGAGGGCATGTCCAACGCTCAAGATTACTTTGCGGAAATTGAGGTTGGGGATAATGAACTATTAGAAAAGTTGCATAAACTAAAGGCATATAAGGCGGCGGGTCCTGATGGCTTATATCCTAGAGTGCTCAGGGAAGTTAGTGAGATCATCTTTAAACCGCTCTCCGCTATCTTCAGGCGGTCTTTAGAAACTGGAGAAATACCAAATGATTGGAAGCAGGGCAATATAATACCAATATATAAGAAAGGGGACCGTACTGAGCCAGATAATTACAGGCCAGTCAGTTTAACTTGCATTGCATGCAAAATACTGGAATCTATCGTAAAAGACGAGCTGGAATTATTCCTTGAACGTAATAATATTTTGAGGGATAGCCAAGATGGTTTCCGTAAGGGAAGGTCATGCCTGACAAACCTCCTGGAATTTTTTGAAGAGGCCACCAAGACTTATGATCAGAGCATGGCTTATGACATCATATACTTGGATTTTCAGAAAGCATTTGATAAAGTACCACATAAGAGACTAATTTTTAAAATGAGCTCCATTGGAGTTACAGGAGGTATTCTGGAGTGGATTCAAAACTGGTTACAGGACAGAACACAAAAGAGTGGTGGTCAGTGGAATCTCATCTCAGCTAGGTTATGGTGGGGAGTGACGTCCCTCAGGGATCAGTGTTGGGACCCCTGCTGTTCCTCATCTACATGAATGACCTTGATAGAAATATTGAGAGCAAATTAGTTAAATTTGCGGATGATACTAAATTGGGAGGTTTGGCAAATAGTTTAGACTCTACTAAAGTAATTCAGGAGGATTTGGATAGAATTCAGAGTTGGGCAGAAATGTGGCAAATGAAATTTAATTTTGCAAAATGTAAAGTTGTACATGTAGGTAATAAAAACATTAGACAGCATTACTTCATGGGAGGTTTAAAACTGGAATGTGCTCCACATGAAAAAGATTTAGGAGTGATTGTCGACCAAACCCTCACAGGTTCTAGTCATTGTGCCGTAGCAGTTAAAAAAGCCAATCGGATGCTGGGATACATTGCCAAAAGTATTGAGTACAAATCCAAGGAGGTGATACTCCTCTTGTACAACACATTTTTCAGACCACATCTGGAGTATTGTGTACAGTTCTGGGGACCATACTTTAAGAAAGATATAGAGGCTCTAGAAAAAGTTCAGAGAAGAGCAACTATGCCGATTCCGGTTATAAAAGATGAAAGCTATGAGAACAGGCTGAAGATCCTTAATCTCTTTAGTCTTAGGAAAAGGAGACTCAGGGGTGATCTGATTGAGGTCTTTAAATATGTTAAAGGGATTAACAAGGTGAATTATGTAGGATTCCTTCGGCCAAGTTCTGTTAGTAGAACTCGGGGTCATAAATGGAAGTTGACCAAGGGTAAATTCATCACTGATATTAGGAAATATTCTTTCACCCAAAGAGTAATTTGGATGTGGAACAGCTTGCCTGACCATATTGTTGAGGCAGAAACCTTGGCAATTTTCAAGAGCAGGCTTTACTTAAAGCTAGATACCATTGAGACATTGAGTATCTAAAGTGATATATTCACAATAGTCAAAGGAAACTGGCAAGCCTAGTTGGGCTGAACGGCCTGTTCTCGCCACTCATATTATGTTATGTTAACTGTCAGACACCCTCCCCCGTGTGCTTCCTTGTTTCCTGTGGGACTAAAGACATCAACAGTCATGTATACTGAGGCCTATAGTTCTAACCTGTTGGTTATTGTCATCTCTAAGTGTGTTTGTCTGCATCTCATTTGGTTGCAGTGAGATGTTAACCACCACCCCCCATGATAAGTTCCCATCCCCAGGAAGCGAATCCCGGTTCAAGTCAACACCTTGGCACATTTGGGAAGCTTTGATCTACTAAAATGCCTTACACTACGCAAAAAAAGTGCGGACAATTTAAACATGAAGCACCTGCTCTTTGATTGTCAGTGCCATACTGATCTGCTAGAGGTCTTAGTTGTTATATTTTATCTGTTACAGATGCAGGGATAAACCAAATTCAATTGTTTTGTTTTCAATTGTTTGAGTCTCATGGAATTTAACTCTTTAGGTGCAAAGCAGCCCTCAGCTAGAGTCCAGAACCCAGGTTCCAGCTTCGTCTTCCACAGTGTCCGTAAGAGCTTTGAGAACCTCTTCAGCAGCTGTGGGCAGCATTTGTAGATTTTGTAGGTGGTGCCTGATGGTCCTGGGGCAGATCCTGCCCGTGCTTTTGTCACCACTGCCCTTACCTCATCCATGGTAAAGTCTGCCATGTTAAAAAGGGGTGTGAGGCGTGAGCATCGGCAATTGGAAAGGACATTCACCCAGGGGAATGCCTCTGGAGGGGTCTCCGTGTGCAGCCGCCACACCGTTTTCTATATCCTTCTTTGCACATGTCAGGGTCCCGCCCTTGGGCTTTCCTAGGAGGTCCGCTGTGAATTGGAAAGGGTTGTTGAAAAAGGCTTTCCTCTTTTGGCGCTTCTCCCTCTGCTTCTCCCGGGTGGTCTCGGCTCTCCGAAGCTGGATTAGCTTTTTCTGCGTCTCTGAGCTGATCTCATCTAGGGCCGCTCTTTCCTCTTCTCTTGCTTCCCGCCACCTTTTCTTGAGTGTCTTTAATTCTCCTCGCAGCTCTTTGATCTGCCGCTGTCTCCTGCTAGGCCCTGCTGGTGGCCTGGGGGTCTTGCCTTCTTTCACGCCAAAGGTATCGTGGCACGCCTGGTACACGACTTCAACTATGGTCTTGATCTTCTTGGCTGCATCTCCTTTCAGAGTGTTGTCCAGGATGGTGTTTAGATCTTCATCCAGTTGGGCCCATCTGCGGTCTGCTGCTGGTGGTAAGTTCAAGCGTGGTGTCCTCTCAAAGTCTTTTGGACTTTCAGATTCACCGCCTCTTTCTGTGCTCTGAGTAGGTTGAGCAGGGAGGTCTGGGGCACTGTGGTTTGCCTCCTGGCCCTGGTCCTCCTCCACCGACTGACAAACAACCTTAACAAACTCAGAGAGGTCACTCTGCGTAAGCTCAGGTGCCCTGCATTGCTGACCCTGCTCTTTGCACTTCGACTTGCCTTGGTGGATTTTGACACCATGCTCGTTCTTAAAAAGGCCTCCGCAGATGTTGTATCTTCTTTTGGCTTCGGCCTTCTGTCTTTCCGCGTCCGTTCTCGCAGTCCTTTTGACATTGTCCAGGTCTTTGGCCATTTGATCTGTCCAAGATGGCAGATTATCCTTCCCCCCCTCCTCATTCTGCCTGGGGGTATTCTCTTTGTTCAGAACTCATAGCTTTCTTGTGCAGTGCTTCGGGGTGCTAGCCCTAACTACTATTGCGTGCCGTCTTTCCGAGCTGTCGTCCTATCTGTGTCAATTAATAGTTCCACTGACTTTTTATGAAGTTGGGTGTGTTACCTTGCCTATGCAGTGAGTTTAATTTCATTTGTCAAGGTGGGGTAATGTTTTGCCTCATTTGATGGCAGTGCTAGTTTAAAGGCTTTTTGTCAGGCCTAAATACAGAAAGATGTTTAGCAGTTAGGCCTCCTCTTTTTTTGGAAATAGCCATGTGTGAATCGTTTGATATTGGCCTCTTTCAGGCTTGTCATAAAAAGAATATAAAACCTGCACTCCAAGAATTGTCATTGTATTTTCCTGGAAAACATTTCAGAAATATCGGTATTGGCAACTACACAAAATAAAATACTCATACTAGTATCAGTTTTAAAAAAGTAGTATTGATGCATCTCTAATAATAATAATAAGCATGAGTGTGTGTGTGAATGGTGTGTGTGCCCTGCGATGGATCAGGTGACCATGACGAGTTAGAAGCACATTTTATTATTGATGGATGGACATTATTGGCAGTGCATAGCTGCATTGGACTGATACAGCTCACATCCTGATGACTCTGTGTTATGGCTCCATGTGACCTGTGAGCGATGATCTCTTTCAGTGGGATTCAGAAGGAGAGAGACAGGAGCTGAGGAGGTGATACAGCAGAGAAGGAGCCCGGCTGACTCTCCTGTTCCTCTTTGGGAGTCTCCAGAGAGGTCAGACTCCCAGCAGCACTTTTCATTAGAGGGAACAGAGCCCCCTGCTCTGGGTTAACTGATGTTAGTTCTAATGTCAAGTAAACACGTGTTCATAATTGGAACTAGGGCTGGGCAGTAAATGTATTTTGATAATTTTAAGTGCAATACAAGTAACTGCCTCTGTGGGGCAGACAGGCGAGCTTGATTATTACCTTCGCTATGACTCATGCCTTTAATTTTGTGTTGAACTAACATCAGAGGCCAATAGAAATGCTTCCGGGAAGAAAAGTAAGATTTGAAGTCTGCTAATTACCAGCGAGGTTGGACAGCCTCCATCGCCTTGGCATAATTAGCTTACCTTAAATCAATTGCCGTGTACTTTGCCTAACTTGCAGTCAAGCCATTTATTCAGCCAACAGACCAATCAAAACTGAAACGAGGCCTAATGATTAAGAAGAGATAAAGAGAAGCAGACAGACCTAACCAGGCTACCGTGTTAAGCCTGCCTCAGACGGTGCAACTTTGCCTGAGGTAAGTGACATGCATGTATACTGCATCAGACAATGTTGCGCCGTGTGGGGATGGTTTTTGCTGCGTAACTTCCTTGCGTGACAGTAAGCGTATCTAGCTTGCCAGATATTTTCGCGTCACGCGAGGAAGTTACTCACCGTGTGGGGGCTACCTGCTGCAATATTACACGCACTCGACCGATCGCAACGTGCAGACCCGTCATATGATGTGCAGACGAGTCACATGATACAGAAAATGGCACTATAAAACATCCATGATGTCAGTTCATTGGAAAGTGAACTTTCAGAGGGTGCCACCATTTTTCTGTATCATGTGACTCGTCTGCCCATCATATGACGGGTCTGCACGTTGTGATTGGTCGAGCACATGTAACTTTGCAGCAGGTAGCCCCCACACAATGAGTAACTTCCTCGCGTGACGTGAAAATATCTAGCGAGCTAGATATGCTGCTGCCAATGAGCTATTTAAACTAGAGGCGCGACGTTATGATTTCAATGTGCAAGTCTAGCCGCCATCTTGTGATGGGCGTCCATCACAGAAAGGTGCAACAAAGTGGATTCATGCCTTCCAGAAACGTTCATTTCCACTAAGTGCCATACAGTCCTAACAAGCGAAAATACCACCGTACTTTGAATCATTCCCGACTTGAGTTAAGCCGCTTTCATACTGGACTCGAAACAAATTTTTCGCATGACAGATTACATTAAAAGTCAAAGCAAAGACGCGAATACACAGGTTTTGCCTGTATTTGTGTCTTTGCATTGACGTTGAATATATTTTGTCATGGGAAAATTTGTTTCGCGTCCGGTGTGAAAGCAGCTTTAGGCAGGTCCGAAAACCCATTGGAATCAGCAGTCGCTGTCAGTAGGTTTAGGTTTAGTTGTTCCTTGTCCTGGAGTCGTCCATTCTAATGTCAGTGTCCGGGTCTGCACCATGCATCATAGGCTAGATAGGCCTATGTGTCAGATTCAATTACAAACCAGTGTTTTTTTGTTTTGTTTTTCGAAACTAGTAGACTTGGCTGCGGTCACAATAAG
This sequence comes from Gymnothorax javanicus, assembly GCA_029692085.1. Taxonomy (NCBI): domain Eukaryota; kingdom Metazoa; phylum Chordata; class Actinopteri; order Anguilliformes; family Muraenidae; genus Gymnothorax; species Gymnothorax javanicus. Next base: position 12,568,722 of record CM056208.1, on the reverse strand, counting down.
ACACTTGTCATCAAGGTTCCTGGCATTTGCGATGATAATTTATCTTACTTGTTAACAAGTGCCCCGTCCTCGATCGTACTGCTAGAGATATAGACCCGGCCTGACAGAACGAGAGCAGTCATAATATAGTCATACCGAAGGGGTTTTAAGATGGCCTGGATGTATACCACTGTATTTTCAAACATTGCCTATGGAAAAATATCAATCGCTCAGGGGTCCGTTTCCTGAAATCAGAGATGCTAACTTACGTAGTAGGAACCATTGACAATGAATGGACAAACTATGTAAGCTGCTAACTTAGTTAGCAACTACGCTTTTGATGAACGCAATGGGTGATAATAGACAGAAATGGCGCTTCAAGCTAAATGTTTTCTAGTTATCGGTCAGAAAAATATCGGAAATCAAAACGCTGCTGAGTGCTTATTGTTGATATTTACCAAAATATTAACCAGAGCGTATTAGTTTACATGGGTTCCAGCGGCAGGCACGCCCGTCATAAGGTGGCGGCCAGCTCTGCACACATTGGCTGATCTGGAAAGAACAACGCAGCGCCTCTGGTTTATATATCTTGTTGGCTGCTGCTCTGTCACGCGAGGAAGTTACGCAGCAAAAAACATCCCTACATGGTGCAGCATTTCCTGATGCAGCATACACGCGTGTCACTTGCCTCAGGCAAAGTTGCACCATCTGGGGCAGGCTTTAGATTGAAAGAATGTCAGTATTGTGAATAAATAGCAAACCTCTGAATTCCTCCTTTGATCCAGGAACTTAATTGTGTTATTTAAAAAGATTTCTTAAAAATAACATCATGTTAAGATGGCCCTGGTTTTTAAGCGTTTAAAAAAATAGGCGAAGTGGAAAACATTGTGTGAAGCATAATGAACATGAATGTGAGAGACATGGTGGTAGCGGATGTGGGGTACGTGGGGGACATGTCCCCTGCACTTCCTGTACCTGTCCCTTCTGTCCCCCGCACTTTTCTGGCCTGTAATTCCAAGTTGGATAACGTTAAATTCTTTTTAACAAGTTGGCGCTCATATTTCCAAGTTGCCTTGATCGCACCATAGCGTGTAGGCTACACAGCAGCGCTGCATGTCTTGCCGTGAGCAGTGAGCACAGACAGCGAGACAGGTGCTCTGACTCTGGATGCCGCGGGGAGGTTTGAACGAAAGCAATGTGAAAGGCCCACCGAAGTCAAAATAGCTATTTCAGCCTCAGCTTCAGCTGCACTTCAATAACAATGACGGAGACCATTTACAGTACCGAGGTGATTCCTGGTGGACTGACTTCGACAACTTTGTTGCTAAAGTAACAGCTAACTGCGGCTAAATGTAGCCACTGTCACTGGCAACGTTAGCGACGGCGGCTAAGGTTCATTAGCTCAGTGAGCAGTCCTCTTTCCTGACTCAGCTCTGAGTTGTCCGAAGCCAACTCCGGCTAGAAATCCACCTCGGCACTGTATTCCCTTGTCGTCAAATTTTCTGTTGTCGTATTGAAGGATGTGTGTTTTTCTGTCTTGCTCCTCCATCAGTGACAGCAGACTCTCGTCGTGGCTATAGCGGCTAGCTTCCATGGTTACAACAATCATTCACAAACACAGCTCTGCATCGGAACAGCAGGATGGCGGGCGGTGCCTGTTAGGGTGCATGGAAGCTGACCAATCAGAGCAGACTCGGCCATTCGAACGGGTGCCGCCTCCTTAAAAGCTTGTTTAACATAAAATACGTGAATATGCGGAATCAATTAGCCTAGCACAGGTCGTTTAAGCACTGCAATGTCCAGCAAACCAGCCAGCAAGAGGCAAAAAACCTTGCGTTCGTTTTTCAAATCAAACCGTGTAAGTTGTGTGATGCTGTTTTTGATAACGTAAGCTAAATGATGTCAATTTCACAATTTCAGCCAATTTAGCTCAGTTAACAAGCATAATAACTATTGTTACTTTACATGGCTGGCTTGCTAGCTAGCTTCATGTTAGGAATAGACCCACTCTCCTCAAGTTGTGCTCTGATTTTCACTATTGCTTTGCAAATAGCCTATTTATTTTTAATCTGTATTAATGCAATAGAAAGAGAAGGGAGAAGGCAGTTCACAGTAAATTTGACATGAATTTCCACAGCTATTTCATCACTAATCTTCTTAATGTCTACTCAAAATTTAGATTTTCTTTGTGTATATTTTTGTCCGTATTGCTATAGAAAGAGCAAACAGAAGGCAGTTGGGAGGGATCAGGACAGGGACCCAGCAGCAGCAAAGACTGTCATGGAGGGGCTTCAGAAGGAGACACAGCAGAGGGCAGTTCTTCTGTGGCTGCTTTAAAACCACACCAGCCAGATCCTAAGACTACTGTGTCTCAGAAGTTGGCAGATAAAACGCTAAGATTTCAGAGACAGTGGTATCAGGACTTCCCTTGGCTCCATTTTATCCCAGGTGTTGACGGAGCATTGTGCTTTTACTGTCACAAAGCATTTGAAAAGAAAACATCACAGCTTGCAAAAAAAACACAGAAGCGACATTTATTTCTACTGGTTTTAAAAACTGGAAGAAGGGCTGTGAAAGGTTTGCATTACATGCAGGATCAGAGTGTCACAAGATAGCTATAACAATACAAATCTATGAGACAAGATCAGTGGATGTGCAACTGTCTAATGCACAGGCATTGCAGCAAAAGGAGGCAAGAATCTGTCTGTTAAAAATAATAAGTGCTGTGCAGTTCTTGGCAAGGCAGGGTATAGCTCTAGGAGGGCAGGATGACAGTGAGGGAAACTTTGCCCAGCTACTAAAATATAAGTCTGAGGATAACCCTGGTCTAAGCAAATGGTTAAGTTCTCGAACTGACTATACATGTCCCAAAGTCCAAAACGAGATCCTGAGTTTATTGAACCACTCAATAGTTCGTGAAATTGCAGATAACATCAGGCCACTTCCACAACTGCAGTTTTCTGCGATTATGGATGGCACACAAGATGTGTCAGGAAAAGGGCAGGAAGCAATATGTCTGAGATACGTTGACCATGATCCGGTAGTTCATGAAGAATTTGTTTGCATGTCTGAAGTGTCTGTGACCACAGGAGAGAACCTTGCAAAGGTCATTTTGGATGTATTGCTCCGTCTGAATTTGTCTACCTCTGGGTTGAGAGGGCAGGCCTACGATGGTGCTGCGAACATGGCAGGAATATACTCAGAAGCACAGGCCACCATCAAGCAGCATCAACCTCTTGCTCCATACGTACATTGTGGGGCCCATTGTGTGAACTTAATTACACAACATGCCTGCTCAGCTTCTCCTGTTGTCCTTGACTCTGTGCAGTGAGCTCATGAATTGGGAGTCTTGTTTGGCCACTCGATGAAAATGAACTCCATTTTCCAGGACATTGCTAAATCAGAGAGCGGGCCAGGCCATTCTATCAGGCCTTTATGTCCCACAAGGTGGACTGTGCGTACAGGTGCCATTCATTCACTGCTGCACCAGTATCAGCCTGTATTGCTTGCCTTAGAGGAAATGGCATCTGGTAAGTCAGATTCAGCCAGTAGGGCAAATGGCTTGCATGAAAGATTGCAAAAGGGCAATGTAGTTCTCGGTCTCCTGCTTGCCTTGGAGGTTACGGAGGAATTAGAGTGCCTCAACAAGTCTCTTCAAAGTTGTACACAGACAGTTGATGGTATGCTTGCTGCTGTCACTTTTGTAAAAGACAGGATAGCTGAAAAAAGAACACGAGACATTTCAAGGCATCTACAACAAAGCATCACAAATGTGTGAAACCCTCAATCTGTCTCCAACTGAAATGCCTCTTGTCCGAAACCCTCCCAAACGCCTGACTGCAGCTCATGCACCTCCCTCCTCAAGTGACTATTTCAGAACATAATTTTTCAAGGTTCTAGATGTTGTGAGTATACAATTTACAGAACATTTTGAAAAGGGAGGGGTGTTTAGGATCAGGGATCTTGAAAAGGTACTCTTAACAGGAGAGACAAATGATGTTGTTTTGCAATACCCGGAAGTGAACAGGGCTTCTCTTAGAGTGCAGTTAGCCATGTTCAAGTCCAAGTAAGACTTTCAGTCAAGTAGCGAAGCTGCAACCATTCTGCAAGGAACGTTGCCAGAAGTCCGTGCCCTATTTGTACGAGTAGAAATACTTGTACGGTTGCTCCTTACTGTGCCTGCTTCTTCCGCTGAAGCCGAAAGAAGCTTTAGTGGTCTTCGGAGGTTAAAAACCTGGCTCCGAAGCACAATGACACAGTCTCGGCTCATCAGTGTTGCTGTGTGTCATATCCACAAAGAGAAAGTGGACACCCTAAACAGGAATCTGATCGCTCAGCAATTCACTGCAGCTAAGGAGAGGCGCAGAAACACATTTGGGTGCTTCATTTTGGCTAGATAGGTGTACATGCTTGCACGAGGCTTTCTGATGCCTGGGTGATGTCATCCGTCTCTTTCTACACATCTCTAGCACTTTCTGGAGGATGATCCAGAAGCAGCATCCTGGTGAAAAGCACTGAGGATAGTGTGGTGTCCTGACACATGCTTCAGCAAATTTAAATGGGTCTGGAGAGGCCATAGGATTATGAGATTTCAAAGGTTTCAAGAGTTGTGAAGAGGTTTAGGTCAAATCATTTGACAATTTTTCTTCATTTATTTTGCACATTTCATAAAATATGCTGAAGACTATTTTCTGTGCAGTCGTACTTGACTGAAATATGGCCTACATCTTGATAATGTCACTTTTTGTTTTCATGGCACTAAATGATCTGGCTACTTACACGGTTACCCTGTCACTTTCATTCCATTTTGTGCGCTGTTGACTTGGCAAGTGCTAATAGGAATGATGTTTCACTGAACTTTTTATGTTTAATGTGCCACTTTTTGTTTTCATGACTGAATTATCTGGCTACTTATCCTGTTGATGCTTGAGTCACTCCATGTCAACTTAAGCAGAGCTCGGCAGCTCAAACTTTTGATTTAGATCATTTAAGTTATGATTTTGATAACGTTAAAGAACTAGAGTTAGTCCCTGGGCGATGTACTGTAGCTGCCCACTGCAGATGATGACCTTTTTCCTAGTCATCAGGTGTTTTTGGTTGTTTGGTGCAATTGAATGGGAGAGGATCCTTCGATAAATCATTTGATAAAAATCATCTTGCTCCTGAACAATCTGTCCCCGTCACTTCTGAAATGAAGGCTACGCACCTGGTGAGAGATAAATTATTTCCGCATTACAAGCAATAGACAAATGCACCGAAGACTTGGCAAGCACGTTCAGGCAAATCTGTGCCACAAATTTGGAGCATTTTATATTTTATAATTGAACAAGATTAATTTGAAGTAAAGTACTGCATAGCTCTTGATTTTGGTTATTTTAAAGTGTCTAAATAGCCTACAGTGAAGGTGTAGAACATTTTCTTTGAGCGTATTGAACGTGACATGTAATTGTTATTGCATTCGCACACAGCGGCCAAATGTAATGACCCAGATAGCAAGCATACGTCGGGCCAACGTCGCTTTTCAGTCGGCAGCCGTCGTCAGTTCTGTCGGGCTGACGTCGCAAACCGACGTCGGCCGGACAGCGGAATGTCCAGCGGGCCAACGTCGGGCATCTGTTGGAAAACCGACCAAGGCGAAACACGTTTCTTAATCCTCTCCCCATTCATTACAACAGAGCCGGCCCTACCCAATGTGGCGCCCTAGGCAAGATTTTATATGGCGCCCCCTCCATCGGCGATTTACATGCGCTTACAAAAGAAATTGAATGGCATTGTTTTAACCATTATCTTCAATTTATTAGATATTATGTCACCCAATTTACATGCTTAACAAATTTCAAATAAATGCAAAAAAAATCTGAAATAGAATAAAAACACCCTTACCACAAAATAAAAATCCTGTAAATAAGTGAATAAATAATAATAATAGTAATAAATTATAAATACAATACTCAAGTGATTATGCATGGCAGATGTTGACAGGTGATTAATATTCTTGCCTCTGCTAACTTTAGCTTTGCACAGTTTGCAGATCACCTTGGTTGGTTCTACAGCACGGACTGTAAAGTGCTCCCAGACATCACTGCGATGTTTTTTTATGGTGGTGGAATAGCACTGTAAACAGGGGAATCATGCGCGTTTCTCTGAATCCATTTTCCGAAATATTACAAAAGAGACTAATCAAAAAGGAAAATTTCTGACGTAAAAATCACGGAGCTAAACAATGGTGCTATCTCACCACCCAACTCTCAGCCACTTATATTTTTTCTCCAGAGCATGCGCTGTTATGACTTGAAAATCACAACAAAGAAAACCAGCAATGACAACTTAAACAAATTTATTCTTCACTGATAAAAAACTACTTCTACACTGATTAACCTTATAATAACACTCTAATGCCACTATGTCACTGTTGCCAAAACAAAAACTCTGACCCTACCAACCAAAATCACAGCATACTAACAACATTCTGGAAAGATCTACAGGATTCCTGGGTAATCCCGCCCCCTCCAGGCAGAAGATGCCAGAAGCTTCTAGAAAGCACTAGTCTATTTCAAAGAAGTGATATTACATCAGATCATGTTTTGCTACAGACACACCACCAGAGGGCGCTGAGGAACAAAATAAATAGCTGATCAGCAAGGCAGCAAAAACAGCATGTAACAAATCTCCATTTACAAATGATATGCAGTGCTTTACATAAAATACTCATACATAACAGCGCGCACACACACACAAACTAACTTGGTTAGTTAAACAACAGCATGCCACAATTAAGCAATGCAACTCAGTGTCACTATTTTAGCGGTAAATAAAAAAATCAGAACTTAGCAAAACTGTCTGCAATGATAGCTAGCTACCAAACTCTCAGTCACAGGTATTTTTCTCCAGAGCGCCCGCACACAGACACAGACCAGCAACGCAGATTTAAAAGCCCACTCTAACGTCTATCCACTCTGCGAATCAACAGAAATACAGTCAGCATTTTAAAACTTTCTTGCGGCAACAGCCCAACAGTAGAACAAAGCAAACTACACTAACAGGCTAAAGACGACACGCCAGCCTCTAAGGCTCCCACTACAGACAATACCGTAGCCTGTTCATAATTAAATGTACTGGGGTGGGCACCATATAATTCACAATTTTGGTGCATGTTTGACCAAGGAAGGTTCCTGCAAAATTTTATTGAAATCGAATCAGTGGTTTCTGAGAAGAAGTGGAAAATGTATTGACCAGTTTTAGCCCCGCCCCTCAGAGCCCCTGGGGGTGGGCACTGTATAATTCACAATTTTGGTGCATGTTTGACCAAGGAAGGTTCCTACAAAATTTTATTGAAATCGGATCAGCGGTTTCTGAGAAGAAGTGGAAAATGTATTGACCAGTTTTAGCCCCGCCCCTCAGAGCCCCTGGGGGTGGGCACCGTATAATTCATAATATTGGTGCATGTTTGACCAAGGAAGGTTCCTTCAAAATTTTATTGAAATCGGATCAGCGGTTTCTGAGAAGTCGAAAATGTGAATTGTTTACGGACGCACGACGCGCGACGGACAAAAGGCGATGAGAATAGGTCACTTTGAGACTTCGTCTCGGTGACCTTAAAAAAGTTATTTTAGTCCAAAATACATCTGCTGTATAATGAAATACATTTTATAGCAATAGGATCTGTCGTCGTGATTCATATTACTGCAACTACCGTCGCTTTTATTGTATCCTCTCACTAGGGGTGTCAACATCTACACGTGTAAACGGGTACACGGATAACAAATCATAACCATTTAGAAAAATCAATAACCGTGCACACGTCATTTTTTCCTCCTCTTCCTCCTCGTTCATTTCTCACCAATATATATAGTAGTTTTAGGGGTGATAATGTTGCCTGAAAGCTTCAGATGATAACGTTAACTAACTATACACTTAAATGTTCCCACTAGTGGAGTTATCCGCATACAGATGCATGGGGCGCAATGTTTCGTTGATATAAAAAAAAAAAAAAAACCAGCAGCCATGGTCTGTGTCGCGTCACTTCAAGTTGACTCGGGGACGCGATGGCGGCGAACAACAAGCGGAGCACCGTGTGGCAGTTTTTCGAACAAACTGCCAGTGGAAATACTGTTGAGTGTAGGCTATGTCAGGCAAAGCTGGCTTACAACAGCTGTTATTGTTATTGTTATTGTTATTTTAGCCTATATTGTTGCGTGTTGTTGTACATTATATTGTTGGTTGGTGTTCTGTCGGCTTTTCACGACCTGATCACATATCCTCGCGTCTAAAGAGGAGGAAGAAAACATATTTTTTTCGCCAATTTCAGTGAATAATTGTGAGAGTCCCCTCTACTTTTTTAACTTTGTGGATATAAAGGTGAAGTTTTTCCTCTCACTTCAGCTTACTTTGGCTTTTTTGAGTTGCTTTCTCTCGCCAATTCCAGATTACTTTTTACTATGAGACGTATATCAAAATTCAGACGCAGCTCCGTTATAGAGAGGATGCAGTTTGCACTTTAAGTTTAAAAAAAATATTGTACAAAAGCGAGCAATAGTTAAAACAATGATTAAAAAAGAGGGTTAAACCTTTTTCAGCTTTCACTTGTACGTTTTCTTGTCTGTCAAAATGATAGATGATTTTATTTTCAACTCATTTTACTTTCTGTCATAAGTAGGCCTAAGCCTTAAAATGGTGAGATGGGTTGCCTACTTTTTAAGTTCTGTTCGCTGAATAAACGTTTTTGTCTGATAACGACTGGAATGGCTTTGATTTAATGGGATTAGTAGGTATTTGAATTGAGACAGAACCCTCTAGTGGTTTTATAGCGCAACTGCGATAGAAAAAGATCATAAATCTCCGACGTGTAACCGGATACACGTCGGTTAGAAGTCCCGTTTACACGTGTAGAGAAAATTGTAAACGTTAACACCCCTGCCTCTCACCATAATAATGTTCTAATTTAAATTACATCATTTCTGAATAAAATGTGTAATGTACCACTTAAATAAATATACAGAGAATAAATTTCTAGTTTCAAATAATTTATTCTGTCAATTCAGGAAAATTTTGTCATCAGCAACTGGGAACCAACAATGCACAAAAAATAATCCCTTGTATTAAAAGGAAAAAAATGCATTTAGTCAAGATTCTCACAATATCTTTTATGAGTATCAATGCCTTGAATTGTCCTTTTAAAATGGTTAGACGTTCTTCGACTGACTGCTTCCTCATTTGGAATTTTGCCGTCTTTTCCTTTTTCGGTGTTGATCCAAACAAGGTACCTGCATGCACAAAGGCAAAGAATAATGTGAAGAGACCAAGCCAGGGACACTTTAAAATCAAGTCATTTTAACAGTGCAATACCGCCAGAAGAACAACACAAACATACGTGCAAGAAGATCTTTATCCTCCTGTCAGGCATGAACGGGATGCACTCCAAGAAAGCTCACATAAAGCTCACAGCTGTTCAATACTTCAGGGACATCTGTCAGAACATTAAAATCACAGAAAATAGTTTAAGCAAAAAGGTCCTCCTAATTTTTAAAGTATGCATTACTCACTTCTACCAATGTGAATTTTACCCAGTTCTAGAACAATGGGCTCCAAAATTACAGACACCCCTGACGAGCAATGGACAAATAATTCTTAAAAAAAAAAAAAAAAACACACACACACACACACACACACACACACACATATATATATATATATATATACACACTTATAGCAAAATTCTAAATGACATGAGAGAAATACTGAACAATATTAATGTTCCAATAAAAAAAAATCAATTTCCTCCAAATTAAGGTTTCACAATTAATGGCACCCTTAAAGATTATTGTAAATAACATCTACAAAAATTAAACCAGGAAATAATTTCCACTTATTTTAGTTTTATCCAAGCGTTAAGGAACTATATTCAGCCAGTGCATCACTGCCTGTTTCACTAGGATACAATAATGAGGTATATTAACCTTCATCCTACCAAGTGGGGTCCATCTGGACCCCACACCTATATATTCGTTTGCCATTTTAAAGATATGTGACATACTGCCTCACCGTTGTATGAATTTGTCAAAATTTATGTCTTAATTAAAACACTAAAGCACCGGAAGATCAGCTTTCTGCATTGTGAAGGTATAATTAATTTGTTACTGGGACCCCAGAGTTAAACTTATCTGTCTTTTATTTTATAATTGAATAGCACACTGAAAGTTAACTTCTTTTTGGTTGTTTCAGATTCATAATGACCAACAGATTATTCCCTTGGTCACATAGATTAAGACATTATACAAAACACTACACTACAAAACAAAAGCCCTAAATTATTTTACAATTACTTTTTTGTTTTAAATTCTGTAAGAAAAGACAGAAGTTGTATCCAGAAAGTTTTACAGCTGCATGAGCTGCAAAAATCATGTATATGATGCCAAAATTTCTTTTGTGGTGCTATAGTTTGCTAAGTCTATGCTAGTTATTGCAATATTATTGCAATGTTATTGCATTTATAATACATCATTGATATTCAGCAGTAGTGGATTTTGTTCTTCAATAAAGTTATGTGTGTTTGCTGCACTGAATTTGTTCTTACTGCATTTATTTCAAGGTATTCCCTCCTGGGGTCCGCCTGGTAGTTTGTGTTTGTAAAATTGGCTGGTAGGATGAAGGTTAAGCAGTTTGCTCGAGGCTTGGCTGAGGAGTGCAATTCCCACAATTCCTGGGAAACAGGGATGGGACTTAAAGGGCATCTAAAGTCAATTCTCAAACGGGATGCTGAACGTCCAATGTTTACAAACAAATCACTTGCTTTTGTTGACATCTTGCATTGTCACATAACCAATTTCATTCATATAAACCAACGTTTTGTGTACATGCGTAGATAATCCTTCTATTTCGGTTCGTTTGCGCAGGTGCGGCTCGCTGATAGGCCGATAAACAAAAACAATGGGAATCGACTTTACATGCCCTTTAAACGTGCACTATGCAAGTTTGTTTGTTTTCTGCGCGATTATATTTTTGTCTCAATTCGCTGACATTGCCCCAGGATCCGCTAGCTGCCTGCCCCTGGATTCACTTTAAAAAAAACCCCGGGCTCTGGAGACCACACAGGCGTCACAAACTGCAAATAAACACAACTGTGCCCCATAACATAACAAACCGTTCCAGCCAATCACTGGTAAGAGTTGACAGTTACAGAAGTATGGGAGGGAGGAGCGGGCTACCCCTGTTTTGTTTGACTTTGAACGTCAACAGAAGTGATGTCAAACAAACTTGCACAGTGCACCTTTAACTCGTCCACATTCATACTCCAGATCGGTAACAGGCAAGGCTCTGTCGTGAATATGTAATAAACGATTTGGGTGTGCCATCTAGTGATAGAATAGTGTAACTGCATGCAGAAATAGAGCAGCTCCATGTCCACTGGCGTCTACATCTGCACAGGGGGGTGAAAGTACCCTGTTTCTGTGAGGAGAGCCCTCATCCATTGCTCTCCGTCTCTGAGGAGCAGGCTGGTCCCTCCACAGCACTGCCCTGCCCCACTAACTCATCTCATCAGGACACATCAGAATTTCAGCCACACAGAAGCCACATCAGTCTATGAGTCTCATGCTGAGAGACAGACTGCTGCGTTGGAGGCACTGGTGAGGCCAGATCAGGAGCGCTGGAGAAGGCAAAGGGAGTGAAGGACAGGTTTAGAAAATTACCTGTTAATGTTAACCAGTCTTGGAAAAATCACCACACGGCTACAATAACTTAGGAAAAAAATCATGATAGAGCTATTGCAGGAGAAGTCACAGTAGAAATAACACAAAATTTAATGTATGCCACTTATGAGTGACTTCTGTATTATGGGCTATACCAGGGGTGGGCAATTCCGGTCCTGGAGGGCCGGTGTGTATCCAGGTTTTCATTTTTATCAATTACCCTGACTAATTTATTTAATTGGTTGCATTTACAAATATACATTTGTCCAATGATTAGATCAAAGAAAAATGTTTTATGAAGGGAGACAAGCACAGTCTTTGGTGGTCATTCATGATAATTAAAAGAAATGCGCCTGAAATGTCAGATTTCATAAATGGTTGGGCTAATTTAGACAATCAACTAAAGGCCAGAAGTTGGTGTGAAAACCAGGGACAGATACTGCCCTCGTTGCCCACCTCTGGGCTATACCGTAGGATCACTTCTTCCACAAATTGTTGAATTTTTGGGAGGAGATCTAGAACTGAATGCTGCCTCATAGCATCTTTAGCACAATGTTTACTTATGGAGTCAACTCTTTCAGTGGGCTCTACGAAAGACAACGATCAACAGAACTTGCAGTGGCGACATTTTTAGTAGTCAAGATTTAACCTTGTTGAATATGTATTGACAAATATATGGCATTGCTGCATGCACTATTGGACTGATCTGTAGGCCTACATGAAACAGCAACATCGCCCCAATATGACAAGCGGCCAAGCCAGGTGCATGGTCACAGGGCATAAAATCTCTGTCAAGGGGAGTATCGTTAGAAATGCTTTGAATAACCGCAATAATTTGACCGCATTCTTATAATTATTTTAAAATCATTTTTACTGTCGCAGCGACTTACCTCCACAGACGATGTTCCTCATGTCCATTTTCATGAAGTAAAATGATATAATCGAGGATATCGAGCCAGTGAGCTCACAGTGCGTTAGCTGCAAAGTTGACTTGAGCATCTCAAACATTAGTGTGCCATACTCGCACTTTTGTTCCACTTTAGCAAATAATAATAATAATGAAAACAAGATAATAACAATAGCATACAAAACGCAATGGGAACTTCCCTTTATAACTAGTCCAAGACTACCGTTAGCATGGGAGTGCTAGCTTGCTACTTCAAGCTCAGTAACACTTAGCCAGTTAACTTACCAAGCCTCACGTTTGTTTTGAGGACGTCAGGCGAGTGAACAGATGATTCTTCAATGATTGAAATAACAAAAATATGAACTTTAGACCATTCAGATTTAGAAATATTTACTTAAAGCAAAATGTACAGCTGTATACAGCTGAATCATATGTCTAGTGATGTCACGCAAAATAGCTTGTTAGTACGGTAGTGGTAACTGGCAGCAGCTAAAAATAACTGAAACAGCTCGCGCTGAGAACTTAACCGCCACAGTTAGAATATTAGCTCCTGAGGGACTTAAATGGTGAGTCAGCCAGAGGTTGGTAGCAGGCGACCGTACGTAAAGTTTGCGTCCTCGGTCTCTTGGTAGTCAAATAAATGAAAATGTGCCATTATATTTATAGTTGTGCATCTTTTTAAATTTGCTGCTCGCGATGATCCTGGTATCCTCCGAACAGGCATGGATTGAACAGTTGTCCTTGCCCTGGCGGTAGCATGTGGTCCAGCAACATTCCCAGCTGGGCAATCAGTAACGTGGCTTTGATGTTATCTGAGCCTTTGAGGAGAAAAAAAAACGCAGCAGTGCACATGTCCGCAAAAAAATACATATTGCAAACGCACTAGGACGTAACGCAGCATGGACCCTCACATGAATTAATACATCCCTCCGGTGGAAAAAAATAGGGGCTTATTAACATAAAACACTGCATTAGAAGTGTATTTAACGTTCAGACATTTCAGTAATTGGAATGTCATTGGTAAGCAGATGTATTTTACTCGGCGAGTTTACATGACAAACGAGTAGCCCAAGTCATGAAGATTTTGGCAGGCTATGACAGCAAGCTTTGCTGATGTACAGGTAGTGACTGCAACCGACAATTAAAATAAAAATAATAGCGACCTAAATGACATTGTTTTGACGTTGGTAAATTGTCGGGAATCCGCCAGTGAAAATGCTGTCATTGCCGACGCTGGCCCAACGTCGGGAAACCGTCGGAAATCTGCTGGTGAAAATGCTGCCACTGCCGACGATGGCCCGACGTCGGTAAACCATCGAAAATCTGTTGGTGAAAGAACTGCTCCTGCTGACGTCGGCCCAACGTTGGCAAACGAGCAGAAATCCGCTGCCGACCGAGGCCGACCAACACTGACCTTAAACCAACGTTAGCCTGACGGAGCTTGCTATCTGGGGATCTACCAAACACATTCAGGCAATTTACATGCTGAACGAAGCAAAGTTAATGCCTTCAAAATCATCATCCTCTACCCGTCAATTACTTTCACCCCCTTCCCTTTTACTTTGATTACAAATTGAGCAAACAGTTGATTCGCTCAATTAACAATTTAAATTGATAGGCAGTCCAATTTATTTCGATATAACTTTTGTTTGTCACATTTTTAAATTTAAATGACCATGAAAAATGACAGAGCTGCCTGAATGTGTTTGCTGGATTATTTCTAGTTTTAGATTTGGCCTCTGTGAGCGAATGTGTTAATAATAACATAACATAACATGACATAACATGAGTGGCAAGAACAGGCCGTTCAGCCCAACTAGGCTTGCCAGTTTCTTTTTACTATTGTGAATATATCACTTCAGATTCTCAATGACTCAATGGTATCTAGCTTTAAGTCAAGTCTGCTCTTGAGAATTCCAAAGGTTTCTGCCTCAATAGGCTAATCTACATGTCACGTTCGATAAGCTTAAACAAAATATTTTCCATCTTCCTCTGTCAGTGCTTCTCAATTTCGGGCCTGGGGCACCCCTGCGTATGCTGGTTTTTGTTCCAACCACAATTGCAATCACTGGATTTTTAACAAGCTGTCAGTTTGTCTTAACCGAGTGCATTTATGTTTAGCGCAGTTAATTATCCTATGAAGCCACATTTTAATGAATATCCACACATACCATGAAGTGGAAAGAAATCCATATCCATATTAGGCACGTTCATACAGGAGAAAGAATGCGATTAGGATCGCGATCCAAAAATTGATTTTTTTTTGCATGCATTCACACGTGGCAAATTCGCACTTGCACTACTGCGAAGCTCGGAGAATGTCCGAACTGCGCGTGCCTGAAACTTGACCGAATAATGACCTCTGTAAGGGGATTTCCTGCGCCTGAACATATAAATATACAAACGAGCGAGAGCACATAAACAGCCGATTGCGAAACACAGGATGTTGGCCTGCGCGACATGACTTGTGGGATGGAATAAAACAATTTTCAATTCGCGATTCCGTTCACACACTCTGCGCTGGGCAAATAATCACGCTGCTTCCCGAAAAATTGCAAGAGCTACTGCGAATTCGATCGCGATCAGGATCGCGCTAATTAGTGAGATTTCTTTGTGTCCACACACAGAAAAAAAATCGAAAATTTAATCGCGCTCGGAAAATCAATTTTTAAATCTCACTTTTTCCCGTGGGTGTGAATGCCCCTAATCAGTGGGTTCCTAATTAGTGAAACTGTGAACACATGGTTGTGAAAACGCAACTTATTAGGCGAGCAAATGATAAGAGTCAAACCTGCCTAGTGTCATGTTAATGTCACTAAGTTCAAGCAAATTATTTCTAAAGAATGCAAAACACCTGACTTCAGCTACCTAATTTGGAACTGAATGATTTTCTCAGTGTCTAATTTGATCTGTTTGAAAATGTTGTCCCCTGAATTTGCTTGCAATATGGTAACATAGGTACAATGGCCCTCATTTATCAAACTTGCGAAGGATCTGGTGTAGATTCTGGTGTAAATATCAGCGTACGGCAGGTGTCACGTCTGATTCACTAAAATTGTGTACGTCGCTGATTTCGGTGTAGAACTGGCGGGGCGTTGATAAATCTGGTGGCTGAAAACAATTGTAATTTACATGGCACACCCCTATAAATTCACGCTCCGGGAGGCATAATCCTAACCTGGTAAAACCAGACTCCGCTACTTCGCTTTGCTTCGTATACAGAGTCTGGCCAGTCGTCATTAACAAGTGTTTACTTCCTGGTGGGTGGGCACTTGTCTGAAGTTTAAAATCATTGGTGCTCCCGTAAACTAATCGCTAACGTTTGGCGATGACGTATGTTACGCGCCGGCTCAGCCGCCTAGTACATCTGCTGTAAACACAGTCCTTCATACCAGGAATGCAGCGAAAACAAACTGAGCAGTACATTAAAGTTAATACTGTACCCATACATATGCCCATCTACCAAATTTTAGCCTTCACTCATTCACTTAAAAGAACCAAAGGTGCTCTTTCTGTTCTCCTTACAAGAAACAAACTGTTGAGCTTTCGTTTTTCCTGCAGATACTGCTGCTGTTGAAAAAAAACGTAAGAGACCCGAAACCAACGGCAGAATTGACGAGAATAACGCATTATTTACATCAGGACGAAATCTGTGTTGACACGAAAACTGAACCGTTAACTATACTTGCGCTAACATCATACCGAGCTCGCTATCTAACTTTACAGCAACACAGTTTGGCTCTAAGCGTTTGGGTGTCTGAGACAGCCATTTCATTCATGGATAATAACAACATAACACTGAGAGAGCGAATAGATCTAGTGACACGAACAAAAACATGGCTTTTAAAAAGTTTGCTGCTAACTTAAATTGTGTGAAATTCGCGGGCAATGAAACACCAGAAGCTACAAGCTAGCTGAGGTGGGTCGGCTGTCTCTCACAGAAATGAACAGGGTGCCTATTTCATGATGGCTATTAAGTAGATATGACAATCTGTAGGGAGTTGCGCTACAACATCATTGCCATTCAAAAAACTAACCAAACATTCATCTTGTTGTGGCTATAAGTCGCTGATACCTGGGATTTTCTCCACGACAGAGCGAATGTCCTCCCATGTATCTACGTCCGTGGCCATTGTTGATTTCGGAGACTACAATTTCATACTCGGTGCAGCTGCTACATCATGGCTCTCGGCCATGCCATCTGTTCGTTGGTTGGTCCGGCGGACTTTCTGCTGAGGTAAACGAGGCAGAGCTCCGAGTGACTAGACTGAGTACTGAAGCAAAATGAAATTAAGCGGAAGTACGAAGGCTGGCGGTGCCAGGCTAGCATAGTCCTGCCACTTTACGATACGGACTCTCGAAAGACGAAAAACTTCACTGAGGAGGAAACGGAAATTATCACATCCGAGGTGGAGAAACAAAATAATTTTATTCGGAAGCCTTAAGAATGGCATAAAGGGAGTCCAGAAGGCTGCAGTTTGGAAAACTATTGCTGCTGCGGTAAACACCGTTGGGGTGGAAAATCGGAATGCAGCAGAGGTTTGATTTAATTAATAAATTCAACTTGTAGATCCATGATATTTCATGTGATATAGCCTTCATAACTGACAATCCAAATGCTTTACATGTGCGTTCAGTGGTCCGATTTAAACATCGCCACCAAAACTGATTGCTGCGCTCAGGCGCAGCAGCGCACGGACCGGTGGAGGCCAACCAGGCTCAAACCTCCAGCTGTCACCGTTCGAGAAGCGCATGGCAGCACTGATAGGCTCCCCCTCCATCGTGGGAATACGAGGCGGTGGGGACACGGATGAGTCCCCACCGCCTCGATTGGAGCTGCATGAGGGTACTAGTTAAAATAGTCTGCAGAGATCACTCTTCATTGTACTTTTTTAGTATTACTCCACAACATTTTATTACAAAACTAACATGACTCTCTCTCCACCCCCCACTTAGAGGATGCAGAGCCAGGTCCAAGCACAGGAGTGGGCCCCTCACCCTCCGCTGCTCCACCTCCACCGCCGCCACCACCACGAGGCGCTGCTCCACCACCGCTGCTGCTCCAGCTCCGGCTCGGCTGCCTGCTGGAGCTCCGGCTCCGGCTCCGGCTCGACCGCATGCCGGAGCTCCGGCTCTGGCTCGGCCGCGTGCCGGAGCTCCGGCTCCGGCTCGGCCATGTGCTGGAGCTCCTCATTTCTCAAATTCACGATTGATATGCTTCAAAAGTTTGAGTATCAAAATTTTCATTTGAACATGAGGATGTTCCGTGAATTTTAAATAAAACATTTAAATATTTAAACAACCCGGTCTGAGTACTATTTGCCCAAGTTTTAAAAGATCTATAACTTTTCCATCAAATCCTGGCTGTTAAAGCAGAATATAAAGGATAAACTTTAATTCTGCATTTTAATCTGGATTGAAATGATGTAAAATTGATGCAATTTAGATGTTATGTTGATATTTCAATATTGTTTCAACATTTCTGATATTGAGATACCATTGATTTCCTGTTTAGTTGTAGTTTCAATATTAATTTTGGGTGCAAACATGATGTGGAATCAACATCAGAGTCCAACATTGATTCAATTAACCTTGCCAATGGAATGCTGATTCAACATCGTTTCAATGATGACATCTTGCTATTAGGGTAAATGGCTTAATTGCAAGTTAGGCAAAGTACACGGGAATTGATTTAAGGTAAGCTAATTATGCCAAGGTGAAGAAAGCTGTCCAACCTAGCTGCTAATTAGTGGACTTCAAATCGCACTTCTTTCCGGAAACATTTCAAATGGCCTTTGTTCCACATGGCATTAGGGGGTTGTACTACGAAGCTGGCTTTGTGACTAAGCTTAAGTAAAACCCGGAGCAGCTCCTTTTACTTCAGTCCGTGTTCCAGAGTTGAAGAGGTTCCAGCCTGGAAGACTGCCCATGTAACTCCATTACATAAAGGTGGCACCACTAATGAGTTAAATAATTATTGGCCAATTTCTAAGCTACCATAATTGGCAAATTTTAGAAACCTTAGTTAACACTCAACTCAAATCCTACCTCTCGTCTTATTCAATTCTCAGTCCTCTTCAATCTGGGTTTAGATCAAATCACAGTACAATCACTGCTGTCACTTTGGTTACAAATGACATATTAACTGCGTTAGAAATAAGCATTGTACTGCCCTTTTTGTAGACCTTTCTAAGGCATTTGATACCGTAGACCATCATTTGCTCCTAAAAACACTTTCAAATATTGGTATGGATATTACTGCTTGTAAATCCTTTCAGAACTATCTGCATGAGAGGCATCAGAGCGTGAAGGCAGGAAATTTCCAATCAGAGCTGTTACCCATCTCAAAAGGTATACCGCAGGGCTTGATTTTGGGTCCTATCCTTTTTACTTTGTACATAAATGATATTGCCTCTACACTAAAAAACTGCCAAGCCCATTTTTATGCTGATGATATGATTGTCTATGGTATAGCAGATTCTGTACAACTGGCAACTGAAAGACTCCAGATAGCATTTAATGCCCTGAAAGAGGCACTCTTAAGCCTTAAACTCATTTTAAATGCCAGTAAGACTAAATTTATGCTTTTTACAAATGCAAAAAATATTGACCCTGAGTCTATGCATCACCACGGCAAATGGCTCCTCCATTGAGAGAGTCTCAGAGTATAAGTATCTTGGAATATGGATTGATCATAAATTCAATTTCAAATATCATATTGGTAACCTTGTCACTAAACTCCGTCAGAAAGTTGGCTCCTTGTACAGAAACACATCTTGCTTTCCCATGTCTTGCAGGAAAAGAATTGTGGAAGCAACCTTCTTGTCTGTTCTGGATTATGGAGATGTAATTTATACATCGACATGCTGCCGCTACAACATTAAAGCCGCTTGATTCAGTTTATCATTCCGCCCTTAGATTTGTCACAGGTGCAAGTTATAATACTCACCACTGTCTTTTATATGATATGGTTGGTTGTCATCTCTTTAAATGAGGTGAAATAGGCTCTGGTTGTTGTTTATACTGAAGGCACTTCTTGGTAAATTGCCGTCTTACATTTCCATGTTACTAACGCAGTATGATAACCCTTGTCCTACTCGTTCAAATGACTGGCTTATGCTTGAGGTCCCTTGTGCTCGGACTGAGCATGGCAAGACCGCCTTCCAATTCTCTGCTCCATATTCCTGGAATTTACTACACAGCACTTTAAAACTGGTCTCTCTTCCATCATTCAATTATAAAATAATAATGTATAATTACGAGATAGTTATTTTCAAGGCAAATGCATAACCAGAACTTCATTCCAGACATACCGGCTGGGCGGAGTGATTTCAAAAGCATATGTTTACTGCAACTACCCGCAAGTCGCAATGTCTGAGGTGCGCACTGTGTTAATCCGCCCAGCGGGTTACTCAAGAAAGTAGTTCTGAGTATTTGCTTCATGTGTCGTAATGTTTCATAATAATACTTAATCATTTCATAGCGTGGTGAATGTGCAGGTCACAAGTTGTCCACGAGAGCGTTTTGGAGCTGCTGGATTGCGCATTTGAAGAGTTTTGAAGGAGCGAGGGACCTGCACCGTTCACTTTCATTATATTCGCTTAGCAGCTCGCGTCTTTCCACCGTCGAATCTCAAAACAATGGGCACGGATAACTAAAGGTAATGTACCTACTAATATAACTGTAGGGATTACGACAATAGGCCAATTTGCCAAAATCTTTAAATATCCCTTTAAACCAGTGCAATTGACCGCCAAGTATCAAATCTAGATCGCAGGCATACGGTTAGTCTCGATAAATCATTTTTTAGGTCAAATTTAATTGAGACTGTGTCTGTTCCCCGAATCCCAATAAAATCAAAAAGGAAGAATCATGGTGTCGTCCACAATAACTTGACCTTCATTGAAATAAACTATATCAACACCTGTATGAATACAAAACCCTTTCTCAAAATTGGACTACTTAATTTAAGATCACTTAACTCGAAAGCAGCTTTTGTGAACGAATTAATCTCTGATGATAGTCTTAATGTACTATGCCTCACAGAAACTTGGCTGAAATCAGATGAAAACTCCTCTTTGAATGAAGCTTCTCCACCTGGTTTTATATACTCATAACCCCTGTCTTGACTGGAAAGGAGGGGGTGTTGCTGTTATTGATAATGACTCCTTTCACTCAGTGCCCAAACTGCGACATAAATTTGATTCATTTGAGGTACTATTAATTAATTTTTCATTGCTTGGTTCAAGCATGAACTCCATCCCTGCTCAGCCTATTGCTCTGGTGATAGTCTATAGGCCACCCAGTCAATATTCTGGCTTCATGCATGACTTCTCGGAATTCCTTTCTGAATTAGTTTTAAGCTATGATAGAATTGTTATTTTGGGTGACTTTAACCTGCATTTCGAGAGGGTAGATGATTCTTCAACATCCATTTTCACTAATCTCGTGGAGTCGGTTGGCTTCACTCAGAGTGTCATCGGCCCAACAAATATTCATGGTCATACTTTAGACCTGATTTTAAGCTTTTGTGTTGAGATTGCCAATGTTGACATCCATTCACACAATCCCAGCTTATTGGACCATTTTCTTATAACATCCTGTCTACAAATGGCCCTCCCTGTATTATCAGAAACTAGGATGTACACTAGTCATACTTTCACTGCCACAACGTCTTCACAATTCATTGAAGTACCACCAACTTATCTTGATTATCCAGTCAGCCCCCTCTGTATTGACGAAATGGCAGATAAGTTTGCTAATGCTCTCCGTAGTACCCTCGATGTAGTTGCTCTATTGAAATTTAAAAAGGCTACTCAGAAGAAGAGACCAGCCCCATGGTACACTGACCAGACGTGGATTCTAAAGCAAAAATCCCGTCAACTAGAATGCAAATGGCGCTCCACTAAACTCCAGGTATTCCACTGTGCTTGGAAAGAGAGCCTTGTTGCGTGTCTTCTAAATTTTGCAAATCTTATACAAGAAAATAAAAATAACCCTCGATTCTTGTTCAAAACAGTGGCTAAATTAACGAACAACCATGCTGCAGGTACCCCTCAAATTCCAGCCTCCTGCAGCAGTGATGATTTTTTAAAAATTCTTTAGTGGCAAAATAATTGGAATTAGAGAAAATATCATTGCTTCCCTTGCAGTTGGTGAAGGCCTTAACTTAAAACCTCATGCTATGCATATAAACCAATTTGATTCATTCTCTCCCATATCTCTGACCGAACTTTGCAAATTAGTCACTACTTCCAAATCAACAACTTGTCTCCTAGATCCCATCCCAAGTAAGTTATTGAAGGAACTCCTGCCCATTTTTGGCAGTCCAATTCTGCACATAATCAATTCTTCCCTGATTTCAGGTTCGGTTCCGACTTCATTTAAGATGGCTGAATTTAAGCCTCTACTCAAAAAAAAAAAAAAAACCAAATTTAGATCCAACAGTTTTGGCTAATTATAGGCCAATCTCAAACCTTCCATTTTTATCTAAGATCCTTGAGAAATGTGTTGCCCAACAGCTTACTTTTTTCCTGCAAATGAATAAGGTACATGAGAGGTTTCAGTCTGGCTTAAAAAAACATCAGCACTGAAACGGCCCTCGCTGTAGTAATGAATGATCTACTTCTCTCCATGGACTGTGGCCGCATCTCTGTCCTTGTCCTACTTGATCTAAGTGCTGCCTTCGATATGATAGACCACCATATTCTTCTTTACAGGCAAGAAAATCTGGTTGGTATTTCTGGACTCGCCCTTTTATGGTTTGAGTCTTATCTTTCTGACAGATGTAAGTTCGTTAGAGTAAATGGTAATTCCTTCGAGTATTCCAAGGTAAATTTTGGAATACCTCAAGGATCTGTTCTGGGCCCTCTGCTGTTTTCCTTATACATGCTTCCCCTTGGAAACATCATAAGTAGATATGTGAAGTACCATTGTTATGCAGATGACACACAGCTTTATATATCTTTTAAGCCAGGTGAAATTGGTCCACTAACTAGATTAGGAATGTGTCTTAAAGCTGTTAAAGCATGGATGACGCAGAATTTTCTCTCTGTAAATCCAGATAAGACTGAAATATTGGTAACTGGTCCCAGATAGCTCAGAAACACATTCCTCAAGTTTTCACTAGAAGTTGATGGACTCTCGGTTTCTGCCAAAGCAGTTGTCAAAAACCTTGGTGTCACCCTCGATTCAGAACTCTCTCTCCACTGTCATATTAATAACATTATAAAAGTGGCTTTCTTCCATCTTAGAAACATGTCTAAACTGAGAAAAATGTTGTCTCTTCAGGACGCCGAAAAAATTGTTCATGCATTTGTGTCCCCTCGGCTGGACTACTGTAACATTTTACTGTCAGGCTGCACCAGTTCTACCCTGAATCGCCTTCAAATAGTGCAGAATGCTGCTGCTAGGGTTCTGACCAGGACGAAGAAATATGACCACATTAGCCCAGTACTCAATAATCTTCACTGGCTGCCTATCAAATTTAGAATTGAAAATAAAATTCTACTGCTTACCTACAAAGCCTTAAATGATTTGGTCCCAGGATATCTTAGTGCACTTCTCGTTCCTTACTCCCCTCCAAGATTACTTCGTTCGCAAGGTGCTGGATATTTGAAAATTCCAAATATATCCAGAGTTACATTTGGAGGCAGAGCATTCTCGTACAAAGCCCCAGTCTTGTGGAACAATCTCCCAACAAACATTCGAGCCTCAGACACACTCTCTGTCTTCAAGAGTAGGCTAAAAAACCTTTTTAGTCAAGCCTATGATTAGTTCATGATTAGTTATGTATAAACATTTATTTGGCTCTGGTGGGACTGTTTACAACCTAGTTTTATGATGGGTTCACAAAATATTGGAAGCCAGAGTTAAGTAAATCCATGTGGAACCGGTGGCACTGAGCATGCATTAACGGTGCCAAAGGGACTTGCTACAGCCTTAGTCACTGGGGAGGTCCACATAGTACTGGTAGTAGTGTTTAGCAAATCCATGTGGAACCAGTGGCACTGAGCATGCATTAACGGTGCCAGTGGGGCTTGCTACAGCCTTAGTCACTGGGGAGGTCCATATGGTAGTGGTGGTAGTTAAGCAAATCCATGTGGAACCGGTGGCACTGAGCATGCATTAACGGTGCCAGTGGGGCTTGCTATAGCCTTAGTCACCGGGGAGGTCCACATGGTACTAGTGTTTAGAAAATCAAAAGTGATCTTCCAGCCTGGTGTAAGTGTAGGGCCTCTGTGCTGCAGGAAGTGGATGGAGGGGTGTTGACTGTTTCCTGACCAGTCAGCTCCTAAATTCTTACTTGGCACATGACACAGGACTGTATTTTTTATTAATATGCAGTAGTTTTATCCAGTGCCTCACCCCCCTTTTTTCTGTGTCTCTTTCCGAGGATCTTTCCATCCACAACCCTGAGTCCTGGACCGTCCTAGCCCTGTCCCTCACCATGAGCGCTGGCTGCTGCTC
Organism: Gymnothorax javanicus; assembly: GCA_029692085.1. Classification (NCBI taxonomy): domain Eukaryota; kingdom Metazoa; phylum Chordata; class Actinopteri; order Anguilliformes; family Muraenidae; genus Gymnothorax; species Gymnothorax javanicus. The sequence goes on along the minus strand of CM056208.1, from coordinate 12,544,680 downwards.
TGCCGTGCAAAGGCAAAACACCGTAACATCACTTTTGGTCAAAAATGAGTTATTGTCATTTTGGGGGTATTGAGGACCCTTTTTATCATGTGGATGAATATTTTGAGTCAATTTGATTGTTTTTATGAAAAAATCAAGGTCTGTGTCAACAGTACCTCCGAAAATCGAACAAGAAACCATGACAGAATGCCGTAACTGCAGTTACGGTGCTTTGGCTTTGTTTCGGGACACTGACGTTGAGTTAAGGTACTCTGGCTTTGTTTATCCGCGCATCAAAGCGATGTTACTGTACAGCCCTGAAGTTACGGTACTCTGCCTCTGTTTTATCGCCCACCAAAGTTTGCCACGCTTGAGTTACAATCTATGCATTGTCACCAAAATCTACTCACATACACATATTACACCTGAAAAAAAGTATACTGCCACTGAAAAAGATTTTGTGGAGTGGTTTTATATATTATGTTTAAGAATGGCATACCGCTCTCGAGGAAAACTGATGGTGGAGATGGCTTTCAAACGAAGACTTTTTTTTTTTTTTGAGGATTTGTAGTGCTTGAGTTTTTTGTTTTTAAATCGGGACTTTTACTCTACTACATTTAAAAATAAAAAGCACACTTTTACTTCGTTACTTCGACAATGGCCACTACGTAACTTGTTTCAAATTAAAATATGAATGTAATGTATCATTTAAGGATTATCTGGATTTGGTATGTTTGAGAGGAACAACGATGCTCGGCATCTTTGTGCAGATGCATCCGCCAGCCGACATAGCTCTGCAAATTTATGCACGCAGTTACAATATTATATCACTAGATGGCACACCCGGATCAGTTATTGAATATTCACAAGCAAGCCGAGCTTAACCCTTTAAGGCCTAATGCAAAAATCCCAGCAGAGAATCATGCTGCCATTTTTACCATAGTAACCTGTATCTAGGCTGAAGCACAGCTTCTCAGCTTTCAGGAACAGTTGGAATTTTTTTCTACTGCGCAAAACTTACAGTAATTACGGTACTTTCAAAATTACGCGCATATCTGTGTCGGCAACGACACGTTCTTAAAATGCGCACATGCTGTCCCGGTTTAAATGGGTTAAACACGGTTTAAAATATGGACGAGTTCACTCCCATCCCTGTTTTTCAGGAGTTGCCTGAATTTAACTCCTCAGCTAAGCCTGATGTGCAAACTGCTCAATATGCAGTACCTGTCAAAAGTTAGGACATACCCACTTTTCTCTTACAATACATGTTAAATAGGCACTCTTTATTTCTTTATTTTGGAAAAAAAAAAATCTAATTCTTAAATCCATCAAACTAACCAGCATTTTGTCATCAAATTTGCGGAGCATACTCACTTTTTGTTTTTTACTAGAGCAGTTATATGGCTATAATATGTTTGCTGCTGAGCAGCCGTCTAAGTTGCCAAAGATGTGCTGCACTTGTAGTTTGCTCTTCGACATTTTTTGCCCAATTAGTTCCAAAACAGCTTGTCTTTAATTTGGCTGTTGGAAAATGTAAGGAGCTTGTTTGTCTGATTACTTTGCAAAATATGGCTTCTTTTCGAATTCTAAAATTTTGGACACTATTCAAACAAGAATATTGTTCTCTTTTAATTTCTGACTGTTCACCTCTTACCAGATTCAATTTGAGATTATATAGAGAAGTTAAGTTACATTTCTCTAAAAAGAGTGCTGTGACATTAGCAAAGTGTGTCCAAAATTTTGACTGGTACTGTACTTTCCCTTTGTATCTATCCAGCAGTTCAAAAAATTGATCTCTTGCTACAGAAACAATCGTCCTCTGTAGCAACCACTTCAGCTTCAGTGAGCCAATGGTATCTCAATTAGTAGTTCAGAGAAATCAGTTTTCTGAAGCAAAAATTCGACATGGTATTGATCCTATGCCATTCTACTATTAATTATAACCTAAGCATGACCTAAGCATGGTCATGGTCACTGAAGGAGCAACAACTCCGAACAGCGACTGCACGCAATACAGGCAATACAGGAAAACAACAGAGTCAGGAGAAAAGCTGAGTGATAAACTTTCTCACAAACTCTGTAATAGAGCCTTTTTTTTTTTTTTTTTTTTCTGAACTAAGAAAATGATTAGAACGGGAAAAAGCGACAAACAAAGCGACAAACCAAGCCCGCCGGATCTTGCAACAATTGTGGAGACCCTCGAAGAATTGAGAAATGAAATGAGGGAGAAGCTGGACCAGCTTTTGAAGGAAAACGGTGATCTCAAAAAGGAGATTGCCAAGAAAGACGCACAGATTCAATCTTTATCAAGCAAACTGGAGGAGCTGGAGCAACAAGAGAAACGTAATGATGTAATCCTGACAGGGCTCAAAATCGAACCCAGGAGTTATGCCAGGGCAGCAGCGAAGGACGACGATGGAGGCGAGGAGGACAATAAATCTGTGGAAATGCAGGTGGTGGAATTCCTTCGGACCAAAAGTATTTCTCTGGACCCCAGCAATGTGGATTCATGTTATCTGCTACCGAAAAGGAGGAAGCAGAGACCGAATGCAGCAAGGGCCGTGTTACTACGACTTACAAGCAACAAGCACAAAATCGCTCTGTTGAAGCAAGGGAAAAATCTCAAAGGATCCAATGTTTTCATAAATGAAAACCTCACCAGGCACAATGCAACCATCGCATGGAAAGCTCGCCAACTAAAGAAAGCGGGGAAGATACACAGCACTTGGACGGCTAACTGCAGAATTTTCATCAAACCAAATGGGTCACCGGAAACTACCAGACCGGTGCTGATCAAGATGATGCGGGATTTGGAGAGTTTTGACCACTGAGGCAGGTTAAAATCCCTGACAAATCTCTATGAGCAGTTATCTGATAAACCAAGCTGTAGATCAGGAAACTGGTTTTTCAACAACAAGTCACCAAAACTCAGGAATAGACCCTAATGAAGAAATAGATCCGGACAACCATTTTTTTTTTTTTTTTACAAACGCATGCGGATACTTTACTTTAGACGAATTTAACAAGAACATTAAAATGGAAGGGAGTTTGTCCATTATCCACTTCAATAGTAGGAGTCTATATGCAAACTTTGACCAAATAAAGGAATACCTTCTGTCTTTTGCTAATCCGTTCAACATCATCGCACTATCGGAAACTTGATTAAAGAAGAAAAGGGCAAGGACTTCTACATGGAGGGTTACAACTTCGTGTGTAAGAGCAGACTGAACAAAGCTGGTGGGGGTGTTGGACTATTTATTGATGAGGCCATAAACTTCCAGGTACTAGAATGCAAATCAATTGTTGTGGAAAATGTAATGGAATGCCTTACAATTGAGATTCCTAGGTTGAAAGGTAAAAATACGGTTATTTGTTGTGTGTACAGAGCACCGGATTCGCAAATTGATGTTTTTAGTAAATGTATGGATGAATTACTTGTCAATATGAACCAGAAAAATGTTTTTATGTGTGGGGACTTTAATATTGACTTGATAAATCCAAATAATAGCTCTATAATAGAGGAGTATATTGACACCATGTATGCCATGGGTATGCAACCATTAATCACAAAACCAAGCAGGATTACTAGACACAGTGCCACCTTGATAGATAATGTGTATACTAATGTATTAGATTCTGAAATATTTAGTGGCATTATGATAAATGATATTACTGATCATCTACCAGTTTTTGCTATTTGTAACTGCAAATTAGATATAAGGGACCAGGCTAGATTGAAAACCCTGGAACACACAGAAATCAGAATTAAAAGCGAAAAAAGGCTAAAGAAACTAGAATCAGATATGTTGAACCAGAATTGGGATCATGTATTAACAGAGAAAGATCCAAACAGAGCCTATGAGGCTTTTCTATGGACAGTAAACTCCCTGTATGATAAACACTGTCTAGTCAAAATAACGAACAAACTGAAGCAAAACAAAGAGAGGAAACCTTGGGTTTCAAAAGTACTGGCAAATGCCTGTAAGAAGAAAAATATATTGTATAAGCAGTTTCTGAGAGAAAGAACTGAGAAAGCAGAAATTTGGTACAAAAATTACAGAAACAAAATGACAAATTTACTAAGGAAACATAAAAAAGAGTATTATGAAAAGCTTTTATTAGAAAATAAACATCACACCAGAAATCTCTGGAATATAATAAAGAACGTCTTTGGGAGGACCCCGAGGAGGAGTACCCGCATTCTTTAATATAAATGGCAAAAAAGGTAGAGGACAAGGAATTGGTTGTGGAGAATTTTAACAGTTATTTTGTGAATGTTGGGCCAGAACTACCAAAGGGTATTAAATCCTCACACCTAAGATGGGACTACCTTGACAAGGATGAGGAAATCCAAGACACAATGACACTAACTCCTGTTACCGAATCTGAAATTAGATCAATTCTGAAAAATTGTACAGCTAAGACATCTGTTGATGTAAACCAATTAGATATGAAATTACTGAAAACTCTAACTAACGCAATTGTAACTCCACTTACGCATATATGCAATCTATCCTTCTCCTGCGGAGTGTTTCCAGATAAAATGAAGATAGCGAAAGTTATCCCTCTCTACAAAAGCGGGGATAAATATGATTTCTCAAACTATCGTCCTGTCTCGATTTTACCTCAATGCTCGAAGGTCCTAGAAAAGCTCTTCAATGACAGATTGGACAAGTACATTGATAAACACAAACTACTGTGTGACAGCCAGTATGGGTTCAGGAAAAAGCATTCGACAGCACTAGCCCTAACAGAATTTATTGAAATGATTAAAGATTCACTAGATTCAAACTTATATTCTATAGGCATATTTATTGATCTGAAGAAAGCATTCGACACTATAAATCACGATATATTGATTGAAAAACTTTACAAATATGGATTAAGAGGGACCGCATTAAAATGGATCAAAAATTACTTAACAAGTAGGACGCAATTTGTGCAGATGGGCAATAGCAAATCAAATTGCTTGGACATTACCTGTGGAATTCCTCAGGGCTCGGTCATAGGTCCCAAGTTGTTCATAATTTACATAAATGACATTGTTAAGGTGTCCGATATCCTAAAACTAATTTTATTCACAGACGACACGACTATTTTTTGTTCAGGTGTCGATCTCATGCAATTGGCAAAAGTGGTTAATAAAGAAATGTCTAAACTTCACACGTGGTTTAATGTAAACAAATTATCATTAAATCTTAGAAAGACCAAATTTATGATATTTGGGAAAAAAGGCCTAAAGGACGACATAGACTTAAAGGTAAATGGTACCAGCATTGAAAGGGTAAACGAATATAAAGTCATGGGAGTTATGCTAGATAATCTCTTAAGCTGGAAACCACATGTAAACTTGGTTCAAAGAAAAGTTAGCTAGAAGCGTGTCTATTCTTTGGAAAATGCAAAAATTATTAAAATACAAGTCCCTTAAAATAATCTATTCAGCACTCATAGCACCCCACTTACACTACTGCGCTGAAGTATGGGGACACACTTATAATAATACTATAGAATCATTGTTTAAACTCCAAAAAAAGGCCCTTAGAATTATTCATAACGTTCCCTATGGAACTCATACAAACGATTTGTTTATTAAGGCAAAGTTTCTTAAATTGCAGGATATAATAAAATTCAACTCCTTGCAAATTGTATATTTAGGATACCACAAAGAATTTCCTAGAAATATACAATGCCTATTTCTCCAGCGTGAATGCCTTCATGATCTAAGAGGCAGAATGTTGTTGCAAACTAGAAGGGTCAGATCGACTCGGAGTGAACACTCCTTATCGGTGGCTGGAGTCAGTGCATGGAACATACTTGAACACGATATCAGAAGGGCAGACAATTTGAAAGACTTTAAGTATCTTCTGAAATGTGCATGTTTGAATAACTATGAACTTATCCAACAAAATGGCATTGGATAAATTAAACAGAACCATAACGGGCATAAACAATAGGGGTTGTTTATAGACACTCAGCTATATTAGGATTAAAACTCTTCATGACTGTCATAAATCTCTATGATTTTATGTTGTGACGTTTAAATCGTAGTGTAAATAGACACTCAGCTCTGTTGTGATTTATAAATCTTTATGATATCTTACCCATAATCAAACTGTTTTTCTGGGAGTTGGGGGCGGGACTTTGACAAGCGATTTCGCTTCTCCCGCGACCCTTTCGGTCATGATACATGTTGTGTTGAAATTGTCATGGAATGACTGTACAATCATGCCGAAATGAAAAAAAAAAAACAAATAAAAAAATAAAATAAAAAAATTCTAGTCAATTATAGTGTTTTTTTAAACCGCCAGTAAATTCGAAGAAAAAGAAGAAGTATATAAAGCAGAGATTGCTTGTTTGTTTTTTGAATACTTTCATTCACCTGAAAGTTGATTAAAGAAAACAAGGAGAGGACAATGTGTGGTTGTTTTGCTTCTTTCTAAGCGTACTATGAAAAATACTCTGTACTTGTACTTGCACTTTTGATACTTAAGTCTATTTTTTCACAAAATACTTTTGGTACTTAAGTACATTAAATGTGAGCTACTTTAAGACTTTTGCTCAAAATATTACTCAAAATTTTCTTGTGGGTGACTTCAACTTTTACCAAAGTAACTTTCAGTTATCGTACTTCTATTTTTACTTAGTTATTTTTTTTCAAGTACTTTATACACCTCTGCTAATTCTTTTTGAGGAGTGTTAAATACATCCATGAATTTTAATACATATTAAAGCTTTGTATTTAACAATTTAATTATTATTCTAATAATTAAAAATAATTTCCTGTATTTATTCATGCTGTATAATGCAAAATAACTTATCTGCTGGCATTCTGTTTCTGGTGCTACATACCAAACTGGAGCTATTCTCCATCATGAAGATATGATGTAATGTCACCACAGCTCTGTATAGCAACCATTAAATGTGTCTAATTCATTCTTCATCATGTAAAAAAAAATGTCATGATGGTTAGACCTGAGGTAAGTGCTCTTATAATAATCTTATGTTCAGAAAACGGCAACCAAATATTGAATTTATGCAAGTTACTGCCTTTTGCCTTTGCACGACTCCTTAATTTTAGAACATGATACAAAGGCAGAGTACAGGAACTGACAAATAAGGGTCGAAGGTCAGACTTGAGCCCAAGATTTTTTGTATACACACTTTTCTTCATTATAACAACTACTTGCCAGACTTTGAGTATCCTACCTACAATACTCTTGTCTGGACAAAGCAGAAACTTTAAAGTCATTTTTCTCAGTTTCACACTCTGGCGAGTTAAGGTCTTTTGCCTTTGTAGGGCAGTGCTGTCCTTCTGTCCTGATCCGGTCCTGATCCAGTTCTGCACCATCCTCGACACGCCACTTCCTGCAGCTACCGATGCCACTGTTTAGACGGACTTTAATGGAACTCTGTTGCCATTTTATCCTATTTTGCTTTATCTTGTTATTAATTAGCTAGCCCGCGGAGGATGGGCTTTCCCACTATAGTCCGGTTCCTCCTGAGATTTCTTCCCACTGGGGAGTTTTTTCTCACCACTGTTTGAGGATTTTTCTCCCTACTGGGAGTTTTTTGCCTCATTTGCTGTAGTGGGGAATGGGCTGGGCACTGCCATTTCATTATTTAATCTCTCACTGTAAAGCGTCTTTGTGACAGTCTCTGTGAAAAGCGCTATACAAATAAATTGAATTGAATTGAAAATGTCAATTACAAGTAGCTAGCTAGTTAGCCACCTTGTTCATTTTATTGATTGCTTAATCAATGCAGTCCCCGCGACGGTAAGGGTACCAAGGTAGCTCGCTGGAGACCGTTATCGATCGCTAGCGTTTGCTTTAGTCAGCGGTCTATTTAAGTCAATGGCATGGCTAATTAGCTAGATAGCAAGTGAACGCGACTTTTTCTATTAAAGTGACAAATTTGCGTTTCTACGTTCATTTACGCATGAAAAGTTTTATTACAGCCCTTCAAATGACTATTGCTGCAAAAGGCAGCCGCACATCTCAGCATTTTAATGCTTATATTGACTTATTTCAAATTGGCCTCATAGGAAACCATTCATTTTTATGAAGACGTTGGGTGTATCAATATGGCGGCCGGGTGCTTCACTTTGGATAATGTAAATATGACATCATCAGCAATCTAGTGTTCTAAATATATATATATCTATGGATTGGCTCAGGCCTAGACCCGGCCCGAGTACAGGCTCTGAGGAGCCTCTTGTTCAAGTTAGATTGATGAGTTTTAAGATTAGCGTAGTTATTATAATCATTGAATTATACTGTTATTGGCAACTTGTTCGATACACTGTGCATTGCCTTACCTTTCAAACACGGTTTCGCTTGTTCATCAAAGCTACATTCATGAAATGCGTTTCTCTGTGCCTGTGACCCCATTCGTGGTGAAATTAAGTGACGGTATTGTGTCCAGTTATGCTAACTAACTAATTCCCCTTGAGAAAGTTCTGTTATCAAGCCTTGTTTTAATAAAATCGCGCAGAAAAATAACTTGATGGGTGTTAACGAATCATTTTTCTCTTAAAGTAATCACAAATGAGATGACGCACCATAAGCGATTAATTCTGATGGTCTGCCATCTCCTGCGATTTGCGGATTTGCAACGAGGAACTCTGCTCTGCAATGATCTCTTAATTATCCCATACTTTAACAATTTGTTTGTTTTACAGTGAAATTCAGAGTGAAATATACATTCGCTCTCCATGCCTTTTATGGATTTCACTGCTTTGCGTTGTTAGGTGGTAACTCTGCAACTGAATTGGACACGACAATGTCAAACAGAAAATACAATTCAATTCAGAAAATACAATACCGTCACCATAATCTTTAACAAAATCGATGGAATAAGTGTAAACTTGATATAACTGTGGCTACATAGTGTGTCGTATTGAGGATGACGTCGCGGAAGTTTCGTGCTGCGCCACTATGATGACCAGCTTCACAGAGGCAGTACTATCCACTCATGGCAAACGACCTCCCAGAAAAGTATCCGGTACCGAGTAGAGTAGCGTAGAGCCCGTACCATGTAGTGGAAAAGCGCCATTAGTGGTGCATCACTGAAACTCTCAGTGTATCAAACGCTGCCTTTGGAGGCAATCATGTGGAAAATTACACAACTTTTTTGAGATGTGTTGCTGCCATCAAATTCTAAATGTAGCAAATATTTTTCATGAAATGGTAAACTGTCTCACTTTCAACATCTGAGATGTTGTCTATGTTCTATTTTGAATAAAATGTGGGTTTATGAAATTTTCAAATCATTGCATTGTTTTTATTTATATTTTACTTTTTTTGGAATTTGTATTTTATATATACAACCCCAATTCTGAAATAGTTGGGACGAAGTGTAAATTGTGAATGAAATCAAAATGCAATGACTTTCAGATCACATGAGCCAATATGTTATTTACAATAGAACATAGATAACATTTCAAATGTTGAAACTGAGACATTTTACATTTTTATCCACAAAATGAGCTTATTTCAAATTTTCTGGTTGCAACAGGTCTCAGAAAAGTTGGGACACAGGCAAAAGAGGGCTGAAAAAGCAATTAATATATAAGAGAATGAGCTGAAAGAACATTTAGCAAGTAATTAAGTTAACTGGCATCAGGTGTGTAACATGATTGGCAATAAAAGGGATGTCTTCGAGAGGCTGAGTCTCTCAGAAGATGGCCAGAGGCTCTCCAACCTGTGAAGGTTTGCGTTAAAAAACTGTAGAATACTTTAAAAACAATGTTCCTCAACGTCAAATTGCAATGGCTTTGAAGGTCTCATCATCGACAGTGCATGACATCATCAAAAGATTCAGGGAAACTGGAAAAATTTCCGTGCGTAAGGGACAAGGCCGAAGACCTTTACTGAATGCCCGTGATCTTTGGGCCCTCAGATGCCACTGCATCACTCACCGGCATGATTCTGTCATTGACATTACTAAATCGGCCCAGGAATACTTCAAGAAACCACTGTCTGTAAACACAGTCCGCCGTGTCCTCCACAGATGCCTCCTAAAACTATCATGCAAAAAGAAAGCCATTGTTGAGCATGATCCAGAAGCGCCGCAGTGTTCTGTGGGCCAAGGCTCATTTAAAATGGACTGTAGCAAAGTGTCCTGTGGTCAGATGAGTCCAAATTTGACATTCTTGTTGGAAATTATGGGCGTCGTGTCCTCCGGGCTGAAGAGGAGAAAGACCCCCCCTCCTGTTATCAGCGTTCAGTTCAAAAGCCAGCATCTCTGATGGTATGGGGATGCATTAGTGCATATGGTGTGGGGCACTTGCATGTTTGAAAAAGCACCATGAATGCTGAAAGGTATATAAAGGTTTTAGAGCAACATATGCTCCCTTCCAGACGAAATCTATTCCAGGGAAGGCCTTGTGTATTTCAGCAGGACAATGCAAAATCACACACTGCAGCTATTAAAACAGCATGGCTTCGTAGTAGAAGAGCCTGTGTGCTGAACTGGCCTGCCTGCAGTCCTGATCTTTCACCGATTGAGAACATTTGGCACATAATTAAACGAAAAGTCCGTCAAAGGAGACCCTAAACTCTCCAGCAGCTGGAAGCCTGTATTAAACCAGAGTGGTCAAATTCTAATGGCTAAACTCAAGAAACTTGTCTCCTCAATGCCCAGACGCCTCCACTCTGTGTTAAAAAGGAGAGGGGATGCTACACCATGGTAAAAAGGCCCCTGTCCCAACTTTTTTGAGACCTGTAGCAGCCATTAAATTTGAAATGAGCTCATTTTGTGGATAAAATTGTAACATTTCTCAGTTTCAACATTTGCTAAGTTATCTCTGTTCTATTGTGAATAAAATACCGGCTGGTGTGATTTAAGTCATTGCGTTTTGATTTTATTCACAATTTACACTTTATCCCAACTATTTCGGAATTGGAATGGAACGGCTTGTGGCACAAGAGAGAGAAAAAGACCCGTTGGCATGTTACAGGCAGGTCTCAGCCGCCGAGAGGCGGTGCGTCATTTGCACTGTCACCGTTTAACGATCAGTCGGCTGTCTATCCGAGAATGGAACACAGGCACTGTCACTGACCGACCCCGCTTAGGGCAGCCACGAGTGACTATGGCAGCTCAAGAGCGCCACATCTGGTTACAGCCCGTATGTGACAGATTCTGGACAGCAATCCATACTGATCATGAAACGAGGGGTCCCAAGTGACTCCTTTTCCTAGTCCTGCACACACACACGTACAGTATATACTGTATATACACACACACACACTACAGGCCAAAAGTTCGGAAGCAAGATCAAATTTGTACAAAAAACTCATAGTTTCATTGGCATACTTTGCAACAAAATAAACATCATTATTGTATAAAGAGTCACTAATCAGAATACATTTTTACTCAAATTATCAGGTATTTTTGTAATGGTTTCGCTCCCGCCGGATACAAATACCAATCCGGCGGGAGCTAGGACCATGGGCCTAAAAAGAGGTAAAGAAGACTCAGTTGCTCCGGCAGAATTATAAAGAACCAGAGTTTAATGCCTACACAGAGGCAAACATAAAAAACACAGCACAGCCAACATATATACAGAAGAGAATCAATGCAGAGGCAAACTGGGGCTGCACAGCCAGCCCTATTTATACCGCTCAATCACCTCCAACCCAACAGGCCGCGCCTGCAGCCTGTTGAGGTGGAGGTGAAAGAATGTGGAAGGGGAGGGGCTGCAAGGGACAAACCCTTACAATTGTCTATTTTTTTTTGCTTAGACTTTGCTTTCTTCAAAGTAACCTCCTCTTGCTTTAACAGCTTTCTTAAGTTCATCAATGAGAGACTGCTGATTTGTGGGACGCACTGTTCTGATCGATCGATCCAACTCGTCTCACACAAGCTCAATTGGAGAGAGGTCTGGAGACTGAGTCCGGTGGCAAAACCATCTTTCAAAGAACACCTTCCTCTTCTTTTTTGTCTCGGTAACCCTGACAAAGCTTGGAAGAATGCTTAGGGTCATTATCTTGCTGCAAAACAAACTTCCGACCCACAAGTCTTAGTCCAAATGGAACTGCATGATGCTGGAGGATGGAGTGGTACTGTTCCTTCTTCATGATTCCCTTTGCTTCAAACAAATCTCTTACTCTATCACCTGCAAAGCATCCCCATACCATGGCTTCCCAACCATTTGACAAGTATGACAGGATTTGCAGTACTCCTGTACATGGGACCTCATGGAAGGCCAGAAGAAATGGTTCCTGACACGTTGAAGGGTCTTCTTGATACCCAAATGACCAGACATAGGATTGTCATGGGCCAGACTAAGAGTTTCTTGACGATAAGACTTTGGAAGAACAATTTGATGGGTGATCATCTACTCTTCATCTGCAGAAACATCAGGTGGACGCCACTTTCTCATAAGCACACCAATTTTTGTAGTAAAACCAGACAGGAACTTGAGTAGCCTCTTGTTCACTTGCAGCCTGTGGTAGAAGATGCGCTAGATCACGAGCTTGTTGTTGCTCCTGAATAAGTTCTTTCCGAGACAGAATGTCATTAGAATGACCTGACAAGGACAAGTCTGAAGATTTCCCAGACATCTCAGGACTGGAAGGTTCCTGATGAAAAGACTGCCCAATGAAGGAGTCAGCCAGGTTGAAGTCCAGGTCAGCATCATCTTGAATAGCCTTTTTGGCCATAGAATGTGTAACTGCACATGAAGGATAGAGGTCTGGAATTTCCTCCACTATAGAGTCAGATTCTTGATCAATCAAAGGAGTGTCAGTTACAACGGGGTAGGGCACAACCTTATCCCCAGCAAGATCATAACCAAGAAGCAAATGAACACCTTTAAAAGGAAGAGAAGACCTAACACCAACAGTAACAGGCCCAGAGACCAAGTCTGATTTGAGATGAACATTATGGAGAGGTACACTTGTAAAACCACATTCTACTCCTTGAATAAGGACATTAGCCTGAGTAGATGATTTGTCCGAAAGGGGCAGAATATCTGCAAGAATAAGAGATTGGGAAGACCCAGTATCCCTTAGAATTCGAACAGGAGCAGATGAGGAAAAATCATGAGAAAGTGAGACAAAACCATCGGTGATGAATGGCTCAAAACCCTCCATAACAGAATCAGACACAGAAGGTAGAAGATCAGACGAACTGACCTTTGATACAAGAGATTCTCTCCTAGTGAAAGCAGTTGGCTTGGTTTCTTCTCGTTGTTGTTTTTTCTTGAGAGCATAACACTCAGAAATAAGGTGACCTTGCTTTTTGCGGTATTGGCAAGACACAGAGGGTAAAGAATCAGAGGATTGCTTCTCACTGGAAGGTTTCCTCTCAGAAGTGGCCTTAGAATCATTAGAAGTGTTATTAGAAGAAGTCTTGGACTGAGACTTTTTTTGAAATTTAGAAAAAGTGGATTTTTGGACAAAAGAAGACTTATGAGTCAATGCATAAATATCAGCCAGGGTGGAAACATCTTGCAAAGTATTGGCTTGTTTCTCCTCAAGGAAAGTCTTGATATCAGGCTGGATACACCTTTTGAATTCCTCAACCAGAATAAGTTGCCTCATACTGTCAAAATCTTTCTCAACTTTCATGGAATTACACCACTGATCAAACAACTGTTCCTTCAACCTGCCAAATTCAATATGAGTTTGACTGGCTTCCTTGCGAGAATTCCTAAATTTTTGCCTGTAAGCCTCGGGGACCAATTCATAACCCTTCAGAATGGCAGATTTGACAAAAATCATAATCAGAACACTGTTGGACAGATAACTGGGTATAGATTTTCCTAGCTTTACCAGTAAGAACACTTTGTAACATCATTGTCCAATGCTCTTTTGGCCATTTCAAATTTTCAGCAATTTTTTCAAAATGGGTAAAGTATTGGTCTACATCATTTTCTAGGAAAGGAGGAACAAGTCTGATGTGTTTAACCACATCAAAATGATCAGAAAGTCCAAAAGATTTTGTAACAGCACCTGCTTCTATTTTCTTCATTTCCGATTCGTACTGCAAGTGCATCCTTCTTTCTTCCAGTTCTCTCTCCAATCTTCTTTCTTCTAGTTCTCTTCCCTTCTCCCTCTCCAACCTTCTGTCTTCCAGTTCTTTCAGGCGTAGCTGAAATTCAAGTCTTTGCAGCTCTGTTGCAGGCACCTCCACATCTTTAATCAATTCTGCTGCTTCTTCCCCAAAGATATCTTCATCGACAAAATGTTGCACCAAAATTTTGAATATTTCTTGTTTCTTCATTGATGATTTCACATCAGATAATCCAAGGGTTGAGGCTATTTGCAGCAAGTCCCTCTTCTTTGCCAGCACAATTGATTCCTGGGTTGGAGTTTTCAAAAAATTTTCAACATTAAAAGTCATGATTGCTGGTTTTTCAAATAGTCACAAGATTTAAAATAATAATTCAGCTTTAATCTTTGATGAATCCAATGATTGATCCAATGAATGGTTTATCTCGGTGGAACCTCCAATTTGTTATGACTTGAAAATCACAACAAAGAAAACCAGCAATGAGAACTTAAACAAATTTATTCTTCACTGAATAAAAAAAAACTTCTACAAAAAAATCCACCGTTTAATCTTATAATAACACTCTAATGCCACTATGTAACTCTGTTGCCAAAACAAAAACTCTGCTCTGCTCTCACTGACCAAATTCACAGCATTTATATAGACTAGCAACATTCTGGAAAGATCTACAGGATTCCTTGGGTAATCCCGCCCCCTCCAGGCAGGAAGATGCCAGAAGCTTCTAAAAAGCACTAGTCTATTACAAAGAAGTGATGTTACATCAGATGTTTTGCTACAGACATACCACCAGAGGGTGCTGAAGAACAAAATAAATAGCTGACCAGCAAGGCAGCAAAAACAGCATGTAACAAATCTCCATTTACAAATGATATACAATGCTGTACATAAAATACTCATACATAACAAAGTGTGTTCAAGAATGCTCCTATAGCCAATAATCCCCACCCTACCTTTTGGGAATTTAACCGTTGAATATGATACTTGGGTGATTTTAAATGTAAGTACATCATGAAAATCTTTTTTGGGAGGGGGGAGCTGGTCTCGATGTGGTCTCAACTCCTTATCGACTTGGTTACGACTCAGTCTTGCCTCCTCAAAGACTCGGTCTTGACTCGGTCTCGGCTGCAAAAAAAACCAGCGGTCTTGCTCGACTCGGTCTTGACCCTCTAAAGACTTGGTCTCGACTCGGTCTCGACATATGCAGTCTTGTCCCCATCACTATATGTGGCATGATAGAAGTAAATTCCATTGCAAATGAGAAAATATGAATGAGGAAAATTGCATTGATATTGCAAAAAAAAAAAAATGTTTTCAAAATATTATCAGTGGTGCCACTTTCACTGTGTCGACAGGAAGGAAACAATCTGTTGCTATGGTTACTTTTGAGTTAATATGCCTTCTGTAACTGTGAGCAGGTCCATCAAAACACCTTTAGTTGAACTGCTGTGTTGTGAAGGAGGTGATAGGTTCAGTGATGAAGGGCTAGTAGAGGGTAATGTTTATGAATGATGTCAGCCCTCAAACTCTAATACTGTCTTCAGGCTCAGCTTCATTCCACTATTGTAGGGTGCTCTGTTAGTCCTTAATGCAGGAGGGTATTTGCTTTAAGAATTGCTAATGGCTCATCACATATCCTAGATTCATTAATGAATCTCACAGCTTGCTAGGAACTTTTCGTTAGAGTAATATTGCGCAGTGTGTCTTTTCGCTTCAAAAGGAACTTTAAGTCATACAGTTGCCCTTGCAGTTTTTGAAAAACTTAACACTTTACTCAGCAGCAAGTGTTATGTCCACTACAGCTAGCAACCTGACTACTAGCCAACATGTGACAGCAACAGGTTTAGTTCGCCAGTAGAAACTAGTGAACATGATTATCTAACATTAGTTGACATTATTTTCCAATGAAAGGAAATTTTCGGTAGCGAGCAAGTTTTCACTTTAATTAGCTAACTGTTTCCGACTAGTTAGTTTGATCACTTACGCCCTGGATGGTAAAAAAACAAAAGCTTTTTATGTCACTTCTTTTTTTGATGGCCTCTAGTTTTTTTCCTCTGTCAACTAAGTGGCTGGCTGCCGTTAACTCTCTAGCTTACAAACTGATGTTATATAATAGTTAAATGAGGAACGGTACTGCAAGCACACTTAGTTATGAGAGTGGCAGTTAGCTAGCTTGCTACAGTGCTAAACCGCACCAATTCAAGTTCCCAACATTACACTTGGCATTCCGTTTGGCTGAATATTACTAACATTGCATGGAACAATATATTTTCTCACGCTCTCAGACAAAGAATTTTCCGTAACAGTGATACGTACTTAAGGTAATATCAAATACATGTCATGAGTTGTGCCATGGGAAAAGTGGTATAGTTGCATGATGAAGAAAAATCTGGAACAAATGTGGTTCTCTCGTGGATGGTAAAAAAACAAAAGCTTTTTATGTTTTTTTGATGGCCTCTGTTTTTTTCACGGTCGAAATTATCAAATACATGTCATGAGTTGTTAAATGGGAAAAGTGGTACCATATAATCAAAGCTGGAACAAATGCCTAATTACGGTTCCAGTCGGCATTCCTCAAGCCCTCATTTTTTGGACAAAAGTGAATATTCATGACTTGAATAGAGTGGTTAATTTACACTTGACTTTTAGCCTTCAGGTAGCCCCTCCCTTTCAACCAATCAAATGCTTAAATGCATAAATAGGTTGTCTTGGAGACGTACCCTCCACAACTGGGTCTTATATGGGTTATCTGGAAAGATGATACGCTGAAATATTGGTAGGGACAATCTGGCTTCCCAAAATATTGGTAGGGACATGTACCTACCGTCCATACGCAAACCTACGCCCTTGCTAACCAGAGTATTGTTAAGTTGCCAGCCACCGCCAGCATTTCCCATAATATTCACTGATCTTTCAACACCACCGCAATATTCAGTTTTATTGCAAACAAAAAAGGATGGGGCTTTTGATTTTAGATATAAGAAACAATTTTATTCTTGCTTAATTCATTGCTATGTACAAACGCTTGAATTTTGGTCATTTCCATCAAAAAACTCACAAATAAGACAAAAAGCTTAGAAAAGTAAATGGATGTTTTTCCATATTGACCAGCTGCTTAGTTTTCAAGTTTCCCCCATGTGTTGAAGAGATTTCACAGCTTGTGAAAAAGCTTGAGATCATGGAACTTGTCCAAGAAAAAGAATGTAATTGAGTACTTGCAAAATGTAGGGTGGCACATTTCCGTTTTTAGAACTACACGTCCATTTACTTCCTGTCAGTTGACTTATCACCTGCGTCCCCGACCTGAACACTGTAGAGTCACTTTTAAGCATAAAACTTTGATTGTAAAATTTTTCACACATTTTATACATATGGTAATTATAGTTGTCGATTAGGGCTGGGTATCGATTCAAATTTTAAGAATCGATTCGATTCCGATTTACAAGATTCAGAATCGATCATCACGATTCGATCCGATCCGATCCGATCTCGATTCGGTTAATGTTCTCAAAACTTTTATTTTAATTTTGTCGTGGCCATTTGGCCCACAAACAGCTGTGATCAACGCTTGTAGGGTCAAAGTAAACATTATGCTGCACGTTGTGCAGACTCTCCAGTCAGAATAGCAGCATCAGTGTGAAAACCAGTATTACTGACTAACTATTATCACCTATCACCATTGCTTCCAATCCAATGCAGTCACTTATCAATATGAAAAACAGTAACAAAGATACAGCCAGTGTAAATGTAGACAAAGTGCTGGTTACTGGCTTCAAAGTAATCAAACTATCATTATATGTCAGTGTTTCCCATAGACCGGTAAGCAATGTGTGATGGAAGACGGGGGGGGTATGCTTTCCATTTTTTTAAGGGGGGGAGGGGGGGAGATTGCTTTCCATTTTGTTGTGCGTGGGGTGCACGGCACTGTTATTGCGCAAGTTCCGCGTCTTCCCGTATTTCCTATTTTTTCCGATTTTTTTTTTTTTACGCGCATCAGTGGCGTGCAGTGGACGGAAAGCTGGTGGGGCGGAAAACATCCCTTGAAACGGATGAGATTAGTGACCCGGTTTCAATCATTGTTCTGGGTCAACATGTTAGTTTCCCTTATAATGAAATGTTTAGGCGAGTGAATGATAAATTCGATAAAATGTTTAATTCACATTCCTTAAAAGGCAACTCTCACAAAAAAACCACTGTGGATTTTCTGCGTTAAATTTTGTCACATCCTAAGCAAGTCATCAAACCTGTGCGTAATGACTGTTTAATTGAAAAAGATTGAAATGCGCTCTTTTTTGCGTTCAACTGGTGCGTTTGATTTCTCGTCTTAACGAAGACAATTAGCTACACCTAAGAGGGGAGAGTTCAAGTGTCTTTTACCAGGGAAATTGACCCAAAACGGATCAAGACTAATAAGCAGTTTAAAGACATGTTTATTGCCCTCCTTGTTCTCTGTCCACCGCCCGCCACTGGTGCGCATACATTATCAACAGCCGGCGATTGCGCAATGACTCAGAATTAACAGGAATCAATTTGT
This sequence comes from Gymnothorax javanicus, assembly GCA_029692085.1. Taxonomy (NCBI): domain Eukaryota; kingdom Metazoa; phylum Chordata; class Actinopteri; order Anguilliformes; family Muraenidae; genus Gymnothorax; species Gymnothorax javanicus. The sequence continues at coordinate 12,526,151 of CM056208.1, read as the reverse complement.
GGCGGGAAAAACATATAGGCTATATTAAAAGACCGATCTTTGGACGTACAAATCGATCTTTACGAATTAAAATGAGAATCGATCCTGAATCGGAGAATCGATTTTTTCAACACTGGCCTATTGTCGATCACTTTTGTACACAGTTCCATAGCATTGTCGATCATTGTTGTAACCATTCAAGAGATAGCGACGTTAGTCAGTCAGCTAGCCTAGCTCGCTACTAGCTACAATGCATATATAGTGTACATAAACGCGATATTAGCCACGATTTTCTGCTCTGTAATACATACCGCGTTAGAAATACGGCCCTAAAATTTAACCTACGTAAGAGGCAGCGAATGTAGCACATGACCACATGCAAATGATTTCCATTTGTTTGTTTCCCTGAAGTCCAAGAGCACCTATTCACACTATTTTACTCTTTTCTCAATTGAGCACCGGGGTGCATCGCGTGATTGTTTCTTACATGACCACATGCGTTTGTGCTCATCGTCCCTTCCTAGTCTTGTTTTTAAAATATGCAAATCGGACCATCCGTCGTATTCGGCGACCATTTTTACATATCTTCCCATGTACATGCATCTTACATTGATGGATAGTCAAATGATGCGATAGGAAACAAATTTACGATGTTATTTTGATCACAATATTAGACGCTCTAGGATGCATCTTTATTGTTTGGGTACTAAGTTAATCATTTCGATGAGGAGAAATGTCAAGCATAACTTGCATCCAGTCAAGAAATTTTAGAGTTTCATTTCTAGTGCCGCTATAATTACATGGTAATAGCAAATAACGGCAGAAGCCATGTTACACTGGGTTGCAAGCTAGCTAGGGCATGCCCGGCATATTCATTCACTGTATTAATATTTCATATTAAATTTAACCACCCCCTTCGCACTAATAAAACCCCCCAAAATATATTCGTGCCCCATCTTAAAATCATTCCGGCCAATGGAAAGCCGAAAAAATGGAGATTAGAAATGAAACTCTTTCCCTAATGGGTGTCAGTGTTTCATAGTCAGTCCATTAATATTATTCACCTTCGTAATTGAGGATGTAACTCGACACGTACAATTTGAACCCCTTGTCCAGCAACGAGGGCGCAGCTTTACTGCTTGCTTGCGCAAGTTGATGGACGTCAGACACTCGGATTTTCCGAAGTTCGTCCAAACAACATGTGTAATAAAGGGCCATAGCTAATAAGCGTTAGCTAACCGCTGACTTAAAAAAAACAGCAGGCTAACGATAGTGCTACAAGAACACTTCAATGGTTACAACAATGATCAACAATGCTATGAAATTATATATAAAAAAGAGATAGACAACTATAATTACCATATGTACAAAATGTGTGAAAAATTTTTAAATCGAAGTTTTATGCTTAAAAGTGACTCTACAGTCTTCAGGTCGGGGACGCAGGTGATAAGTCAATTGACAGGAAGTAAACAGACATGTAGTTCTGAAAATGGAAATGCATCACCCTACGTTGTGCAAGTAGTCAATTTCCACTTTTACATGTTTGCAAGGAGCACCAGAATGCCTTTTTTTTTTTTTTTTTTTTGTTCAAGCCATTTTTGTCAGATGATCAGTAACAGTGCCTGCCCCCATACAGCAGTGAACTGGCTGATTGACAGAAAATCTTGTCAATGGCGAAAGTGTCTATTGAAATTGAGCTGTTTAACATTCTCTTACTCATTTTTCTCGCATTTTTGTAAAATGAGTTCTGCCGGGATCAATCACCTGCAATTGCTCCGCTAATTTGTGTTTGGGAGGCCAAATACTGTTTTGTATTTTTAAAAATGTATTTAATTGTAAATCAATCTGAGGCCTGCTCTACACAAACGTGATTTAGAAGCAAAGCCTCTGACCTTGTTCCTGAAGATAAATGAATGAGCCATTGTGCCTGTGCAGCATTATGCGTCCTTTATGGTAACCGCTATGGAAATTTTACCCACTGGCTAAATGTGCTTGGGGATATAGTAAGGGCAACTCAGCTGGAGGACACAGTGGGCAGCTAGAGAGCCAATGGTACTTGAGCCAAGGAAAACCATCCTACAGTCTCAGGTCACTTTGGACAATGCCATGACAGCCTTAAAAAAGGTACAAGGCCTTGCATGGGGGAAGGCAGGTTGATGTGTTTGAATGAACCCACAGTATACTCGGCCTGTCTGCAGCAACTGGGCATAACGGAGAGTATGTTCCATTTAAGACATAGGCACTGGTGAAGGCACCCTTTCTCATTAGACTTTGATTCCACGGTGATTTTGGCTCTGTCTAAATGCTCCCTTGAATGACCAGATCGGGAAATTTGTCGTCCGGCATTGTCATTGTCAAATCTACTGAAATCCACAGCTTTTCCCTGTATTCCTCCTGTTATAAAATGGGCAGGTTTGAATCTGCAAAGACACTATCTGCTCTTACTGCTGTAATGAAATGGCCACATTTAGATCTTCACAGACACTCAATCTGCTCTTACTACTGTTATATAGTGGCCAGGTTTATATCTACACAGACACTCTATCTGCTATTACTTTGTTGATGTAAACCTGGTCACTAAAGATACTCAATTTCCTCTTTCTACTATTGTAAAGTGGCCAGGTTTAAAACAGCAGAAATAACTCCATCTAATCTTACTGCTTTTTTTTATATTTGCTAGGATTAGAACAAATGCAAATTTCTTTTCTGCTTCCAATGCCCTCACAGAGCAAAAATGAATGAATAAATTTTGCAGACAGATGTTTGAAATGGAAAATACAGTGAATGCGCAAATTTGTTAGCATGTTTGCATTTGTTCGTCCAATGAAAGTCTTTGACAAATTATGTTCCTCTTGAAATGTGTTTGGTTTCCCCATTCCCCAAGTGCTGTTGGTGCTTTGCTCTGATCACAAAGAAACAACAGCCTAACCAACCTGGGGTAAAGAAATATTTTTGCTTCATAAGTTCCAGGTGTAACTGCATCTTGTGCCAGAGCCTTACCAGCCCAAGGATCCCTCTTCCTTAGCTGGTCTGTGCCCTGGGGTTTATTGGCCGTTTATCCTGTTCATTCCAGCATTCATTTAAAGCACTTCGGAGCACATAATTTATACCTTCTTTTTCAGGAAAATAAAAAAAAAACATTAGCTATAGCTTGTTTTTTGTTTTTCTGTGCAATTAATCCCCCTATTATCTGGCTTATGTGACGGCTATGTGCGGGGGATCGAATGAAAGAATGGATAAAAAAATGAGGGAACCTCACTAGATTCTGTACGTATGCCTGACAGAAGGAAATTTGAACAGAATTCAAATGGTTGAGCTTCCGGATCGGCGAGGGGCTCAGGATATTTAAGGTCACATGGTGGGCTCAAGGTTTTATATTTACTGGGAGGGTGCTTCATGAACCATGATGATTCTAATGGACTGCAGAGTATAATTGTGAGATTCTCAACTGTAATTTTTTAGAGGTTTCAAACTGCAACTAAATAATTTCACAAGGGATAAAAGTACAAATTTTGTTAGGTGGAAATGAGACCTTTCATTTATGCTGAGTTCCATCTTCATATATACTGTATATACTTACATATCGAGGGTTTGGAGCGCAATGGTTATATGTCCATTTTAGAGGTTTTGAGAAAAAAAGATTTTTAGGTTTGCAAATGTTCTATTAAATCAGGTACATCATTTACATCATTTTTATATCAGTCACTCTTTTACTGCATGGTTCAGAAGTATACTGAACATGTAGGTTTTCATAAGTGTGATACTGCGACATCATGGCCAAAATGGACATGTCACCTCCATGCTCCAACAATTCTAGCACCTGAAGTGACAAAACACTATGGTGATAGATTGAAGTTTGTTTGCAATGGAATGATTCTGTAATACTATTCATGTTTATTCATCAAAATATTCATATATTTAATTCATATAAGCAGATTTTGTTGGATATACCACAAAATGAAAATGTGAATTCTGTTTAAAACTGAGGCGCATGGACATATAATTATTGTACTCCAAGAATTAGCTGATAGATATGTGTGACAGGAGGTAAAAATCTCAAAGTCTCAAAATTTGGACATATCACCATTGTGCTCCAAACCCTCGATATACATATATACATATATTGTCGGCCTGCTGATAAAACCTTGTATCTGCAAAATGATAAACTTTACAGGAGAGCATAAAAAATGTTTAATTTTGCATGTAAGAATGCAGTTGAGCTGTGTTCGGGTAGGATGACTATTTTTCTTCCAAGAATGTATCCAGTCAATAATATTTTGTATTTTGCAATGTCGTGGACATACAAGTTTTTGTTTATCAAATTGCAGATACGAGGTTTTATCAGCAGGCCGAAGATATACTGATATTTACACCATAACAAAAAACCCCAAGGTGTTACCTTTATTATGATAACGAGATTATTCAAATGGACCAAGAAGTTGCAGAGATACACTCATTTCAATTTTATGCATTCCATTTTTGTTTGCATTGTAAGGGGGGAATACGACCAGGACGAGCTGCTATGGGAAGCGACACTCACTCTGTGCTCACGGACACCCATAAGGGTAATAAAGAAATAAGGACTCTTTCTTCATAGCTTCATTTACACTGCGAAGATAAGGGGGCATGGGACTGGAAGCTGAAGGGTGGGTGTGTGTGTTTTGGGGACATCAAAGGCGGGAAGGGTAGCCCGTCCTGGCTACATTATGGGAAGGAATTTCCCCAAAGGGCGGGTGTGATCTGTGCTCTCTCCCGGCTAGTGCCACGGTGACCCCATCTGGATCCTCTGTCCCTGCACCCTCTCATCCCCTCACCGGGACATTTCTTATTTCAAACCTCTTAACTTCTGTTTTGTTAATCAAAAAACACTATTGCTCTGTATAAACAGCACACATGTAGTCATTGAATTACCCTATGCCATCTTGTTTGATATGCATCTCATCGGTGCAATTCAAGGGGTTGAATGAGATGCATTTCATATCAAATGTATTTTAAGAAAACATAATTTAACAACTTAGTTAAAAACTGTCCCTAAAAGAGTTATCTCTCTCAGTATTGTTTGGGCTTCCTCTCCCCCCATTAATTACTTTATTACATCCTCCAAATGGTGGGGTCCAAATTCCGGATTTAGCCATCCGTCCAGGTTAATTTATTGCCGCCTGGATCAAACTCGCAATTTGGCATAAAAGGAAAGCACACAAACTCAACGGGGAAGCTTGTAATCGACTTCCTGCACGCCTGTTTCTGTGTGTAGCTTTTTGCCAGATATGACTTCACTCTTTGTCCAAATTTACTGCAACTTGTGTTTGGTTTGTTTTGTTTTAAGCTTCTGCCTGCCGGGTGAATAAAATTGTTATTCCTTGTAACTTGCATGGTCTCCATGACTCTAATCCTTTTAACATTATTTTCAGCCACGTTATGACCAATACTCAGGGGGATAATCCTGGCCAAGGACTAACTGATCAGTGGCCTGGCATGTGACGCCAGATGTGACAATGACAATGTCACTCAGCTGACAATGTCACCCTTTATAGCATTCAGCCACCAGCTTAGTGACATTGTCAGTTATATCACATCTGGCATCACATGCTGAATAAGGATGTGTTATTTCACCCTTTACAAAGCTTATGTATGATTTTTGAAGACATTATGTCTCATTTATGAAGGCATTATACATGCTGTATAAAGCCTTTATGAGCAACACTTCATCTAAAGTGTGACCAAAACACTTGTTTAGAAAGACTTTTTTTGCAGTGAAGGAAGGAGGCTTCCTGACAAACCTGTGCGTATGTTGCTCTCTCTGCACCTCACATCTCCGCAGCGATGAACGCCTCCTCCAGATGGTCTGGAAAGGGACAGAGGTTTGCATTAAAGCCAGTTCGAGTGCTAGCATAATACGTGTCATTCTGCTCGGCCAAGCAAAGGATCTGACACAATTGTTGTCGGTTCTTTTACTTTTTTGGCTGGGAACTAGCAGAACTACAAAACACCAGATAAAAGTAAATTAGTGGTCCACACACGTCGGCAGCTATTTTACAAAATTTTTGTGATGTCAGCTGTGCAGAATATTTCAGTGAAATAACCTAATACCTTTTGAATTCATTAAGGAACAATTATGCGTTAGAGTTTTTGATATATACTCAGCAACAAAAGTTTAGCAACCCCTGATATAAATGCACAATAAACAAGTTAACAACAGTGAAATGTGTATTTAATTGTCTTGACCTTTACAGGGAACAATTAGACATCCATGAATGCCCGACACAGTTGTGATTCGAATCTGTGAGATGAATAAACGTCGCTCAGAATGCATGGGGGTGGGTTGACCAGTTTCTCGCAAGACTCTTCCTGTCCCTCAGTAGAGAGTGTGATGCCCACCAGCCTGTTGAGCCGCAAGTTATTTGGTTATGTTGTGATGTTGTCACAATGAAGTGATCACCTGCCGTTGTTTTACATGGTTTACCGCTGTGAGGTCAGTCTTTGACAGTCTCAGTCTGTGCCATACGTGTCTTAAGACGTGAAATGGTGCTTTGGTGGACGTTAAAGTGCTACCAAACTTGTCGCAAGATTCCTGCCCTTAACATGCCAATGGCTTCATGTCTGGCGTTTTCAGACTTTCTTCTACAACGCCCCATAATTTTGATTTTGTTCTTTTCAGTGTTTGTCATTCAACAAAGAGCATCCCTCACGTGTCAACCAGGTTTTAAAGGGATTCCTGTGACAGGATTCTTGTGGGCCGCGAATCGCACAAAATCATATGCAAAGCATGTGTAAATGAGCATGTAACCAGAATTCAGTGCAACTTGGTGTGTTGGTGCAATACCTTCTGTTAGGGAAGACCATACAGTTCGCCATTTCATTATATTTTCTTTTTTTCAACTATGCTTAAAAGTTGGGTGTTGTTAAATTTTTGTTGCTGAGTATATTTCAAATTCAAAATTCAAAATTCTATTTATTTGTATAGCACTTTTCACAGAGACTGTCACAAAGACGCTGTACAGTGAGAGATTAAATAATGAAAGGGCAGTGCCCAGCCTAATCCCCACTACAGCAAATGAGGCAAAAAACTCCCAGTAGGGAGAAAAATCCTCAAACAGTGGTGAGAAAGAACTCCCCAGTGGGAAGAAATCTCAGGAGGAACCTGGCTATAGTGGGGAAGCCCATCCTCCGCGTTTTAGCTAATTAATAACAAGATAAAGCAAAATAGGATAAAATGGCAATAAAGTCCCATTTAAGTTCATCTAAGCAGTGGCATCTGTAGCTCCAAGAAATGGCATGCTGAGGATGGTGCAGAACTGGATCAGGACCAGATCAGGACAGCAGGACAGCAGCAGCCAGCGCTCATGGTGAGGGACAGGGCTCGGATGGTCCAGGACTCAGGGTAGTGGAGGGAAAAGATCCTCGGAAAGAGACACAGAAGAAAGGGGTGTGAGGCACTGGATAAAACTGCTGCATGTTAATAAAAAATACAGTCCTGTGTCATGTGCCAAGTAAGAATTTAGGAGCTGACCGGTCAGGAAACATTCAACACCCCTCCATCCACTTCCTGCAGCACAGAGGCCCAACACTTACACCAGGCTGCAAGATCACTTTTGATTTTCTAAACACTAGTACCATATGGACCTCCCCGGTGACTAAGGCTGTAGCAAGCCCCACTGGCACCGTTAATGCATGCTCAGTGCCACCGGTTCCATGTGGATTTGCTAAACACTACTACCAGTACCATGTGGACCTCCCCAGTGACTAAGGCTGTAGCAAGCCCCACTGGCACCGTTAATGCATGCTCAGTGCCATTGGTTCCACGTGGATTTGCTAAACACTACTACCAGTACCATGTGGACCTCCCCAGTGACTAAGGCTGTAGCAAGCCCCACTGGCACCGTTAATGCATGCTCAGTGCCATTGGTTCCACGTGGATTTGCTAAACACTACTACCAGTACTATATGGACCTCCCCAGTAACTAAGGCTGTAGCAAGCCCCACTGGCACTATTAATGCATGCTCAGTGCCACCAGTTCCTCATGGATTTACTTAACTCTGGCTTCCAATATCTTGTGAACCCATCATAAAACTAGGTTTTAGTCAGTCCCACCAGAGCCAATTAAATGTTTATACACAACTCATCATGAACTAATCATAGGCTTGACTAAAAAGGTACGTTTTCAGCCTACTCTTGAAGACAGAGAGTGTGTCTGAAGCCCGAATTTGTCTTGGGAGATTGTTCCATAAAATTGGCGCTTTGTAAGAGCATGATCTGCCTCCAATTGTAATTCTAGATATATTTGGAATTTTCAAGTACTCAGCACCTTGTGAACGAAGTAATCTTGGTGGGGAGTAAGGAATGAGAAGACTGCAAAGATATTCCGGGGCCAAGTCATTTAAAGCTTTGTAAGTTAGTAGTAGTATTTTGTACTCAATTCTGAATTTCACAGGCAGCCAATGAAGATTTTTGAGTACCGGGCTAATGTGATCATATTTCTTAGTCCTAGTCAGAACCCTAGCTGCAGCATTCTGCACAAATTGAAGACATTTCAGGACCGAGCTAGTGCAACCAGACAGTAAGACATTGCAATATTCCAGCCGAGAGGACACAAATGCGTGAACTATTTTTTCAGCGTCCTGAAGGGACAAAATTTTTCTGAGTTTAGATATGTTTCAAAGATGGAAAAAAGCCACTTGAATGATATTGTTGATGTGAGCCTGGAAAGAGAGTTCTGAATCAAGGGTCACTCCAAGGTTTTTAACGACAGCTTTGGCAGAAACAGAGAGGCCAACTAAGTTAAGAGAAAACTTAATGAATGAGTCTCTAAGAGATTTGGGACCCAGTACCAATATTTCAGTCTTACCTGGGTTTAGTGAAAGAAAATTTTGCGTCATCCAAGCTTTAACAGCTTTAAGACACATCTCTATATTTAAGAGTTGTTTTTTTTCTCTTTTCTATGCAGACATTGTTTTAATTCATTTCAAAGGGTAACAGCGAGTTGTCACTGAGCACAGTGAAAAGAGGATGGAGGAGGGTGGGTGGTTTCGGGTGAAGGGCTTTGGTGCTGCCCGGTGGGTGGGTCAGCAGTTCAACAGAAGACAGAAAAATATGTGATAGCGAGCAATAGTTCTGCAGACCAGGGTGGATATCAAATCACAAGTCTTTTTATGAACACAAATGCCTCACTTTAACCCGTCTGATTGAATTCTGCTGTCTGAAGCTTCAAGAATGGACATATTTTCACGTCTCAGATTGAGCTGTAGAAATGTGAATTGAGTCCCCTGTTTGGATAATTGGACTTTGGGGATGCAGTACAAGAGTAGAATACAGACTGACATTCAGGGAGGAACAGCTCTCTTGAAAGCCCATCTGATAATTTTATGTTGGTCATGGTGTGTACAAGGCCATAGTATCACTACAAAAGACATTTGAAATGAAACCCTCAGATTTTCCACTCAGAAATACACTGACCGTATTGCCAGGTCATGGTACGCTCCATCACATGAAATTAGAAGTTTTCAAATTTGGATTGATATAAGACTTTAATAACCAACTTCTGATTCAAAATTGAATAATTACAATGTGTCTTCTTAAGATTATTTTGATTTCAGAATATTGATGAACACACCATTTTTAAAATAGAAAACTCAAGTATAAACTGAGCATAAATCTTCTGTACAAAAATAGCGCGCTGTCGCGAGCGGGACCCCTCAGCCGTGCACTTGCCCTGCCGTGGCGGTCATATTGATTATCGCAGCGGGACAGAAATCGATAGGGAGCTTCCTCTAACCACCCCCAACATATCACCAGAAAATGAGAGCATTTGGCCAAGGTTTTTTTCAGCTACCAGCCGGAAACGAGAAGGTAACGGACAGACAAACAGACAGACGGACGCTGCTTGCCACGACAATACCCCTCCACGACTTTCGTCGGCTGAGAGGCTGCTGCCTTTTCTCCCTCTGCTTGGCCACACCCTTTGTACTGCACTTGCTTTCAGCTGAGTCTCATTACCCAGCCAGTATTTAAGCAGCTCTGTTTCACTCACTCTTAGCCAGATTGTCGTTGCAGCATGCACTACTCTCCAGCCTTTGTTTTCGGTCTCACTTCCTGGAATCGACTCTGCCTGCCTCTGACTACGTCCTCTCGTTCCTGCCCCGGCAAACCTGATTGCCTTTTGCCTCTGACTCTGAGTTCTGCCTGTGTGCTTCCTGGTTGCCGTCTGCCGTCTTCCAAGCCCCTGTTCGAGCCACCCGTTTTGCCGCTCCTCTGTCTGCCTGCGTGGACACAACCCCGTCTGCCGAGAATCAAGCCACCCTGCTCTAGTGGCCCAGTGGTACAGTAACTCTTCCGCCTGCTGTGTGGGCGACCCGGGTTTGAATCTCGCTGTCGGTGCCTGCTCCCTCGAGTTCCCGGAAGACCTCCACTCAAGATCCGCGAGGTCCAGATCCTGTTCTGCACCAAGCTACTCTGCTCTGCATTTTGTTTACCCCTGCTTTGAAATCATTAAAAGTCAGGAAAGATTAACTCGTTTTGATTGTGCTGCATTGGGGTCCTGCCACTCCCCGTGTCACAATTATTTGTTTTGAGGTATTTGGAACTGTAGAAGTTCGTGGTCATTAATCCCAGATGCTAAAATGCACATTAATAGACTAAAAACCCCATAGATCAGGCATCTCAAACTGGTCCGTAAAAGGGCCAAGGGGCTGCGGGTTTTCAATACAACTAAGTTAAATTGATTGTATCGGGGTCTTTCTGCTCAGTTGGAATGAAAACCTGCAGCCTCTTGTCCCTTTTACGGACCAGTTTGAGACCTCTGCTATAGACACAAAGGCTTACATTTTCAAACAAATGAGTGCTGAGCAGCATTTAAAGATTTGCTTTTGTAATGAAAATATCGAGAGAAGAACTACTCCTCTACCTATCAGAAAGGTACTCTACTGCAGCAGCTTCACTGAAGGGCCAATTGTGATATTATATAATATACTGAACAAAAATATAAAGGCAACAGTTTAGTCCTTTCAATATTCCACATAATTATTTCTGAGGTTGGCTTAGTTGGGTTTATTTATGTGACTAAGGCTGTGTGCCACTGGTCTGTGTGCATTTCAGTCACCTTCTCCATATCATTGTCAAGTTCATGCCCTTTGTCAAAACTGGCCTGTCAGACAGGTGGGGCCTGATCCAGAGCTATTGAAATCAGGCACAGTCAGCCCAGGCACATCCTGTACTCTGGTCAATAAAAGGCCACCTCAAAAGTCCCAGTTCTGCCATTGTTCAAAATGCCATAAATGACTCGAGCCATCAGGGAGCGTGCCATTGGCATGCTCAATGCAGAAATGTTTCTCAGGGATGATGAAAGGGCTCTTAATGTCCATGTTTCAACGATAAGTTGCATAAAACACCTTTTTGAGGAATGAGGAGAGACAGCACACTGCCCACATGCATCACGACCATGGGTGACAGCCCCCACCCAAGACCACCATATCTAGATTCTCCATCTCTGTGATCGTTTGAGACCAGTAACTCCCACTGCAGATGAGACAGCTGGTCCCCACCATCACCCCATTTTTGCGAAACCGTGAAAAATAATCTCCAGGAAGTCCATATCTTTTGTCTTTTTTGCCCTTTGTGGATTGGACCTCTCCTCAGCTCGATGAAAAAATTGGTTCAACTGAGTGAATAGACACGTTTGATGGCCAATGGCACAATGGAGGACTGCTTTCTTTACAGACAAGTCACGTTTCCAACTTCACAGAGCGGAAGGACGGGGGATCGTTATGCTGACATTGTGGTGGTGCGCACGGTGGCACATGGTGGTGGAGTGCTGGTTTGGGTGGGAATATTCCAAGGACATTGCACCCAACTGCAGTTCATGAACAGCAACTTGAATGCAGTGTGATTTCACGATGAGATGCTGCTGCCTATCGTCCTACCATTCATCCATCAAAGCAATAACCATCCAGCATGACCATGCCAGACCCAAGTCACCCGTGTATGCACAGAATTCCTTGCACCTGAAAACATTTGTGTGCTTGAATGGCTGGCTTATTCCTTGGATTTGTCCCCCTTCCAGCATCTTTGTGATGTCCACAAGCAACAAGTTCGTCATTGGTTCCCATTTTTGGCCAATAGCCGCCAACTCCGCACTGCTCTTGAAGAGAAGTGGGAACATGTCCCTCAAGTCACCATTGACCATTTATTACAGTCCACACAGCAGAGATGTGTAGCAGTGCAGCAGGCCAAAGATGGACATACCCAATATTGATTTGTGAAATTTGGACAATAGACCCCATCCTCTTTATCATCAGGCCATTGCGAGATTCTTGTTTGTCTTTTTAAATCATTGATAAAAATATATTGCAATATGGTCATACAATCTGTCAACACTCAATGAAAGTACAATGAGCTTCTGAACATGGTCCTATTTCTCACAATAAGAAGTGTTGCGTTTATATTTTTGTTCAGTGTATGTACAATGTGGCCTTGTGTTAGGCACCCTTATACGGCTCGGTTTTGTGATTCCTGAAATCCAGCTAAGCGGTAAGCCTGTCCCTCAGTTATGATAGCGGATCAGGATCAGCTTCCTTCATTGCTACCAGAGCCGTTGATTGAGACACCAGAGAACAGCTGAACCCTAATCATAACCATAAACTTAACCAATCCTGACCTGTAGTCGTAACTGAGGGGTGTGGTTAGCACTTAACCTGTTTGATGTCAAAGCTTTGGGGGCGTGGTCATGGCAGAAGTGCCTTGGCAAAAATAATGGAGCATAAAAGGGAATCAGCCAGGGAAATGAATAAGAACAGCAGATGATCCCAGTGACTGGAAATCGTACAGAAAGCAATTTCAAATCTGAATCTTAGTACAGCTATTGTCATTGAGATGCTATAAAGACAATATGCAGAGTGCATTGCAGAACAAAAGAACACAACATCACATTATGGAGCTTTGTGACTAAGTTGAATGCTTGACAGATATCATCTTATCAGACCGCGAATTGGGGGGATTTGCTGGTGTGCTCATGTTCTGGGACCTTAATGGAAGCTGGAAACAGTGATTTTAGTGAGCGGTTATTTTGTATAGTGAATTTATCGAAAGCAAATTGGCCATGCCAGAGCTGCTACTGAACCAGAGATAATTCTGGAACTTTTATGTTTGCATTTGAGCAATTTAGATCTAGAGCCACTAGATGCTGCTGTAGCACCATTGACTGAGGCCTTGGGATGTGGGGATGGATATAGAAGTCCAGCCGCTGTATGTATTTTCATACATTATTTTCTGATCAGCATGCCACGGGCCACGTGACCACTTCAATGATCCATAAATCAATGATCTAATAAAAATGAATGGGATATGAAGCGCGGAACAAGATCTGGTGTGTGTTTTCGAGCGACTCCTTGTGGCGTGAGAACATGGACACTAGCACCACCTTAATAATTTACTTGGCTCATATATTGGAAACATTAATCATCTGTATAAATAATAGGTGGAGTGTTTTTTTTTTATTCCATCATTGTCATTCTTTTACACAGATTTTTGGGCGTCATACACTACCTCACAAAAGTATTAGGACGTTCCTCATTCTTACTCAACTTTTGATGTATATTATATACGGGAGTGTTGTAGGAATTTAAGGGTCTCCTGAATTGCACATGTAAACATCACAGAACATTATTGAACATTTGGGGAAGTTACTGATATACATATTTGCATATTTTTTCTCTGTATGAAAAACTCTCAATTTTGGTCTGTCATAAGTAAGAGATATTATCATAAATTGTGCTTGCAAGATGGTAATTTTCAAATTTACACGTTTGGAATTGTGTCCTTGTCATAATGGAAGATCAATGGCTACTATTGGTCCAATCATTATCATCAGGTGCGGCACATGGGGTGATTTTGATTCTCTATAAAAGGAGGGTCGAGACAAACAATAATTCAGTATGGTGTATCCAAAATGGGGTCTGTATTTTTATTTGAATAAACAACTTTTCCAAACATGATACATTCAGTATGTTCTACTGCACTGTAAGAAAATCACACGTAAATAGTGACGTCCTAATACTTTTGTCGGGTAGTGTAGGTCTGTTAGTGCTACTCAGAATTTCTCTGTGCATAGAAATGCTTTTGTTGAAATACGAAGAGATTCAGGAGTTGCTTGGGGGGGACAAAATAAATTCATAATGTTGTGGAAAATTATTATTGCTCAGTTAATTTCTGTGTGAACTGTTCGAGATCACAGTGGGTTGTTTTGTGTTCTGCTTGAGACAGTGTATTCAGTTTAATGGAGAAGCATTAGGGTACAGACTGTGTCTTCTCTTCTTCTAAGATACTTAGAGATAGAGATCAAGGGTCACAATGAAGGTATGAGCGCATGTGTATGTGGTGCCTGTTTACAAAGAGGTAAAGTAAACGTCTGGGACATACACTGCAGAATGAAGGCGCAGAGCATTTTGTGGCTAAAATAAAGAGACCTGATACTAGCTTTTAGACAGATAATGTGGAACTGGACAATGAGTTCGTAGCAAACAACCTGCACCCCCTGGGTATTTAAGCAAGCTGGGAAAGAGCTTCGTGGAGAGAGTCTTTCTGATTTCTTAGTGAGTCGGGTGACGCTCTCCTTTCTTTATTATATTGCAGCAATATAATAAAGTATTAAAAGATATCCATTATGTTTTCATGCTCTGTGAAAGTGTCAATTTTTCCCCAACAATAACCATTAATTGTGATGAGTTCAGTCTTCCTGCTGTCATTATTATGATTTTCTCCCTTCCACAACTAGATGGTTAATTGCAAATTAATGGTAATAATTTTTAAGAAAGAAGATTTTGTGAAATTCAGTGTCTTCACAGTTTCACGAAGTGGCAGCAGGGGGTGCTCTCAAACTCAATGAAGGATATTCACAAAAACACCTGCATGCTGTGCCAAATACAAAACGAAGATAGAGCTAAATGCTCATCAGGTTCAGCAACGCGTCTTTGGATGTTATAATAGGCCCTGCTGAAAAGAGAAACTCCTGTTGGCCACTCACAGTAATCTTTTACCACAAAAGTGTCAAGGCATATAGTTAATTACTTATTGATGTGCTCGCCATTTACTCAGGCTCATAATCAATTCTGAATAAATCTTGCAGAGAGGGTAAAGTCTGATCTATGATTATTTTTCTTTTTAGACAATTGATGCAGGACCCAATTCAGTCATGTTTTCTCTCAAGTATTTCCAGCGAGTTTTTTCCAGAGGCTTGCACAGTTTGGATTTCTTCTCCATACTAAAATGGAAATGACGACATCTTCAGATCCCAAACTCTGCAGTACTGCGCTGCTGAGTGTTGTTATTTTAGATAGTTAAATAAGTGCCGCCATGACCTACTTGTTTGGTATTGGCAGCGATTATTCCAATGAAGCATTTGAGCTTGGTCTTCATAGTCTCAATACAGGTGGTAAAAAAAAAGTGTGCTAGACTAACTGTAGGAATAAATGTTGGAGTATCTCTAAATTACAATTGCACTAGTCTGTCTGTGTCTGCACATATTTTTGGGATTGAGAGAAACCACATAAATAATCTCTGGTAACCCAAAAAAACCTAATGGCTGACTGAATCCCTGACTGACCATGATGGAATGGGAACTCTGCCCCACAAAGGTGGACTCCCAGTCAAAATGATGTAATGATGTAACGGCCAGAAATCTGTGAGTACAGGGCCTCATGGTGAGTATTTGTGAACAAATGAACCAGAGCCTCAACTCCGAAGAACTGGGACAATATGGAAAATTCAAATAAGAACAGAAGCGATTTGCAAATTCTGTTTTGACTACATTTAGTTTAAAACTGTGTATACATTACTTTCATCATACCTACTGCAGTGATTTTTGTAAATATTTGCAAATTCTGAATTTGATGGCATGCTATATTTTTCAAAACAATTGGGACAAGGGAAGGGAAAGACAGGAATAGTTGTGGAATTTTTATAAAAACAAATATGCAACAGGTAGATAGGTGAATTTCAAATATGCAACAGGTCGATAGGTGAGTAGGTAACAGGTAATTCAATTACGGTTGGGTATAAAATGAGCAGTCACTGGAGGCATGGTCGAATACCAGCATACTTCAAGGTTGGTCACTTTGCCAAAAGCTGCATGAGCAAATAGTTAAAGAACAATGTTTTTCTACATGGCATTGCATGAAATTCATGAATCTCCCCATTGACAGCCAATGATGTGGTGAAAAGATTCAGAGAAACTGGAGCAATCTCAGTACATAGAAAATGTGGCCAAATACCAATATTGGAAGCGTGTGGCCTGCGAGCCCTCAAACAGCACTGCATTAGGAAACGAGATAGTCCTGTAATGGACATAACCACATGGGCTCGTAAATACTTTGTATGAGTTGCGCCTGTGAACCCAGTCTGTCAAAGCATCGCCAAATGACCCTAAAAAGTTTAGACCCTAAAATGCAAAGAGGAAGTCATATATCAACATCATCCAGATGTACTGCCGACTTCTCTGGGCTCGAGCTAGTCTGAAATGTTGTGACAGAGAAGTGAAAAGGTGTGCAGTGGTTTGATAAGTCCACTTTTCCATTTGCTGTCAGAAATAATGGACATCACGTTCTGAGGATCAAGAAGAAAAGGAGCATCTTGGTTGTCTAAAGCCGCTTTCACACGTCCGCGGACGAATTTTTCGCACGATGCGACAGATTACATTCAAAGTCAATGCAAAGATGCGAATACACGCGTTTTGTGTGTATTCGCGTCTTTGCATTGACTTTGAATGTGATCTGTCGTGCGAAAAATTTGTCCGCGTCCAGTGTGAAAGCAGCTAAAGGCAGCAAGTGCAAAAGCTTGCATCTCTCATGGTCTGGGCCTGCATTAGTGCTCTTGGCATGGGCAGCTCATTGGATGGTAAAATTGACGCAGAAAGGTATATGCACATTTTGGAACATCATATGTGCTTTCCAGACTTTGCCTTTTTCAGGGATGGTCCCTGCTTGTTCCTGCAGGATAACCCCAGGCCACACTTCGCTCATTATCAGTGTGGATTTGAAGTTGCAGAGCACAGGTGCTGTCAGCAGCCTGGACTTGTCTCTTATTGAAAAATATGTGGTGGATTGTTAAGAGAAAAATACGGCAGCGGAGATCCTGGATTGTTGACGAACTGCAGCCTGCTATCATGCAAGAATGGTAAATAAATTCCGCTTTCGAAGCTCCAAAAATTATTGTCCTCAGTTCCAAAATGACTGCTGGAGAGCTAGTAAAAGGAGAGTTGATGTTACAGACTGGTGAACCTGCACCTGTCCCGACTGCATTTTGCATCCATTCCATGCAGTCCTATCAACAAAGCAATTTGTCACTGATTTAAATTCAACCCTAAGTACTGGAATACTTCCAATGAAGTTTTTAATTGTTCATTAAAGCTATTTATATGGTTTAATAACGTATGTTATGCTGGGACTATCATAACCGAGGAGGTCTCCTTGTGTAATGCTTCAACTCATATGAATGCTCTTCTTGTGCCTCCAAAAATTTTTTTATTTGTTGAGTGTCCATGTAATTTGTGGTGAAAAATTTTTCAGACTTCCTGAAGCTCATTGCATAAGGATGAAACCTCTAGCCCCTAGCCCTCTGCATCTTGGTTTGGACGGGGAATGTTCTCAGAGAGGGGGAACAAACTGGCACTTGGAGTGAGAAATGGCTATCGTTCACAGTAAAGTAAAAGCGCACTGTAATTCCAACAATCTGCGGCGGATTTCTAATGCAAAGATATGCAGCCGTGCTTTCCCGAAATTGGTTTCAGGTCACCGTAAAAGAACTGGCGGTATGATTCATTTGAGACGGGGTTCAAGAGCAGCCACTCCAGCAAAGTGGCCCGCATCAAATTGTTTTTCCCTCCCTTCGATGCGTTAGCCAAAGCGAGCCGCGATTCCCCCAGGAGAACGAGAGCAGTCGCAACACTCCCTGAGTCCTTTATAGCATTTGTTAATTTTAAAGAGCACATGCCATCGTATCCACAACAGATGGCAGACATTTCTGCCCTAACCGAGCCCGTTTATCTAAACAGACAACATCAGAATTTTTTCATTAGGGTGCGTACAATCTCTCGGGAAAACACAAATACACACACATTTGTGCACGTGCACATGCCCACAGACACTTACGCATGCCACATGCACACCTGTTGGTGTATTTCCAAGTAAGAGCCCTTTATATCCTTGCATAATTCGTTAGGGTGCACTTTTGACAGGAAAGAAGTTTGCCTATTCTCCTTGATCAAGAAGACCATCCTCTCTGTTTAGTTTATTAAACCCGAACACCATATATTAGGCATTCTCGACTACGTCTAGAAATGGCCAGTGTGGGTGCTGGCTTTTGTTCAAATCAAGCAGTTGCAGTCCTGACTCAATCAACTTAATATAAAGAGTCAACACATCAGAGTCTTGGGTAAACTGATTAGTAGAATCAGGCGTGTAAATGCTTGGATGGAAAAAAAATTTCATCCACGCTGACGGTAACGTTCAGAGCCCCAACCGTGTACAATGTGCTGAGTTCGACAGCCAGTTTGAACTGAATTAAACTGCAGCAGTAAAGCAAAGGAAAAAATGGAGCACCTTCTAAAATGAGCTGTAGACTCAGAAACCTCCTTTTGGTACTTTTGGAAGAGAACCATTTATTAAGTATGTGAGCTTGGGTGGGGTTGGAGGTTTTTGACTTATGGCACAGTATTAAAGTATGCAATAAATCTTACCCAGTTCCATTAAAAGCGGAAATTACAATGTGTTCCAACATCATTTCAAAAAGGCCAATGAAACAGTCTGCATTTATCAGCAGCTGGTGATTCAATAAGTCAGATCGTCATTCACTAATGCTCATTCTTGAAATCACTTCTGATGCCTCTGTTATGTGTGGCTCTGCGACCTTGGCTGTTCAATACCTGTCCGGGAAATATTCCTAAATGAATAGATTTGAAATTGCAAACAAGGAATTGTATACTGCATTGTATTGCGTGAGTTAATTCCATTGTTTGTACATCCAATCTACATGTTCTCACTCTGAGCTCATCATACAGTTAAATCGCTTGAGATGCTGCACTCAAATGTTGATATATGACCATCTGATGTCATTATTTGATGCCATGGCTCAATAGGATTGGGGAAAGGCAATTATAATTTCTTCATTGCATTGATCCAAGATTGGGATTGAAGAAAGTGAATCATAATTACCCTCATTTATTTAATTGATCTGCGATTGGGATGTGCCTAAGGAACTCCATGTTGTTTTAACTGACAGACCTGGGGTGGTTGGTAGTGATTAGAGCAGTTGCTTCACAAGCAACAGGTCATGCATTCATGCTGGTGTGTTTCTTTTTCGTGTTTACCTTAGTCATCAAATACTGGCTTTGCAGTGAAGTCTACGGGGATACTTACGGCATCAAAATGTGACAGAAATGGTTGGTTTTTTTGCTGTTTGGCGATATCCAAGATATCTCCCCAAGCCTTAATATTTTATATGATGACGAGGGAGTGAGAAAAAGGTCAGTCCAATCATATTATTCTCCAGGGGCGTTTGTCCGTGGGGGGTGTATCTGAGCAAGACTATTGTGGAGCTCCTGGTGAACCTAGAAAGCTAATCAAGCAACCCCTTTTCATTTTTTGAGATTTTGTGAGTATTGATTGGGACTATCTGAAAGCAAAATATGATTGAATTTGAAAGGTTTTAAATATTATTTTCAAAATAAAATCATATAATGATGCTAAATGGGCTTTTTAATTGAGGTTTGTAGCCTGGTAATGTCGTTTTTCGAGGGCCATACAACCACGCATATCTCACATATAAATGATGTAAGCAGTACTACTGTAAGCGGGATTTGACATTTCATAAAGTTTTGTGTTTTTATTGGCTTTTACCTCATTTTCACGCTGTATTTCTTCACAAACGCTAGAAAAACACTGCTGCTATTGAAAAAAACGTAAGAGACCCGAAACCAACGGCAGAATCAGCCAGAATAGCGGATTATTTACATTAGGACGAAATCTGCGTTGACACGAAAACTGAACAGTTAACCATACTTGCGCAAACATCATACCGAGCTCGCAATTTAACTTCATACCAACATAGTTTGGCTCTAAGGGTTCGGCTGTCTCTCACAGAGACAGCCATTTCATTCATGGATAATAATGACAACATAACAACATTGACAGCAAATAGGTCTATATGACATAAACAATGCTGTAAGACACGGCTTTTAAAAAGTTCTCTGCTAACTTATGCCTGTGATCCACTTACGCTTTTAAGGCTTCCGCACGCAAGCAATCGTGGCCAGTCGGAACCTTTTGGAAGCGCCGGGAACCATCTGAAACTCGCGCAAACAATCGTAGAAAGTCAGAGTGATTGGGGAAAAAATTTCATCCCGTGATCCACTAACATGAGCACTTCTGATTGATTTTTGCCAACGTCAACAAAAAAGATGGCGGTTGTTTTTGTTAACGGTTTCTAATTGGCTAATTGCAGGGGAAATATTTGCCACCTAGTTTGCTCTTGACGAACCGATACTTCCGTGTCATTCCGACACCTCATACCTTCAAACCAGTTTGATTTTGTCGGAAGAGGGATCCGCGTGATCCAATCCAGTCGGAACCTGGCTTATTCACACGGAATGGTTGGAACAGGTCGGATGTCATGATCCACCTACGTCTCGCATGTAACAGAAATTTCCACTCGTAACTGGTCGGAAGGGGAGAATCGGGACAATCGGAGACCTTAAAAGCGTAAGTGGATCTCGGGCTTTAAATAGTGTGAAATTCGCGGGCAATGTGACATTAGAAGCTACCAGCTAGCTGAGGTGGTTCGGCTGTCTCTCACAAGATGAACAGGGTGCCTACTTCATATGTTTCAAGATGGAAATTAAGTAGATATGACAGCATTACATCACTGTGACAGCGAATTTTGCTTTTCTAATTTAGTGTGATGCAGTAGGCAATGGAGGCATTGCACTGGACGCAGCAACCGTAGTGTAAGTCACATGATCCCCGAAGTAACCCAGGAAGATAGCTTTGATGGTATGGGGATGCATCGATTAAATGTTAATTAAAAAAGAAAAATTATTCCCCTGCTCTGAAAGGTCGCGTGTATAGCCGGATATTGAACCCGGTTGCTCAGGTCCAAATGCTCTGCCTTATCCACGACACTAGCTCAACAGACTTTACATTCACTGGTCGATTTAGCACTTGTATAGCTGCGCTGTTTTTGAACTTGAGCATACTGGCGCAAGGATTCTCAGCCTTAAAACACCTTTCAAAACAACAACAACCAATAATAATAATAACTAACCATAATGAATGAAAAGCAGGAATACATTTTTTATGTTTTATCTGTCCCCTCCTTCTTTATCCCAAAATAATCATCTAATAATAATAATAATAATAATAATAAATCAATAAATTAGATAGTAGTATATACGCATGTTTTCTCTCGCTTTCTTTCCCTTTTTTTGTGTGTGCAAATGTGTATGTATATGCGTGCGTGCGTGCGCGCAGTGGGATCCATGTATGAATGCGTGCGTATTATTGATTATTATAATTATTGGTTATTATTATTATTATTATTGTTGTTGTTGTTGTTGTCATCATTGTTACCGGTGTCGTTGTTATCGTTGTTGTCATCGTCGTCGTCACTAATATTATTATAATTACTACTATTATGATTACATAGGCTCTGCCTCGGGTCCCTGATGGGCCTGGGCGGGCCGGGCCCTGCCTGCAATTGAGTGATCCCGGTGGTTGATGGTGTGGTAGTATTTCCTCCCCCTCTCGGCCTCCTCTCAGCCCTGGTTTCTTCCCTGGGCTGGGTCCATGCTGCGCGCTTCACTTTTTTTTTAATGCATCACACACTAGCTTAGGAAAAGAACAAAACAAAACAAAACAAAAACAAATCAAAATAAACAAGAAAAAAAAATTAAATAAAAAAAATAGATAAAAATTATAAAAATAAGAATAGGGCAAGTGGGGCATGCATGTGGCGGCTGGTCGTAGGACGGGCCCCGCAATGGAATGCCCACATTGTTTTTAATGCACCACAGGTCTAGTCACAGACAAACACAGCTATATGTATATAGGGCAGGTGGGGCGTGCGGCATGGGGCCTGGGGTGCCTGGAGATGGAAGGGTTGGCCGGGAGGGGAAGATGGGTGGGTAACTGCGGGCCAGTGCTGCATGGTGTAGCCTGCTCCCCTTGCGTCCCATAGCAGACATAGGCGGGGGTCGGCCTGCTCTATGGCTGTATGGGGATCTGAGGCAGATCCTTGTTTCTCTTCATCCAGTTATTTATTATTATTATTATTATTAGTAGTAGTAGTAGTAGTAGTAGTATTATTACTTGTTAATTTATTTTTTCTTTTATTTGCTTATCTTATTTATTTGTCTATTTTCTCTTTTGTCCCCTCCCTCCAATGCCTATGATGATAATGATGTTATTGATCATTACCACTTTTATGGTTATTACTATTACTATTATTATTACTATTTCTATCTCTATTATTATTATTTATTACTATCACTATTATTATTATTACTATTATTATTATTATTATTATTATTATTATTGCTATGTCTATCGCCACCATTTATATTTGTTGCTCATTACTTGCAATGCACGCACGCACCCACGCATTCATGCACCCACAATCACTGACTGTTGTTTCATCATGTTCTATGAACCTTTAAGTCATGCTTCCACATACGTATGTAGCCTCACTGTACATGTCTTTTTATGTATTCTGTTTTGTTTCACAATAAAAATTAAAAAAAAAACCTTTCAAAACAACAGTTGAATATTTAGTGGTTAATTATAGGGAAAATACTAAAAACAAACCATTTAAGCGATTATACTGCTATATTGCTACTATATACTGAGTTCTTTGAATGCATAGCATAATTGTGCAAGGACTCGCAGATAGACTGGCTAAAACAATAGCAAGTGCAGATTTACCCACAGTTTTTATATCAAAGGTGAGAAAAAATTTTGCTCATCTCTGTAGACTGTAAAGTGTATGCCTGCTGTTCTTTGAGTGTGGTGTAGGTTTAAAATGACATGGCTTATATCGTTGGATTCTGTGGACTGTCCTCTTTCATTTGACGTATCGTTTGTATGCATAGCACAGATTCAGTGGAAATGCTACCGATAGAGCACTGATATTATTTTATCCTATGTTTTGCTAGATGCTTATTTACTTGCTTGGCGCTTGAATTGTGTTCGGTTTAGGTAAAAATGGTCATATTGAGCTTTTCGCCGAGTTTCTTCGCTTTAAGAGGATATGCCGCATGACAAAGCTGCTATTAGGAAACGTGCTGTATTTATTATGCAAATTCATTGCCCCCGGTACCGAAGGCGTTTCGGCTTCAGGTTAATATTTGTATTTAAAATATCGATTCCACTAATTTCTTTAAATCTTCACTTTAAAACCAGTTTTCATTGCAACAAAGCCGTTGACTTACTTGTGAACTTCTGGTGCGTGAAGCAGCTTCTCGCGAAGTGCTCTGAGCAATGAACTGAATGTTTTGTTGATTTGAAAGGCTTTCCACAGTCAATTCTTCTTAATTTAACAAGCCATTCTTTCAAAAGGGCTTCATTATTTTGTGGAAATTGATGGAAACTTATTTTGCTGTATTTTCCGGACGATTGAAAGGCATCATTATTGGTGCACAATAAATGCACAAACGGGCTTCACTCTCAGACTTTAAGAGTGCAGGACCAAAATCAGCAATAATGAAATTAGAAAAAAGGTCACGCTTTGCATAAACACATTTATTTTAACAAGCATCTCCGCACAAACGCGTTTCGGCGTAGTCCCTTCTTCAGTGTGCTTACAGACATAGTCATTCCACAGGTTATATACCCACACCAATTCACTGACACACCCTCATCAATTAGGTGATAATACTATTATGCATTATCATAATTATCAATTATGTGAGATCCTCATTCATCCCATTAGGTGCAACCGTATTCAAAGAGAAAATATAATGAGATCTGTCCCTTACCTGCTTTTTATAGTATGACTTAGTTACATGCGCAGTGCTACAATGACGCCTAATTATGCGTGCTGGTATGATTTGTATATATTGGAAATTATCATGCAATCTACATAATTGTATTATCACCTAATTGATGAGGGTGCGTCAGTGCATTGGTGTGGGCACATAACCTGTGGAATGACTAGGTCTGTAAGCACACTGAAGAAGGGACTACGCCGAAAGGCGTTTGTGCGGAGACACCTGTTAAAATAAATGTGTTTATGCAAAGTGCAACCTTTTTTCTAATTTCATCATTATTGGTGCAACCAACAGCAGCACAAGATTTCCCCATTTTCACTATGCTGCGATCAATCTTTGTGTATGTTTTGCTTCGGGGATCACGTGACCACATATGTAGATTGCAACCTCATTTACATCTGCTACTACCTCACCTTGAGTCAGACTGCTGCCGAATTCTCCTAAAGCTCAAAGTATAGGGCTACCACTGTTGTTACTCGAACGCATACTGATTTGAGGTTCCCTCTTCACTGATGCCAACTGGTAGATTTGCTGTGATTGGCTGGAGGGTCTATCACTCAAACTGAGTGACCAATGTGTGTAGCCTGGGCTACTCTTTGTGCCTGTGTGTGTTGGGAGATGTTCCTACTCGTTCGCAGGTGTCATTTTTTTACGTTGGCATTTTAATCTCGTTTGGTCTCGTGGGTGTTGCACCCTCCACATCTGCAACAAGCCTGTTATTCTCCACTGTATGATTGGAGGGGTTTTGAGATGTAAATCCACAAATAACAAGAGGAGAAATTTAAGTTTTTCTATCTTATGTGTGACCTTCCAGCTAACCAACATAAATATGTGGCCCGGTGACTAAATGACACTCAGGACAGACAAACTTTACTTTTGGGATCTTTTATTCCTTGACTACTCCCGGTTGGGAACAGCGTTAATGATAGTTTTGAGATATTAAAACAATTCAAAATACACAATTATATTCAGGCCTTCCTGCCAATATCACGGAAATACAACTCTGGTGGATGGTCCCTCACACCTTGTATTACATCTACCTTTGGCATACACTGTAATCACCAGGGTCCTTACATTCTAACCCTTGAACATGCACTACTTGGCCCTAGGTATAAGTGTAGTACTCTAAAAACCGACGCAAAAAATATCCTAAAAGTAGTAGCATAAACATTTCAGGCAACATAGGAAACGGTAGTGGGCTTACTTTCCCCGACTAAACAATATAACAAAAATAAAAAGTTTTACTTGAGTGCAATGGTTCTACTTCACCATCCAGTACATTCACAGATTTGATCTTTGACAGAATAACATGAACAAAGTTGAACAGACTGTGCTTTAGCTCCAAAGAAAAGTCACAGTCTCTAAATAAAATACATTACATCCATTTGATAACAATGAATCAACTTAAAATACAGTACATTCTCGCGTGGTACATGCATTATTGCCTATCGCGGTTGCCGACAGAGGCAAACCGCTGTTAAACACGAAATAAAATGGCAACTCACTTTTAAGTGCAGGACATGCTAATTAGCAGCACACGTGGAGCGCAGCACAGCAAATCTCTCCCCTCTATATACAGCAAAAGCATAGTATGATCATTTTCAGCAAATGGTACAACCGAAAAATATACAAAAGTACGGCACTTGTATTGCAGAACAGTATGGTGGAAACTTACGCTTTCCAATACCTTACAATGGCTGATTCAGTTTTTCGCCTGGAATACAATACATGTTCAAAAAATCTGAAACATCCAACCAAATATCACATTCATTCACAATTCATCCAAGTCTGCTTGCTTCCAACACAATGATAACTAAGTAATATGTTATCTCTGTCAATCTAGCATTTAACCAATTGATTAATTGGCATTTATCTATATTCTTTTGGCCAGTTGAGACCACGGATACCATCTTGAATGGCTTACTACCATTTTCCAAAAGATCGGTTTGCTCAGATGAATGGCTTTTAACCAAATGTGAATAACCGCGTGAGCACGGAGGATTTCCTCCTGTTCAAACAAATGCACTTCCTACATTCATAGAAGAAATTCAATGCCTCACGACATTTAAATGGAACAGTACCATTTTGGATCACAGAATAATTTGCCATAGGAGGGCTTTCAAAGTTCTGTTGTTCTATTAACAATTAAAATACAAAGAACTCTTCAAAATAGAAAAAAAATTATTGGGAAAAATTCAAATAAAAACCTCCTTGAATAAGCTGTCACGCCACCTACCCTTGGTGTTTAGTGGGTGTCATAGATGGAGAGATTCCATTCCTCAGCTTTGACGGTAAGAGCGTTTGGTGCAAACCGCAAAAAAAAATAAGCAGGTTTTGAGCCAGAACAAGTAATATCGATCTATTTGGTTTATCTATATTGTTTGCGAGATTCATATTCTAAGCTATTTTGACAAGACAGAAACCGGCAGGTTTTGAGCCAGAACACCGATATTTGGTGCGATTCGGTCACAGCAATGATATCATATTTGGATTAATTGGCAAAAAGAGAAGTAGTCTCAAAGCATGACGGTACTATCGCCATGTTTAACAGTTAGTAACGGTGTTTAGACTCAATTACATCATCCACATGACATGAAACTTGCAGGCAGTTTGGTGAGACAAAGGAATACTAGCCCAAGCTTTTTCTCATGGCACTCTGCATTTGTGGGGCTGCTTTGAAGGGTCTTTGGCCAGGATAATGAGTGGTGCACTAAACACTACCCCATCAAACCATGTCCTTCACGCTCATTCCTGAAAACCAAACTTTGTATTTAAGATTAATCTTTGCTCGCATATAACCTGCAGATAATGCTATAGTGAGCCTTGCAGTTTTAATTTAAAACAAGAAGAGGCTGCTGCTAGCCTTTACTCCAGCCGATGAGCTTTTCACCATGTTCTTATAACTAAAATATGAATACACATTGCATTGGTAACCGAGCCTTAGGAAGATCACGACACCGAAAAAAAAAAAAAAAAAAAATACAGCCCATTTTTAGACTCAGTGTCTATTAGCCTGAGTAATAATAGTTAGTGTAAAGGCACTTGACCGGTTATTAAACATTTTTTTATTATCCCAGATTCGGCGAAAGGGTTTGCCTGGAAGTACCCACTGTTACTATGATTGAGCAATTAAACAACACAGCACAAGAGGCTGTGCTGTGTAGGCAATAGAAGCTAAGCAGGGTGCCGGCTACCCTCAGCAGTACTTAGACAGCAGTGTCCACATTACAGCACAGTAGTGATGGGATCGACAGTTCGTTTGACGGTACTGAATCACTAGAATCCGTTCATTAAAAAGATTTGTTCAAAAAATTCGTTCACCGGATCGTTCAGTGCTTAGCAGGAGTCCTGACTGCATAGTGCATAGTTCTCCAACTCCCTGAACTGGTAAACAGGGAAACGACCCGTCATTCAGTTCATGATTCAGCCCTGAGGTTCGCATTCACTCTTTGTAACATGTTCACCGCAAGTACTGAAGGACGGTGCATTCACGGACCATAGTACACAGTCACTGGCGGGAGACGCAGCGCTACTTTGAGTGGTAAACATGCATTAAACTTACTACACGGTGAAGGGAGTCCTCAGCTCTGCGCGCA
Organism: Gymnothorax javanicus; assembly: GCA_029692085.1. Classification (NCBI taxonomy): domain Eukaryota; kingdom Metazoa; phylum Chordata; class Actinopteri; order Anguilliformes; family Muraenidae; genus Gymnothorax; species Gymnothorax javanicus. Next base: position 12,498,553 of record CM056208.1, on the reverse strand, counting down.
ATACATTCAGTTAACGTGCTACATGGGTGTTAGCAAGTTGACACTGCGCTAATTTTAGCAGTAGGCTACAGTTATGAACTTGAATGCGCAGTATGTGAATGTGAATCAAGTTTTCAGCGACAGTTCTCTGTGTGCGAGTGAGTGACACAGAGCGCTACTGTCGGCAGTTCATTCTTTGAATGAGAATCACTCTCCCGCCCTGATAGAGTCCCCTCTCTGTGTGCAGTTCGTCCAGAGAACGAGAATCACTCTCCTGCCCTGACAGACTCCCCTCTCTGTGTGCAGTTCGTCAGTGAACGAGAATCACTCCCCCGCCTGACAGACTTCATGAGACGTTCACAACACTACTCTCAACAGTACGATCACTGACCGAATCAGCGCTGACTGATGGTGTGTTCACTGTGTGTAGTACATTCAGTGGTTGAACGGATCCCTTGCGATGAGATGATCAGTATCCGCCACCCGTTTTCCTCGCGAGTGATTCATTGTTTGCTTGGACAGAATAGTTCCACTGCCGGCCTGGTGGCCTCGCTGCTGAGCTCAACTGAACTGAGAAATGAACGAATCAATCCAAGAAAGTGATTTAGTTCAGTCAGTTCTCTTAAACAATTCGTTCCTTCGAACGAATCGTTCGTGAATGACACAACACTACAGCACAGCCCCAAATGCTGCATTGCTTTCTTAAACTACTGTTTATATTAACTATTTTGCACCATCATTTGTGAGAAACAAGTGTGCTCAGGGTTACGCTGTTTATCGGTCTTTTGGTTGTTGTTACTGTATTGAATGTAACATACATCCAGAGAAAGCTTCTCTTAAAATGGCAGATACTGGAGCCGGGGCTCCTGTTTTGAGCTGGTGTCAGGGGACACTCAGGGAAGATGAGGAGGGGCAGACAATACAGCAAGTTAGTGTATGGAACAGGTACTTAAATTTCACAATAATAGTACAACGTATAATAAATTCCTGAGGCCACCAAACTGGACACCCTTCAAACCTCGGCTGCACCTTGATATCCTGTCCAGAAAGCCATGAACAGAACAGGAGACAAGGCACATCCTTGGCGGAGTCCAAAACCAACTGGAAACGAGTCTGAATTAGTGCCGAGAATGCGGACAAAACTTCGGCTTGGTTGCGCAGGGGTTGAATGGCTCGAATCAACGACATCTGCTGTTTGAAGATGATGTGGTCCTGTTGGCTTCATCATGCTGTGACCTCCAACGCACGCTGGAGCGGTTCACAGCTGAGTGTGAAGCGGTCGGAATGAGGATCAGCACCTCCAAATCTGAGGCCATGGTTCTTTCCTGGAAAAAGGTGGATTGTCCCCTTCAGGTTGTGGGTTTTTTCACCTTTTGTCGAGTCTGATTTGACGTGTTCAAGGGAGACAGTGACTAGAAATAAGAGAATTGTAGACCAAATGTCGAAAATAGTTGTTTATAGCAGACAAAGAGTAAAAAATTACAAATTGTAACAGAGGGACGTTATTAGACACAGTTCGGAGAGCGCTCTGCTTAGGCGTTGCCCGGGCATCAGTTCTTATAGTCCACAGTCCTTTGGCTGTACATCAATTGGCTGTACATCTGTCTATAACCGCTGTCTAATCAGCTTCCGCCTTTCTACATAGTATTGTCCAGTCTACTTTAGACAGGTCACGGGAAGGTGGTTACGGGATACCTGATACCACTTCGGACTGCTCCTTGGGCGTTTTCTTTTGGCAGGGCTCCTGCATTCCTGTGCCACTCTGTACCTTGCCCCTTCTGTACAGCTTCTCTCATCCACTCTCACACGTTCTGGGTAAATAGGTTTATAAGCTTTTGGGTATTGACATAAAAGATGTTTTGATAATAATACAGATGATAATAAGATGATAAGAATACAAAAGATGTTTTGTATTATTCCACAAGGTGGGGGGTGAGTTGTTACCCCAAGTGGAGGAGTTCAACTATCTCAGGGTCTTTTTCAAGAGTTAGGGTAGAATGGAGCATGAGATTGACAGATGGATCGCTGCAGCGTCTGCAGTGTAGCGGGCATTGTACCGGTCTGTTGTAGGTAAAGAAGGAGCTAAGCGTAAAAGCAAAGCTCTTGATTTATTGGTCGATCTATAATTCAACCCTCACATAAGGTCACGAACTTTGGGTAGTGACCGAAAGAATAAGATTGCAAATACAAATGGCCAAAATGAGCTTTCTCCTTAGGGTGGAGAGATAGGGTGAGGACCTCGGACATCCGGGAGAGGCTCAGAGTAGAACCGCTGCTCCTCCGCATCGAGAAGAGTCAGTTGAGGTGGTTCGGGCATCTGGTCTGGATGCCTCTTAGATGCCCCCCTTCTGAGGTGTTCTGAGCATGTCCAACTGGGAGGAGGCCCCAAGGCAGACCCAGGACACGCTGGAGGGACTATGGGCCCTATCTTACGCCAGAGTCCCAAAACCCGTTATTTTGGGATTTCGCATTGCGTAAGAGGCGTTCCCCCGCGAAAGTTGCTATATTGCACACCTGCCTATATCCCTAAAACACCAGCGCTACCCGTTACATTATGCATAGGCATGGTTTGGGAATTACGCCAGTTAAACCACTCAGTGTGCCAGGTGCCACTGCCTTTTCGAGCAGGCTGCGCTATCCCAAATCCTCAAACCGAAATCCGTGATGGAGAGAGGAAGGTCGCCACGTTTCTCCGTTGACAAAGTTAAATTGCCCGTGCATGAGGTCAAATCCAGTCCGGGGAGGATCTGTTTTTGTTAAGTTAATCATGAATTGTAGTATTATTATTATTATTTGACATTGACATATTGCTTAATGTTTGGTATGTAGTAAAAAAAAAAAAAAATCAAGCCTACCCCCTTTTGTGATGGAAACTTCAAAAAAAAAGAAAAAAAGAAAAAATGCATTTCGCCATGCACTTCCAACTCCTCTCCCATCTCCTGCAAAGAACAAAAATCCTATTTTAGAAAAATAAAATTAGGTATATGCACTGGCACTCAGTGACGTTTTTTTTTTTTCCCAGCGAAAAAGCGGCATTTCAGAACTCTTCAGCGAATGAAGGTAATTCTGGTGACAAGTATGTGGTTTCGTCCGTTTACATTTTCCAATCGGACTGCAGTCTATTTTTTTACAGCAAGTTGCGTGACCGTGCTGTAAAAACAGGTGTACATACTTGTTGCCAAAATTACCTTCATTCGCAAGGAGAGTTCTGAAATGCCGCTCACGCTGGAAAAAAAATTTCCGTTGCTGAGTGCTAGTGCATAGTGCTCTTGTGAAAGCCCAAATGCGGGTAGCGGGTGGTTTTAGGACCCGCTATACGCTTTCCCTAACATGTGTGGTCAAGATAGCAATTGTAGGGAAAGTGCAAAAACACGCCCACGGGCACACCTCCAGGTGCAGATAAAGGATTCGGCATAATGCATAGCGGGTAGTGTGGCCGCAAGATATCGTTTAGGGATAGTGGAAGCTGCTAAATGCGTAATTCACGGGTTGTGGGTAGTGGCAACAGGTAAGGCAGTGTGAAAGATAGAGCCCTTTATCTCCCGGCTGGCCTGGGAACGACTTGGGGTCCCCCAGGTAGAGTTGGAGGAAGTGGCTGGGGAGGTGGGTGCTTGGGCCTCTTTGCTTAGTCTGCTACCCCCATGACCCAGCCCCAGATAAGCAGAAGAAGAGGGATGAATGAATGGATGGAGTATAATAAATACAAGTTCATATGTCAGGAAAGATACACAAGACTAGACAACTGTTGAAACATTGACACTGTGGGTTGTGACAATGATATGAAAAGCGAAGTATATAACAGAAACGCTCAGAAGATACAAGTAGATATAATCACATGAAGAAAAATGAACATTTAACCAAATTTCCAAAGTAACAACATGAAGCATTAAAGGTGATAGCTACAAGTTTAATTCCTCCCGGCCAGTAGGTGCTGCACTCACACTCGCCTACTCTCACTCCAACCTTCAATTGTACTGGTTGCCAGGTACGCCCAATACCAGAGGTGGACGGAGAACAAGACAAATGTCAAGCGATGAGTCTTTCGTGATATATAAATTATTAAATCATAAATCCTTTTCTGTATGCCTATATAATGCCATTACTCACTGTAACAATCTCCTTGTAAAACATGTTTAGATCGCTAACTAAACAGCTGACTGACAAATGCCATCACATAACGTCTTGCGACCCCTGAGCTCCGCCTCACGTGACATCAACATACTAATGCTGTTGCCGCAGAGATCATTTTATGTCGACGTTGCCAATGTAACCAGATGAAAATGTTTATATAGTTTGTTTTATAAAACAATTATTTCTATACTATTATATTTTTTTTCAGTAAAATTAATACTTTTATTCTGTACCCCTCTAGAGGTTCTGTGGATGTATTGTTCTTGAAAAATGTATAGTTTTGATGAAAAAGTTGTAGCTATGACCTTTAACAAAGTAGCAAAGAAATGTTCTCAAACACTCGAGAAAATGGAAAAAGCCAAAAATGACAAAATATCGCAAGTACGCTAAGTGGCCACAGAATACAAGATTTCAATCTTTGGAACGAGGAACTTAAATATTCGAGAGTACAGATCAAGACCGGGAAACGCAGGTGCTAGAGAACTAGGATATTTGCAAGATGACGCCCGGGAAAAACTGAACAGAACACTGAGTTTAAAATAAGGAGTTGGAACGAGGAAGTGATGATTCGATTTGAGTTGTGGGCGTTGTCACCGGGCTGCCAGGCACGGACGTGACAGTTGGACTCGTCTCCGATTCGCCACTACCAGGCCGGTGGCGCTGCAGTGGTATAACCCGGATTAATCTCCACCTTCCCTCTTCAGCTATCCAGAGTATGATGCGCCAATTAGCAGCCAAATGAGAAATGTTCCTCTCCTGCCCTTTCTCTGTTTCTCACAGCCTTTCCCTACCAAACCAGCGGCCCCTGGGAGGTTGATAAGGGGGCCTGAAGTGGCCACAGGGCTGGGGAAATGAGGGGCGCTCTGGGGCCCGACTGCTGTCGATCAAGTCTCTGCGACTGGGTTCTGAATAGCGTGGCTTATTAATTCAGTCAACAGCAACGGCTGGGCAGCGCCAGCCAGACACCCACTGTCCTGCCTGTAAACTCCCCTCAACCTGGAGCCAATTAGCCGCTGATCCCTGCTCCAGGCTCCTCGCCCACAACATCTCTCCACTCTTCGGCCCTCCCTGCGACCTGCTTATCTGCTCAGCATACAGCATTTGCAGGTCAGTGTACACAATCTTTCATCGATTCTGGATTTTCCCTCCATTTTTCCATTGCCACTTTCTGCATTTCAGCTGCTGACAGATTTGTTTGCAGTGATTTTCTTCCAGTATCAGCATTTCCCCGTAGCCTTGTTTATGTTTTCTTAAATCACGTAAACTCAGGAAAAATTGTCTTTATTTAAGTTGGAGGTGGTTGAATAGATCTCATATTTTGTTGATTCTTCCACATATTATTCATCAGATAGTATTCCCTGTGTAATCAAGATTAATGGTTGAATGGATTTCATATTTTGTTGATTTTTCCACATATTCATCAGATAATATTCCCCATGTAATCAAGATTAATGAATAACAATGTTTTTGGTGAATTGGCTTCCCTCTGGACAACTTCTTCAGATTTATGGCCTCATGAATTCCATCTTGTAACTGCAGATATTAACTTAAAACCTGATCGTCTCTTTCAGAAATCTTAAACTCAATCACGGTAGGATCTTACAGCAGGACAGTGATCCAAACCATCCATTGAATGTCAACACAAAAATGATACGTTGACCGACCACACAATGAAGGTTTTGCCCTGACTTATAGACAACATAAAATCTGCAGGACAAGCTGAAGAGGTGAGTCCATAAACGTGGACCAAGGAATCTGATGGAAGTGCAGAGAGTCTAGATGGAGGAATGATCAGATCCCCTGCCGATTCTTCTTCAACCCCATTACACATGAACAGAGAAAACTCAGAGCTGTTATCTAAGCACATGGTGGCTGCAAAAAGTATTAGATTGGGGGATCAGATCGTTGTGGCTCAGGTTAATATTTATTTTATAATAATCATTGTCTTTTGGGGCGCCCGGTGGCTCATTGGTATAAGCGCGCGTACCATAAAAGGCTGTGTCCTTCTCGCAGTGACCTGGGTTCGATTCCGGCTCGGGTCATTTGCTGCATGTCTTCCCCCATTCCTCTCTCCAACCTTCCTGTCTCTTTACACTGTAGTACTATCAAATAAAGGAAAATTCCCAAAAAAATAATCTAAAAAAAAAAAAAAAAAAAAATAATTGTCTTTCAATCATTGGCTATATTTTAGTTAATATTTTGAATTTAATATCAATAAATAAGCAATAAAAGCATGGATTCATAAACACTTTTGTTCATATTTACCAAGAGTAACAATATTAGTGGATGGCACTGTATTCATGCTTAACTCCTCAAAATAAATGATGTAAAAAAATTGAGGTTAGTGGTCATCTGCTATAAAGTCAAGCACTTCCCTGAACATTCACTCTCTCTTTGGAATAATGTTTACATTTACCACTGATGCAAAAAAAAAAAAAACAGCCCCCAGTGTTTGTATTTATATTACATAGATAGGATTGTGGAAGTAAACTTTGATTGAAACAGGAGCAATTTCTGAATCAGTGGTTTTAACAGTTAACACCCTTGCTTTACTTCCAGCACCCTGAATACCAAACACCTGTACATCAACTGCTAAAAACACTTAACCACATTTAAGGAACATTTTATGTGATTTAACTTTGGAACTATAAACATCCCAATCATCAGTTAAATCGCCAAAGTCATTAATAGGCCAGTCTGCAGTAATCTAGAAGAATGATAATAATTTAAAAAAAAAAAAAAAAAACAGGTAAGCATTCTGTTTTTCAGGTGAAAAAATAATTATTAGGATTGTAGGATACATACAGCGAAGGATACTCCTTTTGACTGTCATTCGAAATCTGCTGGATGTAAGGCTGCATTTTTCAGCTGTAATCGTAGGAGCCCACACATTATGGCAGGCCTCGATGACGTGCCAAGAAATGCATCTTTCCCCGGCTGCAGCCTTGGCATAGAGAGGCAGTCTAAATCGCACACTCTCCCGCAAGAATATTCCATATAAATTAAGGCACAGGAAATACTTCCTGTAATGGAAAGCTCTGGCAATAGAACTAGCTCAAGATCCTATCATCACAGTCCACCAGGGGTCCTCCCCAACAAATTTGCTCTGCATTGCGGGTAATCTGATGGCAAGCGCACTTCCTGTTGGTTGGTTATAAATGCATGTTATTAGTGGTGAAGCCTGTGTTTTCTGATGTATTAAATGTAGATTTAAACCAGATATTGGTTACAGGACACGGGATGTTACTGAGAGGCTGCAGTACGCGTGCATCCCATACAGATAAAGCGAGGAAGCTTTACCGATATCCGTTCACGAGAGATGTCACCATTGCATGAGCAAGGCTGGCAATTGACCGGAACCAATCAACGAAGTTGCCGTGCCGACAAGTGATGCTGAAAACGCCTGCCTGCGGCCCCCGCTGGCTAGTACAGGTATCTGTGTCCAGTCGAATTGACACCCAGTCAACTGCTGCATATTCTGGTCTGTCAGGAGAAACCACTTGCCGGGAAAGAGACCTTAAGCCATGTTTTCACCAAACAAAGGTTTCCAACTTTGAGCCGGTACGTAACCTACACGAACTGGCACCTTAATCCTAGATCTGATTTGCGTTTTCTTGAAGGACAGTACTCTCCAGTGGAGGCGGAGATAAAGTATACGCGACAACTTTTTTTTCTTCTGTTATTTGGTTCTTTATTATGTGTAAAAATTATTCTGACATTTAATTGACATTTAATTAATCTTTGCGTTCAAAAATACTGCTAGTTTGACTTGAAATTTGTCACGAGGACACGCAGCCAAGAGTCACGTGATTTCCTATTGTACGGTTAATTGATTTGACTCGCAGCAAAACACGGCAGAAAGTAAGAGGAAGGTTGTAAAAAAAGGAGGCGGATATTCTGTGGCTGAAGCCCCGAACAACCAGAGTTGCACGCATACGTTTCAATCATGAAGACTCCAGAATTAAAGGAAAAAAGATTTATTAACAATTAAATGAATTCAATATTATCTTTGGTGATGACTCCGTCCTCGAGGATCCTTCAGCGAGGGGGGTGCAGATCTGCCGGTGTAGCAGGCAGTGGCGAAGCCATCCCCCGTTTGGGAGGAAGGGTCATCTGGTCAGCAGGGAAATGTGTTTGATGCTGAAGAGGGCGGAGCCAGGAAGTTGGTGGTGGTGGGGTAGCGGTGGGTGATGCGAAATCTCTGCAGTGAACAGAAACACGTTATGGGTATTTAAATAAAGGACCTATGGTTGCGATTGGGTGAATGAAATTGCCTAGGCGTTCCTACGTCTCGTGATTGAACTTTTGTTTACACTTCCATTTTATACACTGGGCATATCAATGCATGTGTTTCCCTAAGATCCCACATTGAGGGCAAAATGGGTCAAATTCGTGTAGCGGCACTGCATTGATTTCGGCAAGTAAATGTACGTGAGATGACTCAAAGCTGAGCCACTCTGAGACGGCTATCAATAACTGTAATGTTTTCTATTTCATGCAGAGTGCAGATGCATGGAGGACAGGAAGTTGAGGACTGGACTCAGGTGCAAGGATGTACTTGGTCATGTTTAATGACCAACTGCACGGCAGAAGGCACAAACGTAGAAATACAAAACAACAAGGAACTGAGGTTCCTAAATATGTACACTATGAGTAATACAAAGCCTGGGCTACGCTACGGTAACACTGTATTACAAATAGGAAAGAAAATAGGAAATAGGTTCCTTAAAATTAAATGTGCTGGTAAAAACAATAAACAGCACAGATTCGAGGTTTTACTATAAGTGAACGAATTCGGAGAATAAGCCTATACAAGACTGCTATGTCAAACTGGCATGAGGTTACACAGACTTCACAAGGAGACTGAGGGAAGCTCAGTCTTAAATAACACACTGCTACCACTTAGTGAAAAAGAGAAACAGGTGTTGATAATTGGATAATGACTGAAGTGTGCTCCGGGATTTAGTAGACCACTGAGCTGGACGGTTGGAGGCGTGGCCTTACAATAACACAACCGTCATGAGTAAGTATTTGTGGACCCAGTTACTGGGACAGTTTTAGAGAGAAAATCAGTGTACTTGGGGCAGCAGAAAATTAAAAAACATTTTTTTTTGTCATTTCTAAAAACTTTTTTGTTTATTTCAAACAACCAAAAACAGGAAAAAATTGTGTCAGACACTTTAAAAGAGAAGATATAACACATTTGAACAGTAGCGGTAAATAGGCTTGGTTTAAAGTGGTAAGACTGTCACCAGCTTTTTTTTTTTTTTTTTTTTTTTTACGTCACTCCAGCTGTTGTGATCCTTGATCCTCCTGAAATTTCTCCAGAGCTCTTTGTATTTTGTCCAGCATTATTTGCACCTTTAGTAGCTCTACCCTTTAGTATTGGATCAGTGTGCTAGGTATGCCAACAGAAAGAGAACAAAAAAAGGGATGGATTGAAATGATTCTTTTGGTACCGTCCACAACTTTTGGCAATGGAAATGAAAAAAATAACAATTCCAACGTGAAGCAATCTGATCTAAGCGGTACTGGACTGCTTGCAGAAACGAGACAATGGATTGCAGGCTTAGGCTAGGGTGTCAGGCATCACTTTGATAAATAGGTCTTTCTAGGGCAAAAATCTGAATGCTTGAGACCCATCAAGTGTGACAACATCACTCATATAAAATAGGAAGGCTAAACCTGATTCAGACTAAAACTGTGATGGAGTCAGAACCTCAGCGCTCAGCAGATTCTCCTCAATGCATCATCTACATTTTGTTATTTTAGATTGACAAAAAGACAGTGCGGAGTGGTAGAGTGCATATGTCAATCTACGTATGTGCATGACCTTCAACTGAGCTCCAGGGAAGGAACCAACAGATTTCCCTGCATAGTAATTTGTTTGTTTGATGCGTCAAAGACATTGTTTACTGAGAAGTGCAACAATTACTAACAAATGCAACAACTTTCACAAAATCATTCCCACTTACCTTAATGGATTTTATGAGAGGGAATGTGCCTCAGAATTTTTTTGGCTCATTTTTCCTTGCTGAAATAAGCTTTTACACATTTCCTCCGCAGCAGCTGAATTTTCCCGTCATCTTTCAAATAATTTAAATTTACAAATGATTTAGAAAATTTGAGATTGGCCACAGTCCAGAGAGTGCTTTTCCAGGGGTGCTAAGGAATGAGGTGAGCTTGGGGGTGGAATTTAATATCGACGAGACCTGCGGAATCGAAGCACTTAGGAATAAATTCTGGAACGACATTATGCTAGATGACATCTTTAATGGGGATGTAAACGCTGTTCAAGAATTGCTACCAGTGTGGAGGGAAGTTAATCACGCGCCCCACCTGCTTCTGGAAGAAGAGAAAAAAATCTAAATGAAAGACCGGTTTTCTCAGGTGCATCGTGTACACTTGGCGTGTTAAAATTTCATTTTGGCACGATGCTTCATAAAAGTGGCGCAGCGCATTAATCCAAGAGGTGCATGTCACCTCTAATGAAGCCTTTGAAGAATTCCTTTAATTAAATGTAGGACCGCAGTTGCTGTCTCTCCCTCTTAGCGAGGAGGCATCTAGAGTTCTGCAGTCAATGGAGTGGAAATGGTGGCATCATTCAGGACACTCGCTCAGTTCGCCGCGAGGAGTCCAGTAGAAAAAAGCATGGCAGAGGTGTACATTATTGTCCCCCTCAAACTGATTTCTTTACATTTTTCCCATTCAACTCCCAAAGAAATTTCTCTTTACTGTCCACACAAGCCCTGTAGCTTTAAAAATGCCACTGACATTTCCTCAGTAATTTTTTTCTGTAATTGTAGTGGCGGCTGAATGCGTTAGCTTCAAATCGAAGGCATAAATTTTGCATAGCACAGCGTTGTTTGAAATCCAATCCAATATATTTTTCTGTCCTTTGCGGTGACATAACCTGGTGGCTCACCTTGGTCTCACTGCTGTGAATTAATTATTTTTTTGCACATTTTATGCATTCGTTTCATGTCATTTTTCAGTGGCCTATGCAAGCTACTGGGAGTGTAAACATCTCCAGATATGCATTATTCAGACACAGCACATGGTTTGTATTTTTTTTTACACCTGCTGACTCCAGTACACCTGTGATGTGTGAAGAACAAGCTGAGCATGGACCTGTGGAACAGCTAATGATGGCTATTCCCTCTGTATTTCATTCACATGTACACACACAAATACTCACATACGCACGCACACATGCACACACACTCACTCACACAAGCACACGCAAACACACACACAAGTACTCACACACACATTCGCGCACACACTCACACAAACCCACACACACAAATACTCTCTCACTCAAGTACATTCACACACCATACGCACACAAATACTCACTCCCATGTTCTAACTCACACAGAAAAATACTCGCACATGCACACATATAAACACACAAATACAGAGACATGCACACACACACACACACACACACATACTGTACACACACAAATCCTTACGAACACACACACATACATATACTCACTCACACACACCCAACCACACACACACACACACAAATACTTACACACAAGTGCACACACAAACACACTCAAATAATCACTTACACAATTACTCACACACACAGACGAAAACTTTCACTTACACAAGCGCTCACTCTCACATACCATAATCAAGCATGCACATACATGCAAATACTCACTCCTACACACACACAAATGCACGCAAATACTCACCCACACACGCACACACACATAAATGAGTGAGTCTGTAAATGAGATGTGGGAAAGATTTAAGGGGGTTTTACTTGATTCACAATGCAAATTCATTCCAAAGGTGTCCAAAAGTAAGCTGAAAAAGCAGAATCCTCAGTGGATGACCACAGCTATTCGTAGGAGTTTGAGGGAAAAAAAGGAATCTTTAGAAGATGTACATAAAAGATAACAATGAGAACACTAAGGCTGAATACTGTAAAATGCGGGCTGTGGTCAAAAAAGAGCTGAGGAATGCTAGAAGACTGTATGAAAGACAAATTGCAGAAGGGGCAAAAACTAACCCTAAGCGCTTCTTTCAGTACTGTAGCAGAAAAAGGAAAGTCGAGAAGGTTAAGTGCATAAAGAATAAATATGGATCGCTGCTATATGATAACAAGGATATTGCGGATCCCTTAAACAGTTACTTTGTTGAGGATTTTACCTCAGAGCGGGTTTTTATTCGGCCAGAGGGCATGTCCAATGCTCAAGATTATTTAGCGGGAATTGAGGTCAGGGATAACGAAGTATTAGACAAGTTGCATAAACTAAAGGCAGATAAGGCGGCGAGTCCTGATGGCTTATATCCTAGAGTGCTCAGGGAAAGTAGTGAGATCATCTTTAAGCTGCTATCCGCCATCTTCAGATGGTCTTGAGAAACTGGAGAAATACCAAATGATTGGATGCTGGGCAATATAATTCCAATATATAAGAAAAGGGACCGTACTGAGCCAGGAAATTACAGGCCAGTCAGTTTAACTTGCATTGCATGCAAAATATTGGAATCTATCATAAAAGATGAGCTGGACTTCTTGAATGTAATAATATCTTGAGGGATAGCCAACATGGTTTCCGTAAGGGAAGGTCATGCCTGACAAACCTACTGGAATTATTTGAAGAGGGCACCAAGACTTATGACCAGAGCAGGGCTTATGACATCATATACTTGCATTTTCAGAAAGCATTTGATACAGTACCGCATGAGAGACTAATTTTTAAAATGAGCTCCATTGGAGTAACAGGAGGTATTCTGAAGTGGATTCAAAACTGGTTACAGGACAGAACACAAAGAGTGGTGGTCAGTGGAATCTCATCTGAGCTAGGTATGGTGGGGAGTGGCATCCCCCAGGGATCGGTGTTGGGACCCCTGCTGTTCCTCATCTACATTAATGACCTTGATAGGAATATTGAGAGCAAATTAGTTAAATTTGCAGATGATACTAAGTTGGGAGGTTTGGCAAATAGTTTAGGGTCCACTAAAGTGATTCAGGATGATTTGGATAGAATCCAGAATTGGGCAGAAATGTGGCAAATGAAATTTAATGTAGTGAAATGTAAAGTTGTACATGTAGGTAATAAAAACATTAGACAGGATTACTTCATGGGAGGTTTAAAACTGGAATGTGCACCACACGAAAAAGATCTGGGAGTGATTGTGGACCAAACCGTCACAGGCTCTAGCCATTGTGCCATAGCAGTTAAAAAAGCCAATCGGATGCTGGGATACATTGCCAAAATTGAGTACAAATCTAAGGAGGTGATGCAGCTTTTGTACAACACATTCGTCAGACCACATCTGGAGTATTGAATATAGTTCTGGGGACCATACTTTAAGAAAGATATAGAGGCTCTAGAAAAAGTTCAGAGAAGAGCCACTAAGCTAATTCCAGGTATAAAAGATGAAAGCTATGAGAAGAGGTTGAAGATCCTTAATCTCTTTAGTCTTAGGAAAAGGAGACTTAGGGGTGATCTGATTGAAGTCTTTAAATATGTTAAAGGGATTAACAAAGTGAATTATGTAGGATTCCTTCGACCAAGTGTTGTTAGTAGAACTCGGGGTCACAAATGGAAGTTGACCAAGGGTAAATTTAGCACTGATATTCGGAAATATTTCTTTACCCAAAGAGTAATTTCGATATGGAATAGCTTGCCTGACCATATTGTTGAGGCAGAGACCTTGGGAGTTTTCAAGAGCAGGCTTGACTTAAAGCTAGATACCATTGAGTCATTGAGTATCTGAAGTGATATATTAACAATAGTATAAAGAAACTGGCGAGCCTAGCTGGGCTGAACGGCCTGTTCTCGCCATTCATGTTATGTTATGTTATGTTAAATACTCAGTCACACGCATGCACTCAGACACACAAGCACAAAGATTCACACATGCAGACACAAACACACGCACAAATACACACAAACACACGTACACACTCGTACACATACAAGAACTCACACATGCATAAATGCACCAACAAACACTCACGCACACACATGTAGAACTCACACAGCTAAACCAATGACGGAAGAGCTGGGAGCGAAGGCTCATGCGTGTACTCAGGCTGTTGTGAAACAAATGGAATAATATTAATAAACGTTCTCTGTTCGCGAGCGGGGCCATGCTGTCATCACGGATATACCTGATTTGCCGCCCTGCGGTGAATAATCCAATGTGAGTATTAGAATACACCAGAAAGAAGCGGGAGATCAGACACATCAGTGATCACTGCAGAAGAAGCGTAACAGTTACTGTTTTTAGTCTCGTTTCAAATCTGACTCCAATTAAAATTTAGAATTTATAGTTTAGGGAAAACATGCGTGGATCTGGGGGTGATTGCACCTCGGACTCATAAATGAATACCTCCGTTACTCAATATATGCCCCTGGGTTTTAGCATTATTGCCAAATCTTAGGTTCGTTGGTAATACCAGGAGATGGAGGGAATCACCGCAGCAAAGGCATCTTGGCTCAGAGACTACGAACCCAGGTCCATGCAAACACCCAGAGGGTTCCTTAAGGGAATTTAACGAAAAACCGACTTTTCTTCCATGGGCTCCCTTATGGCTAAATTCCCAGAACTAGCGCTACACAGACTCTTTAAATGAGTAGAACGTGATAGCCTCTCCAACTTAATAAAACCAATTCCCATCCCGGGCCGCTGGCCAGTCAGTCCTTGGTTGGGATTAAACTCCTAAGTATCCACCGTAACGTGGCTAGAAAGAATGTAAAAGGATTAGAGTCACGGAGACCACGCAAGTTTAAAGGGATAACAAGAATTTATTCACCAGGTAGGCAAAAGCTTAAATCAAACAAATCAAGAATAAATCAACCACAAGTTACCATCAATTTAGATAATGAGAGCGAAATCATACCTGGCGAAAAAGGCTACACACGAAACAAGCGTGCGGGAAGTCGTCTGCGATCTTCCTAAGCTATATGAGCTATACACAGCATGCAGACGTGTGGGAAGTAGTTTGTGATCTTCCGTAAGTAAAGAGGCTACACACGCACTAACGTGCGCGGGGAGAGATCTGATGCGATCCTCCCCGTTGAGTTTGCGTGCTTTCCCCTTATGCCAAATCGCGAATTTGATCCAGGCGGTAATGCCATAAATTAACCTGGAGGATTAGCCAAATCCGGATTTAGGACCCCATCATTTGGAGGATGTAATAAAGCAATTAATGGTGGGAGAGGAAACCCAAACAAGAGGTTACACTTTTAGAGACAGGTTTTCATGGAGTTAGTTAAATTATGCCTTCTTAAAGTACATTGGATATGAAATGAATCTCATTCAACTCCTTGAATTTATCTGAAGAGATACATACCAAACATGATGACATACAGAATTATTATGATGTAGCTGTCATGAAATTCCTTCCCAACAGAACCATTTCCCATGAAATTCACATCACTATTACCCCAGATATAATACAGTACTCCAGCGATGACATGGGTGCAGTTAGAACGGTGCAATAGTGGTTTTTGATTAAACTGAAATGTCCCAAATCAGACTGGTTTCAGTGAGGGAAAAGGGTTCAGTAACAATGTCCAGTGGGGGAATGAAAAGGGTGCAGTGACAGTGGGTCCAGATGAAGTCACTGCGGCACTAATCAGGGAGAGAACACAGGTCACGCCCCGCCGTGAGAGAAACTCCTTTTAGCTACCATGCCAGGGTGTGCTCCTTTTCACACCTTTGATGCGCTCAAGACAGACACACACACTTATGCTGAAGCGTCCAGTTTCAGGCCCCCTTATCTCAGTGGTGGAGTTGGAGAGGCAGCTGCAGAGGACGTCTGGACCCTGATGACTTTATTACCCCACTGTTCCCAGCCATGCCTGACTGGAGACGATGCCAGTTGCGGAGGAAGTATCGTCCATGTTATCTCCTGGCTTCCCCTTACACACATATGCACAAATACTCACTCAAATACATGCACATAAATACTCACACACAAGCACACACACAAATACTTGATCACATACACACGCACACCAATACTCACGCACGCACATACACACACACGCAAATTCTCTCCCACATACATACTCTCTCACACACACAAACACCCACGCAGATACACACAAAAACACTCAGGCACCCACATACACAATCATTAACCCTTTGTTGCATGTTGTCCAATATTTTGGACATAAGTGGGGTTTATTTTCCCTAGGCTCATAGATACCCTGAGAACACAAAATGTACATTTTACTGGACATTTCCAGATAATAATTTCCTCAATAGGTGCCTCTCTGATTAGTCACATGATTTACCACAAACAATCACAATGGCTGCATCCACAAGTAAGAGGTAAGTTGACGAAAGTCAGAAATAGTCTTATATTGTTCAAGTTTTGATCAGACTTTTTTCTATTGGGGGATGGAAATACATTATATAGCACAAACTGAAAACACATAACCTACGTAATGCATGTCTATTTGTTGGAGTCCATGCTCTATCAAAAATATTGGACATTACGCATGCTGAGTAAATATCTCAAATAAGCAATGTCCAGAATACAGATAGATCATCATGCATATCAATGACCAGGTTTCTTCAACTTCACATTATTTCTGTCACTCCGCATGCATAACGTCCAAAATACTGGATGGCAGTGTGCATCCCACAAGCATAATGTCCAAAATAATGGACAGACAGACCACCCACTCCCCCCCACCCCCCACACACACACACACAAAATACAAAATATTGCACCAAATCCCGACAAATGGTCCAAGGCATTTGTTGGTACTCTATGCATCAAACGGTTAAGTCAAACACATGCGTTCACATACACAGACGCACACACACAAATACTCACTCACATACAAATGCACATACAAACCCACGCATGTTTGCCACTGACTGTATTCTGAGTTTGTGGTGACCATTGATGTCCATCAGTACCTATAATGATGAAACCATGCTAAATTACACGTTAAAATAATTAATTAATATTGAGCTTCAGGAGTCAAAACTTAATTTTGTTAAAAATATAATTATTTCAAGATTTGACAGTACTAAATTTTGAGGGCCCGGGGACCGTGGAGAGCCACCTTGGATAGCTATCTTATTCGGTTCATAAACAGTAGGTAGTTTTGAATATCACACTCAGATGTAGCGCACTTGTGGTCAAGGAGTTTAATATCCTGGAAATCTATTGATTTAACTCCTTGCCATTTTTCAATTCTCTGAATTATTTTAACAATTTTAATGCTGAATTTTTCATGAAGATTTTTGTATTTGCGGCCCTTATTCTGTACTAAAATTGTGAAAATAAACTGAAATACGATGTATTTTTATATGCTACAAGTGTTTTGTTTCATTAAAGCCATTTTGCTCCTCTCTGTGAAGTTCAAATCTTGAATTAGAAAGCTTTAAATAGGGTAACGCACAAATAGCCAGATTTGGCTTCTGCACTAAGGGGTTAAGTACATTATTGCTTGAAAGCACTGGAACTAAAAATACTCTAAAGGGTTGATGCTAATCATTTATTGTGCAAATGCCCTGATTGGCATATCACAAGAAAAACAAAAACATGCTAATTATTTCTGGGCTATAGATTAGAATTTGTTGGCTGAAAATCCTCTAAAATTGTCTGTCAGATGTTATTTGGTATGTAGTCCGTGTTTGTGTGTGTGAAATGTGTGGGCGTGCAGAGCTGTCATGGCCAGGTGTGGTCAGTCCTGAACATATTGTCTTTGGTAAAGGTGTGTGTTTGCGCTCTAATGGACTCCTTATAGCACTTTTATGACAGATCTTGTTTATGCACCACTTCGACTGAATTTGAGCACTCTCTACTAAATGATTCATGGTCATTTTTAGTAATAGAATGGAGAAATGTCAAGCATGCATACTTCAAATCAGCCATAAAGTGTGAGTGGGAGCCATGAGTGGGGGATGCATTGATTTGCAAGTGTAATATTGTGATACAAGGATACTGCGCATTTGATTTATAATTGTAGCAATGTCTGCTTCGTACTGAGGCTGCTGATGCAGAGTGATGGGAGTCACTGTATCTGTTTCCATTACAAATTAGTTGGAGTTGGGTGAATCGGTCTTCTTTTCATTTACTTCGTGATTAAGGATTGCGACACAATTAGCTCAAGACGTACCAAAACGCTAGCCCCAGTGGGTACATTGCAGCTCATATGACAATCAGCAGAAAGTAAACCATGTCATGTCTCCAAGCTGTTGGCTGTGAGAACCACGCTGCCTCAGGAAGATCACATTACCAGAGAAGGAAGGATCAAAGATAGTTGGAGTTGGAATGAGGTCGCTGTTTGGGCTATTATCAGAAATCCAGCGTCTCAGCATGCATCAGCCGCATGGAAATCTCCTCCACAACTTTCTTGCATAATTATCACTATTCTGCACTATTTACTTAGCGTCTGGAAGCATCCAGCAGTGTTGAAGTGACAGCAGTCTTGGTTCACTCTCAGGTCAGCTCTTTGTAGCCATGTTGTACACCACCAGATTCAGTGTGGTAAAAAATAATTCACCCCCTTTCCGATTGCTTCTATTTTTGCTTATTTGAGAGATGAAATTTTTCAGATCATCACACTAGTTTTAATACATGACAAAGACTATGTGAGTAAACTCAAAATGCAGCTTTTAAATGATTATTTCATTTATTTGTAGGTAAAGCGTTAGTCAATACCAGTTTCTCCCATATTAAAAAAAGGGTCTTTAGGGACTTTAGATAATGTCTTGCTTATTAAGGCTTTATAAAGCATGTATAATGCCTTCATAAATGAGACATAATGTCTTCATAAATCATACATAAGCAAATGCCATTCTTTGTAAAGGATGAAATAACTCATCCTTATTCAGCATGTGATGCGAGATGTGACAGCAACAATGTCACTTAATTGGCAATGTCACCCTTTATAGCATTTAGCCACTAGCTAGGTGACTGTTATGAAGTCAGTGGTAGGGAAAGACACACATTGGCTGTGTTCGAAACCGCACACTAACATACTACTCGCACTACCGACGACGTCAGAGTGAGGGGATAGGGTGTTCACTTATACGTGGGGAGTGAGTTTGTGTCTGCGAGAAGTTCCCGGATGTATACTAGATCAGGCAGATATTTTGTGGGTGCACTGTAAGCTTACTATTCATACACAAATTACCCAAGATGCAAAGCGTGATGTAAACCATAAACTACGTGTAGTGGCTAGTGTGTAGTGAGAATAGAGTATGTAGACCGTAGAGCACGGTTTCAAACACATCCATTGATTGGAGCCGTGGTAAAGGAATAAAGGGATAAACTGCCATTGTCAGTTATATCACATCTGGCGTCACATGCTGAATAAGGATGTGCTATTTCACCCTTGACAAAGCATGGCATTTGCTTATATATGATTTATGAATACATTTTGTCTAATTTATGATGGCATTATTCATGCTGTATAAAGCCTTTATGAGCAAGACTTCATCTAAAGTGTGACCGAAAAAAGAATCGCTCTCCTAAACCTAATAACTGGTTATGCCACACTTGGCAGCAACAACTGCAATGAAATGTTTGTGATAACTGGCAACTAATCTTTTACGTTGCTTTGGAGGAATTTTGGCCCTCTCTTCCTTGCAGAATTGTCTTAATTAAGCCACATTCATGCTTGAGGGTTTTCAAGCATAAACTGCCTGGTTTAGGTCATGCCACAGCGTCTCAATCAGATTCTAGTCAGGACTTTTACTTGACCACTCCAAAACCTTCTTCTTGTTTGTTTTGAGCCATTCAGAGGTGAACTTGCTCAAATGCCTCAGATCACTGTTCTGCTACATAACCAAACTGCATTTGAGCTTTATAAAATAAAAGAGAATAAAAAAAAGATCAAAAATCAAAAAAGAATCAAAATGGTTCCATCAATTATGGCAAGCCACCCAAGTCCTCAGCAAAACAGCCCCAGAACATCACACTTCCACCACTGTGTTTGGCTGTTGGAATGATGTTCTTGTTATGAAATGCTGTGTTACCTTTTTGCCAGATGTAACGGGACCCATGTCTTTGGAGAAGGTCTACTTTTGACTCATCAATCCACAGTATATTATCCCAGAATTCTTGGGGGTCATCAAGATGTTTTTTGGCAAATGTGAGATGAAGCTTTACGTTCTTTTCGGTCAGCAGTAGTTTTAGCCTTGCAGCTCCCCCACGGATACCATTTTAGCCCAGTTTCTTTCTTATTGAGGAATTGTGAACGCTGACTTAAATGAGGCAATTCAGGTTGGCAGTTCTTTGGATGTTAGTCTAGGTACCTTTACAACCTCCTGAATGAATTGTCACTGATGTGCTCTTGGAGGAATTCTGGAAGGTCGGCTACTCCTGGGAAAGTTCACCACTGGTCCAAATGTTTTCTTTTTCTAGATCATGGCCTTTACTGTGGTTCACTGGAGTCCCAGAGCCTTAGAATTAGCTTTGCAACCCTTTCCAGACTAAGAGATGTCCATGACTTTGTTTCTTGTCTGTTCTTGAATTATACTGCTGTATCATGTGCTGCTTTTTACCTTCCTCACTTTGGCAGTAAGGTTCTATTTTTGTCTCCCGTCGCCCTGGGCGAAAGGGAGACATAGGAATGCACCCCGTCCGTGCTTGTGTGTGTCCGTCCGTCCGTCCAAGAACCCTCAAGAATAGCTCCTACAACTACATTTACCATTCCAGTTGGCCTCCCAGGAGAATGTCTTAAAAATTAGGTGCGTCCCAAAAGTAGGTCACGCTTTGACCTAAGTCCATGGGTCAAGAAAGGTCATCATGAAAAAAGTTACGTTAACACAATGACTTAAGAAGGAAATTTATTACAGGCCCCATGTTTTGCATATAAGATGATTAGATTATGAACCAGTTTCCTATTTAATATCAGTGACCTTGACCTATTATTTGACCTTGCGATTAGCAGGTCAAATATCGGTTTTAGACCTAATTTTTTCAAACTTGATTTACAAGCTCAAAATTGTTCACTGTGGTGTTTTGGGGCATTCTCTTTCACCTGGTGGTAAAATTTTATGAATCCAGTTTGACCTTGACCTACTGTCAAGGTCAAACCAGGACTTGACCTATTGTTTGAAATTTCTTAAAAATTTGATTTAGAAGCCCAGAATTACCAAAAATGTGGCGTTAACACATTATCTGGAGAAAGACTATAGACCAGTTTCCTATTTAATATGAATGACCTTGACCTACTCTTTGCCCCTACGGTTACTGGGTCAAATATTGGTATATGACCTATTTTTTAAAGATGTAATTTTGAAGTTCAAAGCTTTCAACTGGGAGTTTTTTTCATGATTGGCTTTCACCTGAACATAAATTTTTTTCAGTTCAGTTTGAGCCAGGCCTACTTTTAAGGTCACGGGTGCAAAGTACATTTTATTTTTCCCTTTCCTTTTGCTCATTCAAATCAGTGAAGGAGAGGATCACACTTAAGTTTTAACAGTAAGCAAAGTATTTGGGCATCCTCTTTCACCTGGTGGTAAAATTTTATGGATCCAGTTTGACCTTGACCTACTTTCAAGGTCAAATCAGTATTTTCCATTAAGGGTTTTTGGCGATCCTTTTTAACCTGATGGTCAAATTTTGGATCCAGTTCCTTGCCATCTTTTGCAAAATATCCACTTTCACATTGAACAGAATTGACCTCCTTTAAGGTCGCAGGGTACATATTTATTTTGGGGACGGGAAACAGTGGGCCTCGCGGCCAGCTTGTAGTGATATTTAGGTTCAACAGGGCTTGCAGCAATCATGCTTGGATATGTCTGGTGATATTGAACTCAATTATCAATTAAATTTGTTTAGTTGGTTGAGGTGGAAACAGTGGGCAATTTTTTGCACATTGGGCCTGGTAGAGGTGGATAGCTTTATCCCTTCAATCAATCAAATAATCTATCATTGTGACATTTCTTCACCATGTATATTAAAATAAAATTAAAACAAGGTAACATATGTAAAAAAAAAAAAAAAAAAAGTTGATGTGTAAAAGCAACAAACGTTTTCAAACTTGTGTTAATCTTCAGCTTGTAAGAACTGGGATGCAAATTGGCATTTTATATTTAGTAGAGGTGTAATAAAGTTAGTTATTGTCAGCCGTCAGGTGATTCCATCGGGGATAGAGAGTTAAATGAAAGGCAGAACCTGGGTTGACATCTTCTAATTAAAAGAGCTTCCACGGTTCGCCCGCATTTCCATTGTTTAGCTTGAATGATTATTTTCCAGGAGACGGTGTGGCCAGGGTTTGAAGTAGAATGACATCCGGTTCTGAGAGAGCAGAGTTATTTAAAGGGGACCTAATATGCTATTTTTCCAAGTTTATATTTTGGTCTTTGACTCCCCTAGAGTACTCCTGATCGCGCAAAGTAAAAAAAGGGTACTTATTTCGCTCGTACTGCCATCCTCAAGAAACCCCATTTGTAGTCCATAGTTGTCTCTGCCGGAAACGCCTCATTGGGGTTGCTCTTCCGCTATGGCCCCCACTCCCCGTGTGCCCACTTTCTTCTGACTGGCCAGCTCTGTGGAGGGCGGATCTAGGCGGGACGATGCAGCTGAACGCAGTTTTCTGGGTCTCAGAGTGAAACGTGAGACGCGTCTGACATCTGAGCTAAGGAATCAGCGGGGAAATTCTGCAATCAAACGCAGTACATGTGTATAGATCTAATGAAATTAACTTGTTCTAATAAACGCAACGGCGAAAGTGGAGGACACAGTGCGAAAGTCTGGCAGCTCAAGCACGAATTTGCTATCGGCTACAGTTTGCTACGGCAACAGTTGGTGAGTACAGCGGTTTTTCTACTCCTAGCTAGGATGCAGGGGAAGCTAGAATCCACCCCATATAGACACATTTGTAGAACGGGTCGACAAGCCCAAGTGTAGACCGGAGACCGTAGAAATCCGGTGGGTCTGAGTTTAGAGGGAAACATGGACAGTGAGGGGCAGCTAAAAGTGAACCAACAGCTTATGGACTGCTTCGGTGTGTATTAGAACCTGCTGGTTCGTGTGCATAGCTGTGGTGTGTTGTTAGCGTGGAAAAACGAACAGCTTCCACACTGGTATATGACGGAGGGGCGAAAGCTCCAAGCTAAACGGCCTTTTCGGAAATTGCCTGTGGTAATGGTTTACTGATTGCTTCGGAATGACCAGCTTTTCCTCGCAGAAAATGGGCGCATTATCTATAGAGTGCGAGAGCTAGACAGAGCTTCGGTTATGTCATGAACATAATACAGGTTTTACAGACTGTAATTTCCGTCTGCGTGAACCGTTGCTTATGTGGAGCTAGCGAATCGATCACTTTTACAGGAAAGAATTTAATATTCAATCGATGGGAATACAGAGAAATCGTTTGTTAAACCGGACACGTTATAGGCTGTGCGCTTCCCTATTGCTTTCACCGGTAGTATCAGAGAGCTTGCCCAGACATTGGAGATGTATCAGGCTGACCCCGGTCATGGATAAGTAAAGCGATCGTTTCATAAGCACCCAAAAACGCACCCCAAGCTCTGCAAAATCTACTTCTGGTCTAACTGCAGCCCAACTCGGCAGACACATACAGCACCTCTCCGGTTAGCTTCAACTGTAGTGGCTACAAGCAGGCAACGTTATGATGAAACTGCCACATTGATGCTTACCGAAGTAACACAAGCATACCGATCATAATTGCTGCATATAAGTTAACCAGGAGCATTTTTAATTAGCAGAGCACGCGAACTAACATGCAGTAGCTGATAAGCGGTCATGACTTTGAATGTAATCTGTCGCGTGAAAAATTTGTTTCACGTCCGGTGTGAAAGCTGCTTAACACGCCCATAACGCCTGTACTCGCGTCTTTGCATTGACTTTGAATGTAGCTAATCTGTCGCGCGAAAAATTCGTTTCGCGGCTGGTGTGAAAGCGGCTTGACGTGCCCATAACGTGTATTCGCGTCTTTGCATTGACTTTGAATGTAGGCTAATCTGTCCTGCAAAAAATTTGTTTCGTGTCTGATGTGAAAGCAGCTTTATGGATAGTACGCGACAGCTAGAGAGAGCTCGGTTATGTTATGAGCATAATACAGGTTTTGCAGACCGTAAGCTCCGTTAGCGCGGACAAGTTGCTTATGTGGAGCTAGCGAATTGATCACTTCTAACGTTACAGGAAAGAATTACCTATTTAATCTCTGCCTTTTTCGGCTTTTTATTGGCCACAACAATTTCTAAAGGGGGATGAAATTATGTCAAGGTAGTGCAGAGAAATCATTTGTAAACCGGTAGAGCTTCTGCGTTTCGCATTGCTTTCACGGTAGCACCAGAGAGCTTGCTCAGACATTTGTGAAGTATCCGGCTGATCCCGGTCATGGATAAGTGAAGCGATCACTAACTTTAGTGGCTACAATCGGGCAACGTTATGATAAAACTGCCACATTGATGCTTACCGAAGTAACACAAGCATACCGATCAGAATTACTGCATATAAGTTAACCAGGAGCATTTTTAATTAGCACGGCACGCAAACTAACATGCAGTAGCTGGTAACCGAGCGGTCATAACCACAGAGACAAACCCTTGCAATAAAGGTTTTACAGACAGCAAGTTCTGTTACTGTGAACAGTTGTACCAAGCATCCAAATTACAAACAAGTATTAAAAGTTAGCTTCAAATGAGGTTTATGTTCACACACCTTCTGTAGAATTTCCCCTAATATCACTCTTGCATATTTAGGACACAAACATTAGCAACAGTAACTTGGCTACGTTAGCCGCTGTGCCACAGCCACAATCAACAGGCTATCACGTCAGGTTGGCTTATGCAGTAAAAGCAACTTACAGCTTCTGTGTCTGTGAGTCACGGACAGTCGCGACTGATACAGGCTTTATCTTCAGATATTTTACAAAGCCTGCGTTTGAGGCCAGTTGTTAGTGAACTATCGCTAGCGGTCCTGCTAGCCACCCGTAACACATTAGCTTCACTTACATTATTTGCTGTTATATGGTTACTTACAGCTTGCGGCTCCGAGCGCTTGATCGATGCAACTGCTTCAGGTTTGAGAAGCAGCTAAAACGCTTATCCTGTGTCGAATTATCCTTTATTGACAAAGCTGTCTTTGGTGAAATGCTGAGCACAAACAGCTTACGTTCCCTTTGGCCGTGGCTGTTTGCTGCCAGCAAACAAAAAAAGCTACCCACTGATTTCTGGTGGCATCGTCTTTTGGAAGAGAAAAATTTGTTTTTATTCGCGTCCAAAAGTAAACAGACAAGTAGCTTTGGGAGAGATACTGACAAAATTGCACCTCAAATGATCTGCGGTTCTTTTTTTGTATTTCCAAAAGTGTAGACGCTACTAAGGCATAGTATGATCTGCCGTTGTTAGTGCCTGCTAGAATAGTTTCCGGTGTGGACAGGTCCAGCGCAGTGGTTGGCTCTGGCTAGGTCTGTACTAATTGGACGACACAACCTGACGTCAGGTTTTGCCCAGATCTCGTGAAGATCTCGGGAGGAGCTGTTCAGAGAGGAAATCACACTCACAAAATCACGTTCTTGGATTACGGCAAAATCCCTGTATCTTATGTTTAGAAACTTTTCAGAGGTTGAGCATGGACAACCAACATTATAACATTACTAATATGTATTAAAAGAAGGATCAGCATGTTAGGTCCCCTTTAAGTCCTTGAGTTCTAGTGATTTCACTTAAAAATTACGCGAAGTCATACACCCATATATTCCTCTTTACAAACAATGCATATCCCTTTATAAACTACATGTGAAGGATGCTTATTTTTGACCTTGAGAGAAAATGAAGATTTGTTTTTTCTTGTTTGCCATAGAATTCCAAATCTACGATGGCCTTGTGTGAATTTGGTTAATTTCTTGAGGAAAATCAAACTTAGCTGTTCATTTGTTTTGCAGTATGGTAGGTGGATGGAGATAAATTGCCTGTCATCAAACACTTGTGTTGGTATTATGATTTCGCTCTCCCGCAGATTTTCAAAACTATAGATGGTATTGTCAATAAACTTGTCAAGGTATCCAGCTGTTATGAACGAGCTCTTGATCTCTTTCACTTCGACATCCCAGTCTGTGGTCATGCATTTCACTCGGTGTAATATGTTTGTTATTGTGTTGCGTTTCCACGGAGTGGGAATTCGGGATGACCAGTGTGTTGGTAATGTTCCCGGTTTCTTGTGGACTCTTCTTTCAAATTTTCCATCCTTGTTCTGGGAAGCTATATCCTGTTAAAGGTTGGATTTTTGTTCTTTAGTGAACGTGATGTTAGGGTGGAACTTGTTTAGGCTGCTCAGTGGGTTGTTGGGCTACATTCTTCATTCTTCTGTCGCTCGGAAAACTGTCATCGACGTATCTCTCTGGAACTCTGGCTTATGTGCACGGAGGATGGCGTTTTCCAGTGCGCCCGTAAAAATATTTGCAAGTACCAGAGACAGAGGGTTGTCCTAATCTATCATTTTAAAGCTGCTTTTTTCTTTATTCAGGTTATCTTTGTCCAACATCAAAATTAGTTTGATGATCTGAATCATTTAAGCACGACAAATATGAGAAATAGAAGAAATCGGGAAGGGGTCAATACTGATTCACAGCACTGTACGTCAGTCACAGACCTTGTTTACGAACTGCACAGGAAATTTCCCATGTTCCACAGAAAAAGGTGGCATGACACTCACATCTTCGCTGTTCACTAAGCGCAATTCCATCTGGAAGCAGTCGCAAGTTACCTGGGCCATGTAAACTTTTCTCCAAGCTGTCACAATGCTCCTGTTTTCCCTCAGTGACTTAACGTTAAGGAGCCAGCTAAGGTCAGTTAGGGCTAACAAGTGCGTGTCTGGTGACGGCCTTGTGTCTGTTGATCTGCCTGCCTGTCATGCTAAAAAAAAAAAGTTTTGTATCAATAACAAAAGTACGCGTGACATGTGTTTCAGACTTTCATGTAAATTCTAACTATGGACCAGTAGTTAATCTTCCCGTATCGTTTTTGGCTCTTATTGTTTCATTTAGGGCTTGATTTATGAGCTTACATCCATAAATGGCTTGAATAATCAGCGCCAGTGGTTTATTTCATGAAAGAATATATTATGAATCAGAAGTCTCAGATTTTTTGCATGTGGGACCTCTCCCAGTGTAACTGGCCCATGTGAGTCGTCATGCCATGTTCAGTTTGGGAAAATTTTAGAAAAATAAGCATAATATGTTCAAGCGTTTTTATTCTTCATGGCACAATGGATATGTCCAGAAAAATGTGGCTTAAAATGGGAAATAACTGCTCTTAACATGGAATGCAGCTAATTAAGACAAATCAATAGCTTGTTAAAATCTTAAAGATTTTTGAGGTCAGAACAAAAACCAGCAGACACAGAGGGGTGCCCGTACTGTTTGAGAACCACTGAACTAACAGGTTAGAGTATCTGCACGAATAGGATAATTGAAGACCCCATTGCTAAAAGTACTTAAGTCGCAAAAATGCCATCTTGAGAAAATTGAGAAAATCGACTTAAGTAAACTATTTAAGATGTTTTCTCATCCTTACCTCAGGATAAATAGTATGAAAATGTGACTTAAGTACTTTTAGCACAAGGCTCTTCAATTGCATTTTCAGTGTATACCAGTGTGAATTATCTGTGGTTTGTCTCCTTTTTTTTTTTTTTTTTTTTGCAGTATGAAATGATTTGAACCAAAGACAATGTACATGAATCAATAAACAGTGGCCGCACAGTGATGTTAGCTGTCTCGTGAGAATTTTTTTGGCAGTTTTGTGCTTTCTGATGACGTTCGCCATTGTTAAATCCTTCTGACACATGTAAACAACATGCTCCCGGAAGTGGCAGATATGTGCATGTGAAGCACGTGTTTCTCTGCAGTACAGCTGAGCCATGATTTTGCTTTTGAGCCATTCTGAGGTCAGAAGCAGGATAGAGCCACAGATGAGAACACAGCACTTAGTCTTCTGCGGCCAGTTTAAAGCAGCAGGAGCACGGTGTATCAAAAAGGCACATGACACCTATCTCCCTTTATAGCATTTTCACTTCATCCAATATCCCCTCGAAAATGGCTGAATCCAGAGCCATCTCCTTTATATAAATGATAGTAATTTTCAGGTCTGCGGCCCCCGGTAATTCATCAAGACTGTACTCAGATGGTGTGACACCCTTCTGAAAACAGTAATGGCAGCAATAGATAGAAAAAGAGGGGAGAGAAAAAAGTGTAGAGATGGGAAGCAGCAGGCTTGGTTTATGAAAAACGCTTATTCTTCATCACTGCGGTGCATCTCCATTGTAGCTTTTATCACCCTATGATTAACACCTGACACATTTGAAAAACTGAAAAAAGACAATTCTACGAAGTGGTGCGCTGGTTTGCTTTTTTTCCCAGTAAGACTGGGCGGATCTCTCTCATTATTAGTCGGCTGTAAAAGTGTAGAGAATGGTATTTGGGGTGTTGGGGGGGCTTGCTGTTCAGACAAGAGGCCATGTTAATGCTGACCCTGCATTTAGCAGCGTGCACAGTGCGCACCAGTTCTCTCATTCTAACGGAAAGTGTGCATCTCTCAATGAAAACGAGACTCACTCAGACAGCTAGAGGCTTGCAGGTTGTCTCCTGTTGTGGTGTCAATATCGTGCCTTTTATGTCGTCACTGCTTGTTATTGCTGAATTACATTATTGGGGAAAGATATGCACATTGAAATACATTGCGATGATCACAAAGGGGGACCTGAAAACTTTTATCGTCAAATCCATGTTAAGTCAGGAATTTTCTACTACTGTGCTTTTCTGTGCTTTTGAATGCGCTGTCATTTCACCCAGCTGAAAAAGAAATGTATTGTTTTAACTACTTAAAAGAAGTAGCCGGGGATATGAGAGAGTTGAAGCCATGCCGCAATGAAGCGCGCTGGAATAATCGTGGTCTATTCAAGAGCCTCTTTGCCACTCTTTGGTCTTTGCCTTTATTTCACGGGGAAAACACCACATTAGAGACCTGAACGCTGGTAGAAAGGCCTCAAAGTACATATTAGAATTTGCAAGCCTGGGGTGCAGTGTTCTTTAGCGAGAAAAAAAATCAAAGGATTATTTTTAAACGCAACCCGAATCCCTCAAGGGAAGACATTACATTTTTTTCCTGTGTTGCAAAGATTGGCTGTTATCTCACAGCAAAGTGCGTTTGCTTTTCGTTCTCTCAGAGAGGAGGGAAATTAATCGAGGTGACGAGCCCTTTTCTCTGCGTCAAGCTCAATAACTACCATGCCTCAGAGTTCCTTGTGTTGCGTAGGTTACTCTGAATTTCGCAGATTTTTACCAGACGCGGTTTGTACCTCAGATAAAATGTTTTCACAAAGCATTGATTGATCTCATACTTCTAAAACTGTCCTCATGCTTGCAGATTTCCTAAAAAGGTGTTTTTTTGTTTTTATGGGTTATTAGGATTTTCAAATGAAGCAAACAGATCCTCTCATAGTTCTGTCTGTCAACAAAGAACAATCGCTGTCCAGCTGCATCGGCTGATGCTCAGCTGAGTGATATTTTTGTCCTCTGGATGAGGGACCAAAGACTCACTAGGTTTCTTGTTCTTCTTGGTGTGGACACTAACTTTGAAGCGTTTTTTGTTCTTAATTATATGTCCCCCCTCTGTTTTACCCTCCGTCCGTAATTCCGACACTCTACCGGTTCCAGGTCATATCTCACAAACTATTAGAAATATTTCAACAAAACTTGGTACATGATTAGCACTAGTAGTGAACCGGTGCCTTTTGCTATTTTGGTGATTCTGGGTGATTCTTTTTATTTTCCTTGGTTTCCATGGAAACACATTTTATCTGGGGGCGGGGGGCATCACAGTGCATCACATGCACATCACTCTTGTTATTTAACGTGGTCCTCAAACTTGACAAGCATATTCTACATATCAGTGCGCAGGCATTATCTGAGCCTGATTTTGCAAAAAGGGCAGAAGATGCATGTATGTCCGCCCTGCAGAAGCACTCACTATTTACACACCATATTCCCATGGAGGTAGTTCATTTGAAATTTTTTTCATCAGTTCTTGCCTGTAACAGCTCGGGTTTTTTAACGCCCTACCTCGGCATAGTAGGCTAATTCCTCCGGCAGGGTAAACCTTCCGGTCTGTACGCATTTTGACTGCTGGTAATCTTTAACCTGTTCATTACCCCAGCTCCTCCCTCGTGTTTGTAAGACTATCCTTAAAGGACAGCAGGGTGGTCCAGTGGATAGCACTGCCACCTCACAGCAAGAGGGTCCCAGGTTTGAAATGACTTGAGGCTTTCTGTGTGGAGTTTGGCTGTTCTCCCTGTGTCTCTGTGGGTTTCTTCTGGATACACTCTGCTTCCCTCCCATAGTCACGACACGAAATCAGTGTGTCCAGAGTAATTTAAAATTTGCAGAGTAGGATAATCTGTTCTCTGCACCTCCTATGGGTACAAGCTAAATATATTGCCTTTTTACTTATAAAATCTAACTGTGATGAAAATGGTCCTGTTTATTCACCAGATCAATGGGTTAGATTGTTTTTAGCCCTGGAACAGGGCCAGCCAACAAGGTCCTCTCTCAGGGATTGATGATAATTGTTGGAGAAAAATTATGCAATTGGTATATATGCATGCTGGTGAAGCCCATTAGGAGAAAGCTCTATTGACAGTAAAGGAATATAAAAACATGCCGTGCCACTCTTTTGCCATCAGAGAGCAAGAGGAGGCCATTTCTAAACAGAGTATAGTCACAGAGAATGGGGGTAAATGCTATGAAATAGTATTCAAATACTATTACAGCAATTATTGGCAAATTTCACCATGGCTTAAATTCTATAATAAATTTATAATTGGATTTCATGTAATCATAATTGCGCACAACTCCCTCTTTCTCTACCCTACAAAGTTTGGCCAAAAGCAGACACAAAAATGGCGCATTAAACTGCCACTTCAGATTCACACTTAAGGCCTGGTTTGAAAGAAAGTTGTTTTCTGCGGATTGACAAGCAAAATTTTACTCTTGGTGTTCGTCACAGAAAATCAGCAAGGTATTTTAAAATCCAAATGAGCTAACATGGAGATAACAATTAGCAAACATTTTTTCAGGGTTACAAAAATTGTTTCTACTATATATTTGCTTTTGTTTTAGAGATAATAGGTCAAGAGCTAATTTAAAACATGGCATTTGTGCTTAGAAACGGTTGTTTCTAACTCTCAAAATGGAGTTCAGAAAGTGGTCACTTCCTGAGTAGGAAGTCATCTTTAGGCTGTAAAGGTAAAAGAAAACCATCACAGAAATAGCTAAGATATTAAGTGTGGCTAATACAACCCAGAATACTATAGAAGACATGGATCATGGCCCAGAAGGCTGTGGATAACAGCTATGGTGAAGAACAGAGGAAGAATTTGCATGGAAGGAAAAACTCATTCACAAAGAATGGCCAGATCAAAAACACTCGCTGGTTTGCATATCTGTGTAAGAATATCAGCACTCCAGAGAGGGCTTCACCTGAGTAAATACAGAAGGCTTGTCATAAGATGTAATCCACTGGTCAAAAAAATCAGGACATTTGCCAAAAAACATCTAAAAAAGCCTGTATAGTTCTGGAAAAATATATCATGGACCAATGAAACAAAGTGTGACCTGTATCAGATTGATGGGAAGAAAATAATATGGCAAAAAGGGAAGGAACTGCTCGTGATCTGATGCCTACCACCGCATTTGTGAAGCATGGCCATGTGTGGGCATGTATGGCTGCCAATAACATGGTTACCTTTGCATTTATTGGTTATCAGACTGCTGACAAACGCAGCAGAACATATTTTGAATTATACAAGGCTATTATCTGCTCAGATTCAGCCAAATGCTTCAAAACTCATTGGACAGCGTTTCGCAGTGCAGATGGACAATAACCCAAACCATACTAAGAGAGCAACAAAGGCTTTTTTAAAGGCAAAGAAACGAAATGTGAATCAGGTATTGTGTTATTCCATGTCAAAACAGCCAATATTGAGGTGCCTTGTACATGATACCTCTCAGATTTTGCTCAAACTTTGTCCAAAAATACTTTATGGTACCAAACAAAAGAATCCCAAGTTTCGTGTCAATCTCTCTGACGGGTTTCGTGTGAAAATTTCTTGAAATTTGGGTGCCATGCCCCTTTTTGACTTAGGTGAATTGGTCATTTTGTTTTGTAGATTTTTGGAGGGACCATAACTTCTCAAGTAATAGAGATAGGAAGCTGAATGTGCTGGTGTATTCATATGCTGATGTATTCTGACCCATATATCAGAATAACCATGAGATGTCAGAGGAGTGAGAGGAGGGCCCCCAAATGCTAATTTTTTTAAGGCAGCAAGTGATTTTTCTCTTTTTGGGGGTCCCTAGGATTCAGTTCATTAAATGTTACAATTCAAAATGTGTTTCTCCCTCATATTTGGGAACTTTCCCACCACCAAACTAAGTTTTAGGATAATAGTACCATTGGTGGGGGACTTGTGGGGGTCAGAAAACCATTTTGGACCAAAATGATCCTCTCAGACTCTGGACTTCAAACACCCAGATCACCCTGTGGGCACTGGATGATGGTAATGGCATTTTAACCAGACAAATGTACATATATAAACATTCATTTACTGAAATAACAACTTTGATTATCAATCTCCTTCTATATGAACGCATTTTACGAAAAAAGGCATTCTGAGACCCTTATTTGGCAGAAATTTCCAAGTCCAGAAACAGGATCACGTAGAAAGAGTTGACCAAACCGTCTAAAATCAGTTATAATAACATTAATATAGGTGTTCATCAATGAACACCTGAAGTAAGTATCCAAATTATGCAAAAAGGGACTTTAACCCCTTGTACACCATAACACGACCATGACCTAATGTAGTGAGAAACCAGGTGACAACATACTGTCAACATGGTCAAGGATGATCACTCCATGCAAGATCAGGCATTCCATGTTATACTACCATGTGTCCCAATAAATTATGTTGTTCTTTTTTATGCGGGTCTTTTGGGTCCTTTGGCATTCTTGAACTCACCAGTGTGTTCTTAATTCAAAAATGAAGCTAATACTTGATTTGGCCACATGTTTTTGCTATTTCTCAATTTTTTTTGTTTTTTTTTCAGTCAAATGATGACCTGCTTCAACAGCAGTGATAGCTCATTGAACTTCACACTGAGCGCTAAAAGCTACAGACTCCAGATGCAAATGGAACACTTTAAATCAGCTCTAGGCCCTTGACTTGCTATCTTTGACACTAAACAATGAGAATAACACACACCTGGCCATGGAACAGTTATTTTAGTTCCTTTAAAGGGGGTGGGGGGCTGCACAAAAGTACTGTGATTCCTACACGGTTCAACAGATTTGGAGGTACGTACCCTGAAATTAAAGCTGAAATTCTGCATTTTGCACTAATATTCTGAACACTGTTTAATAAACTCTCATATGCTGTTTAAAACTGCTAAAATAACAGCAAATTTGTCAATGTACAAATATTTGTTGACCTGACAGTTTGTTAGAGGAGGTAGTTTTAAGTCACGAAACTTTGTCCTAAGTCACCATCAGCACACAGCCCTGTCTGGCAAAAGCATTCCTGGGCCCGGACCTCCTGGCCTTTTTGCAAGACTGTGGCAGGGACCTGCATGACGGCTGCTGGATGAGCTGGCACCCAGCCCGTCGCAGAAGAGGAGGTACAAGAGGAGGTGACGGTGAGAAAAGATCGGTTCTCCTGGTGCGAGGGTGGCAGTGAAGTCTCAGATCCCCGTTAATCCACAATCACACATGACAGGCGTGCGCAGGAGCTGCTGATAGCGCTGCGAGAAGAACAGGAGAAAAATAAATCACGTCGGGGAGATATGAGGGAAGTGGTAGCGACGGTGGAGCAGTCAGTGGCTCTCGCACTGCGACTGTGAAAACAAATAGCCTTGCATCACTGTCGGAAAAGTTATTTCTGATATGCCGCCGTCTGCGGCTCTAACTAACCATGAAGTTATGCATATTCATAGATCTGCGCTTCCACACCTTGGAACTTAGTTTTTAAAAGTTTGTGTGTGTGTGCGTGCTGTGTGTGTTTGCATGTATATGTGTGTGTGTCTGTGCATGTGTGAGTGTGTGTTTGAGTATGTGTATGTGCATGTATGTGCGTGCACGCTGTGTGAGTGCATGTCTGCGCGTGTGTGAATGTGTCTGTGTGTGTGCGGAGGCGCGCGCGCGTGTGTATGTGCGCGTGAGTGTGTCTGTGTCTGTGTGTGTGCGGGCACGCGCGTGTGATTGAGTGTGCTTGATTTCCTTGCAGTGCACCATGCCTAGAAATCTCCAGAACAAACTGCATATTCCTCGGGGGCGGGATGCTGTCCCACGTTGCATACATTTTTAACTATGTTATAGCTAATTTTCCTGGTCAGTCGATTGGTCGGTCACTTGGTCAGTAGAAATGCGTGTATTGGACTAAAAAGGTGCCAGTACCATAATCCCGCAGTCACTTGACATAAACCTCAATTATTGGGATATATTTACTGTATTTATTTATTTAAACCTCCTTTACGGAAGGAAATATTACATAAATTAGACAAAGATACAACAATTATGTAAAGGTAAAACTTTCATGGAGACAATGAACGGACAGCTATAAATTAGGGTTTGTCAAATGTAATATTTAAAATGCCTTGGTTAAAAAAATTAGCCAAAATCCGTTCTTCTGAGTTAGGACTCTCAAAGTCATTTGAAAATAAAAGACTCCTAAGACTGTCTACAACCCCATCTTCAGGAAAATATTGTTTCTTAAGGTAGTCGGATTTCTTGCCAAATGCCACCAATGAAGGAGAAAAACCACATTGGACAATAGAATGTATCAAAGTGCCATCTATCAAACTACCATGACTTATAAAATTAGAAAAAAGGATAATATTTAGATCTCTAGTAACAGAAAAAAAACACTTAAAAAGTTGATTAAACAATCACACCTATTGTTGAATAATTATATCTGACATTTTTGTAATGCCGAGCGCCCTCAGCAATTTTGTGTGGTGGCTATGTTGTGCAAAGCCAAAGACCCTCTTGATTTGATCACTCTGAAATGCCTCTAATACACTAAAGCCTTTCGCACTCATTGGCGAAAAATGTGCATCAAAACTTAGAATGGGGAGAACCGCTGCTTTCCATAAATAAACTTTCACATCTGACCCTTGTCCAGGGTAGAATAGTCCATCCCTAATAAGGCTAAAGGCTCTCCGCCTGGCTGAAGAAACCCTATTATTTACATGGGCATCTGCCTTCAAATTACTTTGAAACATCACGCCAAGAAGGTCAACCACATTCATATTCTCTATTACATCTTCACCAAGTTTCCATTTTGGGGTTGGCAATAAATCACAGTCACCCATTATCGTACATTTGGTTTTTACTTATTCCAAATATGAAGCGCCATCTTTTAGAGTACTGCTCACAAATATCAATCAATTTCTGAAGGCCTGGAACTGTAGCTGCTAAAAGAGTCACGTGATCAGCGTATGCCAAACAATTAAAAAGAGAGCGTGCTATTCTGAGACCATGACTGGATTCAGAGAGCTCTTTCAACAGGTCATCAATAAACATTGTAAACATTATTGGTGATAGCAGACTGGCGAATACCTCATGTCACTCTAAAATTATCACTGTGCTGCTTATTCCAATTTACATTCACTTTTAAGTCTGAGTACCATTCATACAAAACCAACCACTTCTCACGGCTAATCCGGGGAAGTAATTTAATCCATCATGCCACACACGATCAAAGCATTTGGCTACATCCAGGCTACGCAAAAAAAAAAAAACAGGACTGTATATTTATGCCACTGGCCGACAGGGACTCAAAAAATTGGGGACAGGAGGGCAGAAATCACTTACAGCGCTGCCCTGCATCATTTTTGCTGAATAAAATCCAATACTTGTTTCTTTCTAATTTTTGAGTGCTCATTACAAAAAAACATGTCAGTTTTGCTCTAGAACGTCACATTTTCTCACAATGTATGAAGTGCATTTCATAGCATTGTCGCGTATGACAACCGCCTATAAGGTTAAAGGGCATCTAAAGTCGATTCCCATTGTTTTTGTTTATCAGCCAATCAGCGAGCCGCACCTGTGCAAACGAACCGAAATAGAAGGATTATCTACGCATGAACACAAAACATTGGTTTATATGAATGAATTTGGTCGTGTGACAATGCAAGATGTCAACAAAAGCAAGTGATTTGTCTGTAAACATTGGACGTTCAACGTCCCGTCTGAGAATCGACTTTAGATGCCCTTTAAGAGGTGTATCATTCTTTGATCACCAGAAAAACTGCCAAAAGACATGATTTCCATCATCTTCCTCTGAGCCAGGTGAGAACTTGTTCAATGGAAGACCTGTGTGCAAGAAGTACCTAAGTCACTAAATAACACTTTTGTGATTTTGGGGGTCAAAGTTTTCAAAACATGTTTCAAAACATATAAATGTATATATTTATGTATATCTGTAACATGTTTTGAAAACTTGTGACAGACACAGGTCTTCAATTCTCTGCTGATTTGCACATTTATGAATGATTCTAGAGACATTATTTTATGCCTAATCCTGATTTCACCCAAACATTTAATATTTTGATCAGTTCATAAAAGTCGATATATGAGATAATAAGGAAAATCTTCATTTGAATTTTGTGAAAAAAAAAAAAAACTGTACATGATAGAAACATTTTGCTTGCATTTTTAACTCTGCATCCTGTCATTTGGTAATATGAGACCTTTTTGGGAAATCAGTAGAATTTTTTTTTCAACATGCAGGGTGGTGTGATCTTGCAAAAATGAGGTGAAATTAAACTTCAGTCAGCTCCCATAACCTGAGACATGAATCTTGCATATTGTTTTTTATTTACAAAAAGAAAGGTTTTATGAGCAATGTGAATAAAGAATGCTTTTATGGATGTGTTCAGATGGAGGACTGCCATATTATGCAGAGCTGTCTCATGTGATTGTTATGTTACAAAAAAGTGCATCAGTGTTACACTGAATAGCATTATAACATCAATAATGGCAATACACTACATACCATAGAAGGCTGATACCACCAACCACATACTTAAAAATGCATAATATGTAGAGGAGAAGTAAACATTAGAAATCAACAAACAGTTAAATTGTTAGCAATTTAGTGCGATCTACATGGAAAGTAAAGTGCCAATGTGGTAAAATGCGTAGAGAGTGGCCTAATGCTGATAACGTGGTAGTGTAAAGTGCATCTACAAGTTTATAAGTTTATAGGGTTTTATTACATAGTTACAGACTGGAAAGCTCTTGTAGCTACTTCCTGACCTGACCCTTACAAACGATTCAAGTCCTAGGTTGTTAATTTCAGCGCTGTTGTGAGGTTAACTCACTTGTTTTTCGGTGAAATTAAATTCCACCACCTCACTTTGTGAGACTTCAAAGATTTTTCGATCTCCGCTCGACACTTCAAAAAACCCAAGAAATGTTCCTGAATGGTCCCAGTCGGTCCATTTTCCACGACAGCTTTTGCCAGTAGTCTCCACTGTCTGCAGTGAGAGAAAAAGCAGCAACCTCAATATTCCATGTTATTTTGCTGTCAGTGGTACTTGTGATGGCAGAAATGAATTAATTCTGTACATTTTTCAACATTACAATGGGCTTGAAAACAGACGATTTCTTTGTATGCCCAACCATCACAGCATCATATTCAGAGAAGAACCCTGTTTTTTGCATTTTTTATCCATATTAACAAGGGCATTTTCACCAGTGTTGTCCAAGTGTTGAGCTATAGTTGTATATTCACAGGGACACAGTTCAGTGGATATTTAGAGGTGTGCATCTAGACTCATTAGGTAGTGGTCGCGC
This sequence comes from Gymnothorax javanicus, assembly GCA_029692085.1. Taxonomy (NCBI): domain Eukaryota; kingdom Metazoa; phylum Chordata; class Actinopteri; order Anguilliformes; family Muraenidae; genus Gymnothorax; species Gymnothorax javanicus. The sequence goes on along the minus strand of CM056208.1, from coordinate 12,460,606 downwards.
TCCATAAGGAGTTAGGGCACCCATGTACACGAAAATAAGAAGTGCTGGTGAGTACCAACCCATTTCAGACACTGGGCAGTAGGTTGTTGATCCTCAAATATTTCCCCACACTTTGGCAGCCAAAGTTTTTGCCCTAGGAATCTGAAATTTGGTATGAAGGTTATGTGTTTGTGAGGTTGTGTGTGTCTGAACTCAGGCTGGCGCAGGTGCATAAATTCCTGCGCTCAGCCATTGCAAATTTGCGCTCATTTGGGTCAGCTTGGTTTGTCAGGGAGTCTGCTCTGACATTGGATATATACTCTTTGTTTTTGGTTATCAGTTCATCAGTGTTTTCTGAATGTTTTTTCTGTTACATCCTCTGTCCCATCTTCTTGCTGTCAGCATTCAAATTTCCAGTTTGTTTAGTCCCTTGTTTGAGAGAACTGCCATTTTTCCCCAATTACTCATTTTGGACCACAAATAAGAATACAAGGACAAGGATGCAATCTTCTGCAATTGAGGGTACAGCATTTACAAAGCAAATGAAATTAAGCCCATGAGACATCTTCTCCCAGGTGTATACCTTTGACTGCATACACCCATGAATCAGAACATTATCACCACTCACAAACGAAGTGATTATCATGAGACAGCACTGAAACACAAGGTCTGGGATATGTCAGAGGGTAAGCAAGAAGTGGGTTCTTGTTAGAGTGTTGGATGCGGGTGAAAAGGCCAAGTATAAAGTGCCCAGAAGTTTTTGACAGGGTTGGTGCATCTCTGAGTGGTAAGAGGAGCTCCCAATCACCAGTGATGAATGCCTTCCAACAGTGGTTGGAGGAGGGACAAACCATAAACTGCCAATAGCGTTGGGCACTGAAGATTCATGGATGTGCAGTGAAGGCCATTCGTCTGATCAAATCTGCCAGAAGGGAATCTCAGGGGCAAGTCACTGAAAATTTCAATGATAATTACGGGACAAATGTGTCACAATACACAATGCATCACGCCCTGCTACATATGGGGTTGTGTAGCCACAGACTGGTTCGAGTGCCCATTCTGATCCCTTCCCAATGTCAATACCACCAATGATGGGCGTGCGCACAGCATGTGTGTACCATTTATCTGGGGACAAGGTATCATCAAGATGCACTGTTGAAACAAGACAAGCTGGTGAAGAAAGTGTGATGCTCTGGGCAGAGCAACTGATGCTCTGTGAAGTTCTGCTGCTAAACCCGGGGTTTGGGGATTCATGTGGGCATCAATCTGACACGGGCTTGCAAAAAAAATCCTTGTGGAACAGGTGCTCCCCTCGTGGCAACGATATTCCCTAATGCCAGTGTTCTCTTTCACCAGGATAATGCATCCTGCCGTATAGCACAAATTGATCAGGAATTGTTTTGAGGAACATGATGTATGTTCAAGGTGTTACCCTCGTCCCGAGCGTTCTAGCCAATCAAGCATTGGCGTGATGTGCCGGAATAACAAATCTGAGCAGCAGTGGGTCCTCCTCACAGGTTACAGGACCGTCAGTGTTTTACATCTGTGCTTATTGTTTATCTTATGATTTCATGGATTCCTTGTATTTCCCCTTTGTATTTCTTACATTTCATTTGGTTTTTTGCTCTCCATTCACTCCTGCACTTGGCGTCCCTTTCCAGGGTTTTAATTGTCAAGTTCATTCTCTCGCTAACAGCCACACTTCCTGCCATGCTTTTCCCTGCTCTCACACCTGAATTCACTTCCTGGTTTACTTTGCTTTCCCCTGTGCTTCCTTTATGTCTTTGCGTGTTTGTATGTTTTGGCTCCCTGGTGTCCCCATATGCTTTGTCACTGCTTTTTGTTTCATATCTAGTGTTCTCTCCAGTATTCCAGTGTTTATTTCAATCGGTTTGTTTATTCCCATTTTGAGTTCTCATTAAACTTCAGTTCCCATTGTCATTTTATGTGTGTTTGGGTCCTCATTCTGCTTCGTCTGACAAGGGCTTTAAAGGGTTTGTTGAAGGTACTTCTGAAATTAAACTGGCGCTCTTGGTTCTCTAAAAATTGCAAAAAACAAAAACAAAACAAAACAAACAAACAAAAAAACAAACAGACAGTTGATTGAACAACCCAGGCTGAACAAAGACACTGCTTTCAGCACTCCTGGCTCAAACATATGCAGAGACTGCATAGGACTGGACGGTGATCAATTGTAATACCACCAACCATGTACTTCCTTGAAAAAAAGTCAATCTGATGAACAGCGCAGCTCTTGTGTGGGAGTGGTGCCAGCCAAAATGGAGTCACACCGAAGGCTGCATTAGCCACAGTTACAAGCTGCTCATCCTGCAAAATAACATGTCTTCAGCTGAGATAACACAAAGCTAGCCACTTATCAGCTTGCCTTTGCGGTTTCCTCATTGGCTATGAGAAGTGGCTGTGGCCTCAAGCCAAAGAGCAAGGGGATCGTTCCAGCTTTCCTTGCAAAGTTAGCGAGCATCCATTCATGGGTGTCAGCTAAGCGCTAAAACATTTATGTGCTGTAGTGGAATGCTGCTGTTCCTATGTGTAAATCAATGAGAGGCAAATTAAAATGCTGTGAATCAGTGCTCAGGCCCGGAAGTGTGTCATGATCAGCCGGGGAGAGTTGCTGAATTAGGCTGAATTTTATTACAGTAATCCCATTAATTATTCATTTACTCCTGCCCTTGGGCTAGAATGAAAGGGATCAATCATTTACTGCAGCATGAGTTTATGTGGGAGTTAAATAGAGTGTTCACATTTCAGGTTCACTTTCAGCTGAGCTGGTTGCATGAGGGAGATTTCTTTATCGCTGCATTGTAGAAGTGGAAATTTTCTGAACTGCAATTAATGTATGCGTTTCCTCTATAAAGGTGCAGGCCCAGCATAGATGGTGTCTCAGCTGCAAGGCAGGAATATCTGACAGTGTAAGCTGTATTGAGCAGTGTGTGTGATCTCAGCAGCCATATTGGTCAGTGTGAGCTCTGTTCAGGACAGTTATAAATGTCTGCGTTAACTGTGCTCAGGAGTGTGTGGTCTGGGCAGTCATATCTGTGTGTGTGAGCTGAGTTCAGGACAGTCATAACTGTCTTTATAAACTGTGTTCAAGAGTGTTGATCTAGGGAGTCATATTAGTCTGTATAAGCTGTGTTCAAGGGTGTGTGATCTGGGCAGTCATTTCTCTCAGTGTGAGCTGTGTTCAGGAGTGTGTGTTCTGGGCAGTCACATCAGTGTGTGTCAACTGTGTTCATTGTATTTAAGGCAGTTATATCTGTCTGTGCAAGCTGTGTTCAAGAGTGTATAATCATATCTGGCTATGTAAGCTGTGTTCAGGAGTGTGTGATCTGGGCAGTCAGATCTGTGTGTGTCAATTGTGTTCAACAGAGTATGATCCGGGCAGTCATATGTCTAATGTAAGCTGTGTTCAACAGCGTGTTCAAAATGATCATAGCTGTCTACATAACCTGCGTTCAGCAGCTTGTGTTCAGGACGTCATATCTGTGTTTATAAGCATTTTAATATCGGAAGTCGTATCTTTCTGTGTAAGTTGTGTTTAGCGGTATGTATTTAGGCCATTCATATCTGTCTGTGTAAGCTGTGTCCAGCAATGTGTATTTTGTGGCACTCATATCTTTGTTTATAAACTATGTCCAGCAGGGTGTGTTCATATCTGCTTGTGGCAGGCACAGATTTTAGGAATACAATAAGTCCTTTCTGGACAATTTTGGCCCGATTTCAGATTGATCAGTCCCATTTTTTCTTTAAGTCTTGTTGATAGATTTCAGGATATGAATTCAGCACATGAATCTGTTATATTGCACTTGTTTGAACCTGAGCGTATCAGTATATTCACTGTCAATGACTTCATGAGATGTGGTAAAAATTTAAATCCAGAGGAGCCTTTATTTTTGAAACAGCAGGGAAAAAAGTGCCCTCTTTCAATATTTTTTTACAAAAGTACCTATCTCTCTGAAATATGAGCAAAATTGTAGCACATAGTAGGATATCCTCTGTCCTCATTTTAGAGGATGGCTAAGGGCTGAGCTCAATCCTCTGCCCTTCAAACCCGCGGAGGTGTGAGGGCTTTGAGGATGTTGGAAGTTTGAGTTGCTCGCCCATAATAATCCTCGTTTGCTCAGTATTTTTTTCATGTATTGAAGATGTGTGTATGCGGAGAATGAGTGGAATAACCAGGCTTGCTGTCTTGTCTTTGCCTCTTGCTCAAAAAGAATTAGAGCTCTATAATTACTCAAATGACTCGTGACTCAAAGTTAAAGAGTCAATAATACTTCAGTGAAAATTCTTTCAGACAATTTTATTTCATTTTACAGTTTATCCAGTCAGAATGATCAAATTATCCTGCATGATTAACTGTTGCATCAATCCTTCAGCGTGTTCCTATAATATTGCCATGCTACTCATAAATATTTGAATTGTTGTCTCTTGACGGTATCAGGCATTACACTGGTGCTTTGCATCTTAATCTTGTGTTCTTCCTGCAGACTTCTCTATGTCATCTTAGAAGCCTAAAATGGAAGGTCATTGTGTCCGGCTTTCCTGTGGCCTGTCTTACCGGCTGTCTTACGTACCACAGCAGGTGCTCTGATTCTTCCAAAACCCTCTGTGCTTATCTCTGTACCGTAAGGAGCTTTATCAGTCTCAGACAGACAAGCACTGTCCTCTGGGATCTGCAGAGGAAGGAAGCATTTCTCACCTCCCCTCCCCACCCCCTCTTCCTTGTACCTATCTTCCCTCACTACCCCACTTTCACTGTTATCATTTTAATTTCCCTCATAAACACCCAGTAGGTTTCATTGGTTTTCCCTTCCATGCATGAGTTCAATCAATATGAACTCCACTATAAAGAACAGCCACCTTTTTAGTCGAGCCCCCGGAGGGGTTTGCGAGACTATTGTAATCACCTTGTGAGTGAGTCTGTCTGTCTGTCTGTCTGTCTGTGTGTATATGTGTGTTTCCGGGCAGATATCTCCAGAACCACTTGACCGATTTCAATCATCTTTCACATGTAAACACTTTGGGCTGACGTCACGGCATGACATAAATTTCGGGCTGTTGGGCGAGACTATGAGTTCTCTGAATGCTTGTTTCTAGTATAAATTTGCAAGTGCCCATTCTAGGGGTCTCTTTTCTGGTACCAGGAGGCCACAGACTTCAGTAGTCAGTTTTTATTGTAACTGTTGTTCAGTTGTTTCCCCACAATTTGATTACCATAATAAATCTGATGAAAGGCTATCAACTTCTTCATTTGGTTCCTCAACAGTTCTGTGGCGTTCTGTTTGATAGGATATGAACATTCATTCAGAAAGGTATAAGTCTTCTTTTGTTCGCACCACTAGTGATCTTTAAGTGACACAAAACAATTTAACCATGGAATGTTGGACATACGCATCCAATAAACAATGATGAAAGGGCGATCTTGCAATGGCCGGTAGAGGTAGGAGGCCAGTTGCAGTGACAAGAGGGAAACGAGCAGCGCGAACACAAAACAAACACAGAGAATAATACAGACCACCGGAAAGTGCTTGCACTTTCCAAAGGACATATAATAGTCTGAAACACGGAAGCAAGGCGAGATAGGAAAAAGGGAGAAGAAACTCCAATAATAACGAGAAGATAGAAAGTCAAACAAATCCTGGCTACAGATATCTTCGGCTATAGTGCGTAGCTACAAACAGACACTCTAGCAAAGAGGTGTGGTGAACATCCGGCTAATATAGAGTCCGGGGAAGTGCCACCCCAGTTCAATCAGCCAGCTGGGTAAAGAATCCGATGAAAAGGAATACGATATCGTCCCAGGACGAGAGCCACAAAGAAAAGTCCAAAACACACGCACAAACATCCAGAACCATGACAGATCTGGAGAAAAGACACCTCCTTCCACACAATTTATCGGTTTATAAATTCCACTCTCCCTGCCTGTTCAGGACTATATGGGCCTTACTGACTCTCTCTGCCTCCTTCTCACAGTCTCAGTCCTACAAACGAAGAATTCTTGGTTTTCACCTGACGTCACAGGTCTCACCCCACCAAATATCGATATCCGCCATGACTGCGCCCATCAGACAGTAAAATTTATGATAATAGAAGGTCTTTCCTTTAGACTCGTTGCATTCTCTGCTGTAATTTGTGCTCAGAAACATAGATGCCTGAGGAATTTGATAGAAACATTCCTGTGCTTTGTGATGGTGCTAACAAGATGCCCTGAGAACTGGAAATAGTCCCAGGCCCAAGTAGAAAAAGTGCTCTCGAACAGCTCTCCTGGCAGAAAAACCCACTGAGGAGTGCCAATATGATTTATGAACTCCCACTTGACTGAACTAAATATTTTACCAATAATACTGAATCAAGTATTACAACGTAAATACAGCCTGGATGAGTTCTACGTGACTGACAGAGGTTCAAACATAGTTGCAGCACTGTGCACTGTTACTAGACTTAATTGCTGTGCGCACTTCTTGAACACAGTGCTACACACCACACTTGGAAAACCTGAAGATGATCTCTTGGACACAGAAGTGTCTGCTCTCATCGAGTCTGCCAAGTCCCATGTCACTTACTTTAAGCAGACAAACCTCCAGAGTCGTCTGAAGAGAACACAGAAAGCATCCGTGGATATTGCTGGAATTCGCTGCACATGATGCTGGACTCCATTATCAGCCAGTATGAGCAAGTCCGTGCTCTTTTGGAGGAGCGAGGAGGAGAAGCCCACCTGACTAACCTGAGCGGAGAGAGTCTGGATGACATGATTACCTTTCTGACACGATTCAAGGAAGCTACCAAGGCCTTGGAAGCCTCCAAAACCCCGACCTTTCACCTGACCGTTGTGCGGTTGGAGCGCCTGAGAAGTCACCTGCAACCGGCTACCACTGACAGCATGACACTGTCCTCGCTGAAGAAAAAAAGCCTCAGAATACTGAAAGACAAATTCGAAGTGCATCTCCTGCATAAGATGGCAGTGTTCTTGCATCCCAAACTGAAAAGCCTGAAGCTGCTTGCAGACCACAGTGACGTGATGACTGTTCATGGCGAAGCACAATGTCTTGTTCAAGGTAAGAATAATTATAGTAGGATAAAACTTTATTAAGCTATGTGTTTCTTTCAGTTATAATGTTGGCTCACTAAATGTGTTTTGGCTTTCAACATGACTCTTTAAGTGTTTTAATCCTTCTCTTTTTGTTTGCCTCTGAAAATAGCACCGATGTTATCATTTCTTATTTATTTTATTTCATTTATTTTTTCTTTCTTTCAAGAACTTAAGGACAACCATGGAAGCCTCCTGGACCGGCGGTCTCAGACCGCAGCCCCTGCCCCACCACCAGAGAAGAGACCCCGTCCAGGAGCTGATGATTTAGCCGACGTGGAGGACTCCAGCGACGAAGGTGTCCAGCCTCTGGATGAGGTGGCAGCCTACATCGAATTCAAGACACCAATGGATAAGGATGGCACTTTTGATGTTTTGTTTTGGTGGAATGAGCATGCTACTGTGTTTCCTAACCTGGCCCTGATTGCGAAGAATGTGCTTGCCATCCCAGCATCGAGGGCAGCCAGTGAAAGAGACTTTTCTACCACTGGATTTGTAATTCAAGAACGGAGAACCCAGCTTAATCCAGAGACTGTGGACGATATCCTTTTCTTGCACAGCAACCTCAGGCTCAGGGATTATTAGGTAGTATCAGTATTATTAGTAGCAGGCAGCATACTGTGAGTAGTAATTTGCTACCCTCTGTTTATTTGTATTATTTCAAATACGTCTTGAATTCATGTTCTGCATTCTACACATGTTCTGCATACTTGTGGACAATATATTTGTTTGCAGTCAAAGTGTAAGCTATTTTTTATTTATATTATTTGAGTAACGGAGTGGCCTTGTAGCGAAGCTGATCCGGCTCTAAGTTATATTTTATTTCTTTTCTTGTATCCTTTACGCACAACGCACTATGAGGACAATCTAATACAGGATTTTATTTTGAAGGTTTAAAACTGAAGTTCTTTGTTGGCAGTGCCACTAGTTTGACTGTCTTTCTAGCTGTCCCGAATTAACCGTTCGGTAAACTGAATGGTATCTCGTTATAACGGTCAGAATGTCAGAATATTGTAACCATAGCTGTGATTGATTCTGTCAAATAGGCAACACTGTTGCAGTTTTATCCTATTTGCATGTTAACCTGTTTATGGGCGACAGGGTAATATTTTTTCCTGCAAAGTAAGCTTGTTAAACTATTTGTGAACGGTAGGATTATGTCGTTATTTTCCTTCTGCACATTAAACCGTAAAGTTAAAAATGTGTCAGTAGCCAGGACACCCACAGTTGTGATTGTTTCTGCCAGATAAGGTGAGCCACTGATGCTTCAGAATATTCTATCTTGTGTTTCAATGCAAGACAAGTAAAAATAAAGCACTTCAAATGAATGACTATGTTTGACGGCTCTCCATGTAATCATGGGTAACGGGTCGGGTTATGGGTCTTTTTTACCGACGGGTGGTTTGGTCTGATTGGACTATCAGAGGTGACAGGTCTGGCCATGATTTTTTTTATTGATGGGTGGGGCGGGTGCAGATTTCTAAAATTGGACCCGCGCAGGACTCTGCCGGGGAGGTCCATATGGTACTGGTGGTGGCTGGTGTTAAGTAAATCCATGCGCCATACGGCCCAGTATAAGTGTGGGGCCTCTGTGCCGCAATACGTGAATGGAGGAGTGTTGACTGTTTCTAGACTAGTTACTCCAGAATTGTTGTACCTGACACAGGACAACATTTTCTTTAGTACTCAGTAGTTTTATCCAGTTGCCTAATGCCCATTTTTTTGTATCTTTTTATAAGGATCTTTTACCTGGGGAACACCGAGTCCATGGACCATCCAAGCCCTGTCCCTCTCCATGTGGTCACTGGCTGCTGCCGTCCTGCTGTCCTGATCCGGTCCTGTTCCAGTTCTACCCCATCCTTGCCTCGCCACCTCCTGGAACTACTGATGCCACTGCTTGGACATTTTAATAAATTTTAGTGGACTTTAATTGAATATCATTAATTAGATAGCCAGTAAAGGATGGATTTCCCACTATAGCTGGGTTCCTCCAGAGATTTCTTCCCACTAGGGAGTTTTTTCTCATTACTGTTTGAAGATTTTTCTCCCTACTGGGAGTTTTTTATTTATTTATTTTTTTGCTATAATGCTATTTGCTATAATGGGGATTCAGTTGGGCAATGCCCTTTTTGCTCTGTAAAGCGTTTTCATGACAGGCTTTTGCCCAACAGACTATTACTCCATCTGTCTCCTGCCCATGACAATTTTGATAATTATCCTGATCATCATAGTGCTTAAAACACTCAACAAAACTCCTTATGAAACTCTCTATAAGGAGTGAGCAGCATAAAATTTTACACACTATTGAATCATTTTTCAGTTATAGAACAGTATATACTGCCTGGCCAAAAAAAGTTGCTGTTTGGATTTAAATAACCAGTGATGTTGAAGCGATTAATATACTTCAGCTGGCAAAAATTTTTGCAGGTGTGAAGGATTCTGCAAGTCTTCACTCTAGGAATGCCTCTTGATTGGCTTCTGGTAGATGGGGTAATGTCCAGCATGAATTTCAGAAAATCTGCTTCCTCAAAGTCACAACCAAATTTGTTCTTAAAGTAGTTTGTACATGGGAGCCTGTTCTGAACTCTACTATGCTAATGGTACTGAGCTGAGGGATTTTAACTTTCTTGGACTGCCGACTTCTGTGGTTATCCTTAAAGTCATTGCCCTATAGATTTTTCCAGATCAGATCTATTCTAGGAGCTGACATGCTAGGCTCTTCCACAGTAATAGAAGCTAACTGAATAATTTTATTGAATTTTACTTGATAAATTGTTGAGGAAAAACCTAGTATGTCCAAAAATGGGTTAAACTAATTTTCTTCAAAAACCGGGCTACCTAGCTTTTTCCAGAGCAGCGGGGAAGTAGAGTAAGACAGGGAAAGATACGATCACGGAGATGTGGGGGGCAGCAAGGAGAGCAACCTCCCATTTATCAAAAAGATCAAGCTGAAGCAGCCTAGCTGAAACATGGAGGAAGAAGGAGGGGAAATTGCTTTGTTGCATCTTCCTGTCGGTGTTTTCCATAATGGCAGGTGTGAAGTATGACATGGAAATTCTCACTGCCGCCAATGTCATGAATGCAGCCCATTTTCCATTAACAAAATAATGCTGAACTGTGGTGTTGATTGCACTCCAGAAATGTTATAACTTAACACTTCAAATTAAGAAAGCTGGTAATCCTTCCAAAAGTCTTTGCTTCATCAGCTTATACATAATAGACATAAGCCTTCGCATTTACCACACTTACAGAAGAATGGCATTAACACTAACATTTCATGTATAAGTGAGAATCACACAGTAAGATGTGGAAACATGCTCGGAAATGCCATTAGTAATTCTTAGAGATGAAAAACCCACCTCAGATTTACGATATTTACGGGATCGTGAAAGACTAATTTAATCTCAGAAGTAGTGTTAACGCACTTATTTTTTCCCAGTCAGCAACATAATACGACAGCAAGATCTGTCTTATGGAACTAAGACTCTAGGACTCTGAGAGTTAGTTTTTGTGTAACGATATTCACTGTAAGATAATTTAATGACGCTTGGGAACATTTGGATAAATTTAGGGAATTCAGTCATACAATGCACTAACCTCCACCTTCATTCTCACCTTCAAGGTCATTCTGAGCCTGATAGATGACCACACTCTTAAGCTCAGCCCAGGTGAAACAGAGGTGATTCATCCCTGCTCTCTCATTGAGTTCAAAATCTTTGTAGGGTACACCTCAATGTCCTCATCATCAAGTGCAGGTAACCTCAGTGGCAACGGAGTGGTGAGCAGAGCATACAGGTTCCTCCTGTGTAACATCAGGAGAATCTGACCCTTTTTTTACCACCCATATGATTCAGCTTCTGATTCAGGCATTGGTACTGCTCCGCCGAGACTGCTGCAACTCACTTTTAGCTGGCCTTCCTGCCCTGGCCATCAGACCCCTGCAGCTGATTCAGAATGCATTGGCTCGTCTGTTCTACAACCTCCCCAAACAGTCAAATGTCATTCCCCCTGTCACTGCCCTCGACTGGTTTCCTGTTATGGCTCGCGTCAAATTTAAAGGTCCCTTATCATGCTGTATTTAGTTGTTTAAAATATGTCCAATGGGTCTTTAAAATAATGTTAAGAATTCAGTTACAAAAAAAAAAACACACATCCAGACCTTGTGAGACCTCTTCTCTCATCCTGTCTATGCCGGCCTGTAACATGAGCTGTTTTGAGTGGGCGGGGAGGCTATGCTAATGAGGCGCTGCTCTGATTGGCTGCCTGGCTGCTTTGATTCTGGGGGAGGGTACAGACCTGAAAAACCAGGAAAGCAAGATGGCAAGTATTTCAGGACAGCTCTCTGCGGCATCCATTGCTGTAAGACCGTACTTGTTTGATCCCGAATCCGACCCCGAACGGGAGGAGGAAGCAACTGAAGTATTGCAGCAATGTTTACAGCAGGATGTCAATGAGTGGCAAGTTGAAATTTTTGTGTTTTGTTCGTACTGTCTCGCCTTGCATGCATGTGGTTGTAGCTGTACTGTTATATAGTCATGTCATATACTCACTTTGCTATCCGGAAGGAACTTTGCTAAAAGCTCCTGTTAACCATCTCTATCAAAACAAAACACAATTCCAACACTAAGCTACTAAATGAGTTCATAGCAAAACATACAAACGGTGTAAGCATTGCTTATATGGAGCTAGCGAATCAATAACTTCTACCGGAAAAAAAAATCCATATCCGACCTCCACTTTTTTTTGGCTTTTTATTAGCCAGAACAATTTTCAAAGGTGGATGAAATTCTGCCACGGTAATGCAGAGAAATTGTTTGTTATACCAGACATGTTATAGTGCGTTTCATGATTGCTTTCACCACGGTAGGATCAGAGAGCTAGCTCACACCACGGCTAACCCCCCGGCTAACCCCGATCATGGATAAGTAAAACGATCATTTCACAGCAGCAGCAGTAAACAAACCCAAACACGTACCTTAAGCTCCGCAGAGCCTATGTCTGGTCTAACTGCAGCCTTATCAGCCCAACTTTGCAGACACACACAACACCTTTCCGGTTAGCTTCAACTGTGAAGGCTACGGTCAGGTAACGTAATGATGAAACTACCACCTTGATGCTAACCAAAGTAACACAAGCATACCAATCTCAATTACTGCATATCAGTTAACCAGGAGCATTTTTTAAGTAGCACGGAACGTGATCTAACATGCGGCAGTAACCGAGCAGTCATAACAACGACAGAGAGAAACGTTACCCTGCGATACAGTTTTTACAGACAGTAAGTTCCGTTACCGTGAACAGTTGTACCAAGCATCCAAATTACAAACAAGTATAAAAAGCTAGCTTCAAATGAGGTTTATGTTCACACACCTTCTGTTGAATGTCTCCTTGATATTATTTACTCTTGCATATTTAGGACACAAACATTAGCAACAGTAACTAAGCTACGTTAGCCGCTGTGCTACAGCCACATTCAACAGGCTATCACATTAGGTAGGATTATGCAGTTAAGCAACACAAAATGGTAAAACTTAAAGCTTCCGCGTCTGTCATTGAGTCATGGACAGTTGGTACCGATCCAGGCTTTATCTTCAGATATTTTACAAAGCCTGCGTTTGAGGCCAGTTGTTAGTGCTAACTATTGTTAGCGGTCCTGCTAGCCACCCGTAACACGTTAGCTTCACTGACATTAATTGCTGTTATATTGTTACTTAACAGCTTGTGGCTCCGAGCGCTTGATCGATGCAAGTGCTCCAGATTTGAGAGGCAGCTGAGACGCATATCCAGCGTCAAATTATCCTTATTGACAAAGCTGTCTTCGGTGAAATGCCGAGCACAAACAGCTAAAGTTCCTTTGAGTGTGGTTGTTTGCCACCCGCAAACAAAAAAAAAGCTACCCACTGATTTCTGATGGCATTGTCTTTTGGAAGAGAAAATAGTTGTGCTTTTTTCACATCCAAAAAAAAAATGCGTACAAACAGCTTTGGGATTCATACTGATAAATCTACACTTTAAATTATTTGTGTTCGTTTGTGTCTGATGGAATAAATTCCGGGGTGGGCAGGTCCAGCGCCGTGATTGGCTCTGGCCAGGTCTGTCCACATTGGATGCAACAACCTGACGTCAGGTTTTGCCCAAATCTTGTGAAGCTCTCAGGATGAGCTGTTCAGAGAGGAAATCATGTTCAGGAAATCACATTACCGGATTACGGCAAAACCCCCGTATCTTATGTTTAGAAACTTTGCAGAGGTTGAGTATGGACATCCAACATTATAACATTACTTGAATGTATTAAAAGAAGGATCAGCAAAATAGGGGACCTTTAAAGCTACAGTACTGTGAAAAAATTCTTGCCCCCTTTCCAATTTCTTCTATTTGTGCATATTTGTCACATTAAAATGTTTCAGAATATCAAGCTGATTTCATTATTAGATAAATATACCCAGAGTAAATACAAAATGCAGTTTTCGAGAGATAATTTAATTTATCGAAGGCCTAACGCTATCCAACCCTACCAGGCCCTATGTGAAAAAGCAATTGCTCGCTTGCCTACTAAATCAAACAACTAAACTACTTCAATTGATGATTGGGTTCAATTTCACAAGACACACTCTTGCATGATTACTGCTGACCACGTTGAATCTAAACATCACTTAAGTAGAACATGTATTGTGATATTAAGTCAGCAAAAAGTAGTAAATGATGCTGCGATCTAGTTAAATTCAAGAACAGATGAGACCCAAATTTGTTGATATATGATATATAATTTTACTAAGGGTTGCAAAACCATTTCAAAGGCTCGGGGACCCTAGCCAATCATGATAAGGGCCCTTATCTACAAATGGACAAAACTCGGAACACTGGTGAACCTTACCAGGAGTGGCCAGTCTAACAAAAAGAGCGTATTGAGGACTCATCCACAAAAAGCTCAGGCTAACATTTGATAAACTGCAGGCCTCACTTGTCCCAGTTAAAGGGCATCTAAAGTCAATTCCCATTGTTTTTGTTTATCGGCCAATCAGCGAGCCGCACCTACGCAAACGAACCGAAATAGAAGGATTATCTACGCATGTACACAAAACATTGGTTGATGAATTAAATTGGTCATGTGACAATGCAAGATGTCAACAAAAGCAAGTGATTTGTTCGTAAATATTGGACGTTCAACGTCCCGTCTGAGAATCAACTTTAGATGCCCTTTAAGGTCAGTGTTCACGATTCCACAATAAGAAAGAACCTGGGCAAAATGGTACCCATGGGAGAGCTGCAAGGCAGAAACCACTGCTGACAAAAAAGAACATGAAGGCTTGTCTTACATTAGCCGAGTTACATCTTGATGACCCTCAATAATTTTGGAATAATGTCATGTGGGTTGATGAGTCAAAAGTGGGACTTTTTGGAAGTCAATGGGTCCCTTTATATGTGGCTTAAATCTAACCCTGCGTTCCACGACATGAACATCATACCAACAGTGGCGGTGGTGTAATGGGTTGGAGCTGCTTTGCAGGTTCAGGAGCTGGGTGACTTACCATTATTGATGGAATCAGGAATGGTGCTCTTTACTAGGAAATCCTGAGGGGGATTTTCCAGTTATCAGCTTGTGACCTAAAGCTCAAGTGCAGTTGGGCCATGCATCAGGACAATGATCGAAAGTAAACAAGCAAGTTCACCTCTGAATGACTCGAAAGAAAACAAATGTAGTTTTGGAGAGGTGTAGTTTAAGTATTGACTTGAATCCTGTTGAGATCGTATGGCATGACTTTAAACAGGCAGTTCAAGCCCAAAAACCCTACAATGTGGCTAAATTAAAACTATTCTTTAAGAAGAAGACCAAAATTCCACCACAGTGATGCAAAAGACTCATTGACAGGTATTACCAATATGTGATTGCAGTTGTTGCCGCCAAGGGTGGCACAACCAGTTATTAGGTTTTGTGGAATAATACAAAACATCTTTTGTATTCTTATCATCTTATTATCATCTGTATTATTATCAAAACATCTTTTGTACTATTATTATCTTTTACTGCTTAAAACATCTTTTATGTCAATACCTCAAAGCTTATAAACCTATTTACCCAGAATGTGTGTCTGTGTGTGAGAGGAACTGTACAGAGGACCAAGGTCAAGAGTGGCACAGGAATGCACAGTTTCTGCCAAGAAAGAAAACGCCCTAAGCGCAGTCCAAAGTGGCATCAGGTATCCCGTAACCGCCTTTCTGTGACCTGTCCAAAGTAGACTGGACAATACCATGAAGTAAGGCGGGAGCTGATTAGACTACGGTTATAGACAGATCTACAGCCAATTGATGTACAGCTAAAGGACTGTGGATTATAAGAACTGATGCCCGGCAACGCCCGGCAGAGCGCTTCCAAACTGTGGCCAAGAACATCCCTCTGTTACAGTTTGTAATTTTTACTCTTTGTCTGTTATAAATTTACTATATTTCAATCACAATCTGGTCAAGTATTTATTTCAATTGTCTTCCACCCTTAACAAACACCACCGGGTAACAAGAGGTAATTTTCCCCACAAATCTGGTGACTCCCGACGTGGAGGGGGAAGATTCTTGGGTCTGACCAGAAAACTCGGTCAGAATTTGGACAACGCCTTGACGACAATCGCCAGACACTTCACGACCGGTCATAAGAGAGAGGTAGGCAGAAGCTTTTTAATCTGCAGAATACGAAGTGTCTGACGTTTGACGGAAAGGTATAAAATTATGTTATTATACTTTTGTATGATTTCAGTAGCAGACACAGGATAATATTCTATACTGGTTTCCTGTATGCGCATTCCAATACCCAACTCTAAAGACTAGTCTGAACAAAAGTCCTAGGTGATAAGTGAGATAAGAAGTGAATACGGGGGCGTGACGACGGCATAAAAAATAAAAAAATTTAAAAAAATCCGTCACAAGGCCAGGTAAATACCCAAGGGATATTTTAACTTGAAACGTGTGGGCGAGGGTGGACACGGTAGGATACGAAGGACTTAATAGGTTAGGTGGGGGGACGTCAGCCACTGAGTTCTGAACGGTCTAGAGGTCCTATACGGGAGATCCATCAAAGACGCCTAGGAAGATAATACACACGTGTATGTGACAAAAGAAAAGAGAGGAGAAATATAAAGGTCACATAACAATAAAATATCCAATAAAGGACTTGGCCATTGGACTGTGCATGTAGAGATCAGGACCTGAGTGTATATTATTGTAAATCCAGGCTGGTGGTGGCAGTGAGTGAATTGGGAATGGAGCAAGGAATGTTTTCGAGTGCTGTTGGCAGGTGCTTTAAGTGCACTGAGGTGTATGTGTGTGTATGCTGAGCTCAGATTGTGTGTGTGTGTGGAAGTCAATGTGAATGAACCGAACTCTGTGAGTGTCTGTAAACAACTGCATTGCTGGCATATTTGTTAGTTCTGTCTTTGTTAGATTGAATACATTTGTCATTCTATTACATGAAGCGCTCATATAGAGGTCCACAATAAAATTAGCATTTATTCAAGATTAATTTCAGGTGCCCGTTGATTAGCCTATATTTACAGTATTTTATGGAATTCTTAGAGTAATTGCAGGATTGGTAAAAAGTGAAGTTGGTCAGAGTAAGTGAAATTAGTTGGTCCGAGTAAGTGAAGTTGGTGTAAGTGGAGTCGGTTAAAGCAGGAGTTTAGCCATTTTAATGGCTGTGGTTGGTTAAAGTAAGTGGAATTAATTTGGATGGTAAACAGAGAGCGGGAGTTTAGCCATTTTAATGGCTGTGGAGTTGTAAAAGGACAAAGTTGGTAGAAGTGAGCAGAATAATTATTCCTTGTGAAATCAAATAAAAGTCCCTATTTCTTGATTCAATAAGCGTATGCCCTTCTTGAACGATCAGTAACTATAAACAGAGGGAAGTTTAGAGGAAGTAATAATTGAACGTCAATTACATGAACGTGGATAAAGTGTTTCTAATGTGGCTAACTGAATTGCTTTTGAGATGCAGGACAAAGTCCAATATTTAAATGCTCTAATATTTGGCGGAAGTAATTCATTGCTGAGAAAACCACTACTAATATCCTCTATGAGCGTGAAGTAATTACACCATTTGAATTTGTTCAATATTTGCAAAATTGTAAAGAGCTAGAAAATATAAGCAGTTTTCTGTAAATAATTAGACTGTGTGAGATTGGTGTGCTAGAAGCATATCTCAGAAAAGAAAATGAAGGAAAAGTACAAACAAAGAATAACACTGTGTGTTCAAAATTTGCCAAAGTACTGTTTAACACTGTATATAGTAAGAGACTCTGTGCCAAATTTTATTGATA
This sequence comes from Gymnothorax javanicus, assembly GCA_029692085.1. Taxonomy (NCBI): domain Eukaryota; kingdom Metazoa; phylum Chordata; class Actinopteri; order Anguilliformes; family Muraenidae; genus Gymnothorax; species Gymnothorax javanicus. The sequence continues at coordinate 12,443,218 of CM056208.1, read as the reverse complement.
CAGAGGTTTCTCAAGTATTGAAAATTTTCAATTGATATTTGAAAAAAGATCAGAGAAGTACCTGGAAATATAAAATATAATATGAAATTTAATGGTACATATTAGATTTATAAAAATAAAATAAAAAATCAAGTGAACTATTGTGGGATTAGAGACTGGATGGGTTTTAGATGGAGGAATGCAGAGTCAAAACAATAGAGGAATGGAGCCTTATTGACTGAAGCAGATTAGGGAGCACAGACAAGTGAAAGGTCAACATGCAGAAGTCAGAGAACAGAGAATGATGCATTGTGATTGAGCAAATGTGACTGGAAGCTTTCCTGACCGAAGAAATGCAAATGAATTAATGAAAAATCTTTTCTCCATTTCAAACAGGGACTATCAACCAGTGATTCTACATGGGAAAAAAACTAAGAGGGCATGATAACCTTAATCTTTTTTTTAACTTCTACAGGAAAGGATCCAAGCGAGTGGAAAACGGCAAAATTATGTTGATGAAGTTTTTGTTCATTGTTGTATGCATCTAACTCATTCAATTGAAACTTTTCAACAGAGGACTCACTGCAGAGATAAGGAATGAAAAAAAATCTGAAAGTGATTTGCTGGCCAGCTAAGATTCAGCTGCGGAGTTCTAAAATAAATTTGGGGAAATCCAATTCGAGTATTAACACAAGACTAAATTCAAAAGGTGGACCACCATATAATTGAAAAAGTCGACCAAGAACGTGATCACATTCTAAATTTATTTTTGATTAGGCTGACAAAATCTTTTATTCTGACTAGTAGTGAGAAGGACAGGGACTTTCGAATAAAAAGGTACTGACTGACTGACTGACTGACCAGATTTGGGATGATTGTTTACCTTTATGTGCTGGGAGCCCAACAGAAAAATTATTACAGTTGAATGTTCAATACGTACCCATTTTTTGTGAATAATAAAAAAAAAAAGAAATTGCATATTGTAACACAGTCTAAAGCAACTCCACCCGGTTCTGCTGAGGATATGGGGAATTGACACTATGGCTGGGGCTAATAAGCCCTGACTGTGCATCTCCTCCATGCTTTTAAGCGGAACCCTAGACAGAGGCGGATTGCTCAATCATGATTAATTGAAAAAAAAAAACACTTTGAAAAGAAATTATTGTTACTGTCCCATTTTTGACCTGGAATACAGAGGAATACCAAATCATGAATATGCAGCAAAAAATAAATAAATTAATTAATTAAATAAAATAAATAAATAAATATTAATGCAAAATTGACAGGAGCTCAGTAGCAAGGATGAGCAAATTTAGTAATTATGAATTTTTAAATAAAATTAATTTATCAAGGTGGCACATGCACTGTGATCGACAAGGCAGTGTATTGCAAACAATTCCAATGAAATTGATGATTTTGTAAAACACATTCAGACCAAGCGAAAATACACAAGACAAAGTTCTTGAATTGGGATTTATTCGGCAGGTAAAGAAAGGATCTAAGTGAATTCCATCCACTCTTTTGCTTGATTTCGTTTTACAGATTTATTGATTTTTATAGATGTTTTAGTTTCCCCATTTTATTATCTGCCAATTATCATTGTACACTACTTTGATTCAACTTCGTTGTTTTAAATGTTCTCTATAAATAGACCTGACTTGACTAATGTTGCTGAAGGAATTTTTGTTGTTACTGTTATAATTCCTCTAAATAGTGTTAAGTGCACTTAGATTTTATTACATTATAGTTTTACTGCTTAAAAACAAAATAATATATACTTATATAATAAGTATAATATATATAGTATATATACTATATATAAATATATATATTATATATATATATATATATATATATAGTCATATATACTAGAAATGTCAATGCTTACTTTGTTCTCCGCTTCAGGCTCTGAGAAAACTGTCTGTGGGAAAGTACAGATGGGAGGGGTGCATGCACCTGGATAGGAGTTATGGACTCATGTCTGGGAAATGTCCCAACTTAGCAAGATAACAGAATTGTTTCTATCTGTACCAGGCCTTGAAACTGAGCCCCTAAGCACAAGATGTGACTCCTCCAAGCGCATCCCTAGAGCAGAAATTTTCAAAGAATAAAATGTTTGTGTAATTTTGTGATTGATTGCTTGAAGGATGCCTGGCTAGAAGGGTATGGGTCATTCCATGAAAAAGAGAGCCAAAGTGTGACATGACTGTTCAAATTTGAAACAAAGATTTTGCATGAAGTACTGGTTCACTTTTGTTGGCGTTCCCATGAGTCAAAATGTGACACAAGTTAAATGGCAAGATTTACTGTGGGATGCAAGAGGCAAGGTGTTGAACGTTCAGCGTTGCCGATGTAACAAGGACACGAAACTAACACAAAAGTATGCAATAAAAATTTTATTTCAAAATATAACAAAGTCTCAACTTGTTCAATTAGTATAACAGAGAACAAACTTAAAACAAACCAGCAGTTTGGCAATGCCCAGTTGTGCTCTAAGGTCTGAACATGTTTGGCAGGGCTTTGATAAGTCGCTCATTGGTCATGTTCATCTGAGGAAGGAACAAATGCAATATTCTGGACAAAATATAAATGAGAAGGCAGCCCATGTAAGTACACATCAGCTCTGAAAATATTTTAGAGTAGACTAGTTGCTGAATGCAAAATTTGTCATCTGGATTGTACCACATGACAAATGTTGCGAATCTAACATGGGCACGAAAAATGCTCGACTTAGCAAATGCATCACCTGTCTTCACCCTACGCCCTTTTTGATATTGGAAACCGCTAATGATTCAATTTACAATGGTACAACTAATGGTTAACAGGATGAATTTGTTGATTTCAATTCCTCAGCAGGAGCATGCAGTTAAACATTCAACACAATTCTGGGCTGAAATACAGGAACTTCACAAAAAGCAACCCTACATTTGCTGTGCAACATTTATTAAAAAAATAGGCTAAATTGCCTGTTTCACATTTACTAATAACTTCCATCAAAATTCTTTTTATTTAGAAAAATTTATCCTTTCTTTTCGCCAAAGTCGTTGAACGCAAACATGGGCACAATAACAGCAGTGACTGGCCATGTCCCAGCTGAGTTTGCCACAACCCCCACAAAAATACACCTAACTGCCAAGTGTCACTTTCATTGAGAAAATATATGAATGAGAGGTGCCGGTAGACATGTAAACAATAGTGGTGGGATGCGATTAAAAAAAAATCAATCTAATTAATTAAAGGCTTTGTAATTAATTAATCTCGATTAATCACATTTTTATCAAATACCAATTTTTGACACAATAAGCAAAGTTTTTCAATTCAAATAAATTTTGGTTGACGACTGAATCAATGAATAGACATATATGTGATCTTAAACAACAAAAATGTTTATTTTTCATCTATAATTATCAGTGCAATCTTCATCTGTGTACTACATTCACTGATTAGTGCAAACTCCCAAGTGCAATTATAGCCTTTTTATTCAACATTTTAAGACTTGGGGTGCATTAACGCCACCTACCGGGCTAAAGTGTGTGCATCAGTGTTACCGGTGTGCCAGAAATGAGGGAACTGAGAAAGGGTGCGATTAAATGCGTTTTTTTTTTTTTTTTTTTTGTTATTTTTCCTGTAATTAATTAATCCAAATTAACTTCCGCGACCAAAAACGATGCACCACTCCTTAAAACACGTGAAACGGCAGGCCGAATTATGAATCCCTATAGAAAACATACTTGTGTTGAAAATCGGTGATTTACCAAAAGATTTTAAGTGATTGAACGTCACTTCATTCGAACGTAACTTTCTGGGACACAAAAATACTAACATGCTCAGCTTCCTTCATGAAGACGATAGACTGGTTCCCGGATAAGTAGTAGGAGGTTCGAAAGGAAATCCATATCTATGACCACTGTGAGACCCCATGGGGATACAGCAGATCGGGCAGCGAGCTCGGCTCGTGTTGAACGTAACTTGGAAAATATGACGCGAAAAATTTTGCTCCACAAAAAGAATTTTATAAAAACCTGTATGTTTTCTGAGATAATATTTTGGACAGTTATGCAACAGATTAATATCAACACGTTGGTGCAAAAATCTAGATAATATATTATGTTTCCTGGGTTTTCTCACCACTGTTTCAACGTAACTTTTCAGGACAGCATGAGTTACGTTCGCAACAATATTTTAAGCGCTAATTGCAGTGTTATACATCTGGATTTCCCAGTTAATTGCCGTTGTGGGTTAATCACTTGGAATTGATGTTAAGAACAAATGCCATTTCAGACAGACTTTTATTTAAAAATTCGTAGAATTTTACATGCAAAGTCTGAGGGCAATGAATGTCACAAATTTGGACACTTTTTATCCACAAGTTTTTCAAAGACATGCAGTTTTTTTATTTATCTTTTTCAGAAGACCAATTATATTGCCTGGGTTAGCTTTTTTTAATATATACTCTGGCCTTCATGCATGGCATTTTCTATAGGTGGCATCCAATTTTGTAAATCATATAGTCCTATAAAAAATGCAGGGTCTCTGGCTCTCTATTTCATGGAATGACCCATATAAGAATTGCTTGTTGAAATTATTCAGCAGAAACCAACCTCTGACTGCTGTGGACATAGAGTCCCTGTTTGCACTCTCATTCTGCAGAATTATATGGCAATAAACTGTTGATCATGTTTCTTTAAATAAATTTTTTTTTTAAAGTTTTGTTCCCATTGTTTCAAAGAAGTCCTATCTAATAATACTGCATGTCCTGGACTCAAGGACACCTCTCTATCAAATCCTGAGATTGAATACTTTGTTGATGGTTTGGCGTCAAGAGTCGATAAAGGCAAACCATGTGTTGGATATGCTGTCTGTACTCATGAAACTGTGTTAATTGTAATCCTTTGCACACCAAACATGTTGATCCAATCAGTTTGGCTGACACCTTTGCAGACAGAGGAGCAAGGGCAACAGCCAAACACACTCTTGTGGGGCTATTACACCAATCTGAAGACTCAATTTCATGTGACCTGCTGTGAGCAGAGCATGATGCTGCTCCCCCACAAGAAAAATGTCAATGGACATCACATGGAACACAACACACTGATGACAGGTGGATGGGACCCAATGGTAAACCTATATTGCCAAAATCCCTCTTCCATATTGCTGCAGATTTGGTGCATTAGCAGTGCCATGTACCAAGAGGAGGGACCAAGGGGTTAATAGAGCAAAGTTACTATCACTTATTTACTAAAAAAAAATTTCTAAGAAATGTCCAACATGACAAAGATGGGTAGTAGTACAGAAGGGGGCAATCCCTACACCCCCTGGGCCATTCCACGTTTCATACATTTAACACCATGTGAGGGGAAGAGGTATGCATTAGTACTGATATGACCTTTTTCTAAATGGGGTAGAAGCTATAGATGCAATCACAGTAGCAAAATCCTGAGTAGAGAAATTATTCCTAGGTGGGGAATTCCAAAGACATTGTTTGGTGACAATGGGTCTGAATTTAGGAATGAAGTGTTGACCCACCTGGGAGCAAAATTAGGAATAGGATTGAAAAAGCATTGTGCATATCATCCGCAATCAGCAGGATTAGTGGAGAGAACTAATGGAACCCTGAAGGCAAAACTGGCAAAAGCCATGTACTCCACTAATTTGACCTGGGTTGAGGCCCTCCCACTGGCACTATACTCTATGCGCCAGCAACCAGCAAAGGATACGTTTCTTTCACCACATGAATTACTTACTGGGAGGCCCATGCTTGGGCCTCCGAGAGACCCTAACATGGTCCCCACCGCGCCGTGCTGCAAACAGATTTGTCAGATTATATGCGGGCTTTGGGCAACATGACTAAGCTTCTCTCGCCAGGTGCAAGCAGCAAATTCCACAGGAGACGAGGACAACAGCACCCCGGCCCCAGGGGTGACCACTGGCGACTGGGTCCGGTTAAAGGCACCAGGCCGTCCACGCTGGGACGAACCGATCTGGACGGGACCATTCAAGATCACTGAGGTTTCCGACCGCACAAGAGTGCGGGTCGAAAAGGAGGGATAAGACCTGGCATCATTTTGCACACTGTGCAAAAAGCAAGACCGCCAGAGTGGTCACTAGAGCAGGTAAGAACTAACCTGTTGTCATTCCAGGACATCAACAAGGAAGATGGAGATGGAGAATCGAAGGAGGGTGAGGAAACGTAATGAATTGTGGCTAGGAATAGGAAAGGAGGGATTAGCTCTCCTAGTAGGATTTTCTTTTACTTCTAGTAGGCGCTTTGCTATACGCTGAACGCACTCAGAAAGATGCCCTACGACACCTACACCACACTAAGAATTCATGAAAGACATGTTGATGGTTGCGGCAGTAGTAGGAGGACTAATAGCAGGAGGAGCATTCACCAGCCTGGTCTTGCAGTATATACATCGTTGGGTCCTAACACATACATTACGGAAAAACACGGACAAGACTAACTTCAATGCATGTCCCAAAAGTAACGTGAAAATAGCAAGTACTATAGTAATCTTGGCCTTGGTACTGGTAACAGACGCAGCTACAGTGAACTCAGACCGCTATGGAGCCAAGGTAATTTTAAAGGTGGACCCAGACAGTGAGAACACATTTTAATTTGATTTATGTAACGTAATCAATCTGTGGTACTGACCCCTCCAAATGGAGGGGGTATGAAGATATTGAGTTAGAGGAGTACCGAGATGACCCCATAAGCCTGGAGGCCGGGGGACTTGCCCTAACCTCGCCCGACGAGGCGACTATGTTACTGTATCGACAGGTGACCGGGAATGTGACAGGAAGTGACGAGTGGGTGTGTCCTCCAGAACCCTACACGCCCAACTGCCCCATTGGAAATCCCTACTGCAAACATGGACAAGGCGGAGGAGCAGGTTGGGCTTGCTGGAAGTGGGCGGAGAAGTATTGCTCAGACCTGCCAAACCTCAGAAAACAACTTCTGACTGATCCCGAATTTCAGGCCTACTGCCGGGAGATTCTGAGGTTGTCTGAGGAGGAGTGTGAATGAGATTTGAGTGGATGAAGGGTATTGGCTTAGTAAATTTATGATGTTAGAGTGTGCTCATGTGCTCATGTGCTAGATCCATATTCCGTGATAGTGGCTGATGAGTGCACTTGCACATATGAAGTAAAATTAAAATGCCGGAATATGCAGATTTGCTGTAGGACTAAAGGGTTTCGCTCTGAGCAGACGCTGGGCCGGCAACTAGCCAAGCCGACCTCCACTGGCGTCATGGCCAAGCCATGGTCATGTGGATCCCTGAGCTGTCAAGGGGTGAAGGGGGGCACCCAAGGAGGGGTCCCAGTGGTCAAGTAGAGCCTGGAGGTCAGGTTTTGCTTCGCTGCGCTAGGATGCTAATGCAATCACCCCATTGATAGCAATATGTAATGTAGGTGCTCACAGCACAAAAGGGTGAGAATGTAATCGCTTCAGCACTTAGTGTTGCCCCCATAAAATGGGGCCAAAGGAGGGAGTTGTGGAATAATACAAAACATCTTTTGTATTCTTATCATCTTATTATCATCTGTATTATTATCAAAACATCTTTTGTACTATTATTATCTTTTACTGCTTAAAACATCTTTTATGTCAATACCTCAAAGCTTATAAACCTATTTACCCAGAATGTGAGTCTGTGTGTGAGAGGAACTGTACAGAGGACCAAGGTCAAGAGTGGCACAGGAATGCACAGTTTCTGCCAAGAAAAAAAACCCTAAGCGCAGTCCAAAGTGGCATCAGGTATCCCGTAACCGCCTTTTCTGTGACCTGTCCAAAGTAGACTGGACAATACCATGAAGTAAGGCGGAGCTGATTAGACTACGGTTATAGACAGATCTACAGCCAATTGATGTACAGCTAAAGGACTGTGGATTATAAGAACTGATGCCGGGCAACGCCTCGGCAGAGCGCTCTCAAACTGTGGCCAAGAACATCCCTCTGTTACAGTTTGTAATTTTTACTCTTTGTCTGTTATAAATTTACTATATTTCAATCACAATCTGGTCAAGTATTTATTTCAATTGTCTTCCACCCTTAACAAACACCACCGGGTAACAAGAGGTAATTTTCCCCACAGTTTAGGGGGGCAATTATTTTTTCACATGAATCATCTTTGTTTTGAAAGATCATTGAAAAGCTGAATTTTGTATTTACTCATATTGCCTTTGTCTTAAATTAAAGTTAGTGGGATGACTTGGAACATTTAAATTTGCAAAAATGGAAGAAATCAGGAAGGAGGTAAATACTTTTTCTCAGCACTGTAACATACCAAGTTATGAAAGAGACAAGCCCTGGCTTACCTTCAAAAGCTCCTCAGACCCTACAAAGCAGCCAGACCACTCCACTCTGCCACTGCTGGATGCTTGGCAGTTTCCCCTCTCCATTTCAGCATTGTGTGGTCACGTCTCCGGTCTGCCCTGGCTCGCTCATAGTGGAATGACCTTCCCATAGAGGTAAGAACTGCAGAGACTCTGACTGCCTTCAGCTGCTTTCACACCGGACGCAAAACAAATTTTTCGCACGACAGATTACATTCAAAGTCAATGCAAAGGCATGAATACACGCGAAACATGTGTCTTTGCATTGACTTTGAATGTAATCTGCCGTGCGAAAATTTCTTTTCGAGCCCGGTGTGAAAGCAGCTTTCAAGTGCGGTTTAAAGACTTGTCTTTTCAGACTTTACCTCTCCCCCTACCTAAATTTGCAGCTGGTACCAGGTTTAGTCATTAAATTGAATGGTGCTTTTAGCTGACTAATGGCTTATCAAATTATTGAATCATTCGCACAGGATTCTACAGAGCAAAGTCCTTTCAATATATTGTCACTTTTGGTATTTGAAATGTTACTTTGCTCCAGGGTTCTCCGCACTTTATATCCCTTCAAAAGTACTTTCCATGCTACATCACTCTGGATAAGACCATCTCAATGACAATAATATAATTTAATCTAATATTGATGCAGGTATTTTTGGCCTTATGCCATAGACTGTTCTGGAGGTTTCCTGTTCATTCAGCTTGTCTTTATTATTTCAAGAAAGAAAACACTGTAATTTCTTTTTTCTCCTTGTTACTTCTTATACCCTTGGATGGGATATTCCTGTACTTTTTACCAGCTTTGAACTCCATGTAAATCCTCAAATCAACATGTGCAGATCCTATTAATTTCACAGCTAGTTGAGTGGCTCTAATCTCATCCAGGCATTCAGGCTATTTGCTATTCAAATCCAAAAGACAGTTTGAAGATAAAAGGGAGGAGGCAGTAGCTAGTTAGGTTTTTTTTTTTTTTTTTTTGCCTGAAACAGTTTGATGTATCTGGTGTCAGTATGCCAAATAATTAATATTGCTTTTCAAAACAACCAGAACGGCAGTATGAGCTTGAATATAAACATAATTGCTTCTCTTTGCAGAATGATCCATAAAAATATAATTAAGATGAAATATGCTTTTTCTTCCTCACCGTAATGGAATTACAGATGTGTAATTGCTATATTCTGTTGGTAAGCAGATGTTTTAATGGCTTTGTTGCTTCCTGGAAAGGGATCAATGCCAAAATGCAAGGAAACCTACAGCATCCACTGGGGAAGAATCTCATTAACTGCGATTCAAACTCCAGGCATGTCTGCTCATTTGAAAGCTGGGAGGTACGTGTCAGGAAATACGTATGAACAGCCGCAAGGAATAGTTTTATAAGCATTCCAGTTAGGGTATCGCTGAACCTCACTTCATGCAAATCTCTGGTTTGAAACGAGGCTTTATTCTCTCTTGAAACAGGCTCCTGCTCATGTTTATAAAAGGTATTAAACAGTATGTAGTCACAGACAGCTCATGCTTAAACATACACCTTGTGCAATGCAGTCTAAACTGCATATTTTAATCACACAAGACTATTTTTAGCTCGCTTGTTCCAGCTAACCAAAGGAAGCTTATCGGATCACGTGGCGGCAACTGCGTTAACTTTGATCTTCTGTCAAACTACCGAAGGGATTAATGTGAAATTTGGTGGGGAGGTACATATGGATGTACAGATTAAAATTTGCCCGAGGCATTGAAACTCAATGTTAAACATGGCCACTAGTCGGTCATTTTTAAAATTGCACTATACCATGCTGGAGAGCCTTTGAAAGCACCACGAATTCTGCAACTTTGTACACACATACTTTTGAGGACATTAAAAAAGTTTAGCTCTTAATTTGCAACAATACTACTCCCTTGAGTAACAAACTTAAACCCAATAGCCAACTGGTTTACTCTTCATTATTTAATACTGGATACAATGATCTGGTGTCTGGGGCTTGATATTTCAATGGAGCTGCACTATGAAAAGAACACTGAGCTGCAAAAAAAAAAAAAAAAAAGAAATTACATGATGAAACATCAAACCATGCAGCTGAACATGTCATGGTTCTGTGTTTTGATGTCATGCCTTATGTTTATGGTTATGTCTTTACTTTATTCTTTTTGGTTATTGTATATTCTGGTTTTCTGTTCCTGCCATTCTAGGTTTCATTGCACTTGTCTCCCCTGTCTTGAGATCAGTTGGTTCAGTCCGTCTTCCCAGTCTGTGCACCTACCTGCTTCGGGTGATTTCATTGGTTTCTGGTGTTTCATATTATTACTTCAATTCTCGTTTATTTCCTTTGCCTTGCTTTCCTGATCACTAATAATACTAACAATCATATTGTTTATCATAGTCTAGTAACTCAACTAATCCATGTATATATTACTAACTTACTAATGAACACTTCGGTTAATTTGTAAAGCTGCATCTCTACTAATTATTACTAATTCAATCTCAGCAATCGCCCTGTTCTAGTCTCCGCCGCTTGCTTTGCTTTCCCTGCCTCTCCCTACGTTTCTGCAAGATCTCTCGCACGTGCTTAACATAACATAACATAAAATAACATGAATGGCGAGAACAGGCCGTTCAGCCCACCTAGGCTCGCCAGTTTCTTATACTATTGTTACTATATCACTTCAGATACTCAATGACTCAATGGTATCTAGCTTTAAGTCAAGCCTGCTCTTGAAAACTCGCAAGGTCTCTGCCTCAACAATATGGTCAGGCAAGCTATTCCACATCGAAATTACTCTTTGGGTGAAGAAATATTTCTGAATATCAGTGCTAAATTTACCTTTGGTCAACTTCCATTTGTGACCCCGAGTTCTACTAACAACACTTGGTCAAAGGAATCCTACATAATTCACTTTGTTAATCCCTTTAACATATTTAAAGACCTCAATCAAATCACCTCTTAGTCTCCTTTTCCTAAGACTAAAGAGATTAAGGATCTTCAGCCTCTTCTCATAGCTTTCATCTTTTATACCTGGAATTAGCTTAGTGGCCCTTTTCTGAACTTGCTCTAGAGCCTCTATATCTTTCTTAAAGTATGGTCCCCAGAACTGTACACAATACTCCAGATGTGGTCTGACGAATGTGTTGTACAAAAGAAGCATCACCTCCTTAGATTTGAACTCAATACTTTTGGCAATGTATCCCAGCATCTGATTGGCTTTTTTTTTGCTACGGCACAATGGCTAGAGCCTGTGAGGGTTTGGTCAACAATCACTCCCAGATCTTTCTCGTGTGGAGCACATTCCAGTTTTAAACCTCCCATGAAGTAATCCCGTCTAATGTTTTTATTACCTGCATGTACAACTTTACATTTCGCTACATTAAATTTCATTTGCCACATTTATGCCCTATTCTGGATTCTATCCAATTCATCCTGAATCACTTTAGTGGACTTTAAACTATTTGCCAAACCCCCCAATTTAGTATCATGTGCAAATTTAAATAATCTGCTCTCAATATTCCTATCAAGTTCATTAATGTAGATGAGGAACAGCAGGGGTCCCAACACCGATCCCTGGGGGACGCCACTCCCCACCATACCTAGCTCAGATGAGATACCATTGACCACCACTCTTTGTGTTCTGTCCTGTAACCAGTTTTGAATCCACTCCAGAATACCTCCTGTAACTCCAATGGAGCTCAATTTTAAAAATTAGTCTCTTATGCGGTACTGTATCAAATGCTTTCTGAAAATCCAAGTATATGATGTCATAAGCCCTGCTCTGGTCATAAGTCTTGGTGATCTCTTCAAAAAATCCCAGAAGGTTTGTCAGGCATGACCCTCCCTTACGGAAACCATGTTGGCTATCCCTCAAGATACTGTTACGTTCAAGAAATAAGTCCAGCTCATCTTTTATGATAGATTCCAATATTTTTCACGCAATGCAAGTTAAACTGACTGGCCTGTAATTTCCTGGCTCAGTACGGCCCCCTTTCTTATATATTGGTATTATATTGCCCTGTTTCCAATCATTTGGTATTTCTCCAGTTTCTAAAGACCGTCTGAAGATGGCGGATAGCGGCTTAAAGATGATCTCACCAACTTCCCTGAGCACTCTAGGATATAAGCCATCAGGACTCGCCGCCTTATCTGCCTTTAGTTTATACAACTTGTCTAATACTTCGTTATCCCTAACCTCAATTTCCGCTAAATAATCTTGAGCATTTAACATGCCCTCTGGCCGAATAAAGACCCACTCTGAGGTAAAATTCTCAACAAAGTAACTGTTTAAGGCATCCACAATATCCTTGTTATCATATAGCAGCGATCCATTTTTATTCCTTATGCTTAATTGCTTTCCTGCACTCATTGTCTGTGCACTTAGAACTCCTTGACCGGAGCTGTTTATCTGTCATAGGTTGTCCACCAGGTCCCATCCGTGTCTTGGCTTTTGCCAGTCGTTGTGGTTTAGGACTTCCCCATGTGTGCCTTCCTCTGTAATTATCTCTTATCCAATTCACCTGTTCCCCGCATAGCATGTGACTTCTCTTGTGTTATTTAGAGTCTTCACTGCTGTTCAGCCCTTGTCAGAACGTTGATCAATTTTTCTTTGTGCAGAGCTTCTTGTATGCCAATCGATTATTGTTTCTCCACGACTGTTTCGCCCGACCTTGATTTTGCCTAGCCCTTCTGTTCTTGTTTTTGTCTTTTTGGATTTTTGACCTATTTTCTGTACGACCACGTTTACTGTTTTGGATGCCCTGTGTATGACCCTCTGCTCTGGATTTCGACTACGATTTTGGCCTGCTATCTATGTACCGTCGCACTTCTGCTTTACTGGTTTTGACCCCGGCCTGTCTAGTCGACTTTGCTTTTTGGATTTCGTTTTTGGCTTGGCAATTCTTGTGTCTTCTGGTCTTGACCCTGCTCTCAATAAAGGCAGATGATTTTTGGATTTCCTGCTCTCACGTGTGGTTCCTGAACGCACCGTCACAGAATATTGCTTGAAATGTTCGTATTTTTCCCCACCAAGTGAGCTAAAGTGGCCATGGCACTAATTTTTGTAGTTGCTAAATGCTGAGCTCTGTATTGATGGGACCTACAAATAAAAATGTCATTTGAAATAATTCAACCGTTGGAATTTCTGGAGTTGTGTTAGTTGAGAATTGTGTACTAAAAATTGTACTTTTCAGTGTAAACAATGGTAATTGGTATAAAGGGTGAATACAGAGTCCTGTTTAACAATGTACTGTGCAGAGAATGTTATTCTGTTATCTTTGTCTGTTAAAATGAAATGTGGTGCTTGCAATTGCTACTTTATTCAAGCACTTTGTCACTGATGATTGTAGCGAGAGTATGCCAAGGCAATGTTGATGAAAACCATCACTAGTGCTATGCTCTTGAACAAAATGATCTGAAGAAAACCCGATAAAGGTTTTGACGAGGAGCTCTCCGGTAATATGAAGTTACATGTGAAGTTCATCTGGAAGAAATGTTCACCAGAATTCATGCTCAAAGTGACAGATGAGTGCAAGAAACAGACTGGTGTTTGTGTGTGTGTGTGTGTGTGTGTGTGTAAATGTATTGTATTTCCTTAGGGGTGAGCCGCATATCTATTTTTTTTATTTTTTTTTAATGCAAAGGTATTTCCAAAAATGTTGGGAAGACGGGGATCATGCAAACAAAGAAACAAGAGGCAGTGTAAATCAAACTTGGCCTGCGTTAAATTGAAAACAACGCAAAGAAAAGGTATTTAATGTATTTCCTTCTCTCCTTTTTTTTTGAAACTCTCAACACTTACTCCTTCCAGAACGTCTGGACAGGGGTGTATTTACCTCCGTGTCACATCAGCTATCATTTTAAAAAGCTCTCTACACTGCAAAAAATAAGATAAAAATACTAGGTAAGATGAATTTACTTATTTTAAGACTTAAAACACTTTCTATCACCATTTTTCTTAGTAAGACAAAAAAAAAATGTTCTTGTTTTGAGGTAATTTTTACTTGCTTGCCAATGGGGTAAGTAAATTTCACTTGTCAAGTCAAATAGTAACTTGTTTTAAGTTTTTTTTTTCTTAAAACAAGTTACTATTTGACTTGACAAGTGAAATTTACTTACCCCATTGGCAAGCTAGTAAAAATTACCTCGAAACAGGAATTTTTTTTTTTTTTTGGTCTTACTAAGAAAAGTGGTGATAGAAATAAGTGTTTTAAGTCTTAAAATAAGTAAATTCAGCTTACCTAGTATTTTTCTTATTTTTCGCAGTGTAAGTTATTGTTTGGGGAACTGCGACCACATTCTAGTTTTGAAGGATTTTTTTTCCCCCATGCTTTCTTGATGTACATCTTCAGTTTCCCAGATGGCTGGGGTCTCCCCCCCCAATTTCATCCCTTCCTGAACACAGAACTGTTTAATCCACCGTGTCAACCTGCTCACATCTACTCAGGAAAGAGAAGGATGCTGTGGCACGTGATTCCACTGACACGTCACAACTGGACCTCATCGCTTCAAACTGTGCGTGTGCGCTGCCAATTACGCACTGCCTGTGCTGTTGGAGGGTACAGCAGTCAGTGTGTATACGAGGAGGGGCCGCTAATGGCTGATAGTGGCTTGGATTCAAACACCTGACTTACGGGCTCCCAGATGTAGGTCTTTGCTGTGAGAATTATGTGCACAGAATGTGGCACACTATTGTCTTGTTGGATTAAGTGAGGGTGTCCTTAAAAATATACAGGCTAGAAGACAGCATATGTAGCTCCTTAATGCATATATGTCTTTAGCATCAATGTTATCTACACAAAAGTTCAAGTTACCTATGACTTGGGTTCTAACACACCCCAATACCATGAGAGATGCTAGCTTTTGAACCTCATATTAGTAACAACTGGGATGTTTCTTTTCTTCTTTGGCCTAGAGAACACTATGTCAATTATTTCCATGAACGATTTGAAGAGTTTACTGACTCTACAATGGCACAAGTTTCCACTGTGCATCAGTGCACATGTATTTCAGATATACTCAATCCCAAAGAAGAAGCGGCATCTCTGGACTTATTTACACAACAGGCCAAAACATTGCGAACACCTGGCATTTTTCAGAATTCGTCCACTTTTTCTCATCTTAAAGTTAATTTTAGCAACAAAGGAACACAAAATGCCAAAGATACACTTGTATTGACTCAAAGTTTTGCTTGCTAGAAACTGTACATCATTTTCAGCCGGTATTCCTCCTTAGCCTGGATTAGAGTGCCCCAGACATGGGTTAATAGCTTTGCCAATGATAACCTTTTTGTAAAACTTGTTGGCCTAACTGATTGTTGTTAGCAAAACTTAATACCAGCATACTTTGCCCTCTGGGCACTGACTGGTGGGTCAGCACTTTGTGCTTCAGCAGGACAGTGACTCCAAGCACTCCTCCAAGCAGTGCCAAAGATATCTTGACCAAAAGGAAGACACAGGAATGCTTCAGAAGATGGTGTGGCCCCCACTGTCACCAAATCTGTCACCGATTGAGTTGTTGTGGTATGTGGTATGTATATCTTAGCAAATAATTTTGCACATTTCTAGTTAAGATATGAATTTCTGTGTTATTCTGATTTTTGCTGTTGCTAAAAATATTTTTTTAAGTTAAGAAAAACCATCCAAATTCTGAAAAATGCAGGGTGCTGGTAATATTTTTGCCTGGGGTTTGTAATATTCCGGCCTGTAGTGTACATTCTGCAACATGCATAGCCTCCTCAGTGCATATTGCAGTCTTCATTTTCATTTGCCAATGCACTGATGAGTGGTGTACCCAACCTATGTGGTTTCATCCATCACAAATGCATGTTGGTTTCCAAAGCAGCGCCATCCGATGGATCAAAAATCAGGGGCGCTCAGAATTAATTTTCATCCACATCCTCAATGCAGAGTTTTTTCTATACTCAACAAAAAAAGTTATGGAGCACTGAATCTTTTCTCTATTATTTTATCTTATTCTGAGCTAACTTGGAAGCTGTCAAGCTGTGGTGAGAACACATGGTTTTCACACAAGGTTTTGAAATGACTTTTGTTGACATTATTTGACGTTTTGATTTAATGGTCAGAACTTGGTGTGATTCTCGTCTTCTCCGTGTATACCCTGTTTTCGGGTGATGTTGTCTGATCAATTGCTTTGATGCAATCTGTGTCTTGGATTAACGCCAATAAATAACACCTGAGATTTACACAGTAAAAATCCCAGTGTTATTTCAACTCCAATAGAGTTCATTTGAGTCCAAGATGGATGGTTTGGTCACATATAAACTCTACTAGAGTTGAATTAACAGTGGGATTTTTGCTGTGTACGTTCAATTTGTACATTTCACATTCTTGGGTTAAAATACCTTAACTTTTTTTGTTGAGTATAAATTCTTTGAATCTTTTAATAGTAGCATATACTGTTGAGAGAGAAATCAGTGAAGTCTTTACAACAGCGCGTAGGGGTATTTTTTTGTCCTCAGGACGAGGGACCGAAAACTCACTGGGTTTCTTCTTATTGTTGTTCTTCTTGATGTGGACGCTAACTTTGAAGCACTACTCCTCCATTATTATTTAAGATATCTTCATCAAACTTGACAACATATTCTATATGTCAGTGTGCTGGCATTAAAATGCGCCCAACAGTGCAAAAATGGCAGCGGGGCCCCCCATGGAGCCCGACAATCAACCCTGCACATGCAATCAGTAATTACATGCCATCGTCCCAAGGATGTAGTTCATTTGAACTTGTTTTGTTTAACATTTGGGATTATTCAATCAAACAGTTTTTTGTAAAATGGTGAGCCTCAACCATTCATTGCTGTAAACCCCTCAGCCTTTTGTAGATGCTGGTTTTATATCCAAGCCTGACCATGTCATCTGTTCACCTCCAGTACATCCATTTTTTTTTTTTCATTTCAACATTTTGTGATTCATTTATTGTCCTCTCCCTACTTTTCTGTAAATGTATTTAAGGCATCATATTTAGAACGTTTGTGCACTGTGAAAGGAAACAATTAAGCTGATTATAGGATGAAAATTTTGCAGCCATTTTTATGTAATCCACTGCTTTCTGTTTTTACTGGCATCTTCTATACTGCCCCAATGGTTTATGGAAATAGGGTTGTAAATCATAGACTGTTTCTCTGGAAGATCCAATGGCATTCAATACCAAGCATTTCAACATGATGGGGGGGGGGTTGATTATAGGTTGAAAATGCAGCCATTATGTAATCCCAAATTTGCAAGCTGGTTCAACTTCCTCTGCCCCCGCACCTTTGTTCATCTCCTTGCCCCGTCTTTCCACGGAGAATTGTCCTCAGCAGCCTGATTTATTCGAGCAGCCCCATAAATGATGGCCCAGCGCAGGATTTGTGACATCTGTCATGCATATATCTGATTGATGTTTTGATTGCAGGGCAAAGAAGGCTCTTCTGCGACAGACTGATGAGGAATCTCAAGGAAGGGCTGATCTGCAGGAACACGAACAAAAGGTAAATCTTTATTTTTACGCAGTGTTATATTAGTGGGTTGTTCAAAGCAAAATCATTTTCAAATTGGCCTCCACCCCAATTGCATCTGATTGACAGCTTTTAATTAAAAGCTGCATTGAAATGCATACAGAAGTATCTACAGTACATGAGGTAAGTATGCTTCCTTCTACTTTACTGCATACAGAAGTATATACAGTACACGAGGTAAGTATGCTTCCTTCTACTTAGACTGCATACAGAGGTACAGTACATGAGGTAAGTGTGCTTCCTTCTACTTTACTGCATACAGAAGTATATACAGTACATGAGGTAAGTATGGCTCCTTCTACTTAGACTGCATACAGAAGTACAGTACATGAGGTAAGTATGCTTCCTTCTACTTTACTGCATAGAGAAGTATATACAGTACATTAGTTAAGTATGCTTCCTTCTACTTTGCTGCTTTTTTCCCCTCTGAATAGAGGTGTCCTTGGATATTACCATGGCCGAACATTTTAAACCTAAATGCTTCTGTAAAATCCTTTGGATTGTTGGGCTGCTTGGTCCCAACCACACTGCCCAGAGAATAAATTCACTGTGTGAGGATAAGTGGGATGGTGATAGACCACAGATCTTTATACAGACTATAATAAGAGAATAAGAGCATTAGAATAAGAGCTGAAGCCATCTGCTCCTGCTGTAAGCGGGGGAAATCAGCATTGCTATTTCTCCTCCAAAAAAAAGATCCTAACCTCATGTTCTAAAGCTACATAGAGTTGACAGAAGTTTCAGGAGTTTTGGCTTGGCACAGTCCCGCGAAAGATCCTGCTGTCACATCTAATTAGCAATTTGCAGTGTTTCAGCAGTAATACTCAGAAATGGCAGGAAGTAAGTTGTTCATACAAATTCTGACCGCCTTGCAGCCATATACCTGGACTGAATTAGCCAAAGAACCATGCAGTTAATTTGGACTAGCTTTCTACTATATGTCTCAACTATCTTTGATTGCAAGTGGCTTTTTTCTGTCAGTTTTATTTCTCACTGTAAATACTTTGAAGCATTATAGCATAAACGCTGAGTGGTGGGTGGGGTTTCAAAACAAGGCATAACCTGCAGTGACATCATAGTCCTGCATTGTAAACCCTGATAGTGTGGTGAACTCAAATGTTTTGAGGAAAGTGATTACCTCAAAAAAATTGTGTAGGACAACTTAATTGCATTTGGTGGAAGGAACTTAAAGAAAATAAGGCAAAGTTTTTTTTTATATGTTTTTAATTGCTGTGAGCACAAGATCATTTAAGTTGGCATACAAAATTTGTTTTTTGAGGT
The DNA here is from genome assembly GCA_029692085.1 of Gymnothorax javanicus. NCBI lineage: Eukaryota > Metazoa > Chordata > Actinopteri > Anguilliformes > Muraenidae > Gymnothorax > Gymnothorax javanicus. The sequence goes on along the minus strand of CM056208.1, from coordinate 12,424,129 downwards.
TATCAGTTTTCACAAAACATTTGAGTTCACCACACTTACAAGAGTTTACGGTGTGCTAATGGCGTAGCATATAGTCTTCAGCCAAAGAACGTCACCAGTTTCAAACAGGGAGAACCTGCCGCTTTGCAGGCCTCGTCTCCCGGGGCTTTGTGATGATCTCCCGCACAGTGGGAGGGACCAGGAATCAGACGAAGGGGAAGGGGTCTGGCTGCTTTAATTAGACAATCCAGCTGGGGTGTGGGGCCATGCTAATGACTCGAGTAAGGCGGTCACCCTGACAAAGAGAGAGGACTGTGGGCGAGTCCTGCATTAGGGAGCGAGTGGGGCCCCGCCCCTCATGAATCAAGCGGAGCGGCGGGGAGATTCATGGCCCCAGGGAGCGGGCTGGGTCCTGTTAGCACACACCTGCTCAGCTCAGCAGTGATGGATGCGGCACAGAGAAACAGGCTAATGAGAGCAGCGACATCCTTGCTATTGACTGTTGGGGACCAGGCGAGATCAGGTAAAATTATGCAGCCTCTTTCCCATAGATCCCCGACTGTAGGTACAGACCAGGATGGAGCCATCCTAACTGAAGACCAGTACTGTCTGCTCCAAAGTATTCGAACAGTCCATATCATATACCAGCCATTAAAATCCCTGTAGACTGTGTTTGTCCTCACTGTGATATCTGAAGTTTTTATGAAACAGCTGCTTTGGGAGGGTGTGGAGTTAGACTAGCGGAATGAAAGTTGCGTCCCAGGGTTTTGTAGTGAGGCCTTCTGAACTGAGATGGCAGGCTGTCCTGGATGGTTAAGGGTGTTCTCCAGCACCGGCAGACCAGACCGGAGAGCTATACTGCAGGTCAGAGCGACGTGTTCTACTCCATCTCAAGCTCTGCTGTCATGGTGCCCCAGCAGTTTGAAGGCAAGGCAATACTCATACGCTTAGATGTTCACCGCATTATGGTGGCAGCAAAGAATTCCCCATTAAGCTAGAGCTGGTGTTTGCCAGGACATCGAGAGAGGCAGAGTCACCCTGAGAGCGTCCTGGCTGGCCTCCCATCACTGTCAGGCTGTAACTCACTCTTGCTGCCAAATTAAATTCTGGCAGTGCTGCAGAACCTGTCTTCCTGATTAATGACTTATCAAATGTCTGATCAAGGACTTAGAGCCAAGTGACTCCCTGCCAAAACGAGGAAATTGCGAGATAAAAGCTGTGATTGAAATAAGAGCACTACATATGCATCATCAAATTGACTCAGTCAATTAATTTTCATGTTTAAATATATCATGGTTGGATACTTCTAATATATCTGAGGGAACATGACCCAAAATTAAGTCTACTAGCAATCCCATGCAAATCCCTGTAGGACTGGTGCAGGCAGTGGTCCATACCAACAATGCAATTAGTGATCACTTAGAAAAAGTAATTAGTTAATATTGTACATTTAGTAGGAGAACATAATGTGACATGAATGGACTGTAAATCACAGAAAAAAACTTTGACCTCTCCAAAGTGCTGCTTAACACCACTTCAACAGAGTAAGTTTGTTTTATTTGTTTTAATTCATTCAGGCTCATGAATTTCTTCAACAGAACAGAACTCACTTAAAAAAAAAAAATTTGGTGTCCAGGAAAAAATGTGAGAATGCGTAATCTTAGTCAGTTAGAGCAGTGTTTCTCAAACTCAGTCCTTGGGGACCCCTGTGTATGCTGTTTTTCATTCCAACCACAATTGCAATTCCAAGATTTTAACAAGCTGTGAGTTTTTCTTAATTAGGTGCTTTTGATCTTCAGAGAGGTAATTTACCTTCCTAATCTACAGAATGCCAAACATAGCTTTGCAATGCCCCAAAGATGACTATTGTGCTCATCACACTATAGGCAAAAAATTTAAGAGGTAACAGACCAATAAGATTAATTTGCCAACTTAATGACATAACAGGTAACTCGGTTAATTGCTGCATACGCAATAATTGACTATTTTTTCCTGATACTTCACCACAAAACTGGTGGGCCTCATTATCATTGGCGTTGCTATTGCAATCTTCATTATCTTCTTGACGGATGGGAATGAAGGCCAGGTATACATACCAATTAAAAGCCTGCTGATTGACCTCAGTCTTTAATTGCATTGGTTATAGTTACATTTATTCATGCATATTGAAATCAACTGTTTGAAATTTAATCCAGTGAGTACTACATGCCCATAGCAGATACATTTTTCATTGCATACATAGACAATTCTGGCATGATGTGATTTAAGAATTTCAGTAATCCCACAGTATAAACTCCTAGTTTGGATAATTAACATCTTGTTAAAATACTGAGATTGCCATTATGGTTGGAACAAAACCAGCATACACAGGGGTCCCCCAGGACCAAGTTTGAGAACAGAGTTAGAGCAACTGCACTGAGCAGTACAGGCCTCAATCAGCCATCAGAACACTGTGGCATTTTCCTATTCACCCTCTGCTTTACTGAAAACAGTACAACAACACAGTCATATTGCTCTAACTTTTGAGCTCAAATGTTTATAGCAAATATACAGTCATGGTGAGAATTCTGTTGAGAATGCAGTAAACATGTTGTGTCACTGTTGCATCCTGAGACAGTGTTTATGTCTGTGCGCTTTCGTGTGTTCTCTGCGTTGTTCACTTAATTTGCTCCGTAATTCTCTGCTTTATCATCTAATACAATAGTGCCATTGTATTTTCTGTGAATTCAGGTTTCATTGTGATTCTCTACCGGCACCAGTTCATAAATTTGTTGAGCCTACCCGTCTAGCCTTTCAGTAATATGGCATCTCACCCTCCCTCTGTCTTTTGCTCAAAGTGATATAGGGGAGACCGGGGTTACTTCGGCCACGGGGTTGGGTTTGTCACCCCGGTTTTTTTCATTGCAAACGCACTGACGGGAAAACGAAAATGTACAAATTATGTGACACCCCAGCGACGTCATCTCTTGGAAAGAAGAAGGACTTGTAGTGTCATGTAAGTGTTTTCTGCCTAAATAACTGAATTTTGACCCAAATTGTAAACTTTAAGTTTCTGAAAAGAAATGCGTCTAGCTTCTTTGAAGACAAAAATTTCCACGGTGTTTTTACTGTTTCATAAACGTATGTAACTAGAGTTATTAAGAACACATAAGATAAAGGCCTGCTGCGATCATGAGATGAGAGATGTGGCCTGATTTCCAAAATGGGAGCACGGGGCTACACTGGCCAAGCAGCATGGGGTTAGTTTGTCAGGGTGCTGAGGTTGCCCCGCTTGTGGGTCCTGTGTTAGGCCGATATTAAAATATTCCAAAGTCAAATATAGGAGCCGATTTATTGTTTTTCAGACACCTATAGTGTCTTAATAACTCTAATATTTGCATTTATTTTATGTTTATAATAGAGGACCCATTGGGGCCTTTGTTTGGAGGACACAAGGATGAATGTGTAAGGGTTTGCTCCTTGCAGCCCCTCCCCTTTTTCATTCTTTCACCTCCACCTTAATGGGCCACAGGTGGGGCCCATTTAAGTGGGGGTGTTGGCAGAGTATTTAGGGTTGGCAGGTGCCAGCCTTGGGGCCTCTGCATTTCATTCCATTCCTTTGTCAGTGGGAATGTTTGCTGCTCCTCTTTGGTGCCTTGGTCCTTACTCATCATCCAAAGGTGGAGAGGAGTGGGTCCAATGCTTCTCATGCAAAGGGTGGGCACATGACGACTGTGCAAATGTCAGTGGGCTTGCCTACATATGTCATAACTGCAACTCTGATGGTGATTATGCATAAATCATAGCTTGTGTTGGTTCGTTGTAAAAATAGAACAGTTTTCACCATTTCTGTTATGAGAATTTTGGACTGTCTTTTTCAGCTTCAGCTGACTGCCAACTATAACGATTTTACCCCACCCATCTGACGAAGTAACCCTGGGTATGGGGTTACTTCGGCATGTTTGTGATATATCGAAAATTGCATATTGTGACGTAAATATATGTTATACTGAGATTGTATCAATACAAGTTTTGTAGGCGACATTCTGCACTACACATATACCGTAAAGGTATTTCTCTTAGTTTGAAAAACAAAGAGTTATCGAGCCAAATACAAAATCATGACAAGGTAACCCCAGTCTCCCCTACGTATGAACAGTAACTCCATCCACTTGTTTAATGGTAATGATATGCTATCAATTTAGATTAGCTGCAAGACTGATGGAGAGGATCGACAAACTGGATGCAAAGATTAGCTAGTCTACCAATCTTAAGACATGCATTTGCACTATGCATTTTTAGGCACTTCCAGCAGTTGCATCAGCTGGCCTTTCTCCTAGCTTGCCTGTGGCAGAGCCCCTGCAGCGGGGGACCAGGGTGCTCGTGTTACGGTTCGACAGGGATATGGTCTGATATCCAAGCTCCCAGTTCACCATCAACCAATTCCAGGTTTCCAGACTGGTATTTCACAGTCAGCGACACACCAACTGACAACCCTGTTGAAAAAGCTCTAATAATTGGCGGCTTCATTTTAAAACTAGTGACACCAGCGACCATGTAAATCCTAGCTCTGGGGCGTGAAGAAATGAATTTGAATCAAATTTGAAAGTGCTCGCTAAAAAAGGTCTAAGATGGGCCGAGGCTCGCCAATTTGCTGGGCACATCTGTGTGTGTGTGTGTGTGTGTGTGTGTGTGTGTGTGTGCACAGATGCATAAGATCTAGCACTTTGAGAACAATGTTGCTTTAAGACAAATTGGTAGGATTCACAGGACATAATAATATTAAAAGATGGAGGGAGTCCAGTCAAATGTTGGAGGATAAAGGCCAGGGCCAAAAACCACATCTGAATGTGCAGTGATTTGCATCTCTGAGACCTCAAACGTTACTTAATTAAGAACTCATTTAATGACTTAAATGAATATTATGGGCTTGAAAATACTTGGTGAACCTTTGTCAGTCAGCACCAATCGCTGTTACATCCACATGTGCAAGTTGAAGCTTTATTATGCAAAGCACAAACCATACCAGCATCATGAAATAATCACTGCCAACTTCTTTTGGCTTGGTGTTATCTAGGATGGACAGGTGCACAGTGGATGCATGTTTTGTGGTGAGTCTACACTGTAAACCCTTTGCGTCCACAGAGCTTCAGTGAATTGAGTTACGGTGGCGCAAAGAGCTGCGACGGTGTGAGTAGTTTAAGCCAGCATGACTTGATAAACGATTTTTGTCACCTCAGCTCTGCTTGGGTTTCCCCAGGATATATCAGTCGTGGTGTGGCGTCTGTCGTCCGTCGTCCGTCGTCTGTCGTCCGTGGTTTTGAACATTTTTTATCTTTCTTTTGGCCTGATGAATTTTCGTGTAAATTTTCCATAACATGCTAGTAGACCATATCTCTAGATGTTTTTTTTTTGGATTTTTGATTGATTCATTTTTGTCCGTTTTATGGGCCTTTGAAATTTTGGCCCCAATGTTAAAGATAGGACTGAGAAATTTCAAAAAATTATTTCTCAAAAGTGGCCTGATAAATTTTTTTCTAAATCAGATAATCAAATTTCCTTGGTACCGTCGATGTACAGTGCGAGCACCATTTTGATTGAATCGATGGAAGTGGGTCTAGTGGGGGCGCTGTACTTTATGAATAAGCAATATGGCTTGTGGAGGCCAAATGGTTGCAGATAGAGATTAAGTTTGTATTATCGACATTTAGGAAGTCATAGATGACCTATATTTTGGCTGTGTTAAAGTTGACCTCAGATCACCCTGAAAGGTCAAACTTGAGGTCAAGCAAAATGTTACAATTTTCAAAGGCTTCCAGGCTTGAAAATATAGAAAATTGGGAAAATATATGTATGAATACGAATAGGAAGTCATATATGAACTTTCATTTGGTGGCCTTGAACTTGACCTTCTGTGATCTTCAAAGGTCAAACTTCACATGGTGAAATTTCAATGACTTCTATCACCAAAACTATTATAGATTGAGCTTAGGTTTCTATTGTGGCCATATAGGAAGTCATGTATTAAGTTTCATTTAGCAACCTTGAACTTGACCTTCAGTGACCTTCAATGGCAAAACTGTACAATGAAATTTCAATGACTTATATCAGCAAAATTGCACCAGATAGATTTTAGGTTTGTGTTGGAGACGTACTATAGGAAGTCATATATGAACTTTCATTTGGTAACCTTCAGATTGACCCTCGAAGGTCAAACTTGACCAAGTGAACATTAAATTTCCTCTATCACTACAAAGGTCACAGATAGAGCCCAGAGTTTGATAGAGTTTGTATCACATGACTTAAAGGAAGTCACATATGAACTTTCATTTGGTGACATTCAACTTGACTGTTGGTGACCTTTGAAGGTCACACTTGACATAATACAATGACTTGTATTGCCAAAATGGTCACAGATGGAGCCTAGATTTGTACTAGAGACTTATAGAAAGTCATATCTGAAGTCCATTTGCTGAACTCAGCTTGACCTTCTGGGACCTTTAAAGTTCACAATTGACAAATTGAATTTTCAATTACATGAATCACCAAAACTGCTTCAGAGTTTAGGATTGTACAAAGTATTACAGGGGGTCCTATAAATGTATGTGAACTTTTATTTAGTAACCTTGACATTGACCTTCAATGATTCGAAGGTCAAATTTCACTTGAAATTTTCATAACTTGTATGATCATTATAAGATTGCCTGCCGGTAAGCTACAGGACCCTTGGTGTAAGTTATCATGGCACGAAGGAATATTGAGTTAACCTAGCTCGAATACCTCCCTGGTCCAGGTCATTATAGCTCAATTGAAATTCTCCAAGATAACGTAATCCTATTCAGTTCACTTGACCTAAAATAATTCCACTGAAGTCACTTCTTCATTTAAGTCACCTCAGCGCAATGGAATATTGAGTTAACCTAGCTAGAATATCTCATTGGTCCAGGTCATTATAGCTCAATAGAAATGCTCCATGGTGATGTAATTATAGGCAGTTAACTCAACCTAAAGTAATTGAGCTTAGGTATGTTCTTTATTTAAGTCATGTAGGCGCAATGAAATATTAAGTTAGCCTAGCTCAAATATCTCCCTGGTTGAAGTCATTATAGCTCATTAGAAATGCTCCATGATTACTAAGAACATAATGAGTACTGTAGACTCGGTTCAGTCCATTTTGTGGCATCCTGGAGGGCCGATTATGAGTTTGGAGAGCATCTGTGTTCATATCTATGGGTGGGGTGGTCGAACCTGACCCCTTGGTGCAGGAACACGCGCAGTGTGGTTGGTAAGAGGGCATGACATTTTACGAAATACAGGTCACGTGATACCAGATGCACATGTCCGGAATATAACCAGGGTGGCTGGATCGCCACAGTTTAGCCGTCCAGTTCACAGCAGACTATGGTGATTCGTCTGACAGTTTGGCGACGTCTATAATGCATTTGGCGAAAAAATTTGGTGAAGACCTATCAAAAGTGGGTTCATGAGATTTGTGCAAATCTGCAATAGTATTTGGAAGAGGGTAGACGGTCACGCTCTCCCAGATGTCAAAATGTCCAAGCCAATCACGATGGTCATACGGCCATGGCGCGCCACATGCACGTCATGAATGCAAATGAAATGAGAAATTATTAGCTACGCACCATATCAACGCAGAAATAATTTTAATAATATAATTATTATTATATTATATAATAATAATAATAATATATATAATATTATTTTATTATTATTATTATTATTATTATTAAGTATTTTTTCTATTTTTCACATTAATGGTGACATGAATCGGCATTGTCTTTCAAGGGCCTGAATTCCTGTAGCTCACAAAACGGTTTTTTTTTTTTTTGCAGCTGTGTCCGATCAGCTTGAGATGCATAAGAAAACTGACACTGTCTTGCCAACTCAGGTCTGCATGTTATGTTTGCTTATATAAAATTAAAACTCTGTCTACAACCAGTGACATTGCCATAATGCAGGTGAACTCTCTACCTGTTTCTGATTAAAAATTAATCAATTAATTGAATTAATTTACTGAGCAAATAGGCTACCAATAAGCTGTGTTGCTATTAATGAGTGAGACATATCAGCAACCATGAGACATCTGCCTGATGTGCAATTAATGACTATATTGCGTTGGTCAGTCCATACCATATATAGCCTATGCCCGCATAACGTGCCAATAAGGTTCAAGATTTAGATGTCTAAATACGACCCATTTCAGACGTAGATACTGGCATATAATGCGTCAAGGATTCATACAGCAGTTTTTAAGAGTAACAGTCAACAGTCTTTATTGCTGTCTAACCTCATGAACATCCTCATTGTCCCATCCCTACACAATACAGAACCCACCTCTTCCAGGAGCTGAACATATTTACCCTTGCAAATAAAACACAATGCATTGTTGACTCAGATTACACCACAGATAATGTGGTTCTATATTAAATTAAGGAATTTTTTGGACGTCTATTGACGTGCAAGACAGGTGCAGGAAATGGATCTTTTTTAACAGTTGCCATTTTACATATCAAAGCAGGGCAAGTACAAGTGTGATTAATAAAAGTGATTATGGTTACATTCCAGTGTCACAACTATTCCAGTGAGATAGCAAGCTCAACACAAAGGCCATATGGCCCCAGAACACCTAAATGAAGTGGAACCACAATTATTACACCTGTGTTTGCTGCTTTGACATGTCAAATTTGTCTTTGTGAAAAAGGTCTGACACGTGATTAAACAATTAATAAGCCTGCCTGGCAGCCCGGTGACCAAGCCCACAACTCCAATCAAGTCTCCACTTCCTCTTTTCAACACCCCTGAGTTTTAACTGCATACACCTGTTTCCTGGCCCAATTATGCTCCCTGTTCTGTTCAGTTGTCACTGGGCATCATCAATAGAACTCCTGTGTTCCTAGTGCCTGTGGTTCCCAGTCTTGTTAATGCCGGGATCAGACTATGCAATGTTTTTGTCCGTTCTTAAGATTGCTATGTCAGAGTAAGCAATTACAGAGTTATTATCTCTTTCCGTGACGTGGCTGAGAGATGTGGCAGACTACACGAAGCTCCACGACCAACTGTCATTTGCAGTCTGTCACAACGTGCACTGTATTTTTCAAGGAATGAAGTATAAGCATTCCCATAATAACTTTAAAAGTAAGCATTTTCAGAGCGCGTATAGACAGTAGTGACCGGAGTAAGGTATAAACATGTTGAAATATTCCTGTAGTTATTGGCGCTATCTTATTAGGGTCTCTCATAACCGGAAAAGGGGCTTAATCGGTTAATGTTGCTTACATGAGTCACTGCATTAGCAGATTGCTTCAATATCCCGGTCAGACACCGCAATATTGAGGGCACGAACCTACACGTTATCGCTGACTTGCTAGCTTAATGCTACTGACAGCACTCACCGGTTTGCTGAAGTTTCTCAGGTATTTCTCGCCAGAAATCATTTATTTCCATCATTCATGATCTAGTCCCTTGACAAAATATCAAGAAAGCTCGGGTATTGTTGCCATATGACAGTGAACCTTTCCTCCGTTTCACAGCTCCACCTTGCCATGATAGCAGCACTTTTTTCTCTAGGCTCTGTTTACAAGTGTCCGCGCTGCAGCTTCATCACTTCCTGCAGAGCCCTGTCAGCTATGCTCCTATTTGTCAGCGACGCAATCTGTCGTGGCAGACAATGAAAAAAATTAAACATTGTCAGACTTTTTGTTGGGACGTCGTGAGGCATCGCAGATGCTACGATGGTTGTCGTCCACTATGGCACACTACACGGCATAGAAGGATCAATCTTTGCCCACGACGACCATTTATCATTTTCAATCCCACCCAACGCCTACAACTTCCAGATCGGGCTAAAATCGGCCGAAATCGTGTAGTCTGATCCAGGCATAACTCTCACCTCTAAAGATCACCTGTGTTCCGCTCCTATGTTTCCCAGTCCTGTTCACTCTAGTATGTTAAATCCTTGATCCGATCATTTGTAAAGCATTTATTCTTTGATACTATGTGGTTTTTAGTATTTTGGCTTTGTGCCATTTGTGTTTTTGGATTTTGTTCAGTTGATACTTTGTTCTTATTTTCTTTTTTACTTTGCGGTTTCGATTGTTATTTTGGGCTTTTGTATTCATTACCAGTGTTCATTTAAATCTATTTGAGTACTTCAGTCCTGTGTTGTTCCTCTCCCACATTGTTTCTTTACTCTGAGAATTACCCTGTATTGTAGTGATCTCTTGGTTTATGTATATTTGTGTCTACTATTGTGAAATTAAATAACCTGCTCTGTGCACTAATGTTCTGCTCCACATTTTCCTTCCTGAGTGTCTCCTGACAATCTCTTTGGAACTCTTTAGGTTTTTTATTTTGCTTTGAAAGTATATAAAACTGGAGATGGTCAGACTGCATTCATTTAAAAGCAAATTACTATGAGAAAGCTTGTCTGAAATAGTCCAGCTAAACTTGATCTTCATGAATTCCTTCGACCCAATATTTCTAAGCTACCTTGGATAAATTAATAAACAAACTTCATGGACTTGAATTCATGTAACTAACATTAATTGCGCTGACCTGGCTTGATTGAAACAGACCAGGTAAAAGTGATCGATTTCAGTTCCTTTGAACCAATCTTTTTAAACTAACTTGGCTAAATTAGAAAGACCCAGACAAACTCAATGAACCTGGGCTCATGTAATTTCCGCCAGTCTGGCTTGTATGAATCAATCCAGATAAACTTGATCTACTTGAATTCCTTCAACCCAATATTTTTAAGCTACATTGGATAAGGTAGAAAGATCTGGACAAACTCAATAAAGTTGGGCTCCTACAGTTCAACATTTTAAATTTAGTACAACGTCATAATAATGAGTTTTCATACATGGAAGATCTGATGCAATACCCATGGAAGATAATGCAATACCTGGGAGATCCTAGGGAGGGAATGCAACATCATGTCAGATGTCAGATTATTTTAGGAAAAGATGTAACTTGAGTTCATGAGTAGACACTGCCTATTTAAAACTTCTAGTTGCAGAACAAAGGGGATAATAATGGGCGTTTTTTATCCCAAAATGCCTATAGTTGATAATATGATTAAATAGTGAAGGAGATAAGACAAACAAGTTGTAATTTCGAACAAATAAAGCCAAGATATATAAATTTGCGTAGAACAAGTTTCATCACCATGGGGAACCGTCCCACTTGGTGAATTTGCTAATCCAAAGTTGGACTGGGACTCTTTTCAGGGTCTCCTAACTCCACTATTATGCCTTGGATGCATTCAATCTTCCTTGTATAGACAGACCTGTCCTCAAATAGAAGGAATCCAGCACAATTTAGCCTCTGCAAAAGATCCTGACCTCAAAGGGGGCCCTTGAAAACTGAATTTTTGATTTCCACCCATTAAAAGTTTCATATTTGAGTTTAGTTTCAGATTTTTTCATATCTTGAAAATGCAAACAGAAACATTTGACTAGAGATTCTGAAAGGATGGACCCATATTACCATGGGTAGCAATTTTCAGCCCATACCTATGATTTGTTCCAAAAATAGTGGCCTCCAAATTAATGTTTACGATTCGCTCGGGCATGGCCCTTGATTTTTGGTGAGTTGGCCTTGCTTAATAATTTCCCTAATCTGCTATAGTGCACGATATACATAATGTCCAAAATAAATATGGTAATGGAAGGACAAATGTTCACTTCCCCTTGACCAGGCCCATGCTTTCAAAAAGCAATTAAATTTACATGCTAGAATATGAAAAAAAAAGTGTGTTTTAATGTTTTCAATAAAGTAAAAAGTGAATTTTTAAATAAGTCCTTTTTGATTTTATTTGCATCTCCAATGTTGTCCTTTTTTCTGAATGGTGATTGCACATTGAAAATTGGCAGGTAGAGGCTGGAAGTATCAATGTGGTTCTAGTCTGCGCCAGTGGACAGATGAATTTGGCAGATGCTTATTTGATGGCAGACAACCTTTGTGCACGTTTAAGCATGCATGCAGAGCAGAGCTGTTCTCTCAGCCACATGCAGTTCCTCTCAAACACATGCTGCAGGTCACATAATGAAATGAAGAAAAGAGAAAGCAGCTTTATTTTCTGTTATTACACAAAAAAAGTGAATAACTGATTCTTTGGGATTTCAGAGACATTGTTTTATTTCAATTATTACCAAAAATGGTCTAAATATTGCATATAAAGCAAAATTATACTTGACAATTGTGCATTTCCCTCTGTATATGCAAATCAAGTTTACACTCGATTATATTACCAAATAATTATGAATTATGTTTGAATTACTGACAAAGACTAAGGTTTAGACCAGTATTTTTAATTCATTCATTGTAAACCCAGATAGTGTGTTGCATTCAATTGTTTTGTGGAAACTGATGACCTCAAAAAAAATGGTGTAAGCCAACTTAGTGATCTTGTGTTCACAGAACCTAAAAACATGGTAAGAATAACTTTTACCCTATGTTCTTAAAGTACCGTCCACGCAATGCAATTACAACCCCAATGTTATTTACAATAGAACATAGATAACATTTCAAATGTTGAAACTGAGACATTTTACATTTTTATCCATAAAATGAGCTTGATTCAAATTTTCTGGCTGCAACAGGTCTCAAAAAAGTTGGGACACAGGCAAAAAAGGGCTGAAAAAGCAATTAATATATGAGAATCAGCTGAAAAAACATTTAGCAAATAATTTAGTTAACTGGCATCAGGTGGGTAACATGATTGGCTATAAAAGGGATGTCTTAGAGAGGCTGAGTCTCTCAGAAGTAAAAATGTCCAGAGGCTCTCCAACCTGTGAAGGCTTGCAAAAAAAATTGTGGAATACTTTAAAAACAATGTTCCTCAACGTCAAATTGCAAAGGCTTTGAAGGTTTCATCATCGACAGTGCACAACATTGCACAATGTTCCTTCACAAACATCATCAAAAGATTCAGAGAAACTGGAAAAATCTCTGCGCGTAAGGGACAAGGCCCGTGGATGCCCGTGATCTTTGGGCCCTCAGACGCCACTGCATCACTCACCGGTTTGATTCTGTCATTGACATTACTAAATGGGCCCAGTAATACTTCAAGAAACCACTGTCTGTAAGCACAGTCCACCATGCCATCCACAGATGCCACCTAAAACTCTATCATGCAAAAAGGAAGCCATTGTTGAGCATGATCCAGAAGCGCCGCCTTGTTCTGTGGGCCAAGGCTAATTTAAAATGGACTGTAGCAAAGTGGCAAAGTGTCCTGTGGTCAGATGAGTCCAAATTTGACATTCTTGGTGGAAACCATGGGCGTCGTGTCCTCCAGGCTAAAGAGGAGAAACACCACCCCTCCTGTTATCAGCGTTCAGTTTAAAAGCCAGCATCTCTGATGGTATGGGGATGCATTAGTGCATATGGTGTGGGACACTTGCATGTTTTAAAAAGCACCATGAATGCTGAAAGGTATATAAAGATTTTAGAGCAACATATGCTCCCCTCCAGATGACATCTATTCCAGGGAAGGCCTTGTGTATTTCAGCAGGACAATGCAAAACCACATACTGCATCTATTACAACAGCATGGCTGAGTCCGTGAGCTGAACTGGCCTGCCTGCAGTCCTGATCTTTCACCAATTGAGAACAGTTGGCGCATAATTAAACGAAAAGGCCGTCAAAGGAGACCCAAAACTCTCCAGCAGCTGGAAGCCTGTATTAAACAAGAGTGGGATCAAATTCCAAAGGCTAAACTCAAGAAACTTGTCTCCTCAATGCCCAGACGCCTCCACTCTGTGTTAAAAAGAAGAGGGGATGCTACACCATGGTAAACAGGCTCCTGTCCCAACTTTTTTGAGACCTGTAGCAGCCATCAAATTTCAAATGAGCTCATTTTGTGGATAAAATTGTAAATTTCTCAGTTTCAACATTTGCTATGTTATCTGTTTCTATTGTGAATAAAATACTGGCTGGTGTGATTTGAAAGTCATTGCGTTTTGATTTTATTCACAATTTACACTTTGTCCCAACTATTTTGGAATTGGGGTTGTAAGTTGGCTCGCCTAATTTTTTTGAGGTAATAGGTTTTCATAGAACATTTGAGTTTGTCACACTATCTGGGTTTACAGTATTTGATTTCTTTTGTTTTCCCCATCGATTTTCAATTCAACACTGCAAATGATTTGTTAATACATGGTTCATTCTCTTTATCAGATCTATTGCAAGGGATAATACTTGATTTTGTAATGCACACCTACAACTTGTTTTGGGAGAATTAATAGCACGGAGAGTTGATATAGTACAATTAGTGTAGAAAGGCCTCTAACAGGCTCGCAACGAAGATGAACGGCTGGGAGCCCTGTGGTCCGGTGATCAAATCCCAGCCATGCCATTGCCGAGTATTTTGCATGGAGGTTTGCATGGGCAAGGCAATGAAATTTGTGAGTTCATTGCTCTCAGGCCACCACTTCTGTAGTGGTAGAAGCAAAACTGCATTGATCCTCTGATGGCATGGGCAGGGTATAGTTGATTTGACTGTATAGTGGAAAGAACTGAGGACTAGTTGTCACATGAGTTTGAAAGAATCACGTGTCTCTTCCTCCTGAGTTGATGGGAGCAGGTTGGTTTGCAGAGGATTAAACAGCTCTGCTTTGTACAGGGAGTGGAAAAAGGGAGAAAATGCAAAGGAGTATAGGTAAGGTGAATAAATAATTTACACATTTATTTTTTCTTGCCAACCTTTGTCCACGACCTTTTTGAGAGCAACAGTATTAATTCTTTGCCATTTTGGCTGTTATAGGTTATTTTTATCATTCATTATTTTTATCTTTATCAGTTTTTTTACTGTCTTTGCCCATGTAGAGCCTTTTCTGTAATGGTTTCATTGCAGCCCCTCCCCCTTTGGCTGTCTTCCCCTCCACTTCAATGAGCCACACCTGTTGCTCCTCGTTGGCAGTGGAAGTTGAAGTAAAGTGTTTAAGAACTGCACTGCCAATTGGCATTGCAGCTGCATTCTGGTTTTATCCCTGCCGTGTTGGTGCTGCTGTTCCCCCTTGTTGGTTTTGGTGGTTTTTAAAAAGTATGTTTATTAAATCTTTGCTATTTTTTTATCAGCCTGTGCTAGTGGGTCCCAGTTTCTCTCCTTTTGGGTACATGGTCCCAGTGCCTGCATTATTTTCAGTTTGCATCCTGTCTTTGACCAAACCTTTTCTATGACATTTTCTTCCATAAGAATGCACACAGAGCTTCATTAGCAAAGCCCATGATCACGAATATTAATTTCCATCTTTGTGCTACTAGTTAAGCCTGCAAGCAGCTGTTAAGATTTGTCAAGCTAGGGCGCCCTTGTGGCTTTTGGTGGTTTTAAAGCATGTTTATTAAATCATTTTTAAAGCCTGTGTCCTTCTCTCCTTTTGGGTACATGGTTCGATTCCTGCTCGGATTGCATCTGCCACATGTCTTCCCCAACTTCCTGTCTATCTCCACTATATAACTGTCAAATAAAGGAAAAAATCCCCAAAAAATAATCTTTAAAAAAAAAAAAAAAAAAAAATTTGTTAAGCTAGCAAATAAATTAACCAGCTTGGTTATGTGTAGAATATCTTATAGTATATACTTCAAGTGCCCCTAACTTTAACTTATCCAAAAGATTTTATGCATGTACCTTTGAAAATGAGAAAGGGGGGGAAAAAAGTATTTTTGTTTGCAAGGAACTTGATAGATTGTAAATGAAAAATATCGCATGAGCTTTTCCATGGGAGGCGTGTTGGTGCGGTGGGAATAACAGTTGCCTCCTGGAAAGGTTGCGAGTAGTTTGAATCTAGCCTGGGGCCTCTCTGAGTGGACTTTGCATGTTCTCCTGATGTTCATGTGGGTTTACTGAGGGCACTCTAATTTCCTCCCTCAGTCACAAGACATACATATTTGGGTTAACTGGAGACTCTGAAGACCAGTTCCGCAGACACCAATTTGGATAAATCCTGGACTAAATGTTCACTGGAAAATCTCCATACAAAAATGTGATGAACTCCAGAGAGGGAACCAGATGCAGATATGAGACATAGGATATATGCTTGGTCTAAAGAGGAAATAAAAACTCACATTTACACACACACACACACACACACACACACACACAGGGCCGGCCCGTGGTATAGGCAAATGCTAGGGGCGCTGACCATCCTGAGGGGTGCCGCGCTGGTGCGCCAAAATGGGGATCATGAGCCACTGAGCTAAGGGGAGACAATCCCCAAGTAACGGATGAAATTATTTTCTTTTCAGATACCGAAGATAGAAGAGTACTTGCCTTTATACTGGGCACTGGCATCTGGGGGCCCGTTTCAAAAGCAAATGTGGGGCCCTATAAAACATTAGAGCTTCATCATTTTGCTGGATGAAAGCTCACCCCTTTGCCTATCCAGTGAAATGTCAACTTTTCTGGATGAAACTTGATGTTTATTTGTGATGATTTATTAAAATATTGGCAATAAAATGTATGCATGTGTAAATGTGATAAATTTTTCAAAAACTGAAACTGAAACAATTCACCCCAACTAGCTAGCTGCATTGCAAACTGCGGACGTCTTCGAGTACTTCATGCGTCGCTGAATTAGAAACTTTTTAAAAAAAGTTTCTGCCTAAAAATGTCTTAGGTTTAAATACAAACGGCACAAAAGAGCCCTTGTTCTTTGTTTTCTTCTGAGGGGACGGGGTTACCGAATCGCTCTACAACATAATCACAGGGATAATGACACAGTAAAATTTGGATGTAATTCAAACTTCAAAATCCCATCAATATAAGTTATAGTTGCTTGAGTGGACTAGGTTTAGAAGCTCTAGATGACTCGTATTGCTGGAGGCAAAAATTCAATTTTGACCTTGATTCAAATTTGCATAGCTATAGACATTACACAACACTTGGTGACGCAGTATTCGTCTGCTTTGTCAGAAAATGAGGCTGCCTTTGCCACAGCCATGATGATGTATACAAAACCATAAATACGTTTTCAGTGTGTTCACCGTATTAATGTTTTCATTCTGTTGCGATGCCATGTGAATTAAGGAGCATGTTTTTTCGCTCAAAGTATATTTAACTAACGTTATATCAAAACGCAGCACAGTGTGTAACGTTCATGTTGTGCTCTGATAACAGATACGCAAAAATCGAACAGGTCCGCACCGGTAATTTTCTTCCCAATTGCTGTTTCTGCGCGGAGATGCCTGAACTCTTGTCCCAGAAAACTCGCATCTCATTGGGTTTGGCTGGGTCATGTCCCAAAACTCTCTGGGTATAGAGTAGCCAGAAGTTTCCTTATAGCCATAACTTCTAATTTTAGAAATCTGCATATGTTTTCCGTTTCGATGAAAGGTTGGAAGCATACATTCATTTTCAAGGTGCCTAATTTCCATCAAATACTGACCAGACACCAATAAAAGCTAAGCAGACAAGTTCTTTAATATTGCAACTTAAATTTTGCAAATTATCATCGCATTTTGCCGATCAGAAACTATTTTGACTGGGCCGATTCCGGAGGCTACCAAACCTTGACCTGGCCCGAATCCATAATGTTCATGGACAATTTAATGTGTAAAAACACATTAAATTGCTAGATAGTGCTGTAAAATATATTCATCAAAGCTCACCATTATATAAAATATTAAAAACCCCCGGAATGCAGCAGGCGAATTACTTTTTTTTTTTTGATCACATGCCAACTGATAAGTCCGAGGCGCTAGCAACACTGGCTAATGCCCCCGTCACACCGGATTGACGGTGCCACTGCGGACTTTTGTCAAAATCGCCATCACCGTAGTGACACCGCCAGTAGTGTTTCCATAGTTTTCCCCTACCCATCAAACGTGTTTTTCTTTGCGGTGCTACTGGGGAACCAGGGCGGAACCACGGCGGGATCACTGAGGACATGGCGATCCCATTGAGCAGCCTCTACGGTTTGATGACGGTGCCACGGCAATTATTGGCGGCAGTACTGCGGTGTTGGCGGCAGCGTTGAGGGGCCAGTGAGGTGCTACTGCGGGGATGGCGGTGTTACTGAGGTGCTACGGCGGTGGTGCTGCGGCAGCAGGGCGGCTCCATGTCGGCTATATATGGGAGATTGTTTTCGTTCGAAATTCATTATAATATTTTGTCTGCTGATGATTTATTCTATAGTGATGCCACCGTAACCGCCACGGGATCGCTGTAGGGTCGCCAGTCTACTTTTTTTTTGGCAATTGCACGGCGGTTGCACTGCGGAGGCACGACGGTGATGGAGGTGCTACTGAGGTCCTTGTACGGTTCCATGGCGGTCATGGCGGTGCCACGGCGATCCCAGTGCGGATTGGCCCAACCTGCGGTGGCACTGCGGAAGTTTTGAACATGTTCGAAGTTTCCTCCGTGCCACCGTGGAGGTCTGCGGTTTTGACAGTTTTCTGCGGTGCTACGACGATCAATTGCGGAACTACTGAGGAACCATGGAGATCATGACGGTGCCACTGCGGTTTATGCCGTACAAGCACCGCAGTAGCACCGCCAATCCGGTGTGATGGGGGTATAAGGTGACGACTGTATTTCCGAGATACCCAGAGTATCAGCTACCATAGGTCTTTTGCTGCCATCATTTGTAGATGAAGAATAATTACCACACTTCTTAGACAGCTCAGTGTCCATGCAACTAATATAATCTGACGGAGAAAAACCAGCAACCGGTTTGCCTTTCCTGGCGATGGGCCTCTGCATGTTTTCATACAGTCAATGTTTAGGACAGGGGTAGGGAACCTTCTCCAGAAAGAGCCACTGTGGGTGCAGGCTTTCATACCAACCAAGCTGCTACACACCTGATTCTACTAATCAAGGCCCTTAACAAACATTCCAGAGGTTGATTAGTAGAATCAGGTGTGTAACAGCTTAGTTGGTATGAAAGCCTGCACCCACAGTGGCTCTTTCTGGAGAAGGTTCCCTACACCTGGTTTAAGATGTTAATTCTTGCCTGGCAGTTGGGGGCCCCCTAGAGGGCGGGGCCTGTTTCATCTGAAACTGTTGATACATAGGTAAGGCCGCCTATGGGCACCTGGCAAAGGCACAAAAGGAGAACAAGACAATCCAGCAAAGGGCAGACAAAGACACAATAAATAATTGAAAGGAACGGGCATAGACTCCAAATGCAGTTCAGCATCGACAGGGCGTTTATTAGGATTAACAAAGCTCATGGTCAAACAGAAATGGATCAATAGCCAGGCAAACAGAGAAATGCAGAATAGGCAGAATCGAAGTCAGGGGACAAGCAGAATAATCCAGTAACCAGAGAATCAGTCCGCTGACAGTAACAAAGGGGGTTGAAACTAAGGGAATGGAAGGGGAAGGAAAAGGGAGTTGGATGGGATAAGGAGAACACAGGAGATACTAAACAGATAGGTACAAAATGGGGATCAGGGAGAACAAGTACTAATCAACCAAACCGCAATCTCAACGCAATACAAAACAATCAAATACAAGACTTACGGGAGAATCACAAGAAACGAGCTTTCAACAATCGAAACGAGAAAATAGCGCAGAAACGAGACCGACCAAGAACGAGCTGTGGTACAAACGAGTCGACAAGAAGCTGAGGGAAAAGTGGGTCTTTTAAACGCAAACAAATTAAGTGGAATCCCAGCTAAACACAGAACAGCTGTAGAGAGAGGTGGAACTAGAAAAGCAAGGACGGTGATAGGAGAGAGAGGGGAAACGGGTGGAGTCCTAACTCTAATCTAACTAAACACCCGTGCCTCAATAAACTACTCTCAGGTGCGGATAGCTAATGAGAACGCTGCAGGGTGAAGTTGCCTTTAGACGTCGACTTCCAGGCTGCTCAGCCTGTCAGGCTGCGTAAACTCCGCCCCCAAGCAGCCAATCAGATCGCGAGCTAGAGTACAACCAATCCGCACCTGAGGCAGCCAATTCAATTCGGAAGCCTTTACTCAAGTGGGCTTAAGAACAACAATATTGTTAAAAATCATTCATTAGTGAGGTAACGTTAGATATTTCAGCTATTTTGATTATGTTAACCAATGCAAACAAGTGCTTTTTTTTGTCTTACAGTTAACTTATAGACTGAACCTTAGCTAAACAAGTCATACTTGTTAACTGAAACACTTCTACAATATAACTTCAAGTATAACTCTGTTTGAAACATAAAAGTGGCCTATTTGTGAGATATTTTTGTACAATAAGCTGTTTAGCTGAGCTTCTTAAAAACTTCAACTGCCAGTTGCTGTAACGTTTGCTGCCTTCAAGGCTGATTGTAGAGCACTAGTGCCTTCAAGGCTGATTGTAGAGCACTAAGTGCCTTCCAGGCTGATTGTAGAGACTAGTGCCTTGCAGGCTGATTAGAAGGCTAATGTTGATTTCATATTGCATGAGCTTTGATAGTATTCAGTCAGATGCCTTCCAGGCTGACCGTAAGACTAGTGCCTTGCAGAAAGGTTAGAAGGCTAATGTTGATTTCATATTGCAATTTGATAGTATTCAGTCAGATGCCTTCCAGGCTGACCGTAGAGACTAGTGCCTTGCAGAAGGTTAGAAGGCTAATGTTGATTTCATATTGTATAATTTTTGATAGCATTCAGTCAGAAAGGGCCCGGGTGGTGTTACATGCTGCTGCAGGAGCATCAAGGCCCGGGTGGAGCTGGGGGGCAGTTAGGGCTCCACGACAGGCATCATTTGAACTCCAAAAAAAGAGTGTAAAAAGTAAAGACGACGTCAATATGCAACAACACTGCTGTCAGTTTTCTGAGGTAACGTGGTTGATTTTGAACTGCAAAAATCTATGGGCTGAAAAATAGAAGATTTTAAATTAGCCTTGAAGGTCCAACTCAGTAGAGGCCCCCTCAGTAATGCTGAGGGAGTCTCTACTGTCAAAGGCATCAGAATTGTAAACACACAATATGTACAGTTGTATGCAAAAGTTTGGGCACCCCTGATCAAAATTTCTGTTACTGAGAAAAGTTAAGCAAGTAGAAGATGAACTGATTTTTGAATGGCATAAATTTAAAGATACAACACTTTTTTGGACATTTTAAGCAGTAGTGGTGTATTACTTTTGTTTTGTACAATTCTAGAGCAAAAATAAAGGAAATGAGCACCCTGCAAAAGTTTGGGCACCCCAAAAGATTTGAGCTCTCACACTATAGTCTCAAATCGTATGTAGGGGCTATGGCTTGTTCACAATCATCGTTAGGAAAGGCCAGGTGATGCAAATTTTGAAGTTTATAAATACCCAGACTCCTCTATCCTTGGCCCAACAATCAGAAGCCATAGGGTCCTCTATGCAGCTGTCTAGCTCTCTGGAAATGAAAATAATTAATGCCCACAAAGCAGGAGAAGGCTATAAGAAGATAGCAAACGTTTTAGGGTTGCAATCAGTTCATAATATAATTAAGAAATGGCAGTCAACAGAATCCGTGGAGGTCAGCTTGAGGTCTGGAAGACCAAGAAAACTGCTCATCGGATTACTAGAAAGGTAAATCAAAACACCCGTTTGACAACAAAAATACCTTTGGCAAGATTTAGCAACCATGGTGTCATGGTGCACTGCCCTACCAGCGACACTTGCTCAAATATGACCTTCATGGAATAGTCATGAAAGGAAACCTTTCCTGCATCCTCACAAAAATTCAGCATCAGAAGGTTGCTAAGAACATCTGAACAAGACTGATGCATTTAGGAAACAAGTCCTGTGAACTGATGAAGTTAAAATAGATGTCTTTGGCTGCAATGAGCATAGGTATGTTTGGAGAAAAAAAGGATGCAGAATTTCATAAAAAGAACACCTCTCTAACTGTCAAGCAATCCTGCTTTGGGCTTGTGTTAGACCAGCCAGTGGCACGGAGAACATGTCACTGGTCGAAGGAAGAATGGATTCAATCAAATTTCAGAAAATTCTGGAAGCAAACATCTCACCATCTGTCAAAAAGCTGAAGATGAAAAGAGGATGGCTTCCACAACAGGATAATGATCCTAAACACACCTCAAAATCCACAACTGACTACCTCAAGAGGCCCGAAGGTTTCACCGCAGCCCTCAAGGTCTCCTACCTCAACAGCATTGAAAATCTGAAAATGGACCTCAAAAAGAGCAGTCCATGCAAGTCAGCCAAAGAATCTCACAGAACTAGAAGCCTTTGAAAAAGAATAATGGGCAAAATCCACCAAACCAAAATTCAAAAACTCCTATCTGGCAAAAAAGACAAGCTGTGATACTTGCCAAAAGACAAGCACTGACCATGCAGGGTGTCCAAACTTTTGACTGTTTTTCCTTTTTGCCATTTTGAAACAGTAAAAGGATGGAAATTAAAAAAGTAATCTTGAAAAATATAAAGGAAATGTGTCCTGTTTAACTTCATCCTTATGGAAAGTCATTTTTTACTACTATTCACAGTAATAGAAATTTTGATCTGAGGTGCCCAAACTTTGCATACAACAAATGTATGTGTATATATATATATATATATATATATATATATACACACACACAAATAAAAGTTTGGGATCACTTGCAAATTTCTTTGTTTTCCAAAAACTAAAAATACATTTTCAAAAAACATTTTTATCCAAAAACCAAAATTAATCAGATGAAAAACCATTTTTGCAACAGCAACTGTCAGTCCTCTGCATCAATCTCCTAGTATGGCTCTAATCCAAGTTAAGCATTTTATAAGGCTAATTGATTATTAGAAAACCCTTCTGCAAATGTGTTGCACAGCGGAAAACTGTTAAACAAATAAGGGAGCACAAAAGGGAGCATGGCATTCTTGAGGTTGGTTTAGTACCTGAAGCATCAGCAGTTGTTTGTTTGTTTACAGGCTCAAAATGGCCAGAAAGAAAGAACGAACTTTAGAGACCCGTCAGTCTATTGTTGTGCTTAGAAAATAAGGCTATTCAATAAAATTGAAAACTTAAAATCTCTTACCATGCTGTCAACTATCCCTTCAGAGAGCAGCACAAACTGGCACTAACAAGGACAGAAAAAAAGGAGGGAGGCCCCGATGGTGCAAGAAGACAAATATCTGAGAGTGTATAACAAGACAAAGATTGTCAACTACAAAATTCCTGTAGTTTCAGTATCAACAGTGAAGGTGGGGTTTTTTTTTGATGAAGGCAAAGTTTGAAGTCATATTCATCATTTTCCATTAAATCATCATTTCTAATGTCAGCATGTTCTGTTCATTTGCTAATTTCCTATTCAGACTAATTTCATGTGTGTTTCCATGGAAAACAAGAAAATTTCCAAGTGATCCCAAACTTTTGAATGGTGTATATATATATTGATGAAATCATCAGCCTACTAACCAGCCTGCAAGGCACTAGTCTCTCACGGTCAGCCTGGAAGGCATTTGAGGCAATACTATTGAAGATTATACAATATGAAATCAACATTAGCCTTCTAACCAGACTGCAAGGCACTAGTCTCTACAATCAGCCTGGAAGGCATTTGAGGCAATACTATTGAAGATTAATGAAGTCAACATTAGCCTTCTAACCAGACTGCAAGGCAGTAGTGCTCTACAATCAGCCTTGAGGGCGTCGAGGAAATACTATTAAAGATTATACAATATGAAGAACATTAGAACCAGCCTGGAAGGCACTAGTGCTGCCTTGAAGGCATCCGAGGCAATACTATTAAAGATAATAAATATGAAATCAACATTAGCCTTCTAACCAGCCTGCAAGGCACTCTGGTCAGCCTGGAAGGCACTAGTCATAGCCTGGAAGGCACTAGTCCTAAAAATCAGCCTTGAAGGCATCGGACTGAATACTATCAAAGATTATACAATATGAAATCAACATTAGCCTTCTAACCAGCCTGCAAGGCACTAGTCTCTACAATCAGCCTTGAAGGCATCTGAGGCAATACTATTGAAGATTATACAATATCAAATCAACATTAGGCCTGCAAGGCACTAGTCTCTATCAGCCTTGAAGGCAGCTAACGTTATAGCAACTTGCAGTTGAAGTTTTTAAGCCCAACTAGACAGCTTATTGAACAAAATATCTCACAAGTGGGTCAATTTTATGTCTCAAACAGAGTTTTGAAGTTATATTGTAGAAGTGTTTAAGTTAACGAGTATTACCTGTTTAGCTAAGGTTAGGTCTAATAAGACAAAAAAATAATTGGTTCACATAATCAAAATAGCTGAAATATCTAATGTTACCTCACGAATCAGTTTCTTTAATGAGAAAACTCCCGATTAAATCATTCGTTTTAAAAATAGTGTTGTTCTTAAGCCCTTACTAAAGGCCGAATTGAATTGGCTTTCATGACGAAAGGCTTCCGATTGAAACTCTAGCTCGCGATCTGATTGGCTATACTGGAGGACAGGCTGAGCAGCCTGGAAGTCGACGTCTGAAGGCAACTTCACCCTGCAGCAATGAGCACAGCGAGAGAGAAGGAAGTGGAAACACCCAACCGAAATTCATGAAAAAGACAAGACGCCAAGACAGGAACAAGATGAAGACACTGAAGACCAGAGACAGAGCAATCATCCAGAAACCTACATGCTCTAAAACGAATAAATATTATAAATATATAAATAATAGCAATACTAAAAAACTAACAAGAAACAAACTAAAACCAGAAACTAACTAAAAACAAACATACAAATCACTGATCTCTAACAATAATACACACACTAAATAAAACAAATGGGAAAACGATAAGCATGCGGACATGCAAAGACTCATGGAGAGAGGGAAATGAGACGAGACAATAATAAATCAACTTAGGAAGATGGCACTGTAAACTGACACGGATTGCGGGGAAACAATTAAGGGGAACACTCAAGACGTGGCACAAAATTCTGTATAGTTCAGGAGTACACTTGATCTATACCTGTGAAACTGCCTCCAAATTTCCCATATGCGTGTGTGAGTGAATGGTGTATCATCATGACAATCGATTGGCAAGGTGTTCACGGGACATTCCGGGCTCTCACCCAATCCATGCTTGGATAGGCTCCAGCCCCCTGTAATCCAGCTCAAGGGTGGGGTAATGGATAGATGGTATTGACTGTAGTAAAATAATCCATCCTTTTCTGTCTGTCTTAAAATACATACCAAGCCTAATACCTAAAGAACCATCTCTTTCTAATGCCAGCAGATCATGCAAGAGTGGAACAAGAACACAGACGAACGTAAACAAGTTCCAGTGAACTATGTCCTTGGGACGATGGCATGTAACAGGTCGGTTCATGTTTGACCCAAGGAGGGCCCTTTAAGTTAATCCCTCGGACATCTAAAATAAGCTTGTGAAGTTTCATTACGATATGTAAAGTAATAATGGAGGATGAACGCTTCAGAGTTTGTGTTCATACCAAGAAGGACAAGAAGAAGAAGAAGAAGAAACAGTGAAATTTGGTCCTCATCAGGGTCGCATAGGCCTGGTCAAAAACCAGTGGGCTGAAATGCGGAACTAAATCACAAGGCAGTTGAGTGGTGACGTCACTGGCCGAGTTCGGAAACCAGGTGGGCAGAATGCGGTACAAAATCACAGTACAAAAGTCAGAGTCAAAATGGCAAGCAGGGCATTTAAGTAATCGGGGTACAGTGTAGTAAAGAGGACAGAATTCAAAAATCACAAAGCAGGAACAAATGGGGCAAACAAAGAACAGGCAAAAGACAGAAAAGGGCTCGCACAGAACAGGACCGAGATCAACTGAGACAAACTTGCGAAGACAGAATGAAACAGAAGGGTATAAATACCCATGACAAAATGAGCTAACAATAGTCATGTGAAGGAAAGGGAGTGAGAAATGCAGTCTGAAGGGAGAGGTAACCAGATAATTATTCAGTTACTCGAGACACGAGACCGGGAAGACGGACGGGAGAGAACAGAAAAGGCACCTAGACATGGAAAATACAGACAAACACAGAAACAAATATACATGCAAGAAAACGAAATAAAAAGACAGCAAAAATATAAACATCAATATGATGTGAACATGTGTACAAGCAAGTGCAGTATGTGTAGTTGTAGGCTTGCATAAATCAATGCACTGTGTCTCTTCTCCATAAACAGACCATAACTGTTTTAGTAAGCACACTGAGAATGTTAACTAGAAATGCCCGTTTCCTGCAACTGCAGCCATATACCCCATACATCTAGAAATATTATTTATTATACCACTCATATCAATTAACAATAATCATGATGATAGTCGCCAGAAAAACAATAGAAAATATTTTTTGTGATTTTCCAAAATTGTTTGGCTTTGTCCTCTCATCAAAAGCAGGGTCCACACCACATTTAAAATTGTTGAGAGAAAAATTGCTGGGACAAAAGGTGTATCTGGAGTGATTATGAGGACATTTCTGCAGTCGTGGCAGATCCTTAGTTTTCCCAGATACTTTTGGGTTACAAATAAAGCTGCTGGAGACAATTCTAAAGTTGTGTACAGTGTCAAATTATGATAAAAAATGTGTCCAGGTCCTAAAAATAGAGGGCTGTCCACTGTGGTGCTCTCCCTTTGGTCAGATATAATGATTTAATCTTTTCAGTATATGGGTTTTTAGTGCATTAAAAGTGCCAATTATGGGTTCTCAGAACAGTCATTATTTTGTTTCAGTTTTCTCACAGAGGAATCTTGCAAATATCAGCATACTGGAGGGGAAGGGTCTTTAAGAGCCTGAATCTTCATCTTCCACGAGAGGGGCCGTCCTGGACCGAAGATTCGGGCCCTCGCACACCTGCAATCAGAGTTTTATTCTTTGCTGAAAATATGTCGGTGGGGGAAAGAGGGAACCTGGAAGTGTATGATCCTTCTGAAAAAAAAAATATTTTTGTCAACATTAAAAGCTTGTGTGCGTGAAAAGGTTTCTTTTGCCCCAAGATACTCGTCTGGCTCAATTTAATTAACACGTATGCCTTCAACTATAAATCTCTGAATGAGGCCATTTCCTACTGCTGAATAAAAGGAAAAAATGAAGGAAAGTCATGATATAAATCTTTCTTTTTTAAAAAAAAAATGTTACATACACGCTTGCAGATACAGTAAATTAGATTCATGCCTTGATTTTTTTTTTCAGTTGTCTTTCAGTGATAAAATGATGTTACATCTAATAGATCTAACAGAGAGAAAATATCTCCACAAGTTAATGTTTCTTAAATTAGAGAGGATGATTGACACCTTATACTCTCCATAATTCGCTTGATTTTATCATAAAGTTAGTAATTAACGCCACAGGGTTGGTAAAGGTGCTGTGACCACCACGGTTTTGGATGGAATCTGGCTGCACCAGTAATGACTGTGGCCAGCAGTTACAATAGGCTAAATGCTGCTCAGAGATATGGGAGGGATACAGTCAGTTACGGTTAAAATGATTTGTTCCTCGAACGCCTCCTGCTGGCCATTTGGTTGCTTGTCAGTTCCTTTTACAGCAAGCACCTTTGGATTTTTTAAGCCTCGCCACAACTGACAGGCACAAAGTTTGCAGACTGGACATTCCTGAGTTGGCTGGGATTGGAGATGCCAAATTTAATAATAAAAAAATTGAAAATAAAAGTAAGACTTAAGATATAAAAACACAAATTTAAGAATTTTGATTTTAAAAAATGTTCTCAAGTTCTAACAAGGTGGCAGGCATCGTCTCTTCAGTTACACAGCTAAAAAGTCTGAATTACTGAATCGCTTGGCCATGTGTATTACCAGACAGTGCAGTCCCTCTGTAGCCAGTGTTCACTCTATTGTGGGGTGGTAAAATGTTACGGAGAAGAAGTAGTTATCTTACTCTAACCAGTCAGCCATTTCATCATGAACTCAAAATTTTTGACCCCATGTTCACCACCCAGGCACAACTGTAAACTGCAAGCAGTAAGGTAATGCCAAATTTTGTTCGTAATTCTGTTAATCCGGGCTGCACTATTTGTCATGGAGGCTGGTTTATGATTAATGAGATGCCAGTGTAGGCTCAGAGTGTTGGTTTTCTGGTCCTTGTGAAAATCCTGTTTTAATATTTATTTTAAGCCTTCCCAGGCATGTCCCTTGAAATCATCCTAACTTCCCCCCATACAGGTAACCAATTTGTGCATTTCAACCATAATTAAACTTGAAGTATTTTTGTGCCTGATATGAACCTGCATATAAGGGTCACACATAGATTTCTCATGTATATGTAGTTCCTCAAACTGCCACTGGAACTATAATGTTGATGCTAAAAACTTAGTGGTGCTTTTATACGGTGCTCAAAAAATTAAGGGAACACTTCATCATTGTAGTGTAACACCAAGTCAGTTAAACTTCAGGGATATCAATCTATCCTTTTAGGAAGCACAAGCCATTGTGAATGAATTACTTCTGCTTTGGTGCAAATGACATTGAC
Organism: Gymnothorax javanicus; assembly: GCA_029692085.1. Lineage (NCBI taxonomy): Eukaryota > Metazoa > Chordata > Actinopteri > Anguilliformes > Muraenidae > Gymnothorax > Gymnothorax javanicus. The sequence goes on along the minus strand of CM056208.1, from coordinate 12,395,836 downwards.
AACTGGTTCAATGGAGAGACAAAAGCAAGATGACCCCCCGAAAAAGAATGGTTGTGCATGTGGAGGCCACAGACAATTGCTCTCCTCCTGATGGATTATTCTCCAGTTTTGTGTTCTGCTAGTGTCCTGGTCACAACTGGTAGCATGAGGCCATGCCTGCAGCCCAATAAGGTTGCACAGGTAGTCAGTCCAGCTCCTCCAGGATGGCACATCCATACATGTAGTAGCAATAAGGTTTGATGTGTCTCCCAGCACAGTCTCAAGAGCATGGAGGAGATACCAGGAGACTGGCCGTTACACAACAGGGCCATAGAGGGGCATCAAGCCTGCAGCAGGACAGGTATCTGCTCCTTTGTGCGAGATGGATTAGGAAGAGCACTGTCAGAGCCTCACAAAATGACCTCCAGCAGGCTTATGGTGTGCTTGTTTGTCATGAGGGCCTGACATTCTCTATTGGGACCTGTGCTCACAGCCCAGCACTGTGCAGCTCGATTGGCATTCGCCAGAGCTCACCAGAATTGGCAGGTCTGCCATTGGCGCCTCGTTCTCTTCACAGATGAGAACACATTCACACTGAGCGCATGCAGCAGGCGTGAAAGAGTCTGGAGACGCCATGGTGAACATAATGCTGCCTGTAATATCATTCTGTATGACCGATTTGTTGGTGGGTTTTTGTGATGGTCTGGGGAGACGTATCCTTGATGGGCCGCACAGAGAGTCATCGCTAACAGTACTCTGACTGCTGTGAGGTATCAGGATGAAATCCTTAGAGCGATTGTCAGACCTTATGCTGGTGCTGTGGGTCCTGGGTTCCTCCTGGTGCAGGACAGTGCCCGGCCTCATGTGGCCAGAGTGTGTAGGCAGGTCCTGGATGACAAAAGCATTGATGCCACTGACTGGCCCTCTCGTTCCCCTGTCCAAAATCTTATTAGGCACCTACAGGTTGTGATATATTGGTGCATCCGAAGACGCCAAGTACCGTCACTAACTGTGCAGGAGCTCACCTGATGCCCTGATCCAGGTCTGGGAGGAGATCCCCAGGACACCATCCGTCGACTCATCAGGAGCTGCCCAGACGTTTTCAGGAGTGCATACAGGCACACGGGGGCCATACATACTATTGAGTCTCATTATGAGCTGCTGTGATAAAATTTACGCAAGTTGGATAAGCCTGTGATTTCCTTTCTTTACTTTCATTTTTGGGGTATTTTGAATCCAGCCCTCAGTGGGTTAATGATTTTGGTTTTGATTGACTGTTGCTACGTCATTTTGTTCTTAACAAATTATACAATGTACATCAGAAAAGATTTTCAGCTCGAATAATTCTTTCATCAAGATCTGATATGTGATTTAAGTGTTCCCTGATTTTTTTTTGAGCAGGAGGTGGAAAAAGGTTTGTACTGGTTGCCAAGAGATTTAGGATTAGATGGGTAGTCCTTGAGCAAAACCTCTCTTGCCCATGCATTACCCAGATAGATAACAAAACATCTCTTTCAGCTCAGATAGAAGGGAAAAAATGCTTCTGTAATTGCGCTTCTGAGTGAAAATTCCTCTTTATCACATAGTCTCTGATCCAGAGAGAGAATAATGAGTTTAAAATGTGTAACAAGTGCTGCCTGATAATTATTATCTCCTGTGTTTGTTAGAACGCTGTTTGTTGCCATTAATAATCCCTGATTGTGCTGTGCACCAGCTTTTCTCAAGTGCTGTGTCAGGATGTCCGTGGAAGAGATTAAATACTTTACAATGACAAAAGGCTCAGTGCACACTTTAATTGTTTGGTCAAATTCGATTTTAATTAACTACTCTAGGCGCAGCAATGCAAGCAGGTACGCTGGTGTTTACTTTGACTGTTGACGATCTGGAGAAACTTTGCACTGAAAACTGATCATGACTGTTTTGTATGATTATACACCGTATCCAGTAAAACAGTGAAACATTAAATTTATCCTAAGAAAACTCTCATTTCTGGGTGTCATGGTTGGCTGACAAATTGTCCATTCCACTGAGAATGAAAGGTGTCTTCTTTAAGAGCACAAGACTTTTTTCAAAAAGCCAGTATGATATCAGCTGTGTGTCTGAAGAAAATGTGTTGTGGCGCACTGACGCGAGTCTCATGCTCTTAAAGAAGCAGTGCAGAAGAAAATACGTACGCGGAGTCTCGTGCTCTTGTGCAGTTTGTGTTGTGTGTGTTTGTTTGTGTGTGTGTGTGTGGTGGGGTGCATGCACATTTGTGCAGTGTGTGTGTGTGTTTGTTTGTGTGTGTGTGTGTGCGTGGGTGCATGCACATTTGTGCATGTAGTATATGTCTGCCTGTGCATGTGTGTGTGTGTATGTGTGAGGGAGTATATACAGTATGTATGCATGTGCGTCTGTATGAGTGTGTGTGTGTGTGTGTGTCTGTATGTTCACATGTGTGTGTGTGTATGTGCATGTGTGTGTATGAGTGTGTGTGCATGTTCACATGTATGTGCTTTTATGTGTATATGTGTGCCACACCCCATGGAAGCCGAACTTCATGCAGCCTGTCCGTGTGCCACGCTGTGCATGGCCTTCCCAGCGTTCCACAGGTCATGTACAGTCAGGGTCTCTATGGTATGAGAATGCACTCTGGAGAACAAATTCATCACCTGGGCCTTCAGATTAGAGCTCCCATCCTCTCAAACAATACTGACGGCCATCATTACATGCACAAAACATGACTCCTCATCTTTCCACACTTTCCAGAGGTCCCTAAGCCTCCTGCAGGGCAAGACCAGTCCCTCCGCCATGTTCAAGATAATTACATTCTGAAAAATGGCTGCTGATTATCTAGATAGTGTGACAGGTCAGCACATTAACTCCGCCCGACCACTTCCCATCTGCTTGCATTCTCAGTGGGTTTTTCAGTGTTTGCTGTCAACACCTTTGTTTGCCTGGAGGCTAGAAATGAAACGTGGGGATGGATTCCATGAACACCTGAGCAGAAACTCTTCATGTATCTCAGGCCTCCTGCCCACCAGCTCTGGCCCCTCAAGGCTTCAGTCGTGAACATCTTTCATCAAGCAGCATCATCTTTGTGGGGGGAGAAGAGAGCCACCTGCAGGAAATGCTATCTGGACACATTGAGCGCTTCAAGCTATTCAAGGTGTCAGAATGGTCTTAGCGGCCTATGAGCTGCCTTAAAAGCCATCATCATTTGATGTTTCCACGACAGCTCTTTCCAGGTCCCCCCGGCCAGCCATTTTGAGTCTCGTACCACGCCTGGTGTCATAAAGACAAAGTGGCAGTGTGGAAAAGATGCCTGCTGTACCCTAAATTGCCCATGACAGGCTCAAAGGCTCATTACCTGTAATTCAGAATGAATGAGACATGTCAGTCCTGAGCACTCGCACTAAATTATCTCTCCTCCCCAGCCTACCCACCAGCAAAGACAATGTCATCCGTTCTTCCGCTAAATTTATATTCCTTCCCAGACCTGGTTATTAAAACAGAAAGCTGACAAATGTGTGATGCAGGTTGAAGTGTCGCTCTGGGCTGGGGCGTGTGAATTTGTGTAGGGGTATTAAATGGACTCTCCGATTGAATTAGGGCCGCTTTTTTCCTCTGCTCTGACACAGTGCAGTGCTGACCTGATTTCAGTTTTCACATTTATTATCTAGCATTTTTTATTGCCTCTTTGGGAATTGCAGTTTAAGAACGATGAACCATGTTTCAGTATTTACCGTACACTGTTATAAATTTGCACCTTTTTTTCCAGTTAATAAAAATGGCACCTTTTTTGCCAGTTATTTTAACTGTAATTTTACAGTAAGTTTACAATAGAGTTCTGTGTATGTTAACTGTAAACCACAGTTAAATGGCGCAGGACTCCACCTACAGTTAAAATAACCAGGAAACAATGCACTAATTTAACAATTAAATTCAGTCAGTTTACAACAGTGTATCTTTTAGGATGAATCAAAGCCCAAATATGCTATTTGGAAACACACAGGTTAGGCCGTGCATTTCAGTATTCAGTGGTATTTGTGAGATTTTATTTTGTTGAGCACTTGTTAACAGTGGAAGTTTCCTAGGATCACAAAGAGTATTATATATTGTTGCAAGCAGCATGATTAAATGCACATCTCAACACAAAAAGATGCATTTATTAATACTTTGTTCTCAAAACCTGTCTACCCACCTATCTCTGCACTTTAACCTTTTTACCCATCTATTTATTTCTATTGTAATGAAAACCACCAAATGCAGAACCATAAATTTTACTCCAGTTCAAACCATATTACAACGTAGATCCTCCTTGAGATTTTCTTGGTCAATCAATTTTTGGTGTTCAGAGATAATTTATAAAGTAGAGAGCATGACAATTTAATGATATTTGCTTAGCGCACAGTCTTTAATACATTTTCACAATGCAGACACAATTTGCTGCAGCTGCCAAATAAGTGTTGTATCTTGTATTCTATTATTAACAGAATTAAACGAAAAGCAAATGAAAAAAGTTGACATTTTGGAAGAACATGATTAAAGAACATTTCTTTCATGACATGAGAAAATATTGTTTGTTTATTGAACAAAGTCTTTTATAAACTGAGAATAAAATCTGATTTCTGTGCAAAACTTTGAAAAACTCAGTCAAAAAGTAGTGAAAAAGCTGGATCAATAATACTATTTGGAACAAATGTGCATCCTTATCTAAAAAAACAATAATGAGTTAATTGGTTTAGTCTTAAAGTTGATTGTTTTAATCATTGCTGACGTGTCTCCACATCAAAGAGAGGTTCAAAACATCTGTTGTTTTTGTTTGTCTTTTGCGCTTTACAGACTGAATTAATTACCTTCAGTTTTGCTCATATCAGTATTTCCAATTGCGTGATAGTTTTTGTTCATGTTCGTCTCTGTGAGTGATTTTGCTCATTTGTACATTGTGTCTGTGAGTGATTTTGTTCATTTGTACATTGTGTCTGTGAATGATTTTGTTCATTTGTACATTGTGTCTGTGAGTGATTTTGTTCATTTGTACATTGCGTCTGTGAGTGATTTTTTTCATTTGTACATTGTTTCTCTGAGTTGGGGAGGAGGGGGTTAGACTGTTATAACTGTCCTAAACTACAAATGGTGGCGCATTTCATGTCAACTTATTAACTGAACAGCTATGAATAGCTCTTATTCCTTTTGAAATTTCATTTAACATTTGCATTTATGAGTTTTATTCAATCAAGACAACTTTCAGATAATTTGATGTAATTTTTGCCTGATTTTTAGTATTACAGTGTCCTTCACTAAAATTGCCACCCTTGATAAATATACAGACACACAGTGAAAACGCAACACTCATATTTAATAACCAAAAAGAAGAAACAACCAATGTTTTTCAATTCAATTTTAATACAAATAGAAAAAAAAAAGTCATTGTTCATAACACTGTAAAGTTTAATCACATTATTTCAATCAGGAAAGACTCGAGTGAAATCAATAAAAATTTTATTATGTAGAATAAGCATAAGTAGAATTCAATTCAATTCAATTTTATTTATATGGCGCTTTACAGAGAGTAAAGGGCAGAGCACAGACTAATCCCCGAACAGCAGGCAAAAAACTCCCTGTAGGGAGAAAAAGCCTTGAACAGTGGTGAGAAAAAACTCCTCAGTGAGAAGAAATCTCAGGAGGAACCTGGCTATTCTGGGGAAGCCCATCCTCCGCTGGCTGGCTAATTAATTGATGGTAAATTAGGAATGAGAGGATCAAGACAGCAGGAAGACAGCAGTCAGAATTAACATGCTTAAAATCAGACAAGTCTTTGGCGCTTGGACTCTTCGGGAAGACTCGTAGAGCAGGAGCACGGCTCAGAGCAGCAGCTGGAAAAATCCCCCGAAGAGTCCAGACACTGGTGGCGGTGGTGGCTGAAGGCTGGTGGAGCTGGAGCGGCAGTACTAAAGGTCTGATGGAGCAGGGTGGCGTTGGGGAGGAGGAGGGTCAGCGAACGGCAGCATGAACGAACTAGAGCAGAGAAAAATGACATTTTTTAAAAAGACAGCAACATAATGATTGGCTAGCGATGCGACTGAGGTGTGCCACGGTTGGATGGAAGAGATCAGCTGCTACACCAGCTGACTGCTCAATTGACAGCCCCAGACATTGACTGCAGAGGTTTATGGGCGAGCATGCGAGTGAATGAAAAGAAAATAAACAGAGTTGACGTGCGCGAGAGAGAGAGTCTTCCTGACTGAACTTTCGCTAAGCTTCATATTAAAAAATGTTTCCGATATGCCACTGTGAATGCACAGACCCTCCACTAACTGTCAGTGTCCTTCCTGTGCTTTTACACATGCACGTAAATCGCAAGGCATCGATTCGCACAAATGTCTCACAGTTGCTTGGGGAATGTTCCTCCACTCATCTTGTAGTGCTGCCGTCAACTGGGAGACGTTGCGTGGTTGACGTTGACACTGGCGCACACGACAACCCAGTTCATCCCACATGTGTTCACTGGGGTTAAGATCAGGTGAAATGGATGGCTAAAGGTGAACATTGATCCCTGCTCGTTGGATAAAGTCTCTGGTGAGGCGTGTAGTATGGGGATGGGCGTTGTTGTGTTGGAACGTGAACGGCAATCGTTGTTGTCCATGGTTGTTCAATAGTGGTTGGAGAACTGGTCTTAAAATCTCATCCACATATTGCTGTGCCGTTAGACCTCCACAAATCACAACAAGTTCACTCCAAAATCTCACATTAATGGCAGCCCAGACCATCACACTACCCCCACCAAACCCATTTCTCTCCAGAACACGCCTGTCTTGATGACACTCATATTGCCTTCTGTACACTCGTTGTCGGCAGTCAGCAAATGACACAGCACCTTGATTCATCTGAAAAACCCAACAATGGAATACTCATGGCGGTCGAAGATGATGACGTCGAGAAAACTGGAGTCTGTTGTCTCTGTGACGTTGTGTCAGATTCAGATTCAGATGACTTTATTGTCATTGTTATAGAATAACAATGAGATTTACGTTTGGAGAGAAAGTGCTCCGGGCCGCTGCACGTGCGTCGCGCCGCCAACTCCACTTTCTTCTTCGAAAATTAAGGTTGCGGTTAACACAGAAAAACATTTATAACACATATTGATGACATCAGACATAATACACATCAGGTTTATAACACAACACACTGGAAACGCGTAGGAATTTTTTCATGGGAATGGGGGGGGATGGGAGGTGGGGGAAGAAGGGGTTAATGAAAATGAAAAATGCGGAGGCAGCCTGTGGCAGAGGGAGGGAGAGGTGGGGGGGGGGGGGGGGGGGTGGAATGCAGAGTCCAGAAGTTCTTATCAGGGGCAGAATGTTCTGTCCTTGAGGGATGAGGATGTTGTTGAAGAGGACCGGTCCGTGTGAGGCTGAGGCAGACAGAGGGGAGACGCGTGGGGGGGGGGGGGTGCCAAATTCTATTCAATTTCGGGTGGAACAAGCAATTTCGATTGATCCGCCATCCATTTTGTAAATTTTGCACTTCGCGCTTCAGGGCCACAAGTTCTCCCATCATCTCATCCTGTCTCTTGCCCAAATTCACAGTCAAACGCACAAACTCCCCACACTGACTCAAAACAGCATCCATCTTTCTGTGCATTTCCGCAGATGATCCCAGAGTCTTTTTGAGCAGCTCTCCATTCTCTGATGCCCGCCGATGTAAATCCATCACCCGTTCACTCGTTACTCCACTGAGGCGCTCCATAATAATTTCGGTGCTAGGCAGCACTGTGCCTTTTAATGTCATGGTTTTGCCCCCCCGCTGCAAACGGAAAACCGGCGGGCACAGGGACCATGTACCCAAAAGGGAGAGAAGGGACCCAAATGCACAGGCGGAGTAATAAGATAAAGACTTTTAATAAAACTGGTACAAACCACAAACGAGGGGAGCAGCGGCACAACACAACAGGGCTACAACTTCAGAATGCAGCTGCACTGCCAGTGCAGCTCTTAAATACTATTCACTTCATCTCCACTTCAACGAGCAACAGGTGTGGCTCGTTGAAGTGGAGGCGAAGATGGCAGGAGGGGGGAAGGACTGCAGGGCAGAACCATCACAGTACCCTCCCCCCAAGGCACGCCTCCTGGCTTGCCAGGAACACACGGCGCCCTCCTCCGGAACACACACGGCGCCCTCCTCCGGAACACACACGGCGCCCTCCTCCGGCACACACACGGCGCCCTCCCCCAAGGCATACCTCCTGGGGTGCCAGGAAAAACAGGAACGGACCCCAGCTCTCCACCGGACCCGGACTGCCTCGCAGCTCTCCACCGGACTCGGACTGCCTCGTAGCTCAACACTGGACCCGGACTGCCTCGCAGGTCTCCACTGGACCTGGACTGCCTTGCAGCTCTCCACCGGACCCGGACTGCCTCGCAGCTCACCACCTGACCCGGACTGCCTCGCAGCTCACCACCGGACCTGGACTGCCGGACCCGGACAGGAGGGGGGAGGGACTGCAGGGCAGAACCATCACATTTATGTGTCCAATGTCTTGCTTTGCACTTGCATGTCATTCAAGTGATGCATTCAACCTGCTGCTAATGACATGACAAAGTTATGTTTTGGAGAAATGATCCCCTGACAGACACACAAACTGTGTTTGAACCCGGACTTGCACAAATTCCAGCTTTTAACCTTCATACCACTATATTTCTTCTGTGGTAATTTTGATGGCTTCAAAAAATCAGCTACGATTGAAAAAATTAGGCGTTGCGTTTTCACTGTGTTTTAGTATATGAACAGCAGCAGTTATGAATTAATACCCTCATTGTTTATGAACTTGGTCTTTAATTCAAAATTTGAGCAAAAAGAAAACCTTTGACTCAAATGCAATTATTGACAAAAAGCTAATTATCATCATGAAACAAACATTTTCCTCAAAAACATCTGTGCCACAATTATTAGATCCCTTTCAATGAATACATTGTGCAGCCTCCCTTTGCTAAGGTAAAAGCTCAGGCTCGTCTCCCATATGATGAGGAGGCATGGCAAGGAATCTGTAACCATAATCTCCGCTGATCCTTCATATTTCCACAACCAGGTACATGGACTCTCCTTCTCAGCTTTCTTCTTCTCACATTCTTTCTTAAGGATTTCGATCGGAGGACTGGGGAAGGCAAATCCTAGACTCAGTGGTTGGCAAACTATTTTTGGTTAGATTTCAATGCTTGCTTTAGACTGTCATCCTTTTTGCAAGCTCAGAACGAGGGCAGAGGATACCCGATCATGTACACGCTTAGAATTTTACTGACGTACGCTCAGCTGAGGCGCTTCGGCAACAAGCAATGTTGTAATCCTATTATCCCAAACTGGCAGTCCCTCCCAATTTATTTCCCTGCAGTGCAGAGCCAATTGTAAGCTGCTGTGAACAGGCTACCGGCCACTGCCGGCACTGGCATGCCCAGGATTGACCCCGGGCCATGATGGTCACCACTGCTCCCCAAAGCGGCGCCTTAACCAAGTAAGCTAACCCGGTACCCCTGATTGTCATCTGCTTCATCTAACCACAGCCCTGTTGAAGCTTTCTTACAGAGACAGCCAGATTGTTATTTAATAACTGCTGGTACCTGGTATTCATGATTCCATTAATCCCAATAAGTTTTCTGGGGCCTTTACAAAAAAAAAAAAAAAAAAAAACAGCCCCACAACATCAAAGATCCACCACCATACTTCACAAATAGGATGGAGTTGTCAGTATCATTTGCCAAACTGTACACAGAAATTAGCTTTTTTTTAATATAACTGAAGCTTTTTTTCTGGCAATCCTCCCTAGCATTCTGTAGTTGTGTAGATGTGTACTTGGCCTGCCCTACGAGTTTTCCTGCAGGGATCGTGAAGCCCTAGATCAAATGCACTTTTCCTTAGTGTCAGATAGCTGATGTTTATATTGTAGTATAAGTTGGGGAAAAGGTGCATTTGAATAGGGCAAACTTATCTTCAGCCCAGACGTCTCGTATTCAAGAACATTGTTCCTGATTGTGACTTGTGCATCAGAGTACTAACCATTTTGAAAGGGCATTAAGTGTTGGAACAACTGGATGTAGGAAATAACCACATTTTGATAAATACTAGCTTCTAACTCAAGAGAGCAGGGATATAATATAATATGTTACACTCTATGATATAATAGTTTCTTGCAGCCATGATTCATTAAAGATTACAAGTGCTCTCATATGTAATTACCGTTGAGTACTTATGAGTGGTTTTTTTTTTCCTAATGGGAAGTGTTTCTGCGGGTGCTTTTCTTTTCATGTGTGACTTTTCTGAGTTTGTGTACAAAACAGCAAATAAAATAATGTTGGCCTATTTCTCTCTTTGTCCCCCAGCTTTGATGCAAGGACACATTTGAAGCAGGGTATCAGCTGCTAAGAGAAAAATCGTCAAAACAGAGTTTTAGATGCAGCTGTGTTTTCAATTCACTTCACTCAGAAAAGTGGCGCTGTTTTTCAATGGTATAATAGTTCTTCCGTATTATTTTCCCAGTAATGAAACTCAATCTTTGCTGATGGAGTCTGTATTTACTGGGTGCTCAGAATTTGTCCAGGCAAAGCCTCAAAGGAGATCAATACACTTGCGTCTTTGAACCAGACTCATTTGTGAATGTCTGTCCTCCAGCAAAAAGAAAAAAAAAATTGTTTGCCCTTGAGAATTAAATACTGTGCCAAAATGTCACCATTAAATTAAAATATTTTTACCTCTTATTTTGGATTTGGCATGAGCAGTATTATCAACTGCGGGGATCACAAGACATATTTTGCCAGATTTCAAAAGCTTATTTCCACTGGTGCTCAGCAGCGGATGTCAGCTATCACCATCTGTTGATGTGGTCCTGACGCGAGAAATGTTCTTTAGGTAATGCTGCATAGGTACTGCACTGTTCAGCCCTCTTTGTGGAAACAGAAAATAGCCAAAAATACAGTATTGCCATGATAGCCAGAAAAGCAGTACTGAGATTGGAAATTAGTGCTGTATGATTAGACGAGGCTTGCAGTCACCTGTTAAGTCAACCCCATCATGCATGTATCTCAGTTTTGTGAAGTCTTAAGCTGGTAAAACAAAGGAAAGTTCACCGGCTGCCCTAAAAATGTGAGGTAACTCAACTAAATGTGAGTTGACTCACCTTGAAGATAAGCTTTGTTTAACTCACAATAAGTGAATGGATAACCATATGTTTAAATTTTGAAAACATGTAAACTTCTGTTCAATTTCTAAAACTTCTCATGACGAGTGGTGTGAAAGAGAAGATATAAGTTCACATAACTTGATGGTGCTATCATTTTTTGCAGTGTAATGGTGAGAGGAAAGTTTTCATGGCAGACATTAGACACCAGTTCACCATTATTTGAATTCCATGTCTGGCGTAAAAACTTTGACCATCTGCATCCCTGAACAGTCACAGTGTGTCATTTTTGGAGATCCTTCCAGCAGGATAATGCCTAATGTATCGATGCATGCATGACACAAAGCTTTTGTCATGAGTGCATGCCAGTGAACTTCTGTCCTCCCCAGTGGCTTGCACAGCCCCAGAGGGTGAAAATTGAATGAGAGGTTAGCAGAGTGAAACGTGCTGGTTTAAAAATGAGCTGGAGGAGTGAATTTTTCTTCGACATTGTTGAATCCATGCTATAAATGAGACATGCTCTCTTAGTAACCACAGGGACATGAAAGGTGTTGGATTGATATATGTAAAAGGAGACCACTAATATATACAGTGGGTATGCTCACTGATGAAATACCCTTTAAATTATTGGCTCTAAAGCTACTTGAGTTAGGCTGGGCATCCACTAGAGAATATCACAGCTGATTCATGCGTCCCAGGCAGTCTCAGACAACTTTTAAAGATCGGACTAAAAATGGCAAGCGTTTGTTCTCAAAGTGTGAGAGGGTCAGTAAGCTAAAATTTTTTGTCGTTGCTCTGGTAGTGTTAGAAGGCATAGTGAGCACTCTGGTCAGTAGATTGCCGACTATAGTCCTGGGAAGCGTGACCTTTGAGGCTTCATCTTGTTGTCAAGTTCCATTTTAAGTCGGGCGCACTTGAGACACCATTGTTTGTGTAATGTTTTCTCTAAAAAGTTTGATTTGGTTTGTGGGTCTATGATTTTTTAAACTATGGTGCAATAAGTTTACTTGCAATACAACCTCAATGTTTGAGTCGTATTTAGTAACTAAGTAATTTAGGGATCCTGAAGACCTGATGCACACTGGAATGTTTGTCAGAACACCCAGGCAATAAAGGGTTAAATGAATAACGCAGCACCAACACTTCAGAGTAATTTCCTTACAATTGTTATGCCTTGATGGAAAAAAAGCAGTTTGAAACATAGTCATTCTCAGTGTGACTGTGTCCACTTAATTTGATTCTGCCTCACTGTGCAAGTAGAGCAACATTGCTCTCAGCAGTGGGCGCGTCTGGCCGCTATTCGCTCCTTGGGCTGTGGAAATTATAATAAAGAGGTGGGGTGCTGCTTCACATGGGGTCTGCTGAGGCTGAAAATGGCTTTAGATCGCAGGCGCAGGAAGATGTGTGAATGACTGCATTATGCTCACAGTATGCACAGAGGCATGGAGCAGGGTTACACTGTCAGCCAAAGGCCTAAAATGGCTTCATTCTGGTCCCTCCGTGTCATCTGTCCTAGAATCTGTCCTCCCGCGGAACCAGACTGTCCTGTAAAAATGAAAGTTCTTCTTCGCATTTGGTCATCTGTTCATTTTAGTCACTGATCTGATACAGGAAACATATTAAGGTTAACAATCCTTGGGGGCGGCTGTGTTCTTTTACTCTGTGTTAAATAATTTTCGCAAGATTTTTTATGATGCAGGTTTGAGAGAAATTGCCCATCAGAGTCTGTACCAAAAGCGCACAGGGAGAAAATTATGTCCACCTGTATAAACAACCCAAAACAAGCTATTTTTCAGCTCACATGTTAAAGTTTGTGAGATTTAGTAATTTGCAAAATTTATTAAACTGGAATATACTGTAACCATTATGGGTGTCACCTTTTCCTGAAATGACAATGACCGCGAGAATGAAAATGGTTGCATATTTGTTTCCTGAAATCCAAGTCTGGCAAGCTCATATACATTTGGAAAAATATAAAATGGCTGACCAGTTTATGAGTGGTAGCTCAGCTCAATTACTTGGGGGACAGACGCAAGTGAGACAGTCGGTCTGCAGAAGAATGGTGGCAAGTTTTCCACTCTGCTTGGAACAAGCAAAAAGCCAATCATCTTATAAACTGTAGTACAACAAAACAGGGTCCCTGATTTTTTGGCAAAAGGCAGTTACACCAAATATTGGTTTGATATAGTTTATAACAGAATAAAGGAAACCCCTTGCGCTTCAGCCCCTCTATTGCCAGAGGTCGGTGCTCTCAGACAAGGACTAAATATGAACAAATGAAGGAACAGACTGGAGAACAGGAATCACTTGCATCAGTTTATGGAGATGCCGAGACTAACGTTTCGACGCACAGCATCTTCCTCAGAGTCAAACTAGTATTGGTGAAGTTTGGACAGCTGAATAACTTCCTCCACACAGAGAATAACTTCCTATTGGAAAACCGTTAAGTCATCCATAATGAACCAATACTGTGATAGCGCTCAGTGAGGTGTCATCTCAAATACCATCATTTCCGCCCATTAACACAAATATCAGCCATAATGTATGTACAAGACATAAAATAACACATATATAAATTTACAGAAAACAGGAAAGATTTAATTCTTCATTCAGTCCATGTGGTTCCACAGTGTTCAATGTGTAAATCCAATATGCTTCTCTTTTGAGCAGTCTGTTTATAATATCCCCACCCCTCAGGGAGGGGGGAATTTTCTCAATACCCCAGAATTTAAGAGATGCCACCAAACCATGATTTGCTTGGGCATAGTGCTTTGCTATTGCGTAGTCCATATTCTGATTACGAATAGCAGCCTTGTGTTCGGCAATGCGGAGCTTGAGGACACTTTTTGTTTGGCCTACATACACCAACCCACACGGACATTTGAGAAAGTAAATGACATGTGTTGCGTTGCAATTTATAAATGAATTAATTTTGTATTTCATACCTGTATCTGGATGAGAAAAATATTTCGAGTCTGTTTCTTCATTTGTTCATAGTTTATAACAGTTTAACAGTTCAGAACTCTGTTAAGTACATTTCTCAGTTATTAGAACCTTTTATTTCATCATTTTTGCAAGCATATTTGCCCTACAAAATTGCTTTAAATGTGCCTAAAACTTTTGCACAGTACTGTGTGTGTATATATAAATAAATTTCAAAAGTAACAAACAGTGTCTGTAGTTCAAACAGATAATAGATAGGAGTCAGTGGATCTGTGTTCCTCAAAAGCAGCACATCTGACCTTAATTAACCTTGCTTTCTAGACAATTGAGCATACCATTGCAAATAATGATTTACTTATCTGATGAATGTGGAAATAATGTGATATTAATGGTTTTTTTTTTTTTTTAATCATAGGGACTGTCCCTAGACATCTGAAAGCCCATTATGTTGTGTGAATTGACTCTCCACTTGCTGCATGAGGAATGAAAAAAAGAATGTTACTGTCTCGTATTTTTAACTTGGAATCTTTAAACTTTCACTATTCAAATTTGAAGAACATAAGGACTTATTTAGTCACTCTTTAGTTAAAATCTCTGACTCAACTTTTCTGTGTCTTTTGAAGAAAATGTCCGCTGGTCTCACCTGGTGTCAGTAGTTGTCTGTCATTTGAAAGGAGTTGGAGTTAGAAGTCATGAGTCTGAATTCTCAAATGACAGCAGTTTGGCATTTAGAGCCCAAACTGAACACAGTTTAAACAGGAAGTATTCAGGTTCAACTGAAATGTCAAATCAATGTGGAATTTCTTTTATTCTTCCAGCAGGTGTTATTTCCACTTTCCAGTTTTATACCCTGTTTGCGGTACCTCCTTAACTTGGGCTGCAGGCTTGAAAAACTAGCTTCTGATTCCCTTATTGAGCATGAATCACAGAGCACTGTCTTGAAAATAAAACTAAGGTGGATGACCAAGCAGGGACAAAGTTGGGTGAGAAGTAAATGATAATATTTGGTCATAATCAAAGAAAGCATTTTTTAATATATGATTTTTAAATCTTTTTTTCATTTGTTTATTTGTTCACTTGCACAGAACAATACCTTACATTGTCACTGAGGGTAAATTCTTGCCAGCCGCCCCCAAACATACCCATTCATAGCCCCTTGTAAGGCCACGTATCCAGCCTTCAAACTCACCAGTCTATCAAGACCCGGACCGCATTCTTCAGCTCCGCTATTGTTGTATGCACCTGTTGTTCATTTCCACTGTGTGGTAGAGTTATGCTATTTAAGATCGAGCCTTGCGCCCATTCGGGTCGAAGTCTCGTGAACTGGGGAAGTCTCGTAAGCCACAAGTCTGTGTAGTAGTTATAGTCTTGTATAGTCTTACTCTGCATATCTTGTGTTTATGTGGACTTAGTGCTGTTTTTTAACATCAGCACTTCCCTATTTGTAATACATTGTTACTGTAGCTAAAGTCCAGTGCTTGTATTACTTATAGTGTAATAGTCTCTGTAGTAGTTCTAGTCTTGTATCATCTTACTCTCCGCATATCGTGTACGTATGTGAACTTAGTGCTGTTTGTTGTTTACGTCAGCACTTCCCTATTTGTAATACATTGTTATCCGCCCGGCATATAACGCGGGGAAATATAGTCATGGGTGCAGTTGTCCGTCCGTCTGTCCGTCTGTCTGTGAATATTTCATTTCTGGAGCATAACTTGAAAACCGTTCAATTTTTTTTCCACAAAACTTGGTGTGCACATTAATCACGACCTGATGTGGTGCCTTTTGCTAATCCAAAATTGATGACGTGGGGCTGAGGGGATATGCCATCTCCTGATGGCTCTTGTTACTGTAGCTAAAGCCCAGTGCTTGAATTACTTATAGTCTAATTCAGGAAACTTGATTCCTTTTTATTTTGTATTGCATCGTGAGTGCCTTCCTGCTTCATAGTAGGCATAATAAATTCAACCAAGTCCATCCTTGCACCTGAGTCCAGTCCTCCACTTCCTGTCCTCCGTGTACATCACTGGTGTGGGAAGTACAACCCTCACACCCCATCTCTCTCTCTGTCAATGGGTGAATTGCTCTGCAGAAGGATATGCCTTCGATGAAGCAGAATTAGATTTTTTGTTTCAATTAATCTCTTGATTTCAAATCAAAATAGTTTAAGTGCTGGGCAAGTATAAATGTTTCTCTGATGTTCCCTTACTCTGGATGACTTTGTAATTGACGTTGGAAAGGGCGGAAGGGGAAAAAATTTCTTTAACATTGATAGATCATGAGTGTTATTGAAAAACCAGGCCTGCAGCCCAGACCTGTCTCCCATTGAAAATGTGGGTGCATTATGAAGCGTAAAATATGACAATGGAGACCCCGGACTGTTGAGCAACTGAAGTGGTACATCAAGCAAGAATGAGAAAGAATTCCACCTATAAAGCTTCTACAATTAGTGTCCTCAGTTCCAAAATGCTTATTGAGTGTTGTTAAAAGGAAAGGTGATGTAACGCAATGGTAAACATGACCCTGTCCCAGCTTTTTTGGAACCTGTTGCAGGCATCAAATTCAAAATAGTGAATATTACCAAAAAAACAATAAAGTTCATCAGTTTGAACATTAATTTCTCGTCTTTGTAGTGTACTCAATTGAATACAGGTCGAAAAGGATTTGAAAAATCATTGTATTCTGTCTTTATTCACATTTTACACAACGTCCCAACTTCATTGGAATTTGTGTTTGTATTCATTACATTATAAATGATAGGACATTTTTTGTCAGTATCCATGGCAGTATGACTCACTAGGGTTTTCCATCCAAAAATATAAATTGGAAATTATCAAAATGATGGAAAAAAATGGGGATAACGCAGATATAGGAGCTGTTTTTAAAAGTCATATATTATGGAGTCCTTAAGGGTCTGCCAGATATCCCTTTGAGACAGCAGCAAAATACAGAATACAAGGCCCATTAAGACTGGTTTTGGGAGCCCTGTGTGTAAAGGCCAGTAAACAAAACACACAAAAAATTGCAACAATGCACCTGCACTAAATGATTATCTGTCGAGGGTTCATTCCCAAACGGGCTATTTTGATTAGCCGCTAGAACTCTGTGACACATCAAGGAGCTGTCTGATGTAAACTAAGACTTGGCTTGAGCCCGAGAACTACTGCAAATTTTGAACTGTTAGCCAAGTCTCAGGGTTTTGGTGTTTTTTCACCAGTTGAGGGAGCAATGCAAATCGGGTGGTTCTAGTTTGAATATTTCGCTCTTTTGGTCTTGTTGATTCTTTAAAATACTGTAGTTATTGTTGGACTTCTGCTTTGGGTGTTCACAGTCGGTTGAAAGGAGGAATACTTGATAAAGGGTATTATTGTAAAATGATAAATATGTAATTTATTTTATCTTTTGACATATAAAATATGTGATTAATAATTTTTTTGTTTTATTTATGAAGGCACATGCAGTTGTAAATGAATGATCATATCATTCATAGTTCTAGTATTAATACTGAAGGCAGCACACACTTTTGGTCTTATATTAGCCAGCAGAAAGGAATGCCTGTGCGTAGTATTCAAGATTATGTTGGATACTGTTCAGAATTCAAGAGTTCTTGTTGAGTAATTTCAGTAATAAATGTAATTAATGACTGGTTGATTTACTTTGGCCAGCCAGTACTGCTCAGCATGACACTGCTGAAATTCATTGGATGTATACACTAAACACTTCAGGAAAGCCTAGTAAATCTGAACACAAGATGGGTTTTTGTGGTATTAGAGGGAAAAAAAACAATTCACAGCCCTTACAACACAAAACTTATTGCAGAAAGCTGTAATGTTTCAGTGCTGGTACATCCTGTAATAGTTTCCAGCTGTGGAATGCAGTCTGGTCCAGATCAGTATGAGCTGTCTGCTTTGATTGCCTGTATATCTTGGTTATCACCGGTTACTTTGCAGGACCAGGTAGTGTAAGTTCAGAGGCTGTGCTTAGCCAAGTAGCCTATTTGTGTTTAAGATTGTCGAGCAGATTTTGAACAGTTTCAAGGAGGGTTGTCAGGAATTTGTACTTTCAGCAAAGATGCCCAGAGTGGAATCCACCTAAGTTATTTGATTTGGACTCAGTTAAGCATTCCTTACAATTAGAGAAATTCCTCAAACCATTTTGTAATTATGGCGTAAGGGTGGTGTTGCCTAGTGCCTGAGGTAGAATGAGCAATGTTCAGCAGCAGGCATCCGTTTCAACTCATCTCAGAGAGAGGATTCTTCCATACAGTGCAGTGAAAAGTGGTTCTGCTCCATTTAAATATTTCATATTTCTTAATTGGGCTAAAGGCGACCGCAGCACTTCATCAGTCAGACAAAGTAGTGCCTAAACGTTGGTCTGTTTGCACCATAAAGGCTGTGAATTTATCAGTGTGCTCCAGTCTCCTTTTGTCATTTTAAAGAGCTTAGGACATGAAATTCAGCTCTGTTTTTTATGTGATAAAATGCTACAAAGTACCTATCTTGAACAATTAGTGATGGTTTTAATATCATGTACTTTACGCAATGTTTAAAAAAGCCGCATTTTATCTGCTAAATTATCCACTTGAGGGAACGCCCCCTTTGCCTCAATCGAGAACATCTGCGCTGGGCCAGCTCAGCCATGAGACGTCATAAATTGTACACGGATTGTGTCTGGGTGGTTAGCCGTAATGTACGACTTTGGTCTGGACGGAGAATATCTTAAAGAATGGACCAACAAAAATCACCGAGAGTGAACGGAAAGCGATGTGTAGTGTGGGGATGCAGTGCAACGCATGCATATGGTCATGGAATGTTTCAGTGGCCGAAAGATGCAGAGATATCGAGAATATGGACAAAACAAGTGCAACGTACTAGTGCCGACTTCGCTGGCCCAGGCAAGCCCGGGTCACTGAAACCTACGATATGCGGCCAACATTTCGAGCATTCATGTTTTTACATATCATTATTATTATTTTTATTATTTGCGGAACCAAAATCGTTTCTCTGCACTGCCTGTTCAATAGCCAGCCAACTCGCTGTTCAGTGTTATCTAGCCAGCTAAGCAGTGAAATAATACTATTCACGGCGCTCTATTTACTTCTGAGTAATGTGTGCTTGCTAGCTTACTACCTAATAATAGCAAGCTGCAAGATATGGTTTACACATGTTGTGATATCATTCACGGCTCTATATTTCTGCGCACTGCGTGTTCGCTGGCTAACTAGCTAATAACCGCAAGCTGCGAGGTACGGCTTAAACGCATTGTTTTGAGAGCTCATGAAACAGTGCACAGAAATGAGTAGAGCCACGAACGTTATCATTTCAATACTGGCTAGATCAGGCGTGAGTTCAACCACCACTAACGCTATTCTTAGCCTAATATATTATGGTCTTGTTGTATATTAAGGTTGAAAAGTGAGTAGGCTGGTTATCCAGCACGCAGTGCACAGAAACAATTGTAGAACCGGAATAATAATCATTCCGCTACTTGGCTGGTAAGTGTTGTGCAGTTCGGGACAGGCGGAGGCACTGACAATAAGCTGTCTTCATTGCTCAAGTACTCAGGCTGGAATCTGTATGGTTTTATGGTTCTGAATCCCGTAAGCTGCTGTCACACGGACGAAAACAAATTTTTTTCAAGACGACAGATTACATTCAAAGTCAATGCAAAGACGCGAATGCAGGCGAAACGTATTCGCGTCTTTGCTTTGACTTTGAATGTAATCTGTCAGGCGAAAAAATCTGTTTCGCATCCGGCGTGAAAGCAGCTTTATGTTGTCTCCTCATCTTCCTTAAAAAAGTACTCTTCTTCATCAAAATGGACAGATTCAATTGAAAATTCTGAGGAACTATCGGAATCTGACTGACCATCGTTTTTGGCCACACAATTGCCCACGTGTACAACTTAAGACGTGACCACACAGGGGAGTGCCAGAATCGATTTTCTGTGTTGTTCAGAATGTTTGTTAATGAGGGGGGCGGGACAAGTAACAAAAAATAGTGATTTTTGTTAAAAATTATTTTCTACGTTTTTTTTTAGGCAGACGATGGGAATTCTTTTAATTGTACCCTTTTATATTCATAAACTTGCTCAGTGCATGTCCTAAGCTCTTTAAGTTTGTTGTCCACGAGCTGTTTAGTATCTGATTCCACTGAATTTTGCTGTAAGATGCACAGAGAACCCACTTTTTAAAAAAAAATTTCATATTTCTTTTCAGGTCCTGAAAGAATCCTATTAGATTTTTTTTTAGTTGTTTTGGAAAATGCCATTTAGGCTCTCCTGTCAGCTGTCATGAGCTGATGCCAGTGTCTTGAAGCTTCTGCATGGTTCAGTCAATTTCACTTATCTTCTCAGATACCACTTCTGTAATCTGAAGTAAATCATATTTCAAGTTTACTCTAGGTCTCTCTAGCACTCATTTTCAAGGACCAGGCTACTAAATTTATGGGTATGTTCTTTTTCATGAACAGTTTGAGACCTTGAATCAGCACTTGAGTCATTTTACCCTGCATTCTGTATCAAAAAGCCAATGGACAGACGCAACAGAGCAATGGCTACACAGAAAAAAAAAAAAAACCCAGCTGGAGGCGCACTTAGGTGTACCTTAAATGGCACAATTTTGATGTGCTATAACACAGGTCGGACCTTAAAAAGCACAACAAAGATGTGCTATGGCACAGGTCAGACCTTAACCCTTTTGCCCAATGATGTAAGATATCGAAATCAGATGCAGCTTGTTTAAAAGAAAACCTAAACAAGTTGCCACATGATTTTTAACAGAGCTCCACTTTTTACCTCTTGAATTCAAATGCTCAATGGTTAAACAGTTTTTTAACACCTATAGCATAACTATGACCATTTTAATTCCTTGAAAATGTATTTGAGGTTACATTTAAAACACGTCATATACGTGGTTTTTAATGTAAAACGTGGGAAGTCGAAATCACATGTAAGTTTCACTTACTCAACACCAGTTTCACACAAAAATTTCTTTAGGCGGTTAAAAGATCAAAATATATTTTTTTTTTTCCATGGGTAATTCACTAGGGATAATGACTTTGATAAGCTCTCTTTTTTAAGGACACTTTGAGAACTTTTTTTTTTTGCATTTATTTCTTTCAATCATATGTCCAATCCTTAACAGGAACTTGAACCAGCTACTTGTTGATCACTGGGCAAAGTTCGAACCAATAGGCTGCACTGCCGCTCCAATTTTATGACAGCAGTGGTTTCAATTAATTGCTGAAACTCGTGCTCACCAGAGTACATGTGTGGACAACATTTACGCCAATGATTAAGGAGTAAATTGATAGATGTTAAAGCCTGGGAAAGGCATATTTGTCAACTGACACGGAAAGCCTGTAATGTTATACAGATTTTTACTCGGGCCGGTAGGCTACGAGTCTACGTTTTGGCTCTGTTCTTCTTCTTCTTCTTTTTTTTTTTTTTTTCGCGATTGTCCTGCTCATGCACGCGCGCGCGGTTTCGCGATTGGCCCAGACCTAGACCGGCCCGAGTACAGGCTCTGAGGAGCCTCGTTTCTACAAAGCTTACAGACATATAAATAAAGTTCTACGGATTTTTTCTTTGAAGAAAACTTTGTCCAAAATATTAATTATTGGAAGCTATTCATTTTGAAAACAATGACAGTGCACATGAACACACCACAACAAACAACAACTGGATGCTGCTTTTTGTGGCACAGTGTGATTTTCAACACTGGCTGTTACTGCACATCCCCCTTCTCCCTCATGATTGACAAGTAGAATGATAACAATATGTTCACTGAGTGGAGCGAAATCGAGGATCCTTGACATGCCTGTGTGTAACATTGGCACGAGTGTGGCAATTTTCTCTGTCCTGGATGTTTGAGGTGTTTGATTTGCATATTTGAATCAAAAGCTTTTTTAATGTGGTTCACTGCATCAGTCAACGTGTTTTACTCGTATGGTTTGGAATGTTCTCTATGTCACGTTTTTTTTACGTGCTAGTTACATATTCTTTGTGACGTGTAAAAACCACCTGTTTCTCACGTGAATTACACAAGGAGGAAAAGTGCAGTGTTTGCTGCTACGTTTAATCAACGTGTTTTAAACATGTTTTATGTTTGGAACGTGCTTCATTTCACGTTTTTTACACATTCGTAACACGTTCCTTATGACACGTGTGAAAAAACACCAGTTTCTCACAACTTACACATGGGAAAAAAACGTGTAGTGTTTGCTGCGTTATTTGCTGCGACTTACGAGAGTACATTTACGACCAGTGTCCTAAGGCCAACCCCTCAAATAATTCTGCACCAACTCTGTTTAAATTCACAGTAATTTTTCACAGCCTTCCGGATGTTATGAAAGGTGAACAGGACTCAAGCGGCTTGCCATTTAACAGCCTTATTCAGCCCTTTCCCCAGGATTCAATATTACCCTGTAGGGTCCGCTGAACAATTCATTTTTCATCTTCCCTAACCCCCGGAGATGCGAGTGAGGTTTTGTACATCTTAACTCAGGTTGTGGAGAAGGCCTCCCTCCCTCACAGCCATCCTACAGTGGGCACACCCAAACTCCAGTCCGCTTCCTCCGGCTCAGTTGCGTGTAATTGCCACCTGGGTCACGCCAGGCCTCCCTAGTGCAATGTAACTCCTGAGTACCGCGAACCAGCTGCCAGCCATCTTTCAGCTCCGCAAATTGCTCCTCGGAGTACCCCTGACACTTTTCGGCAGTGGATGTTCGCCATCGAGCTGGGTAATTTGCGGAACCCACATGCATGTATCTCCTAGTGTTAAATGACCCATTTGAACCCTCGCATTCATCTTGACAGGAAGTGATCCCAACATTTCATTGTTTGGTGTTCATGTACTTTGCACTCTTATTTGAAGAAAAATGCTAATTGAAGGAGACATTCTTCTGTCTATGTACTCCACGCCCCACCCATTAGAGAACAAGACTGCATCTAGTACAGCAGTTCTCAAACGCAATTCTGGCAACCCCCTGTGTATGCTGGTTTTTGCTCAATCCCCATTCACAAGCCTGGAATGTCAGGAAACTGTTTATTTTTCTTAATTCATTGCTTTAATGCTCAAAGAGATTATTTACCCTCTAAAGCCACGTTACGTTGTTAGTGTCCATGTGTGACATGGAATAAAGTTCCGGTTCACATTGCAATTCATCGCAAAGAATATGTTCAAAAGGGGAAGCAGAATTATTTAACTGATAACAATGATGTGACCAAAGTGATATTTGAAAGGTAATGACAAAATCAAGGTCAAGGTGAATTATAATTAGCCATGCTTATTATTTATTTTGCTACTTCCTCGCTAGGGTTGCAAGGGAGCAGGAGCCTATCCCAGCTGAATATGGGTGAAAGGCGGGGACACTCCCTGGACAACTCGCCAAATCCATGGCAACGAGCACAAACCATTCACGGGCCATTCACTCACACACTCATATGGGCAATTCTGAGCCTCCAATTAGCCTGACATTCATGTCTGGCATGCATGACCAACCAGATATGTTTTTGAATCTTGATATTGCAGTGACATCACAAAGCCTTGGCAAGGTTTATTTTCCACTATTTATCATTGAATAAATATCCATCCTTCCATTCATCCATCCATTTTCTATGCCGCTTCTTCCTCACTTGGGTCACAGGGAAGTTGGAGCCCGTCTCAGCTCCACGCCTCTGGACGTGATTCCAGTCTCCACATAATGCCAAATTAAAATGAATGCCATTCATTCTTACATTTTCTTTATCACTTTATGCAAATAATATTGAGTCCAATGTGTACATTGTAGTATCACTCTCTTCACCCTCAAGACAGTAAATTCATCAGCATTCACAAGCAAACGTGTTAAGCAATGACTTCAGACTTTTTAATGTCTGGTAAAAACGTTTCTTTTTCTAATTTCGCCCATGATGCCAGTTAAATTAACTGGCAAAAAAGGTGCCAGTTTATAACAGTGTAGTGTGTGCAAATGACTGCTGTGCATTTGTCTCTGTGTATGATTGATAGTGTGAAAATATTACTATCGCCGATCTGCTATAGCAAGGTATCATATAACTTCTTACATCACGGTCTGAGTGAATACTCTATTCTGATTGGCTGCTGGGTGTACACTATTTTCTGTTATATGGACATATATTAAGTAGTTCCAGTGAAAATGTCTGTTCACCGCTCTAAAGTAATAGGCTGGCTACAGCTGGTGCCTTGTGACTGCAGCAACAGGGACACAGTAAAAAGAGTTTATTGCAACAAGCCAACAAGCTGTCCCGACTCCGAAAGACGAGCTGTGCCCCTCATGACCAGTCTCCAGCTGTCAAACACAGTCCTTCAAAGGCAACTATGCAAGCATTCTCACAATAAATGGAAACAACAATTTCATTTTAAACAAATAACACAGCAAGCTTACAGTAGCATATCGGACTAGTTTTCTGTGGATCCTTGCATTGTCTGGTGCAAATTGAACGTTAATTCAATTTTTTTCCCCCTCGCTATTGTTGTTTTGTGATTTCCATTTGCTCCTATTTGTGGAGTGGAATTGAATGTTGACGTGTTTATTGACAATAGAAACACAAATCATTTGCTATTGAAAATTATATTTCCTGTTTTTCAAAAGTATGCAATATTATTGACTTTTATTTTTCCTAGCATAACATTTGCTCTCTCATTGCTGAGCCAAAGAATTTAATGAGCTGAATGGACTAGTTTAGCTATCTCCCAAAAAATTGAATTATGGCTTCCAAAAAATTTTAGATTTTGATTGTAAAAACACATGAACATAAATTAAAATTTAGATTTTTTATTTAACAAGTGCCCATGGTATAATGCCCTTCAAGATGTCCATTTTCAGCAAATAATGGACTTCACAGAGGCAGGCATCCAATGCGCTCCACGTCATCCACTATTTTTCGATAATGGACACCTTGTCGGGTATTATCTCTCACATAAGAATGAAGACGGAATACTAGGATGCTTTGGAGTGTGAGTGTTCTCTCTGCCAGGCCAAAATTTCCCATACTCTTACCCCTCATCTGTTCTTTCAGCTCACCATATGTGACAGTTATCTCAATGAATCAAAAGATAAAACCTTGACTTGAAGGTCTGAAAAGTATGACACACATGTACCATCTAGGAAAATATTCATTCCTTGAAGCTGCATGCATGCTGTCTCACTGCAATTAATGGCAATGCTTATCAGATATGTGTATGTATTTGTGTTTGACGAAGAATGCATGCATGTATGAACGATCCATTAAACCCATCGTTGACCGACTTAATAAAATAAAACAGTAGTGTGGCAAATGATGGATGAGGATTTAAATGTACTGGCAAAGCCTAACCATGTGATGTTAATTAAACTGTCAGACCTCTCATAGCTCCAGGAAACATATTTCCAAATTAAGAATAGACCATTAATTAATTCACACTTGTAATTTCAAATTGAATTACCTTCCCTTCAAAAAGAAGAGGCGATAAGAAAATTAAAATGTGAATCAAACTTGTGATGTTGATAGAGGATGCCATAGGTGAGGGAGTGAATATCACATTATCTGAAAAATAAAGTTTTGCTGCAGCATAGTGATATTTCAGTCAGGACAACTCTTGTATTTAAATGAAAGCCATTTATTGAGTATGGTATAAAATTTAGCAGAGTTTGGGGCGTGAATAGATCTGCTTTGGGTACTCGTTGCACAATATGCGCACTAACCTGAATAGAGGGAGAATTTATATCTACCTATGAACAAGATACTGAATCCCCCGAGTACACAAGCAGATCTAAACACAGGTGGAAGCTGGGGTGGTGGTAGGTGAGCAGAAAACAAAATAGCAGAATAATAACCAACAATGACAGCAATGAGGTGCAAATGCAAGCTGTGCAGCGGACTGTTGACTTACTGTTGCAAACAAAGCGCCAGTATGAACAGCTGCAAAGCATTAGCTTAATTAGCCATTTTTTGAAGAGTGCGCTGCATTACTGAAGTGATGTGTGCAGACAAGATTGGGTAGTGAGAGGACATGTGATGTCCGAATTCTGAGATGCTGCAGCTGCAAAGAGTTCCCTGACTGAACTACAGCCGCACTTCATGCGAGCTGCCAATTTGGACCATCAAAATTCCAGTTTTCAGAAATTCCAACATTTTCATATCAACAAAAAAAGAAAGGTTTGTTTCAGAATTCTGAAGATAGTAGCTAAAGAGCATCAAAATTAATTCAAAGCCTTTTTTAATCTTATGAGGTTATTTGATGTCTTAGTTTAGTCATTTTAGTGTACAACTTATTTGGTGTTGAGATTTTTATCATATTTTTAACATTTTTTGAATCATACTACCTGCCACTTATGAGGTAGGGTGAAACAAACCTGAAAGGAATTAATGCTCCAGAGCACAAATTAGAATGCGCATTTTAATATACCCCATTGTAGTTTTATCTATGGTCTGCCATACAATAACTACACATGCAGCATACAGTATGCTGCAGTTTCATTATGATACATACTCTACACTAACAAATAAGTAATGATTAGTAAACACTTTATAAACGTTGAATAGATTATTTTGTAAGGATTCACAAATCAAAAAATGTTTCCATATAATTATTTTTGTTTGTTTATGAAAGTCCAGCCCTCTGTCAGTGTTCTGGAGATAGCATGGTAGAGCAAAGCTGCCGCTTGTGTTGACATCCATCGATAAGGCCTTCCTTACCCCTCATTCTTCTCCATTTCAATGTTTACCCAAAATGGATGTTCCATCTTTTCTTTGGGGCTTGAAGAGGATGAGGAGGATGGGATCCTATTTAGAGAGTTGTCAGGTGGGTGACAGGTGTCAGGCCTGGTGACTGCCGCCTGTCACGCGTCGTCTGGGTCGTTGACGGGCCGTCGCGGGCTTCGGGGAGGCTGCGGCCAAAAAAGCGCCTTTCGTTGTCCTCGACAGACAGCCGCTGGTATGAGCCGGGTGGTCACTGGCGGTGAGTGTAATTGATTTATTCTCTTCCACTCCCCTGCCACCCCTATCCTTCACCGGCGAGCCCTTTAAGAGGCCATGGAAACAGATTATTAAAAATGGGAACTGCAAAGTTTACAGCCAGAGGCCCCCACAGTGACAGATGGCCACAACCCACATTGTAGGGGATTAATGATGGTTTGAAATGCTGTGCTGCACATTTGAATGGTCCTCTGATGTAGTTTGGGAATTAATTCTGAATATGCTTGTCATAGGGGACGGACAAAGATATCACTCCAGTTGTGGAGAGAAGCACATTTAAAGATGGAGGTTCAGGTAGATGGAGATATTGATGGCTAGGTTAAAAAAAAAACTAATTTATTGGGTGCTACTGTAATGGACATACATATACTGACAATGAAAAATTCACACGACTCGGTGGCTTTTTAGCTTTGCGTAAATCTGTCAAAGGCGCGACCAGTGCATACCCCCAAGCCCTCCCCCACCGGAATTTCAATTCTAGAGGAGACAAATATTTTTAAAACATGTCATATTCAAATGAGCCTACCAATTTATCCATGCTCATGCTTGAATGGAAACAACTGCTTCATTACCTCGCCTTATCTAAAGTATTGCAGTCATGCAGACATTTTTAAATTGCAAATACAAATATACAAATGGCAATGTTGTAATGGTATGTATCTGAGAACAATGGTTTTGCCGAGGCATTTATTTAGAATATAAATCATGATGCTTAAACATCACTGTGGAGAAGAAAGGAAGTTAGTTCTTGTTAGCGCACTGCAGAAATTTCATACCTTGTAATTTTCACCCCAGGCTAGTCTTTGTCTCTGTGGTTGACGTAGTTTAGTTAAGTAGCAGTTAGTTGTGGCTGGTGGCTTTTAACTGACAGAAAATATGGATGAAATGGCATAGATCACTCACACACTTGCCAGTCTTTTCTCTATTTTGCTAAATCAGTGAATACATCTGAAAAGTCTGTTTTCTGGCGCGTGTTTCTGAGCTATATTACAGATTTAAGTGGTTTACTAACATTGAAACAGGCTGTTTTGCATTGCTTCTCATCTCGACACACCTGTTCGTTGCATCACATGAGGCCATTCAGAAAAAATAAAAATGGTGTTTGTCATAATTACAGGAACCTGCATTGGCTCGAACGGATCGTTAACACCTCTCCTGGCTCTCGCTCACGACAATGCAGCTAGATTAATCACTGAAATTAATTAATTGCTCTTCAGGCAGTTATCCACCTGGAAAATGAAGTGGCTGCCATTTCCTCCATTTCCTCTTTTTGAGCGTGATTTTTGTTAACAGTGTAGATGCTAGCGAAAGTGATTAAAATAGGGTGACTATTTTTTTACCCTTGTGCAAAGAACTCTAGAATGTTGCCATTCGCTTTTCTCCCTCCTTATGCTGAAAGGGAGCAGGTGTCATGACATTCCTCCAGTATATATTAGGAGGAAATGGTAAATTGGATCGGGCAGAATTGCATTTCCTGTGAATGTTTGGCCACACGGGAGCAGAACAGCTCTGTGTAATGCCCGGGAGTGGGGACTCCAGTTTATGACCACCGAGCCGAGCCCAAGCCTCAGGCTATGGAGCTGTAATGGTGCCGAGGCTGTGCAGAGTCACGCTCTCTCCAAATGCATCCTCCCCCCGACACACACGCTCCCAAACCCCCCACCCCTTCTCTGGACTCTCAGCAGTTTGATACTCTGCCCTGACACACTGATTTCCTTGATTTTAATGGCAGACTGTATGCATATGGGGGCATAATGGGGAATACAGATTGGCAGCAAGGGGTTCTAGACTGTCATTTAAATATACTTCTTTTATTCAACTATCTGTTTTTTTTGCTGAATAAAATGACACATTAAAGCAGCACTATGTAGTTTTTTCACTCTCAAATATATATTTCCAAGATCATTCTGGTGATACATCAATTCACAGTAGGTTGAATGACACTTTTGTCATGGCTCGATCGTGCCTACATCGCCTTCATTGGCATTATGTAACTTCGGGTTTCGGGTAGGAACCCAGGCCCAAAAAGAACTACAAACTACAAACTGCTTTACGGCATACGTACCACAATCCCCCTCCCCTACGTCTCTCAAGACCAGCGAGTGAATGAAGAATGAAGCAGAGTCAGAAGTGGTTGTAATGGCTGTCTGAAGCGGCGAGGAAACCGAAGAAGGCAAAGGTGTTGTCCCAGGAGAAATTTAAGAGAAAAAGAGAAAGCAATAAAATAAGATCCAGGACTAGGGTCAACATTGGACCGGCTTTCACTCACTGGCGAGAGCTGAAAGACTTGAGGATGAGGGATGTCCGACTGATGGCGACCTGGCATTGTTACTTTTGGACAAGTACATACAAATTGTTAGCTTAATCCTTCATTCTAGTTCTGGTTCTAGTGCGTTTGAACTTGCTTTGTGTCAGGCTGTGTCATTAAAATGCTCTAGTACCCCATTTATGCTCAGTCAAATAATCGTCTCCAGCGTTTCATCTAGCTAGCTGGTATCTGACATGCTAGCTAGTTGTCATGCTATCGTTAGCTGGCGAACATTTCTAAACTAGTCGTCAGTCAAAATGTGTGATCATAAACGTTGTAACGAGCATGGTAAACTGGTATGCGTGTGACTGAATGATACAAGTTCCCTGGAGTCAATGTGATGACGCGTATTTGCATGCAATCTTATGATATATAAGGATCTGGTGTTGTGCAGATTACTTGTGAGAGTGAGAGTGAGAATGAGAGTAGGAAAATGGTGGACCACTTGTTAGGCGTTACACATGGCTATC
This sequence comes from Gymnothorax javanicus, assembly GCA_029692085.1. Classification (NCBI taxonomy): domain Eukaryota; kingdom Metazoa; phylum Chordata; class Actinopteri; order Anguilliformes; family Muraenidae; genus Gymnothorax; species Gymnothorax javanicus. Next base: position 12,366,012 of record CM056208.1, on the reverse strand, counting down.
GAGTGTCTTAATAAAGTTACTGTCTAACTGCCCCCAAGTTCGAGTCCGTCTCCTTTATGTATATGGATCCGGTTGCCTACTCCGCATTCTTCTTCTCTCACCGGTGCAGGAGTGAGCCCTTCCTGGTCATTGGGATGCACCCCCCTCAGCCACAGACAAATTCGTCACAACCTTTACTTCAGTCCCGTATAGAGTACTAAAGGTAGAAAATTTGTCGTGTTTTTTTTCGGAAGGATAAGGTAATGATCTGAGTTGGCATGTACTCATATTGTTTCAGGGATTTTCCGTCAACTCCCTGCCGCCCTCTTGCTTTATTGCACAAGCTAATCGGTTCTGTGCATGACGACTTTGTGGTCGGATTCTGCAAAGGGACTGCCTATTTGAACAGCGACTCTGCATCTAAGTGACGTCCACTCACTCTTTAGCAGAGCAAAAATGTATTGCTGCCGGTTAGGGCTAGGATTAGTTTCAGCAGTGCATGTAAGCGACACCAACTTCCGTGTTAGGTTCCGTTCCTGACATTCAAAGTGCACGCATAAAATGCTATAAAGAGCCGTCCACACTGAGAAAGATAACTATAATGATAACCATAGCCATAACGATTTGAGCATCTACACTGATGAACGATATCGTTGTGTAAACATTGATTTTGTGCGTTCCAGCTGTGTCAGAGCCCTTTTTTCTCTGCGATGCCATGTTAAATGAACGCGAAGCCCTGTAAATTCTGACTGATTTCGATTGGTGGTCAGTTTTCCTAACGTGCATTAAACCGCTCTGAAAGTGACCGCAACAATGTCTTTTGCCATGATCATTGTCGTTATAGTTGTAGTGTGGACTTCGCCACCTACGTGAGTTAGACCGATTTTTAAGTGTCCCATACCTGGTATGAAGACATGGTTGATCGGAGCGCACATTACATGTCCTGCTTCAATTTCAGTTTTTTTTTTTTTTTCAGAAAGTTTGCTGGTGTAGTTGGCTTGTCAACAAATGCAAGTGTAGACAGATTTTACAGCAGTTTATTACAGACAATACCGTTTATCAACTGCAGGGAGACACCTCGAGCGAATCCGGCGAAAACTACATAGTGCGGCTTTAATACAGCCAGCAAACATCCAAAAGGAAAAAATAAGGAATTCTGCTGAGAGATAGTGTATTAATTCTCAAGTGCCTTTAATATTTATGTAACTTTTTTGCACAGACACACTGACCATACAATTTTATATTCAATTCCGTGCCTCTTCCTCCACAGTGAAGGATTGCATGCAGTATATTTCATGCCACAGCAAGTGAGCTGATCGCTGACTCAATTAAAAGAAGAAAAAAACTGAAAAACTTAATATAATCTTCATTTCCCAAGGAGAAATGTCTTGAGCAACAACATGGTGCTTGTTTGTGAGGAACAGAACTGAAATGGAAAAATAGCCAGTAGTAGTTCAGTCCCTGTGCACTACATTTCCCATGTACTTCTGCAGCCTGTTTCAGTCTCTTAGGAACAGTCAGTGAAGTGTGAATTGCGTCAACCCCAACCCTGTCTCAAAAGCCTCCTTCAGTTCCTCCTCAAAGGTGTTTTTACCTTCATCTGCAGTGAGAACAGATCTCGGTTTACCCTCAGAATCCATATCACATGGTTCCAGATGCATTAACTACATATCACAACACCAGATGGCTTTCATCACACCCAGTGTTCAATCACCTGTTCAGCATTAAGGCAGACTGTATAGTTTTATTTTGTAAATGTAAATTCCACTTAGATTTGGGCAATAGCTAATAACATGCAAGCTATTCTGATAAATATCTCATTATTACTTGATATTTCAGCCATCAGGGTCCAACCCTCCTGGCAAAAACTGAAGCGATATGTAGGTAGTGCTGTGTGGACTACAAATATAGCACAGGGCAATACAGGGAAGACAGAAATGGGATTTGAGGAGTGGCGAATTAGCAAATACAACAGACTGCAGGTGCCTTTGGTGCAGAGGTGAACATGTGTGAGATACAACCCTGTACGCCCCCCCAAAAAAAAGAGGACGAGGCAGAGGCAGTAGGAATAAGTGGGGGTGAGGAAATGGAAGGTAATGTTGAGGAAAAAGGCGAGGACGCATGATGATAAGGATGCATTGGGGCATATGATCAATTTAGGCATGGAAAGAATATCAGCGTCATCTATTACAATAGATGATTCTGGGCACCTTGAGCCGAAGAAATAAATACACTGCTGTCATATCCAGCGAGATATCTTTTTTATGTTAATAGCTCCACAAATTTCCCACAAATGGATTCGCATATTCATGGCCCTCACAAAGACAATGTGTGACGCGAGAGAGAAACAGCATATTAATGCTAAATTTGACTGCTGAACGTTTTCAGGATGGTTACCATTATTTTCCCCTTATTATGTGTTCATCATCAATTAAGGTTATAATTTTTATGATAAAACACCAAGAAAAAGGTTTTTGTCTTAGTTCCCCAGACAAGGGCTTTCAGTGAGAGAGGTACCTTGATTAATTTTTCAATTAATATGTAGATCATGCACTGAAACCCACGCAACTCATAATACTTCAACACCGAGCCAGAAAAAAATTAGTGACTAAAGTTAATGTATAAAATTACATTCTTTTATAAACTATATTATTATTTCATTTCATATTGTATAACACTTTAATTCTACAGTAATATTAAAAATTTTCTTAGCAACAGAAGAGAATATTGGGTTGAGGTTAGGCCACAGTCCAGAGAGATCAGGGCAGCTGTCCGAATACTGTGGCCAGTCCAGTCTTTAGGTTGTAATTAAAATAGTGCTGGTTCTTTCCTGAAGGCATTGACATCTTTCCTTGTCATTTTGGTGCTTATAATTGTGAATAGGACTGAGTTTAAAGAAAAAAAAAAAAAACCTAGGACTGAGTTTAAAAAAAAAAAAAAAAACAATGATAATTTCATTGACAGATTAACACGTTGACTGCCAACTACGAGAACGAGATAACTCGTAATGGCGGGTCAGGGCCGGCGCTAGACTTGAAAATTGGAAATTATCCATCCCTTTATTGAAAACAATTAGTCCTGGCTAATTCTAGATGGTTTCCTTTATAAACCGTTTTCCAATTCAAGAATAATCAAGTGGCAATTGAAGACCACGGCTTCTCTCCCCCATGCGATCTAACAGCAAATAATGGGCTACATTCAGTAGAAAAATAATTAAATTATAATTAGGTCTATGCACTACTCACAACGTTAATTTTTTTTCCAGCGAGGCGGCATTTCAGAACTCATTTGCGAATGAAGGTAATTACGGCAAGTACCTACACCTGTTTTTGCACCACCGTCACGCAAAAAAATAGACAGCTGTCAGACTGGAAAATGTAAACGGATCTAAACCACGTATACTTGTCACCAGAATTACCTTCATTCGCTGAAGAGTTCTGAAATGCCGCTCTCGCTGGAAAAAAAATTAACGTTGCTGAGTGCCAGTGCATAGACCTAATTATAATTTAATTATTTTCTCTACTGAATGTAGCCCATTATTTGCTGTTAGATCGCATGGGGGAGAGAAGCCGTGTCTTCAATTGCCACTTGATTATTCTTGAATTGGAAAACGTGTTTATAAAGGGAAACCATCTAGAATTAGCCAGGACTAATTGTTTTCAATAAAGGGATGGATAATTTCCACCGAATTTTCAAGTCTAGCGCCGGCCCTGACCCGCCATTACGAGTTATCTCGTAGTTGGCAGTCAACGTGTTAAATATAAAACATGACCAAGGATTCTTCAGGGATCCCTCCACAGCAGGGGTCTCCAATCGTGTAGGGCCAGCGTGGGTGCAGGCTTTTATTGAAAACAATCACTTATGCATCTGATGCTACTAATCAAGTCTTGGGGCTGATTAGTGGTATCAAATGTGCGACTGATTGATTTGAATAGAAGCCTGCATCCACACCAGCCCTTTCTGGATGAGCTTGAGAACTCCTGATCTCCGAAGCTGCCCTCTGCCCTCAACTCATTCCAGCTCAGTTCTCATTCCTTAGCACCTCCTTGAACATGAAGCAAATTTGATGCTGAATTTTCCAGGATTGTGTACGACTGACATTTCAAGCAAAATATTGAAGGGGAACTGAATCAAAAATGGAAGCATGCAATGACATGGTGGTCATTATCCAAAAGTAATTGTATACCTAAATGGTTCATGTCGGGTTGTTAACCACTTAAATGTGCAATTATTTTTGTTTAATGACCGGCATGGAGTTGTTTATAGCACTTATACCACGGTTACTGCATACATATGGGGCTTTGAAACAGCTGAAATTTCTGCTGCTATTTATGTACAATAGTGCGGCCGTTATATTTCATTTTGTTGCTATGCAAATGCTCTGGTCATCATAGTTCCACTCACACAGTCGTTTTCATGTTGTGCCTCCAAATAGATTCTGCTTGGCAGGAATCTATTTGGAAAACTGTTGATTTATAGATCACTGCTATACAAGTAAAATAAACCCATACCAGTCACTGCTAGCAAGACTTAATGGTAGTGCCCTCGTCCTTGTGCCCTAAATGGCAAACTTCACTCACAGCTTTCTCCCTTCAGAGACGCTTTGGCTCTGTTTAGTACTGGACCTGAATAACACTGGCAGTGCATAAGTAATTTAAAGTACACTCCTGTTTTTGTTTCAGTACCCCTTTAACTGTGTACAAATACTTTTTTTTTTCCTTCTGTGTAGGTAGTTTTAAGTCCAAGCAGCTTTCTATTTGAGGATACAAAATGCAGTACAGTGTCATTAAACTGAAGATGTTCCAGAATTGATGGTGAAGCTTTTGGTGACAGTTTTATCAGGGAGTATTATTGTATTAAAGGACGTTGGCATTGTGGAGCCTGTCTCTCGTTGTTTTTGTGGATTATCAGTATTCAGCAAACACAGCTGTCTTTGCACAAGGCCCTCTGCTCTAAATGAAAATGAGACTGAGCAGATCACGCTGAAGATATTGACTTGGCCAACATTTTATCAAAATATTTTCATAACACTAAGAATTAGAGGTCAAGATTGTTGAAGCTACCTGTTGCTACTACTTAGCAACACTGTTCTTCCTGGTCTGTCCTTGACAGTCTCTGCTCTCTTATTCCTAAACTCATGCAGGGCTTTCCAGGCATCCTTTGCAAACAGTACTGTATTCCAGAATGAAAATGTAGCATTACTTGTTCAGTCAGTGGACTTATCCATTTCTCCTCTCACATTTTCTGGTGCAGTGGTTCCTTAAACTTAATCCTCAGGACCTGCAGGTTTGACTGATTATAATTTGCTTTGTCTTTGAATTCTTAATTACCTAACAAATGGTTTGTTTTAGTGACCACGTGTCCACAGTTATAAGCCAGTGGATTCTTCAAGCTCAATTTTCCCTATTTTTATGCAATAAAAAGTCATTTGCAATATATCAATTTGAATAGGGTGCTCTTTGGGACATGAATAGCAACGTGTGACATAATACGGCTGTGACGTCCTGGCGCCCAAAGATGTTAAAAGGGCGCCAGGAGAGTAATGGAAAAGGAGGACCCAAATGCAGGAACATGATTTTATTAAATAAATCAAGAGTACAAATAACACAAACACAAAACTAAAAGGGGATAACAAGAAGGGAGTGCTCATAACTTAAGTGTCACAATCTAAGGCTACCTGCCAGTGAAGGGGAAAACTGAAGTTTAAATTCAGTACTGGAATGATACTTAACTGATGAAAAGCAGGTGCACTAATTCAGGGAGCTCTGGGAGGGTAATTGGGTAATTGAATGAAGGCAGGTGGCCAAAAGTTAATTTAAAGTTAATTTAGAGGGTGGCCCAATTAAGATTGTATAGCAAGTCATTAAAGGCTTTGCAATTCGTTCGCCTCATAGCAGAATTGCCTCATTTTTTAAGGTTAATTTATTTATTTATTTATTTATTTATTAAGTTAATGGATTAAAAAAAAATTAAGGTTTTGAGAAAAAAAGGAAAAAAACATTTTTTTCGCCAACACCAAAGAATAGGCAGCCGATATCTCAATTTGGCAAAAATATGACCTAGGCAATTATGCTATGAGGCTAATGAATTGTGGTTGGAACTAAAAATAGTGACCATTGTTCTTGCATAACTGCTAAAGGCCTGCTATATCAAAGGTAATATGTCCAGGCCAAATGGTTTTCACCTTCACATCTCAACTCTCTCTCCACATATCTTTCACTTCTCAACCATCCCTCCCCCTGCAGATGAGTGGGGTGAGAGATAAACAGTCACATGGTTAAGATCTTTCACTGTTTATAACTCCAAAACCAGGGGCATTACCTCAAAAATAGAGATAAAATAAAAATAAATGTCCTGTTTGTATGTGGTCAGAGTCACAATACAGTATATGGAGGTAAAAGTTTCATATTTCATCCTCAAAGGTGAAAAATATCCTTTCACTTGTTTGCTTCAACATCATTGTAGAATTGTGTAAGCAGCTACTAGGTTTCTGGATAAATAGAATTAAGCACTTTTAGTACTTTTTTTGAAATCATTTATTTAAAGGCAGACCGGCAAACATTGAGTTTGGTGACATGGCTCTGCTGTGGAAGATTTCCGTCCGTTCAGGCGTGGAACATCCATCCATCTACCGGTACATGTAATCAAATGAACATGATGGACAAGGGTCGCTTAATGATGTTGCCAAGTGTCAGTGCTGTCGGATTATCTTAGCATTACAGTTGTTTTTTCCGAAGTCCTGATGAATTCTCCTTAACATTTTTCTTTCATACCGTGACATTTTCAAGGAAAAGGAAAAGTGGTTAAGGATTTGAGAATTAGAGAATTAGAATGAGAGAATTAGAGAATTTTTTTGACGTATTCGACTGCAGCTCTTCTTTCCTTTCTCAGCATCAAGTTATTTCTAAGTTGCCCTCTGCATGTAAGACTCTTGAGAAATTTATTGCTCAGCCGCTTCCAGAGTCAGAGAGTTCTTTTGGTTGCTCATTGTTTTAAATATTTATTTCTGTGAAGCACTTTTTGTGTTTGGTTAGGATAAATGCTATGTAAATACAGAAATGTTGTTATCCATCCATTTATTATCTATATAGTTTCTTACTCATTAGGGTCGCGGTGGAGCTGGAGCCTATCCCTGCTGATTTTTGGTGAAAGGCTGGGACACACCCTAGACAGCTCAATCCAATCCTTCTCATGGCGTACGTATCATTCACACACCATTCACTCATAGACTCATACCTATGGGCAAGTCAGTGTCTCAAATTAACCCAGCATGCATGTCATTGGACTGTGGTGGGAAACTGGAGTCCTCCGAAGAAACCCATGCAAATTTAGGGAGAACATGCTAAGTCCACACAGAAAGGCGCCAAGACCTACTTACTGTGAGACCACAGTGCTACCCATATGACATATGGTTGACTTCTGTCCCAAGCTTTATGAAAACATATCAAACAGCTTTCAAGTCACACCTTAGACAAAAACATTCACGGACAGACAGATGAACATAGCAACAGCAATATCCGTCCGCATTGTACGCCGGGGATAAATAATGAATCATAGTAATTGGAAAAATGGGTCGAGGCTGGGAACGGAATAAATAACAGAGAAGCCGTGTAATGATCACTTTCCACGATGAGCGCCCAGACTCATCAGTTAAAATTAATGTTAAGCTGGTTTAGATATAACAGTATTTTTTGGCTGGTACTGCATGGAGTAATTAAAATGTCTATGTGGGTTTCTATAGAGCCATTTCAATGGTGATTGGCAATTCACCAAAAACACACATTGTTGTTTTTATCTTATTCCCAGTTGCTTCAGTTAGACAAGAACAGCATTTGTTCTTTAATAGGCAGCTTGAAACCTATTGGTAATGACTGCAGCACATGAGAACAATATTAATGTTGCATGAGAGAAAAATATGTGTCCTCAATTTAAACATGGCATAATTGTTCCTAGATGGAGAGTTAATGATTATTTAATAAGGAAGAGTTTATCTCATTTTGGCTCAGATTTCACAAAGAATCATTATTGCCTGTGGTGCATCATTCAAATGGCAATACGTAATTTCCTTTTGGACAATTTCACAAAAATTTGTGCACCAGCCTCAAAATCTGTTCTATTGTTAGAGTAATTTAATTGTTTTGAAAGTAATACAATAAGCCTGATGCTGAAATTTTGTTCAATTTTTTAAAACTTTCAGTCCCAGAATCGTGGCTCTGATAATTAGCAACAGCTGTAGTTTGGTGCACCTAAAATTTGTTTCTATCTGGACCACTTTTGCCGGAATGAGATTTTATAAACAGAAAGGAAACATATTTGTGGCTTGGCTCTGTTTTGCAATCCCTACCCCACCATCTACTCAAGCATACAAGGATAAGGTACAGAGGCCAGCCACTGAACTCCCAAAAGGGGGTACACAGAAGAAATCCAGCAGCAATGCAATTTATAATTTTTTTGGGAATTTTTCCTTTATTTGACAGTTGTACAGTGTAGAGAGACAGGAAGGTTGGGGAGAAGAATGGGGGAAGACATGCAGCAAATGACCTGAGCCGGAATCGAACCCAGGTCGCTGCGGGAAGGACACAGCCTTTATGGTACGCGCGCTTAGACCGATGAGCCACCGGGGCACCCCAGCAATTTATAATTAAAAAATTATACAAGATAAACTGACAAGATTGACACTAGGGAGGAGACCAGAGTAGCTGAGGGAAAACAATGGAGGCATGAGGAGAACATGCAAAACTCTCAACAGAAACACTGCAATCGATCTGCACCCCAGATCTTCTTACTGTGAGGTGATATGCCTCAACTAGAACGCAAATGGCACTCCACTAAACTCCAGGTATTCCATTGTGCTTGGTAAGAGAGCCTTATTGCGTACAAGCATGCTCTGTCTGGTGCTAGGCCTTCTTATTTTGCAAATCTTATACAGGAAAATAAAAATAACCCTCAATTCTTGTTCAAAACAGTGGCCAAATTAACGAACAACCATGCTGCAAGTACCCCTCAAATTCCAGCCTCCTGCAGCAGTGATGATTTTTTAAAATTCTTTAGTGGCAAAATAATTGGAATTAGAGAAAATATCATTGCTTCCCTAGCAGTTGGTGAAGGCCTTAACATAAAACCTCATGCTATGCATATAAACCAATTTGATTCATTCTCTCCCTTATCCCTGAGCGAACTTGCCAAATTAGTCACTACTTCCAAGTCAACAACTTGTCTCTTAGATCCCATCCCAAGTAAGTTATTGATGGAACTCCTGCCCATTTTTGGCAGTCCAATTCTGCACATAATCAATTCTTCCCTGATTTCAGGTTCGGTTCCGACTTCATTTAAGATGGCTGAAATTAAGCCTCTACTCAAAAAACCAAATTTAGATCCAAAAGTTTTGGCTAATTATAGGCTGATCTCAAACCTTCCATTTTTATCCAAGATCCTTGAGAAATGTGTTGCCCAACAGCTTACTTTCTTCCTGCAAGTGAATAAGGTACATGAGAGGTTTCAGTCTGGCTTTAGAAAACATCATAGCACTGAAACAGCCCTCACTGCAGTAATGAATGATCTACTTCTGTCCATGGACTGTGGCCGCATCTCTGTCCTTGTCCAACTTGATCTAAGTGCTGCCTTCGAAAAGATAGACCATCATATTCTTCTTTACAGGCTTGAAAATCTGGTCGGTATTTCTGGTCTCGCCCTTTCATGGTATAAGTCTTATCTTTCTGACAGATGTCAGTTTGTTAGAGTAAATGGTAATTGCTCTGAGCATTCCAAGGTAAATTTTGGAATACCTCAAGGATCTGTTCTAGGCTCTCTGCTGTTTTCCTTATACATGCTTCCCCTTGGAAACATCATAAGTAGATATGATGTGAAGTACCACTGTTATGCAGATGACACAGAGCTTCATATATCTTTTAAGCCAGGTGAAATTGATCCACTAACTAGATTAGCCCTCTGTTAACCAAGTACCTTTCCAACTGTGTAAAAATCATTTCCCTAGGCAAATATGTTGATTATGGGCCAATATTTGAAAAATGGAAAAAAAAAAAAAATTCAACCCTTTGGCCCACCTTTCCAAAATGTAGCAGATCTGCTACATTGGGTAATAATGCGAATGGAAAAATTAAAGTGACGGACCATTCAAGTTATTCTCAAATGTTTATTTGGCAATAAGAAACAAAACCAGCAGGGTGTCCAGGCTGTTAACCCTTTCACTTTATGTAGCAGATATGCTACGGTGGTTAATAGAGGGTTAGACATGTGTCTTAAAGCTGTTAAAGCATGGATGACACAGAATTTTCTCTCTTTAAATCCAGATAAGACTGAAATATTGGTAATTGGTCCCAAATCGCTCAGAGACATATTCCTCAAGTTTTCACTCGACGTTGATGGACTCCCAGTTTCTGCCAAAACAGTTGTCAAAAACCTTGGTGTCACCCTCGATTCAGAACTCTCTCTCCACTGTCATATTAATAACATTATAAAAGTGGCTTTCTTCCATCTTAGAAACATATCTAAACTGAGAAAAATGTTGTCTCTTCAGGACGCCAAAAAAATGGTTCATGCATTTGTCTCCTCTCAGCTGGATTACTGTAACGTTTTACTGTCAGGCTGCACCAGTTCTACCCTGAATCGCCTTCAAATAGTGCAGAATGCTGCTGCTAGGGTTCTGACCAGGACAAAGAAATATGACCACATTAGCCCAGTACTCAAAAATCTTCACTGGCTGCCTGTCAAATTTAGAATTGAATATAAACTTCTACTGCTTACCTACAAAGCCTTAAATGATTTGGCCCCAGAATATCTTAGTGCACTTCTCATTCCTTACTCCCCTCCAAGATTACTTCGTTCACAAGGTGCTGGATATTTGAAAATTCCAAATATATCCAGAGTTACATTTGGAGGCAGAGCATTCTCTTACAAAGCCCCAATCTTGTGGAACAATCTCCCAACAAACATTCGGGCCTCAGACACACTCTCTGTCTTCAAGAGTAGGCTAAAAACTTACCTTTTTAGTCAAGCCTATGATTAGTTCATGATTAGTTATGTATAAACATTTATTTGGCTCTGGTGGGACTGATTACAACCTAGTTTTATGATGGGTTCACAATATATTGGAAGCCAGAAGTAAGTAAATCTATGTGGAACCGGTATACTAATTTCTCACTGTAAAGCGTCTTTGTGACAGTCTCTGTGAAAAGCGCTATACAAATAAATTGAATTGAATTGGAAAAATATGCGTTGTAGCTCTGCCTATCACACCCCTATGCTGCCCAATGAGGATAGTCTAATATAGAAATGAGGGAGGAGTTTGCGTGGTGGAGGTAATTTAGATTTGTAGCAGCAAACATGCTCATGGAAGAGCTGGTTTAGTGCAGCGTGGAGCAGCTTGCATGCAGGAAGAAGCAAACAAATGTATAGAGGGAAGCCATGTGGACAGGACTGTCAGTTATGGGAGTGGTCTGATTAGTTCCGTTACACAACAGAGCATCCCTGACGCAGCTGGAGCGATTGACTTTTGTGGTCTGACAAAGCCATACAATGCCCCATTTGTTTCAGATTGATACACTACATATGCAAGGCAATTTTCATACGAGAAAATGAATATTTATGCCATGGGCATGTATTTTTAAGCCATTCCTCATTGTTTACTTATAAGAAATTGGGTCTAAAAAAAATCTTTGGTGAATGGACCAAAGACCTTTCACTGACCACCCATCGTTGCCCCTTGGGTTAATGAACCCTTGTATTGAGTGGATGGGTCTCATGGTCCAATTCCAAATCCAGGCCATGACTAGGCTGACTGTGGCACGGAGTGAAGCACATAGTCTACCAGTGCCCTTTGAAATATCCATATCATTTTCCTAAGTTTCAGGTTATTCATTAAGGCATATGGCGGCAGTGGTAAGTAAGAAACCAAGTAAGTAAATAGTAAATAAATTAATGTCTGTTTGCTGCCTGACACTTGGTAAACACTATGGAATATGGATTTTTATAAGTATACAGTATATACCTTTTTTTTATTTTTATCTCTGCTAATTAGCCATCAGATTCTGTTGCTTCAATTTTTGAAATGGCTCTTGTTGAATATTCATTTCACCGGTAAGCTTCACCAGGCTTTTATCTTTCATCTCAGTCATCTGATTTTGCAATTTTGTAAATGAGCGCCCACATTCAAAGCAAAGCCTAAAAATCTGAAAGTCAATTTTCCGCAGTTATTTCAATAGCTTCCCTCTCCCTTTGAACAGAAGATAATACATGCCTTCAATTTCCTTTCAAATTAAAGTGTTTATCACTGCTTAGTTCACCAACATGGCTTCCTTTGCTTTGCAAGGGCTGATGAATTTTCATGAAGGGCAAACATTATACTTTTTGAAAAAATAAAATAAATAAATAACATTACCCACTGCTGCTATCTTTGGAAAAGGAATTAATTTTTCCAATTTGTTTGCCTTGTCAGAACAAGCTTCTGGCAAGGGTCATATGTTAGAAAGGGTCCTGAAGCTTCAATCTTTCCTTTCCAATAGTGTAGCTTTCATAATCAGAGTAGATGTGTAACTTGAATATGAAAGATATATTAGTGAGTTCCCAGAGGATGAACATTTGCAGAGTTCAAGACCCCTTGGAGGACGTCCTGGATTCCTTGAAGACAAGGTGGAAAGATAGAGGAACTGAAAGAGAAATGAAATATCTGTAGGGGACATAGTTTTTCTTGGTGTTAGATCATTTCCACTGCAATAATGTCTTCAAACAAAGTGTGTTCAAGGGGCATGCTTATCTTTAAAATGGCTTTCAAGCATTTGTTGTCAAAGATGAATGTCAATTTTTTTCCCCAGAGATTTGTTAATTCAACTTTTGGTATTGTCTCCTGTGTATTTTTCATTTAGTCATTTGCTCATTTTACTTATTTACAAGTCAACAGGGAAACAAGCGCTGTGGATACCCAGGTGTACAGTGAGTGCATCTTTAGTCTGACTGTGTCTGTTAGTGTAATCCAAGAAAAACAATGTGAACTGGAAAGAATGGGTTGCTTTTGAACACTGTTTCTCCCTCAATTTTACAGTCATTGCACACACTTTCTTCCCATTTCATTTTCAATTTAGGTCTCTTTTATGAATATAACAACCCTTTGAACCAGCAATGTCTGCCACAGATAGGAGTATGCAAACAAACAATGGAAGTTACTGTGATCTAAATAAAATGAACTCAATGCTTAAGAGGGTTTTTAAAATAAAATTAAATAAACTTCATGAATATGATCTAGTGTCAGGCTCTTCATCATCATGGAAGTCGGGCAAATAATCTATTTTAATGTTCTAAACAAAACTTTTCAATTTGGAGTAAGGAATAACCAGTTAATGTATTTTTTTGAAAGAGCATCATAAAAAATCCTAATAAACTAAGAAATATGTCTGTAAAGCACTTTTCAAGCAAGCCAATGAATGAGCTGGCAGTACCAACTTTAAGCTGTCATATCTGATAAATCTGAAGAGCTATCAGTTCTAAACCAAACAGACTGATCTAATTTCGTGCTGTAAACTTAATGTCAGAATAGTTTTGTTTCTGAAAGTATAATTTAATCAGGCCTTTCTCATCAATAAGCAATTTCTATCCTGCAGTACATGACACTTTCAAAATATATTAATTCAGTTTGAAACCAACCGTGCTCTTTCTGACCCAATTGAGAATTTGGAAGGAATTGGATATTTTTTTGAAAGAGAAGAAAAATTAACTCTGTGAACAAAAAAAAAAAAAAAAAAACAAAAAAAAGGAGACTCAACTTAAAAAAGTAAGGCAACCACTGCACTGCATTTTTGAGTTAGATGGACTTCAAGGTCCGAGTTCTTTCAAAAATTAGTATGAGCAAACTCAAACTCAAAAATAATGAGTAGGTGGTTGTCTTATTTTTTAAGTTTTGTTTATTTATTTATTTATTTTTTACAGTGAATCAACTGAAGTCACATGATTAATAGTAACTTTACCTTTAAATTTTTATAATAGACACGAGACTTCACATGTCATACACAGTGATTTTGTGAAGCCAAAAAAGCTAAAGCACATAATTAGCCATTTTTCCTCAGAACAATCTCTTGAACTTGATATGGTTCTGCTGGGATGACATAGAGGTGCTTTTCCTTTGTGAGTGTAGCAGAAAACAGAAACGATTGTTTTAAGAGTGCCAGGGGGAATCATTTTTAAACCCTGAACAAAAATATAAGCACAGTGCATGCTAATTTTAAAGCTCTTGTGGATTTCAAATGTGATAAATGTAAATAAATTCATCTCAGATAGATTGACTAAGCACTTATCTATTGAGTTTATGTGATTGGAAATACAGCTATACATTTATTGGTCAAAGATGAAGCAAAAATAGAAGGTACCATGTAATGAACAGAAAATCAATGAGTATCTGTTCTGACCACCATTTATCAAATGCAATGCAATGTATCTCCTTTACACAGAGTTGATGAGATTGTTGGCTGCAGCCAGTGGAATGTTGTTCTTCTCTGTAATCACTGTATGAAGTTGTTGGATATTTATAGGGAATGAAGAACGCTGTTGTATGCTGGTCCAAAGAATTTCAAACATGCTCAATGAGTTACACATCTAGTTAGCATGCAGGTTATGGAAGACCTGGTGCATTTTCAGCTCTGGGGAATTGTGTACGGATACTTTCACTATGGGGCCATGCATTGTCATGCTGAAGCTTGAACTAATGAATGTTGCTGGTACAACAATGAACCTAAGTATCTCATTGTGGTATCTCTGTGCAAATTGGCATGGATGAAATTCACCTCTGTTTGCCAGTAGGATCTGCCTGGCCATACCAACACCCAACCACGATGGGACACTGATTGTTCACAAGACTGACATCAGCAAACGTCTCACCCGTGGGATGCCATACATACCGGAAATCAGCATGCCAGTGGCCATTGAAGACATGCTCTTGCCCACTCATGTTTATTGTGACATCAAAATGCAGTCAAATCAAGATTCCAGTGAGGACATTGAGCTTCCTGATAGGCTTCTCAATAGATCACGAACAATTGCAGCCTTTTTCTTAGGTCCAGTATTATGAATCAAAGAACATTTCAATCTGTCAATGAGATATATTGATGACTGTTTTTGGATTCATTGTTTTGATAAAATGTATATGTGAGAAGTCAAATGCAAGTATCCTTCTGGCTCTTTTTGAAGCAAAATAAAATAAAGAATAAAAAATTTATCAAAACCAGAATTTTTGATAAACCTATGAGTAGTTTTGAGTAGTACCTATGAGTAGTTTTGAGGGTCTGTGTCTGCTTGTCATGCAATATCTGCAGTGATGCTCCGGAAACAGCGCTCTCTGGCGAATTCAGTCTCTTCTGAGGACTCGTGGAAGGAGAACTAATCATCAGTCATTCCAAAATTACAGCAGCGACCTCTGGCTGGGAGGATGGTCCGCAGAATTTGGAGCAACATTGGACCTGTAACTGGAGCAGGCCAGTCTGGAGCACAGGTGATAAAATCAACTTCGGACTCATCATGTCTCTTTTGAATTGGGTCTGATATGAAGTCAGTGTAGTCGTGAACATTGGAGCTGAGGAGTTTGAAACCAGATGGACACGACGCCACAGGTAGGAGGCTGTAAATGTTAGTGATGCAGTGTTTGGGACTACAGGACTTTCTAGCCTGAGAAGAACACTGCTTTGGTAGAACTGCTGCTGTAAACAAGTACGGTGACTACCAGCATAAGACTGAGTATCCTGTATATTGTAGAAACCTGAAGTACAGACATGCCCTCAGAGGTATGATGGGGTATATAGGCAGAAACCTCACCAATAATTAGAGTGACTGGGAAATTTATATTGATAGTACAATGCAAACTCTGAAAAAGTTGGCATATCATGAAAAATGCTTTTGAAATTTAAAAAGACTGCCTTGAAAAGTCCATTTACCTTCTACTATGTTGAAATCCGGACAACACATTATTTGATGTTCTAACATATGAGTTCAATCACTTATTGAAAATATACAATGTGATGCTTGCAATGAAGTGAAAAAAGTTGGCATAGTTGACTGCTTATATCTGTCTAAAATCATCTTCTATTTGCACTCATTAAAAGGTTTGGGCAGTGAAGAAACCAGTTAGTTAATGAACTCTGGACAATCCCAAAGTGGAGGAGAGTATTCGGTGGAACGATGGATAGGGTGAGGCGATGTTGTATGGGCTTAGTTTGTGATTGTGCGAACATTGGGAGCCCCAGGTGGTGAGACTCAGGGTGGGGCTTGCGTCTCTCGTCGGAGTCCATGTAGGCTCCTAAGCCCCCAAAAGGTGTTAATGAATCGACAATAGATGGGCTCTACATACGTCGTCAAAATAATTGCGAATATAGCTTGCGTTAGAGTTTGACGTCCAGCGGCCGAGGATTTTAATCAGGTGGTCTGGCCCTCCTCGCTTGGATGCTGTGGCGGCGGCGCCGATGCGAAATTATGCCCGGGGAAGTATTTGGGCGAAATATTGGATATAATTCAATTCAATTCCGTTTATTTGTATAGCGCTTTTCGCGGATTGATTGTCACAAAGACGCTTTACATTAAGAGATTAAATAAATGAAAGGGCACTGCCCAGCTTAATCCCCACTAAAGCAAATTAGGCAAAACTCCCAGTAGGGAGAAAAATCCTCGAACAGTGGCGAGATAAAACTCCCCTGTGGGAAGAAATCTCAGGAGGAACCCGGCTATAGTGGGGAAGCCCATCCTCCACTGGCTTGCTAATTAATAGTAAAATAAAGTAATAATGGGATAAATGGCAATAGAGTTAACTCCAGAAAGTGGCATGTCAAAGATGGTGCAAATCTAATTCGAACGTGGTGTTGGTCGTGAATAACAGGTCTTGGAGACGAACGTGGTTATTGTATCTTGGGGTGACGTAGTTTGATTTTGGCTCGGACGGACTGAGGGCAGAGTCTAAGCGGAATAAGAATATAGGCTAAGAAATGCCAAACTGATCCGTTTAACTACTCTTTATCTTGAATTCATGATTCAGTTGGTGGAGTAGGATGAGATGTCGTCCAGGCTGGCGTGGCGAGGGGGATTATAATTAGTGGAGAGCGGAGCGAACTCAGAGCATCTCAAAAACAGAAGAAGGCCAGTAGGAACATGGCTTCTAGAGTGGAATCTGTGGGAGGAGAGTGGTACCCTGAGTGCAGCGTCTGGATGCAGCGAGAGGGAGGTCTGCCGTTAGGGGTAAACGTTTGGCTGGAGCGAGAGGTTCTCGTTTACGTAAACCTTTAGTACTGACTGCATGTGAATGTGGGAAATGGACGAGTGCGGATAACCAGCGGCCGGTTTGACGAAGAGGTTGATGCCGCTAAGATAGACTTGTATTGAGGCCGTTCGAACGTGGTGTACGGAGTGGATGTACGAAATGAAGCTCATGATAGGAACGACGTCGAGGGAATCGAAAATCTTGGGGCTACTTTTGCGTCAGAAAGTGAGACGAACGGCGAGGTAGTAACGCCCCTTCCAGGAAACGCCAAAAAAAAATCCCCAAAAAGGTGGGTCGAGTGGGGCGACCTTAAAAGCGTTTGTGATATCGGCTTTAGCCAACCAGGTGCCGCGACCGGCGAGGCGGATGAGTGGTGAGGCGAAGGAGAGTCAGTAAAGGGTTAACCACTTTTGAAACTTCTCGCAAACCGCGCTTTGTGTCCCCGGTTCAAAATGTTTTCCGCTTGCTTCTGCTTCTTCTGGTTTTGCCTGCTTCAACTACTTCCCTCAGTATTTTTTTTCTTCTACCGCCCCCTGTCTTTGCGGCGAATACTGCAACGGAGAATATGCGAAGTATAAATGCCTCCGCGTACTCTGTTGGGGTGCGCGCGCAATCCGCGAATGGAGCCAGGAAAAGGTATAACTGAGACTTAAGGTGGATATGCGTGCAGTATCCGTGGATGTTTGTCGACAAGGCAAAGTGCACCCATAGCCAAAGCGCTAGAGAGCTGCGCCACTGCGAGTGGCCGTGAGGTGGATACGCGTAGTATCCGTGAATGTTTGCCGACGAGGCTAAGTGTACCGAGAACAGAAGCGCTAGCGAGGTGCTAGTGAGCTACGCCACTGCGAGTGGCCGTGGGTTGGATACACGAAGTATCCGTGAATGTTTGCCGACAAGGCAAAGTGTACCGAGAACTGAAGCACTAGCGCGGCGCTTGTTTGGGCTGTACGGGGTCGATGATGGTTTCGATTTTTTTTTTTTACTAAAATATGACTGCAGAAGTAGGGGCGACAAGTAAGTGGTACGGTAAAGGCCCGTACTGTCGTAGCCTACGGCGAGATGGAGAACGAGTGTATCGTAATCGTCAAGTTCTCTCCTCCGATGAGGAAAATACTGGCGGATTGAGCAAACTCGGTTCGCGTGAGCTTTTTGGCTATGAGAGGCGTATGGGTAGTAGGGAGGTGGCTAGTATGTGCTGAAACGGAGGTGAGGGGAAACTGCGAGTGGCCGAAGTAGTTGATGGGAGGGACAGACCTGTAGGAGGAAGCACAGAATTAGTGACTTGGGAAACGGGGAGAGGGGCGGGGAAAGAGGCTGAAGGAGCCCAGAAGCCGGGTTTCGACCGGTGGAAAGGATGGGGGGGTGGGACACATGTGCACGGGGCAAAAGTGCAACCTGCGAACACAGGGACGAAAAAAAGGGGACGGAAAAGAGACCGAAGAGGTCGTAAATGGAGGGAGCAGGCACGGGGGGGGGGGACTGGCTGGTTTGTGGAAGGAGTGTCTACCACCCATCTGGAGCTGGAGGCCGTCACCAAGCGTGATGACGTGGTGCTGGGGACGTTGATGGCGGAACCTGGTAGTGCTGTATAGTCTGCTGGTCTGCACGTGGGGAGGATCAGCTGCATTGGCGTGGAAGTTGGTGAATAAATTTTTGCGGGCTGGCCTTGTTGTCTGAGCGGTGGAAGGGTATTTTCTTCTGCTTGAGTGCCCGATGGAGTCTGGCGACGGTCGCATGTGGAGCCTGGGATGAGCTTGAAGTGTGAGCTGTGGTAAGCCTTGCTGGGGAGCCGCGGGCTCTTGCTTCTGAGCGCCGCTGTTGAGGAGAGGCGTAGCTACTGCAAGACGGCGGTGTGGAATTGCTACGGTGCGGAGCCCTCGGTCGTCATCGCGGGGGGAGCGTGGTTTGGAATGTGAGCACCCCAGTTGGGGCGAGCGGGTGACACTTCGCGGTGGAGGTACGAAGATGGCAGGGCGTGGGTGGGTGCGTGGAGGAGAAGCGGGAATTGCAGGAATTGATTGGGAAGATGCCTCTGGAGCCTTAGAGTCTTGGAATTATTCTGCGTCCGAGGGACTCTGCGGGATTTCGCCTTACTTCAGGTGCGCTGGGCTGTCTGGTTTGCGAGTTAACAATGTAGAAACAGGACGAGCGGGGATTGTGGGAATGAAGGCGGTATATGTAGGCGTGTGGACAAATAGGTAGGCGGATTGGGAGTGGTCTTGTTCATTAACCTTTGTTATCGGGAACACCCTTTAAATTAAGCTTGTAAGATTTTTTGACTTTTTTTTCTTCGACTGTACAATTTTTCCAGCCTTTGTTGATGTACGGTATATCTTCCCTCATTATGCATCTACATTCTCAATTAGAAACAGATCAGGAGTAAGAGTACACCTGCACTCTATGCTTACGCAGGCATGCACGGATAAATATGAATATGGTTTTGTGTTGTCTTCAGGAACATGTAGGGGCATCCCTGGAACCAATTTGTATTTATCTTTTTGCATTAATAGTACCCTGGCAAGTGTGCAGGTCGCCATGCGCTGACACACCCCCATGCCATGACAGATGCCAGTTTAAGGATGCAACACTAATGACAGCTCAGGTTATCATTTTCATCTTTGGTCTGGACAGCTTGGCAGCTGTTATTTCTGAAAACCACCAGGATTTTTGATTAGCCAACATGCCTCCACTGTGGAAAAAAAGGGTTCACGGGGCGTCTTATTGCAAATTCAGCTGTATCAGGTGCTGAACAACTTGTGGTCAACAAACTTAAAAGGACAAGAGGAGACTGGAGAACACTGATTAATTCACAACCTTTATGGTGCAAACAGACTAGACTAATCAGGGCTGTACAGTGCGACAGTTTTTCTCACATTTGCGATTTAAAAAAATGATGAGCAAAGATAAATTTGAAAACTCTCAAATTTATTTAAAGGTTGCATAGTCGCTGTTGATCTGCCCCAACTTTGTCTACCGCTAAAGACGAGTGGGTGTGTATTGTCTTTACGATATGAAGGAGCAATGCATTAAGGGAAATGTATTTTGAAGTATCTACCGACCATTTAAATTCTACTGCTAATAAAAACTACATTTCCCGAACAAGAGCGCTCTGCACCATCAAAGACAGGAGAGGCAGATTTGAATCACTCGTGCAACTGCCAAACTGACATTACGTCAATTGAGCCCCAGTAAACGGCTTCAGTTTACGCGGGTCGTCACTTATTTCCCCAACCCTATACCAAGCCTATACTAACCTTAAACCAAATTTTAATCTTGTTTAGATCTGAAAAAGTCAGTTTGACGGATGAAAGTAAGTAACCACCATTTGAATCTCACACGAAAATGAAGCGATATTTTTGGTTGTTAGTACATCAACAAACAGCCAGCATGGCTCGGGAAAAATCCCACATTTGGAAGACTCCTTGCCACAATCTAACATCGAGCAATCGGATTCGGATCTGTCTGAGGCATAGACTGTATAAAAAGATGGACGCAGCACTCAGGTCTGAAAAGTGAAGCCCATGCGGAAATCTCTGAAAATTGCATTCTATTTAATTGCCAGCAGATGGCGACGTCGGTGGTTGCAGAAAGAAGTTCAATGCTAAAGAAGTCCATGAGAAAATGACCCTACTTTCCCATCAAATTTATTATTTCAATAATGATTTTCCACATTATTTTATGGTAACTATCGCAAGTGTCAAGTCTCCTTCGATTATATCATGATGTTCATTCTTAAGATATACGTTATTGAACCCTGTGGGGTAATTTTTCTTCTGCATTTGACCCATCCTATTGTTAGGAGCAGTGAGCAGCCACAGAGCAGCGCCCGGGGACCAACTTCAGTTCTATCCTCTATCTATCCTCTGGTCCTCATCAGATATGGACAGATCCACATGTAGATCCACCCCTAGCTTCTCCCTGGATCTTCAATTCACGCTCTCGTCCAATAGAAATCACATCCGGTTTCAAAATGACAAAATGGCGCTGTTCAAATAGCCAAAATCGAGGCTACCTAAATGGTATGCTGAAACCAATGGGTGATGTCACAGTTGCTTTGTCCATCTTTTTATACAGTCTATGGTCGGAGGCTTACAGTTGCTTTTAAAATGAAATGGGTCACATAGTTACTGTTATGTTACAAATGTGGTCTGTGTTTGTAATGCTATGCAATGATGGTGTTTACTTAAAATGTAAACGGTGCAAAAGAAGTGGATGAGTTTGTGTTTAGATTGGTAAGTTTTGAATAAAACACATTTTTAGCAGTACTCCTGTGTGCTACAGTTTTTAGTTTTGTGCTGCTGAATTTTTTTGCTTTCTAGCACCTGTGCTACCACTTAAAAAAAGTAAGCGTACAGCCCTGCTAATATTTCAACTCTACTGTGTCTTCATCGTAAGCTGTTTGAACCATCAAGGCTGTGATTTTATCAGTGTGCTAAAGTCTCTTTTGGTTTTTTTATGCCTCTACTGTGCTACTGTTTATTGCAGATGATACAGTGCCCAGAGAAGTTGGTGGCGCTGTACGACAGTATTGATGTTTGATTTGGCTTTGCATTATAAGCGTCAACTTTTCAACTTGCATCTCTGGACGCAGCGGTGTATGGTGTTGACTGATGAAATTTTACCAAAGTATTTATGTGTTACAAATGTGATACCCATTATAGTCGCTTGATGATTCATATGACTGTGACATCAGAAAAATCAGAGACCAGCCGCATTCAGCCTTACCCTTTGTGCAACAGGAATCAACCGGATCATACATATATATAAAAAAACGCACTGTAGCGAGTGAAAGGCACAACATCCTACCGATGTGTCTTTGGGGAGCCTTGTTTTCAAAGTGATGGATTATAAGCTTAAGCATCTGTTGGCAAGTCAGTGAGCCTTGACCCATCCTTGACTTGAAGGGCAAGGTGTCACAACCATCGTCCTTAATTGGCTCCTCCTCTTTCTTGCAGCCTGCATATGTTTCGGGGCTTTGCCTCCTTTAATTGATTCATTGTCTCATTTCTCCCCTTGCTCCCAGGTATTGTCATTTGTATGCCTTGCTCCTTTTGTGTGATTATCTGGTCTATATAAGCTTATTTTGTGTCCTCTATGGTTGCTGGATTGTAATGCTTTTTACCCTACGAACTCTACCAGTCAGTTTGTGCCTTCTACTTTTGATCTAAGCTCTTCTGTGTGTTTTGGTAAATCAATGACAGGATAGGAACAAGCTCTCAAGCCTTTATATCTATATCAGTCGCTGGAATTTGGACTGCACTCTTGTTAATCCTCTGCTCCAGTGTGTTCCTCTGAGTAAGTTTATTAGGAACACCTCCCAAGCCTTCATCAGCCTCCTGGATCAGGACTGCGTTCCTGCTTAACCCTTCGGTTCAGTTGTCTAATAGGTTCAATGAGGGGGATTCACGACCTGGCCTCTGCCCCGGGACGACCACTGGCCTGGGCACAGACCTGCCTTAACCTTCTACAGTCACTACCAACTTCGCTGGACAGTTCTGGGCTACGGCCTTCCCTCTTCTGTCACCGTATTCCTGTTCATAATTACTCCCTCGTAGATTATTGGCATAGAGACCAAGGTTCGACTAGCTAAATCCTTTGTGTGGTTCGTGGTTCTCTATGGCTGTGAAAGCTGCAAGAAAGATGAGCGAAGATTGTCAGCATTTGAGATGTGGCTTTGGAGAAGGATCCTCAGAGTCCTGGATGGAGCGGAAAACTAACATCTGGGTGAGGAGCAAGTAAAAGTCGCAGAGGACAAAAGCCTGCTGGAGGAAGTAAAGAAAAGAAAGATAAGGAAATATTGCCACTGGAAGAGAAGACCTGAAAGCTTGCTGTTAACTGTAATTGGAGGGAAAACACCTGGGAAAGGAAGGAGAGGAAGAAGATGTATGAGCTGGTTCGAGAACATCTGAGCCTGGACAGGACTGAGCCTGGAGAGAATACATCGTTGTGCCAGAGAGAGGGAGATGCCTACAGTTCGATTTCGGACTATAGCGGATGAATGATGAATGATGAATGAATGAATGAATTAATGAATGAATTATAGCCTAAATCTGCATCTGGTTCCTTGTCTGGATCATAACACTTGGCCTTTTTTGGAGGCTTCTTTCATAGTGTAACATGACAAACTCACCTTTCCACATCACCTTATTATAGCGACTTGTCAAATCGTTATTCATTTTCAGTTGCCCCTGAACCAACTCTTTTGGAGTCTGTTCCAGTAATTGGATTTGAAATAAGTGTATATTGTCAATGTGCAATTGAATTCAAAAGTTGTCGTATCAAATTTCAATATAGTTGAGGATGAATGGACTTTTCAAGTAATTTCTGTTTGATTGTATTTGCATTTTCCATAATCTGCCAATCTTTTCAGGATTGGGGTTTAAAAAGCATATTTTTTTAATATTTCATAATCTCAGATGAAAAATTGCTACGATTAGTGACGGATATTGGAGAAGTTAAATTTTTTAAAAATTAATTACTTAGTTTATGGCCATCCTCACACCCTCATATTGTAGCCTGCTTATCCCTCTGTTATTTTCAGTTCTTATTCATTACAGGCTACCTATTGTTGTTGAGGTTACCACTTCTCCTGAAAGCATTTTTGTGAGTTGATGGCATCTGAAAACAGTAAATGATAAAAGTGCAAAGAATCAAAGCCTGATACAGAATGTAGCCCCAAAATGAGCCTAAACCCTATGCTAACCACAGAGCAATGCAGGCAGGTATAGTTGATAAATAAGATGCAATCCAATAGCAGTTTATTTCCTTTTTACATACCAAAAGGTTACTGCATTTATTCAGCAGCATTGCAAATATTCTAGCGATAATGGTCCGCTATAACAAGGAAAATCAGCACATATCAGCTCACATTTGAAATAAGTTTTCATTTGTTATTTCCTGTATTAAACAGAGGCAGTGAATTATTCACTTTCATGAATCATTTGAATTATCCAAAGCCATTCTCATCAGACGTGACCACCTGCTTGCTCTCATCAGGATAAATTATGTGCATTTTCTGTCAAACCTTGCATCCTGTTCTAAAGGTCCTTTTAACCTGCTTATGAGAGCCACTTCACACATCACATGCCACTTTCGCATTAAGCCCTGTTTGCTTGCAGAAGATAAAAGCAGGAGACAAAAAAGGTAACATTGATATACAAATGAAGCTCAATTATAAAGGAAGTGGAACAAGCTATTTGGCACAAAGGGTGGTGTTTCATCTTTCTTATTCAGAGGAACTGATGCAAATGTGTGCGTCTATTCCTACATTGTTGCAGAAATTATTTATATTTCACTGGGCACTGCTGCCGTTATATCTCTGGCTTGGCATTTTTGTGTGGGCAGTAGTTTCATGTGTTCGTTGTCTAACCTTCTCAAGATGTGCAGGGCTCTGGGTCAACGCTGAAAAGACCAGGCCTCGGGCAACCCTGTCGTGGGCTCTATGGGTGCGGCTCTCTGGCCCAAAGAGCCCCCAGCATGCCAGCAGCAAATTGAGAAGCCCCAGGCCTTTCAATGCACAGGAACAGCAATTTAACAATAAGAATGAACTTGTCACCCCACACAACACTGTGTCTTCATTACTTAGTGTTTAACAGAGTAAGCAAAGTCAGACATGTCTCCATCCATTTCCTAATTGGCTTATTCGTGGGCAGGGTCGCAGTGAGCTGGAGCGTATCCCAGCATGCAATGGACGAGGGGCTGGAATATATTCTGGACGGCTCGCCAATCCATCACAAGGATGACACACCATTCACTTGCACCTATGGGCAATTCGTAACCTTCTATTAGCCTAGCATGCATTTCCTTGGACTGTGGGCGGAAACCGGAGCACTCAGAGGAACGTCGAGCTCTCATGCGCTTTCATGGCTTCCACATCAACAGCATAGGGCCCATGCAGGCGCACACAGCATGATCCTGGGGTGAGCAGCAGGTCTGGAAGTGAATGCTGGGAGAAAATCCACAGATTTTCCAGTATGAAGTGGAAACTGAAAATTTCACAGTTTATTCAGCCCAGTGAAGGAGCCACTGAGAACCAACTGACTTTGTATGATGGGGAATTATGGCTCAAAGGTAAAAAAAAAAAATCCAGTGAGTGATTGTTTAAGATTTAATACACAGTGGGATTATAACGCCATTATTGTCCTTTTGAACAGAGGTGGATTGTCCATTGGGGCGTTTGGGCGACGCACTAGCACGAGAAAAAGAGATATTTTTTTTCCCCGGCTCTACCACTGTTCTACAGCTTGATCTGCCTTTGAATGGCATTGTCCAATCAGGATAAACTAGCGTTTCCAATAGTCCCGCCCCTTTCGGGGCGATTTCACTCAGACTGAAAATCGCCCCAGGGGTCTCTCATTGACTCTCGTGTAACGTCATTTTTTGGCCAGTACAAGGCCTTTCAATGCAATCTCAATGGGTTCCGGGAGGGCTTGCCCCAACATGCTTTCGTCATACGTAACAGCAGTGGTCGCGGGCAGAGCTGGTCGTGGTAGACGTCTCCTACTTCCGGTTATTGCTCGCTGTACTGAAGACAGATAGGCAAGCTGAATGCGTTCAGGCTCCACTTGTTCCATTGTTGGTTGTACCAACAACTCAAAAAAGATAAAGGTTTGTATGGAAACAGTGCTTTATTCACAAGGTGATTAGAAAAGATTGCCCTTGCCCAGCACTTTACAGTCTACACTCGATGCCAGCGAGTAGGTGCTTGGAGTGGCTATCCACACGGAGACTGTAGTATCCACCCAAGAGGATATACGTGTGCTCACACCATTTCGTAAAAAAGCGCCTGACGGGTGACCATCCCGTTCCCACTGTATTATACATTATACAATCCCCTGATACGTTAATTCAAAGATCCGTCCAACAAGTATGTTTTTCCGAAATCCGACAGAAAGCAGTATTGTCAGCCAGTGGTCAGTTTAGTTTTCCAGTGAAGTTACCAGTGTTTGCCATGTAATTAGTGTCCATCTACGGTCACACGCGGGATGTATATTGATACCCAGGGGCGTAGCTAGGGATTTTGGGCCCCCAGAAAGAAAATTACACAGTCCGCCCCCCCATTAGGACAATTCTTATAACACTGCATATGTATTGCTTTACCACTTGTGGTTCTTTATGTACCTTACACGGTTGCACTTTATAAAATCACAACATACCAGGTTCTTTCAAGTTTGAACAAGATTCCAACTGCTGGGTTTTATTTAGAGGTGAAAAAAAAGTACACAACTATTGTACTCAAGTAGAAGTACAGTTACTCTGGTTAAAATTAACTTAAGCAAAACTAAAAGTACTGGTCTATAAATCTATTCAAGTGAAAGTAAAAAGTATTCAACACACATGGACACACTTAACAATTTTTGATAATCCAGCGATATGCTATAGTATTCGTAAAGCAACGCTGACATAGGAGGTTGCATTGGCTAAAGTTGTTTGGATGCACGTTGTTTAAATAATAAGGAGAGGCTAAGTTGTTCATTACAATGCAGACGCAACAATTATTGGCACCAATCTGGTGCACTTACATGAGCAATCACCTGAATAAATGCCAGGTATAGCCTATCGGAGACTGGCACGCAATCTGTGCACTTGCAAATGAGAGCCTGCAGTATGACCGATCGTGTGACATTATTTAACCATCCATCTACAACAAATACAATCGGACAGATACATCATTGAACACATACACAAAGCACATTAGCCTAACTGTGCAAACAGGCAATCTCTCAAATTGAAAATGACCGTCGTGGCTATTCTTAAGCTGGATTTATGGTTCTGCATCGACTCCACGCAAAGGGCACGCCGTCGCCTCGACGCCGTCGTGGACCTTTCGAAGTTCTGCGTTGAGGTCGTTTGCGTGCTGTGCCGCAAAGCAATTCACCGCCAAACCGCTAGGTGGCGTCAGGTTTCCGAAGGACTATAAACTATAAATTAGGCTTAAGCCTAATAGTCGTCCAACTCTGTCCATGTGCAGATACGCAGAGCCCCTCTCCGACGTTGCAAACCCTCTCCGACATGCGCTCGGACGCATGACGGACACCTCCCAAATTTTCTAACTATCCGTCAAAACGACGGAGAGTCCACGGATAGCGCAAGCCTGTGATTGGTCATTTAACTACATCACTCCCGAAATGCCGCTCAGACGTCATGAAATAGTAGGCGGGTCTCCGAAAAAAACGCTACGCCCCTATTGTCCTAGCGGTGAATTGCTTTGCAACACCCATTAAGCAACGGAGAAGTGTGAAAGGTCCACATCTCCGTCGATACAACTGCATGTCTGCGCATTGACGGAGTTGGACGACTATAAATGAGGCTTCAAGAATAGCCTGCCTGCAATGGATTACGGTCACGTAAGAATAGCCACAGTGATTGAAAAAAGCACCACGGCGGATGCTGACAAGACAGCCTACTAAAAACAAGCCAAACATCACCACAGCGGGTGCTCTCTCTCTCTCTCGCTCTCTCACAAACAGATACACACACGCACGCAATCACCCCAACTTCTCCAACTCCAAGGCTAGGCTGCTTCACTGAGACCACAACCAACCACAAGGCCTACATAACCATGCAGTATGCCGAAGCCGGAAAGGACACACGCACAGTCGCACACACTCATCTATTCGTCCATTCGCCCACCTGCTTCAGTCTAACCAGCCGGCAAGTCGCTCGTGCTGGCAGGTGTAGCAGCTAAAGATACCTCAGCACCGGCTGCGTCAGAGGAGCACTCGGCCTCAACTTCACGTTGTTCTTCTGGGGGGGTCACTGGGTGGGAGAGGAATCAGAGGATGCTCCATTTTGGTAGCAAGAGTGGGCCCACTGTGCTAGCGGCCCCAGCATCGTCTTTCGGTGCCTCTTCATCTTTGAGTGCCACATTTTTGGATGTGAACCCAAAGTGTACAAATGAGACACTCTCATACATGCCAACTCTACCGCTTTTGGCAGTAGACTACCGCTTTCAGGATGTTTCATTCTAAAAAAACGCCCCAAAAGCAGTAGAGTTGGCATGTATGCACTCTGGTTTAGTTTTAGCTTGCTCACCATTTTTACTACGACTTCTCAACATTATGTCTTTCTTCTGTTTGGCATGCATGGCTAATTTGCATACATGCATAAGACTGGCTGGCTCCGCTTGGCAAAAAATAGAACATATTTGTGAATAAATGTTTTGAATTCTGTATACTGGACATAGTGAGCTTAAACATTTTAGTGACCATTAATGACAATAAAATATTTTATTTTTTATTTCTTAAGACAAAATTTGAGACCCCTTCAAATTTTGCTTTTGAGGTTTTCAGGGGGTCTCATGGGTTGGACCCCCCCCCCCTGAATTTCGCACACTGCTCCAGCGACCTCCAGGTTTGAAGAGGTTGAAAGTCTTGAAGCCATAAACTTTAGGCGGCATCACTCTTCCTGTTTAGTCACCTTTCTCGTCTCCTCTAGGCTTGCTCTCCCGCGCAGCGCAAGGGGTGGACTATACCATTTGTACCATTTGTATTTTAGAAGGGGGGAGCAGAGGCCCCTAGTATTTTATTTTGTTCTATTTGAGACCAACTTTAATCTTTTGATCAATCCATTTAGTTGCCTTTGATTCAACAATGACAATTAATTACTAAGAAAAAATTTATTCAATAAAAAAAATTACACTTTTCATTCCAGGCTTCTCAAGGGCCCCCCTCCCACTGTGGGCCCGGATAATCAGTACCCTTTTCCCCCCCCCCGTGCTACGCCCCTGTTGATACCCACACATTTAGCAGTTATACAGGCTAACGTTCGCACTTTTCAACAAGTTGACATTGAGCAGTGGAGGGGTTCACCAGTAGCGTTAGTGAATATTGAAGGGTGCATAATCGTAATCCCAGTTTCCGTAAAAACCTCAGTTTTAGACAACTATATTCTTGTGGCAAATATTTAGCTTGTAAGCTACAGCGGTTGTGAAGGATTGGACTGAGATCTTTATCTCGTTCCGTGAATTGCTGATATCCAACATGCGAAGTGAAGCTTGGGGACTGTACTTTCGTGCACTGAATAATGAGCGCTAATGAGCTAATGTGATATCATTCAGTAGTGGAGCGGGAGACGGCTGGGTTTTTACCCTTGTGTAAAACAAAGAAACTGCTCGCCAGACTATGTCCTGAATCAAAAGCATTTTGACATGCAGTTTGCTAACTAATCACTTCCTGCATATGAATTGCAACTCGCCGTCTTGTCACGCTTTTTTTTTTTTTTTTTACTTTGGCTGTAGGAACATGTAGCCACCCAAATAGATGTCATGTCTTCATCAATAACTGAAGTGATTAATTGTAGTGCTAAACCATTCTTTACATTTACATTTGAGTTGTCGGCTCCTGGCTGGGACTTTCTTCACCACAGATTATCACTGCAACTCAAGTAGCTAGAGGAAAACTTTGTTGTGTGCTTGAAGTGCTGCTCTCTAGTGGACATAACAGGCATTGCTATAAAGTAAATTGAGGCGATGATCTTGCCACCTACCTACCAGTATTTGTACCATCTCTACGTTCAGTCTATGCATGTTACTTCCACAAAATGGGTATTTAGAATTATATGAATTAGTGGGAAAGTGGAGTAATAAAGGGAAATGACTAACTTCTAACTAGCTAACTTCTGTCCAGCTCTTTCTGTTGTATGTTGCCACCTAATGGACATAACAGGCAATGATTATGAGTTTATTTAACAGGCCCAAAAAGATTGAGACACAGTCTGTTGATGTATTTGACAAATAGCTCATCGGTGTGATTATTCGTAAAAATTGCCCCCCCTAAATTTTTTATCAGGAGCCGCCACTGCTTTTGAATGCTTTATTTGCCATGCAGCTTTGCAATATCAAATGATTTACCATTTATAGACACGATATTGAAGGAAAATGCTGTCAAAGAAAAGCATGATGATGAATAAAATTAACAGAAAAGGTAGATTTCCCTCTGGTATCAAGGGCAACACTCACCATTTGGTTGATCTGTTGAATTGGTGCTTTTGTTATGCTATCCCTCCAGTGGCAAGTAAAAGGATATCATTATCAGTTACTATGTCCCTCAGTTTCCTCATGACATTTCACTTTCGTCATTGTTTATTCTTTTCATGACAGTTTTGCAATAAATTTCAAAGAAATATGATTCTCTCTTCTTCATCCAATTTTTCATTTGCAACTGAAAGACTACAGTCCAAGAACTTTTAGATTTTTGGCTCTATTTTGTGCCTTCGAACACAGAAAGGCATACAGCTGTAAGGGTAGTGCTTTGCACGAAGGACAGGAAGTTGGTGCAAGGATGGACTTGGTTGCATTAATTATGCCAACTGTGCAGCAGGGAGGCACACATGAAGCAATACAAAACAAAAACGAAACGAAAATCCTAAATAATGCAATTACAGTGGGGTGCAAAAAATTTGGGCACCCCTAGTTTAAATGTCTGTTACAATTAATCTCCAAGTGATTGAAAGCAAACCTGAACACTAAATGCTACAAAGTTAAACATGACACCTTTCTGCAAATTTAAAAGCAAGGTTTCCTTTTAATTTAATTTTTCTGAGTTTCTAAATGATAAGAAAGGAAAAGGGCCCTGTGCAAAAATCTGGGAACCCTTTTGGATTATGCTTTGTTACCTTTTAAGAAGATGACTAAGAAGAAGGCCCAGACCCAGGTGATTTACTCGTTAGGGCTTCAGTGAGTCAGGTGAATATAATTCCAGGGTTGAACTATATATTCTGAAGTAACTCCATGCCCTCTAAAGTATCCCACTGTGGTGGCTGTTGTGTCTGGTGGTAAAAACCATGTGTTCCTCTAAACCGTTGTCCAAGGATGTCAAAATCAAGATAATTTACTTCCACCAACAAGGAAAGGGCTACAAAAAACTCTTGCAACATTTCAAACTACCCATTTCTACTGTCAGAAACATCGTAAGAAAATGGAAAATAAATGGAACAATTGAAGTCAAGGCAAGATCTGGAAGACCAAGAAAAATTTCAGATGGAATGGCCTGAGATCTGGTGAGAAATGCTCAGAAGAACCCACACATCACTGCAAAAGAGCTGCAAAAACACAGCAGACACAGGTCTAGTTGTTCACAGGACAACAATACAGCGTACCTTAAACAACAAAGACCTACATGGCAGAGTTGCAAGAAAGAAACCTTTCCTATGACCTGAACACAAAGGGCTCTAATTTCTTGGCGCAGCGCAGGGTGGCGCAGCATGGCGTAGCGTGGCGCAGCCCACGCAGTGGTAATTTCGTCCGGTGCAGCCCGTGCAGTGGTAATTTTGTGCGGTGCAACACCGTGCGCAGCCACTTTGGCAATTTGGTAGACGGACGTGCGCCGAGATGGGTGTGGCGGCGTAGTAGGGGGAGGTGTCACATATTCATCAAGACGCAGTGACATTTTCGAAGAAAAAGTCTTCGCTGAAGTTGCGCAGAAAGCTCGCCAGCTCCAACCTGGTTTACTTTCTGTGCAGTGGTAATTTGGCTGACCGGCGCACAGTGCGCACACGTCACAGAAACCTCACAGGCAGGTTTCCAGAATGTCAGGCACATTTCAATGCAATAAATAATTACGGCAACCACTATTTAATGTAACTATCTGAATCAGGACATAAATTATAGTATCTATATCGATTGTCCTGATGTCAGATCAAAGGCGGTTGGCATGTGTAATGGAAACTCCACCTGGCTTAATCAACGCAGCTGAATCTGTGATGCAAACTAATGACTTCACATCTTTCTCAGCCAACCACAAACTGCCTCTATATATATATATATATATATATATATATATATATATATAATGCTTGCGTTCTATGCTCAGTAAAGCCGCTTGCACACTGGACGCGAAACTAATTTTTCGCATGACTGATTACAGTCAAAGTCAATGCAAAGACGCGAAAGTCGGGCAGGGTTTTAATATATCTCCGTGTCCGAAAGTCATAAAAGTTCTAATTTTTCGAGTATTCCAGGAATTATTAGACATGCAAACTTGGCCATGTTTGTGTTCGACCTTCACAAAATGCAAATTGATAGCTATCGACTTTTTTTGGTCTTTTTATTCGTGTGTTTTCTTCCGTTGAAGATAGACAACAGTCTTTATACGGTCTCTCTTTTGAAAATTAGTCAGATGGATCGAACAGATTTACGCTTTATTTCCACACCAGAGATAAAATAGTGCTTGTAGGCCTAGTCAGTGAGCAAATCAATTCCATGACCATTGACAGTGTGAATAAATTATCGCATGCACGATCAAGACTGTCCGAGGCGAAATGCAAAATACTCCATGTCCAGCAGCCAGCAAAAAGTAAAAGTGTTGGTATGAGAACAGATTTATAACGACATAAAGAATAAAAATATATCACCAACAAACAGAGCATCCAAAAAAGATGGCCCGCAAATAAATAAATCGCAGTGTTCATTGGATGTTGTGTTTGTTGTTAAAATGTTTCTTTTTATTCTTTATTTCGTTATCAATCTATTCTAATCGTCCTCTTTTTTTTTTACCTACCCTTACCTATGTCATTTGTCCCAACATGGACCATGACAACTGGATCCCTCCCCGCTCTGGCCAGGAGCTTGTCCACACGCTCCAGGAGGTCTCCTACCTGGGCACCAGGCAGGCAACACACCGTACGAGACTCCTTGTAGTGCGAACAGACTAAACTGTCTATTCTTCTAAATATTGAGTCCCCCACTATCAATAACTCTCTTTTCTGAGGGGTAGAGGCCAACAAGGTGCCCTGCTGCTCATCAGTCCCCTCACTCTCAGGGTCAGGGGCCAGTTCGAGTTCCTGCAAAGGCCGGAATTGGTTGGACACCTCAACCACTGGAGGAGCTGTCGCTGTACGGTGTGCACGCCCTTTCCTGCGCTGACGTCCTACCGTGACCCAATTTTCTCTCCCTGCCTGCTCTGGGGTCCCCACACCACCCTGCTTTGGCGTACAAACCATTTCTCTAAACGACATACTACTTAGTTCCTCTAGGAACTCTATTGATTGCGAACTATGTCGCGCCGCCAACTGGCCCTGAAGATCAAGGATCTTGCTCTCCAGATGCTCAATTAGCTGGCACCGGTGACAGACAAACCCACCCTGGAAATCCCTTTCCAAAAGTGCAATCATCCTGCAACCGTCACAAAGTTTTGGCCACATTTTGAACCCCCTACCTAATGACCTCGCTCACCCTAGATAAAAGAAAAATACTAAGTGCCAAGACAAAAGCTGAGGAACCACAATTTATTAATTTATTAACCTGAGAAGCCCTAAGCAGCAGTCACAATAGAAACCGTGGGGAAACTATATGAATGGATAATAAGCCTCTTTTAACAGGGGCTTAGTTTCAGTTAACAGAAATGAAATACCAAATTGAGAAACTCTATAGATAATAAGCACTCCTAATAAGCCAACTTGAGTTTATCTAGTCCCGGTACTATTAATATACTAACCTAAAAATATCACAGGGCTTAGCTGAGAACCCTGATAAAAAAGACTGGCTACAACGCCCAGGAGAAACTGGAGGAGGGAGGAGGTGGAGCACTATTGTGTGTAATAAACAATATTACACAGACATGTGGCTTACGAGACTTCACAAAGACTAAGTGCGAGGCTCGGTCTTAAATAACACAATACTACCACACAGTGGAAATGAATAACAGGTGCATGCGATGATTGCAGAGCTGAAGAATGCGGTCCGGGTCTTAATAGACCGGTGAGTCTGAAGGCAGGAGGCGTGGCCTTACAACAGTAGGAACATTAGGCACAATTTCATCTGAGGCAAACAGCATTTTTATTGCCTTTGCCCTGTTTGGTAGTTTCCTGCTCACAAAAAAAAAAGCATCTGAATCTCAAGAGGTTGGACAGTGCGGAAGGAAGTATGTCAATGCATAAAGCTGGCGCCATCCAATTTGTCACAGACCTTGTTTGCATTTTGATTCACCCAAGCCATTTTAATGCAAATGCTTCCGCCTTAAAGTAGTTTCAGTGGACTGTGAATCACAGCCAGCTGTTTGCAAATAACTGCATATAGTTTTCTTCCCATTTTCATTTTCGTTTTGTACCCTTTAAATAATACCAACAAAATGGTGGTCGGGTCTAATGAGGAGGATGAAAGGTATTTTATACATGTTAATATCTTCTTTGTGAGGGGGAAATACAAATAATTAACTTCAGTCTCTTGGTGAACTATCAACAGGTAATGTGAACTAGCAGCAGGCATTATGAACTAGCAGCAGGCGAGGGTGACGGAGCACAGCAGCAGGCTGAGGTGTATTTTCTGCTGAGGCGCAGCAGGAGAGGGGCTTATAAAGCCCACCTTCCAGATGGGAGCGTAGGCATGCCTCGAGTTGTCTGCCAGAAGGAGCTACACTCCATAAATTATGGATTTAAATAGCTACAGATTTAAATTGACAGTTTCTACTGCACATTCATTGTTTTCAGTTCCAATGGCCTGCTGGAGTGCATAGGGAAAAGAAAAAAGAAATAAAACAGCCTGTTAAACTACTGATGAACTAAACTGTATTTCCTCTGAATATACATTTCATAAACTCAAGCAACAAAAAAATAATAATTTTGAGCACAATTCTGCACTAGGTGCAGGATTTTCATTAACATTATGGTAATATGTCAAACACAGTGGTAAAGGCTCCAGCTGACATTTTTACACTTTAAGAAAAAAAGGTTAGTGAAGGTAATTTCCGGGTGGTGAATTACAGTCCCGTGCACTGTGTAGGTGTAAGTACTATAAGTTACAGATGTGTGATATTCAATACTTTACCAGGCTTTAGAAATGGAGATAACAAGAACCTTATAAGGTGCTTGTAGCACCCTCTACGGAGATACGCGTGGTCACCCCTAATAAGGGTCCTCATCTGCAACTTTTAGGGTTCTTGTTTTAACCCCTTATAGAGGTGCTCGTTAGCACCTTTTAGGGTTTTCGCATACACCCCGTGCAAGGGTGCTCATTAACACCTTTTTGGGGTGCTTATGTTCACCCCTTTTTAGGGTGTTCATGAGCACCGTTTAGGGTGCGTAAGTCCAACCCTTTTAAGGGTGCTCGTGAGCTCCTTTAAAAAAGGTGCTGCTATTGTAGCAAATGTGGGCACCCGCAAAAGGTGCCGAAACGAACCGTTTTTTCATAGGGCTCTAAATTCGTAGACCAGGCGCAGGCGCGGCGAATGGGGGGTGCGCCGCGCCAACGGGATGTGTCCAGGCGTATGTTGCAATTTCGTGCCCGGTGCAGCCTGGTGCAAGTACTCCTCTGTCCCGCCTCGGTCCCTCCTGCCGGCGCAAGTGGCAAAGAGGGAGGAGATAAGGCCTGAGTGGGTATAACACAGCCAAGTCAAATCTTCACCAATCAAATGAGCTCCTCTCCTCACCTTTAATGTGTTGGAATATAGAAGCCTCTGTCCTATATCTGCATGATGCGTTCATGTTGCAATTTTTTGCTTTGCATGCACCACTAACGCCTGTATTAAGAAATATGAGTTAGCTGGCTAGCTAGGGCATTCGCGAATTATTACCATTAGCGAACTTGAATGGAATTTCAAAATGAAACTACGTCAGATCATTCAAACTTATGAAGTTGGAATGAAATACGACGGTTGCTCATTTATTTCTTCTGCCTGCATCATTGGGAAGAGAAACGATGGATAGCGTGTTCCTATTATTACACCCTGTTGCTGCTTAAAATTTTGGGATTAACATGCATGGACAACAATGCAAGATACGTTACACATTTATCTTCAATATGTGATCTTAACTCAGAACGAGATCATAGCAATCAGGCTGTATTCCTTTCCTCCACTAAAAACGATAAAACCTAAGTGACAATAATAGTAGCCTAGTATTAAGCCGGTTGCACACTGGACGCGAAACGAATTTTTCGCACGACAGATTGCGTTGAATGCAGTGTCTACGTGTCCGAAAGTCTGACAGGGTTTTAATATATCTCCGAGTCCGACAGTCGGATGGTTTCAATATAACTCCGTGTCCGACAGTCGGTTATTATTTTTAAATTCTTCAAATCTACTGAATGTTTTAGATATTAAACGTGAATGTTTTGATAAGAGGGATCAGTTCTTCAAGATGAGTACCGAGAATTTCAATCAATGTTTCTGTTTAAGCTCTGCTCAATAAAGTGAGTCGACATTGGCGCGGGACAATGTACAATGCCTGTCGGACATTAAATGCAAAATACTCCGTGTCTGACAGCCAAAAAAAAGAGGACGATTAGAACAGATTGATAACGAAATAAAGAATAAAAAGAAACATTTTAACAAAAAACAGAACATCCAATGAACACTGCGATTTATTTATTTGCGGGCTATCTTTTTTGGATGCTCTGTTTGTTGGTGATATATTTTTATCCTTTATTTCTTTATAAATCTGTTCTCATACCAGTACTTTTACTTATTGGTGGCTGCCGGACATGGAGTATTTTGCATTTCGCCTCAGACAGTCTTGGTCGTGCATGCGATAATTTATTCACACTGTCAATGGTCATGGAATTGATTTGCTCACTGACTACAAGCACTATTTTATCTCTGGTGTGGAAATAAAGTGTGAATCTGTTCGATCCATCTGACAAATTTTCAAAAGAGAGACCGAATAAAGACTGTTGTCTATCTTCTACGGAAGAAAACACACGAATAAAAAGACCAGAAAAGTCGATAGCTATCAATTTGCATTTTGTGAAGGTTGAACGCAAACATGGCCAAGTTTGCACGTCTAATACTAATTCCTGGAATACTTGAAAAATTGGAACTTTTATGACTTTTTTTACAGCCTGAATTAATGCTAAAATTTTGGCTGAATTAATGACTTTCGACACGGAGATATATTAAAACCCTGTCCGACTTTTGCGTCTTTTGCATTGACTTTGACTGTAATCAGTTGTGCGAAAAATTCGTTTTTCGTCCAGTGCATACATAGGCGGCTTTACTGAGCATAGAAGAATAAGCATTATTATATATAGACAGTTTGTGGTTGGCTGAGAAAGATGTGAAGTCGTTAGTTTGCATCACAGATTCAGCTGGGGTTAAAGCATTGATTAAGCCAGGTGGAGTTTCCATTAAAAAAAAAAAAAAAAAAAAAAATCTGCTCAAGATGAGCCAAATTTCATTTTTTTTTAACCGCCTTTTAATCTGACATCAGGACAATCGATATAGATACTATAATTTATGTTCTGATTCAGATAGTTACATTAAATAGTGGTTGCTGTAATTATTTATTGCATTGAAATATGCCTGACATTCTGGAAACCTGCCTGTGAGGTTTCAGACTGTGGCGTGTGTAAAACTTTTTTGTGCGCCCGGTCAGCCAAATTACCACTGCACAGAAAGTAAACCAGGTTGCAGCTGGCGAGTTTTCTCCTGGCTTAAAAAAAATTAAAAACTTCAGCCTGTAATCAGAGACTTTTTCTACAAAATTGTCACTGCGTCTTGATGAATATGTGACACCTCCCCTACTACCGCCACACCCATCTTGGCGCACGTCCGTCCACCAAATTGCCAAAGTGGCTGCGCACGGTGTTGCACCGCACGAAATTACCACTGCGCAGGCTGTACCGGACAAAATTACCACTGCGCCACGCTACGCCACGCTGCGCCACCCTGCGCTGCGCCAAGAAATTAGAGCCCTTAGTGTGTATGTTTCCTCCTTGATAAGTACAATGCGCAGCAATCCAGGAAAAGCTCAGAGGGACTTAAAGTAACTCACCATGACATGCTGTACATTCCTTTGAACCCCAACAGTCCTTGGAGATCTTATTCCCTACATTGTAATAAATTCAATGAGGCCTGGTCCCATGAACTGTCTACCTTCAGTCCAATGTTCTCATGATCTAACATAGTTTACCTTTGACATGAGCAGAAGTTTTTCCCAGTACGAAAGCATTTGGTTGCAAATTATGCATTTGGCATTGCTGAATTATAACCCGTCAAAACAGCCCACCGGCAAAACAATTTTTTTCTGGCATCACAGTGAAGATGCCCCTAAAACAAGCTCTGTTCATATTACCATGCTTTATTTGCTTTGGATAGTGGCTGCTTATGTTTTTATTTTTCTCAAAGAAATTCTCTGTTGTTAGATTTAAATATATGAGACTGAAATATGATGCAAAACATGTTGGAGCGCAACACTGTGGGCTCCAGTTTTGTGCCTTTGCAAACTAAAACGCACATTGCATTAACATAGAAAAAAACTTTTACCTGGGTACTTCAAAAAGACTACCCAAAAGTAAAAACACTGGAGCACACTTTTTAAGTCTGCCGCGTTTATTGGGGAATAGATGACTGACGTTTCGACTAGCGTCTTCCTCCGAAACGTCGAACGTCAGTCATCTATTCCCTCAATAAACGTGCAGACTTAAAAAAGTGTGCTCCAGTGTTTTTACTTTTGGGTAGTCTTTTTGAAGTACCCAGGTAAAAGTTTTTTTCTATGTCTATTGTCCTTTACTGTTGAGCACCTCTCCTCACTTTTGAAACTTGGCTGAAGCGCGTTGTACTTTTGCATATTGACGCACATTGCATTAACGTTATAACGATTGTTTCTGTCACAAATGGCGTATAGGTCGCCTCAGCCCACTTTAGCAGTTTTATTGTCTGCAGTACTGTAAATGCATTTGTGTCACAGGATATTAGGGGGTGAGTCGAACACAGCTGGATCTGTGGAAGCTTTGTGTCAAAAAACACCTTTGCGTTTTTACTCACCCAGACCACTTTTTAATCCAAGCACTGTCGCTCTGCGGCACCTTCAGGGGAATGAATCGCAGCCACCTTTGCTGATCACAAATAAATGCATAATGTTCATATTGATTTTTTTTCCACTCTTAGTACTCATGCCTACAGAATTGTGGTGGGCTTAAATAGGAGGGGGAGGGTGGAGGGATAATTTTTCATGTGATTTTTTTTTTTTTTTTTTTTTTTTTTTTTTTTTTTTTTAGGGTACAAATAATTAACTTTAGTCTCAACCTTGTTTGAATACCTAGAGTGCTGTTCTGTATACGGTTTCAATTGCCCTCATCTTGTCACACAAAACACATTACCTGTTGCACTGATCTCTCCCTCAAACCCCTGCGCACACTGCGTTAGGAGGGAGGTGGCAGGCATTTCCTCCACTGGCATGAGGGGCTCGCTGTTGGATGCTCCCTCAGTGATCTGTTCGACTCAAAATTTCACTTCTCCCTTCATCTCACATCATTGAACTCTTTTCTACATTGCAGCACGGTTCGCAAGGGGACCAAAAGAGGCAGACGTAACACAAGATTGGCACTTGTTCTTCACCTGACAAAGCTGCCAGTTTGCTATGGTGTTAATGCACTGCTTTCAAATGGCATGGCAGTGGCTGATCTGATTGGCTTTAATGGAAACAAACACACTCCTGCAGATAGTCATTTGCTCTTAGTCCAACCCTTTGGACAACAGTGCCACAATTATGGCTCGCCTCCTCTCATGAAATTATTGGAATGAAATCAGACATGCCCACTTTTGATCTACGATGCCGTTAGCATTTGCATTTCCCACTGTGTTTATGTTGAATCTTCATCACACATTTTTCATACTTTTGAGCTTTTTCCATCTGTCTAGAACATTCATCCTGTTTAACACTCAGACTGCAGCACAGAATACAAGTTACAAATATTTAATCATTTTTATCATACTATTAGCCATAGAAGAATCAATTTAAGTCTGAGGAATAATTATGATGTCTAACTTACAAATAAAAACTGTGCTGCAGCATTTTCTACATTATTGAAAAAAAAAATCAATTTAACTCACAACTTTTTACGCCTGAATGATTGATTTCTGGGAAATAAATGTTAGCTACTTTTAAATAGCGACCTTTGACTTTTTTACAAAACAGGTTACATCTAAAAATGAATCTGTGGCTAACAGAATCATTATAACTCAGATCAGAAGAGACAGCTCCGGCAGCATATTCTGTATTTTCATAACCAACCGTCTCAGATCTGCTTCAGGGATAATGGAACTGAGTGATTGATGCCCAAAAAAAATCTTATTGAAAAGTAATGGAAAACCAGCCAATCAAAGACTACTTCTCCATTACCTTGGTGCCACTGATCATAAAAAATAAA
The DNA here is from genome assembly GCA_029692085.1 of Gymnothorax javanicus. Lineage (NCBI taxonomy): Eukaryota > Metazoa > Chordata > Actinopteri > Anguilliformes > Muraenidae > Gymnothorax > Gymnothorax javanicus. Next base: position 12,325,708 of record CM056208.1, on the reverse strand, counting down.
GCTGTGTCATAAATGCTCCACCCACCCTCTATAAAGATGAATCTGCACTGTACTTCTCCATTGTCTCAGGTCCAAATGACTATAGTACATGTGCATCAATCATTTTTTTCTGACCTAAACAGCAGTCGTTTAATTCTTGCATTTTCTCATGCATCTTGTTTGGACAATTATTTAACCAGCATAAAGTTTATTGCTTCCATATGACTGACATGCGCCACTGGGAAATGCATTTATTTATTTAACCAACCTTTATTTAACCAGGGAAGTCCCATTGAGATTGAAATCTCTTTCTCAAGAGAGCCCTGGGGGGTTGATTTATCACATCACTGATTGTATTCTGCTAATAAAAATGCAACAAAAAGTGAAGTTGCTTGGGATTTAAGAACAATTTTTGTGTGAATTGCTGCTTCTGTCACATTGTGAGGTACAGTACCAGGCCTGACGTCAACTAGTCTTTTTAAAATTCACGTTCTGGGTTTGACTGTGTACAGTCCTTCCTTATTTCCTCCATTAATTCGTATTGTAAAATATAAGCTGATAGTTTGGTTGTTTTGATTGAAGGTTAACAGATACAGTACGGACACAGCAAATTAACACTCATACTAAATGCTATCCTATCCAAAATACTAATACTAATACTACTCTATGGATAATATATTTTGCTTTTACTTAGACTCGTAATTACATTTCATGTTCATATTCATAAAATGATTAACCAGTGCAACTAAATATGCACTTACTGTACCACTGCAGACGCACCAAGGCAGAATGCTCTTATAAGGGCAAAACTCCTTTTGGACGGATAGTAAATCAAGCGACTTTCTTCAAAGTTTGAGTTTAGTGTTTACTCATCTTGTATCTAAATGTTATGTGCTGAATTTCCAAAACGATCTTATGATAAGAACCCATTGCTGTATACCTCCCCTGGGACGATTTTTCAATTTAAGATTAACATTATCATGTCAGAATTGAGCACATTGCAGAGTCAAGATCCGGAGTTCATGCCAAAATGATCACTGTTGCGACATCTTCCCCTTCATAATGAGCCGACATATGTTAAGTTATGACTCGCATCACAAGGTGTAGACTTGCTGCCATTCATCAAAAGACACGCTTGACCCTTCATCGGTTAGCACAGCACAGCTGTGAGAGGCAGTCATAAAATCACATTCTGAGAGAGGTAAAAATGCATAAAATCAATGAAAACAGCTGTTATTTTGATTCACATTAAAGTAGTGAGTGATAATGATACATCTTTCCAGTTCATTTGTCTATATAGTGAAAATCAGGTGTAAAATATTAAGCAGGGAGTGCTAATTGCACTCATTCTGGGGTTCAAACATGACAATGAAGGGCCAGCGGTAAATCTGTTCAAGTGTTAAAAGCATTTTGAGTAGACTGTAATTTGTTTCCCATAACTTAGTATCAGCATTACATGATGAAAACTGGAGTATTAATGCATTATGTCTTAGATTAGGAGAAACAATTTGACTCAGAAAATAATCACTCAATTGAAAATAAAAATCTAAAGAAAATTTTTAAGATCTTACCTTCTACAGCACTTTAGAATTCCAGAACATAGTGTTTACTGTATCTTAGCTTGCCAATATTCAAGACACATTTCACTATATTTATAACTTTCTGTTCAGATGGAGGAATTTTAGATAAAGTGGTTCACAAAGCACTTTTTTTCTTTCAAAACCAATGTCATGCACATTAATATTTGCATGATGTTCCACTAAAACAAAACTGGCAACCACACACAACTGTAATGACAAAGTGATTCAAACTCTTCCAATGAGCTACTATCACAGCTGTCATATTTTTACAAATAAGTTAAAGAAGAAAATTGTTAGGGCCATTTGTGACAATGCGCACTGTAGCTGACTGTTCAGCTGTATACAAATTAGCTGTCCTGCATTCCCAGTAATGAGAGTATAAAACAAAGCCGACCATTTCAGCTTATTCTTCTTTCTGGAAATAAGTATATTTGCTGAACGCTGTTTGTATCATATTTGATACATGACTTTCTGTGACCTCTTTGTCATCCATATGATCAATACTTTCTTCAAAAACATTTTGTATGTAATCTGACACATGTCGTCTGCCCCCTTAGTGGACCATCCATGAACTACAGGTACTAGAAGTCCGCAGAATAGAAAATCAAAGATGGTTGCCCCCATTCACCGGCCTGCAGGTTTTTTTTATGGAAATCTTTGCTAATTTTGACAAAGCTAAGCTAAGAATAAATTTTTTATTAGTACTAATACTTCAATATTAATATTTACTGGATTGAAGCAATTTATAAGTACATGAAATTTTGTTGCTCATTTTATAGTACAATCAAGTTGAAAATATATGTATCATACTATGTGATACTACAGATAATTATCATTAAGAAATCTGCAAGAGCACCGCCGATCTCTGTGGACATTTTTGTATTTATGAGGCTCATTTTTTAAGATAGTGCAAAGGTGTAGGTATCCAGTGAAAGTAAAAGACTCAAGGCATCCATTGGTGGCACCCATATCATCTAGCTTGTAGGGAAGGTAGTGCTTCAAGTAGTGCTCTAAATTTCGGCAAAATTTTGATGAAGGGAAAACTGACGAGGCCATTTTCACATGGGTCCTTTGAACTCTGACCTCAAGACATCAGAATGAAAATGGGTTACCTATACCTGTAAGTCTCCACCTTACAGACATACTCTTTTTATGATAATCCCATTCAGTTTTGAGCCATAAAATGCAGCTTTTTCGCATGTAGTATCAATGTGTTATTTTAATCTATTGTATTTGAATATTTCTGCATATTGGGGTCCCTAAACAGTCTTGGAATTTCATACATTGGGTATGACTGGAAAACTGAGACTCTTGTGGAATCAATGAGCCCAATTTTATTCATGTGTGATGACGTTACTGTAGTCCCTGAAGAAGCCATTTTGTTGCCATTTCGTCGACCACTTTTTGAAACTTGACCTCACCGTATAAAAATATCAAATATAATACAAAATAAATTTCATATATATACAAATTATTTTTTTCAGAATTTTGTTTTAGATTTTTTAAAGGTCCAAATTCAATTTCAAATTTAGAATTTTTTGGCTATTATTTCATGGTCAGGCTTTACATGGTTAATATTTATCAAACTAAGCAGATGGCAATTTATAATGAAAGTAATGGAATGAACCATACAATTTCATCCAGTTTCAAGCAATTCAATTAAAATGAAAGCACTTTTCAAACCTTGAAAACATTACACTAAAATTGAAGCATTTTCAGGCATTTCCAGCACCCATGGGGATCCTGTGAGTGGCTGTGTGTTTTAGTAGGTTGTGGAAAGCACCCTCTCACCAGAAAGTCACCTAAACAAAAGCTAAGTCCATAAAGCTCCATGTTATTGAAAAATAAGCATTTCAAAGAAAAATACTTACACCAAAAATCAAGCGTAGTCATTGTTTTGCAGTTTATTTCTCTCTTTGTTTAGCAAAGCAAACATCAAAATATGAAGATCTTTTGTTGATTAAAATCTGACATATGGCACATGAAAGGAAATAAGTCTCTGGATAGGAAGGGTAAAAATAACAGAAAGTTCATAAGTATTTCATTTCTTACAATTTAAAAAAGGCTTCAGCCATCACGCCAGGTACTAATAATTACAGCTTACTGGCAAGCAACGCACTGCTAAATATTCGCACTTACATCACCTCTCATTTTTTTCCCATAACAAACATGTTATGAAATAAGGCAGATTTAAAACTGTAAATAGAGACAATCTGGCAAAACAAGAAGACAAAAATGAGACTAAACATTCTCTGAAGTTCAAAGTAAAGCCGGCATGCAACAGAAATGCATTTTAAAAATGACAGTGAAATCTGCAGACTCTGTCACACCTCAATGTTTCTCTCCTAAACAGCAAGCATATTGTGAAAATAAGCTGAATCAATGGCGCTCCGTGGCAAGGACGCCACACATGAGGTCACGCTTCTATCGACCCGGAACTCAGACATTAGAAGCAGCTTTATTGCAATCACTGGTTAAGAGCAATGAGTGGTCATATCACACAAACGACCAACGAGGTACCAGGGGCACAATTTACCAATGACATATAATGTCAGCGTTAGATTGCTTAAGTGCTGAGGACTTCCCATGAAAGGGAAGCGAGAGGAACCCATTGACAAAAAAAGGGGAGTGACGATTATTCCAGGGAGAGAAAGCTGTCAGCTCTAGCCATGAACATAATAACATTCTCTTTTATGTCACTAATCGCTCATTTCATGGTGATTGATGACATATCTATTTGTAAATTAGAATAAGTTTAATACATTTAAATTGGGACAGTCTAAAATGCTTGACGCAGTGACAGGTACAAACTCTAAACCGATCACATTAATAGTTATTCCACGATACAAAATATACCCAATAGCTGGAGAATATATCAGAAAGGATATATTTGAATAGTGCTTCTATGCCCACCTCCGCTTAACGTGCAAAACACACATGAAATGATGTTAAAAGCTTTCTCAAGCTTTTGGATATGGTCAGTGCTGAAGGAGAAGAGTAATCGTAGAATATTTTGAGTTTCTAGTAATCATTTAATCACTTAAGTATTTTTGCACTTGTCAATTAGATATGGGCAGAGAATACACAAATATCATTTAAAATATATTTTTTCTAATTGGCTGCATTCTCAAGCGTTTATATGGATTGAGCTGAAGGACAGTCATAATCCTGGAAGGTTCAGCTGCTATTTTAGGTGACGTAGGTTCAAGCTCGTTAAGTGTGTTTACCTATGCACAGAGAAAACGCTTAATTGAGCCTATTTCTCTATTTTCCCCTGATCGATTATCACTGTTACACATACCATACCTATAATGTTTATGAATACCATGATGGCTGAGGAAAACCTCTCATCCCTCACTTGCAATGTTGATCTCCCATAGACTTCTATTGAAAATTAATTGTTTGTTTGAGTTCCGGGTCTCGTGCCTGTTGAGAAGTGACGTTTTAGAGTTAGGCAGCGGGGCACCATTACATAGCTAATACGCAGATCAAACCTAAGCAGTGCAACCTTTAGAAAACTGAAGTGAAATCCAGCAGTCTTGTGATTCTGGAAGCGGACGCACGTTTGCGATAAAATGTGAGCTCTATGGGTTCTACTGAGTCTGGCGAAGTAGGTCTACACTCAGAATGACGACAGTCCACTGTCAATAGAAAGAACAGACTCAGACGTAATTAGTGTGTACAGTTTGTTGCCCATGTCCCATGTTAGACTGAGTTTCTAAACCGAAACATTTCAAAGATTAAATAAAAATGAAAATGAAAACACCCGATGACGGCCATATTTTATGTCCTTGACACTCCAAAAGGAAATCAGAAAAGTAATCTTAAAGTGTATTTTATTAATTGAAAGAAGTTTTAAAAAGATGTATCTAGCTTTCTGTGCCGTAAAGTGGTTAGATCCAACACAGGGCTCTAGATTTTAGGATGGAACCTACAACAATGCATAAGATTGATACGTAGGAGGCAATTTTCTTTCAGGGAGCTTAAGAAAGAGAAATCATCTGAAATCAAGAGCCCAACTTCAAGGTGGGCTGTCAGACTCCTTCCCCAAAGACTTCTAATCAACCAGAACTCAAAGCTCTCCAGTTAATTAAGCCTTCAGAATGGGATTTAGTGCTCTTTGCTCTGACTTTAACCACTGGTTTGCAGTATTAATTATTGTTTTCATCTCGTTTCATTCAGAAAAATTTGTAATTCATTTATATCCTTCCATGTGGGGACATTAGTGGTGAGAACAGGGATGTGTAAGTAATGAGGTTAATGGTAAATTGGTACGGTACTACCGCTCATCAGCACCCTTGATGGGCCTTGGTGTAGGTGCATTGTGACATCACACAGTCCACCATTTCCCTGGTGAGCTCGACTGTCCTCTCCTTCAGTCTCAAGGACCATCAGGACTCCCGAAGCCATCTGAGAAGAGAACAATAACCGTGGGTTTTTGCTCTTGAAAATGCTCTTGAAATAAAAGATGAACTGACCAGTCCCGTATATTTAAAACAGGAAACAACGCATTGTTTGATGTTCTAATGTCACCCTGAAGGTGATAACAGCTTGGGCATTTCTTGTTGTCTTTCGTATGAAGAACAGGATGGCTGTTTTTACTGCAAAAACTACTTGAAATGCTGACTCACAGGACCACAAAACACGCTTCTTTTGTGCAACTGACCTCATCAGATGACACCAAGCCCAGAGAAGTTGTCAGCACTTTAAGACAGTGTTGATGTATAGCTTTGGCATTGCAGAATGAAGTCTTAATTTGCATCGGTGGATGCAGCAGCCTATGTATTTCCAAGCCAATGTCGTGACTTACATCAGTCACATGATGTGGGTTAAGACAGTGACGCCTGAGTTGGTGCACTTTTCAAATCACTTCTTTGAGATTTTATTTGCATTTTCTATAGTGTCCCAACTTTTACAGAGTTGGGTTTGCAGTATGACAGTGAACTTAAGTAGCTATGCCAAAATTAATACCAGCTGAGACCCATATGCATGGGCCATAATATTAGGTTAAATGCGAGTAAGCGGTGTGTCTCATCTATAGACCAGGACTGATAGCTCTCAAGTCCTGAAAAGTGCCACCTCTGGTTGCCGTATTGGATGTTCCATAAAGGAAATATGGCTTTTCAAAAAAAATTTTGATGGAGAGAGATACAACAGTTCTCCTGAATTAGTCATTTTTGCTCCTTAGGATACCAGAGATTCAGTGGAAGTTGATACACCCTAAAATGTAAATTTGCACAGAAAATTGGAATGGGTATCGAAGTATTAGGACTGTTGACTTCAGTCACCCTGGCAGACTTCTGAAACACAATGCTAAAATGCAGCCATCTTAACTTAGCAAAGCCCTACTGCATGTTAGTTAAAGAGCATGAAAACCCGCGGGGGCAGGCAATCATTATATGATAGAGAATTACTCAACGATCGCGAAACTTCTTTATTTTTTACAAAGGTCGATCGCAGATCGCTGCAAATTAAATTTATTGATCACCTCCGGTGGAACATGCTGACCCCTGCCCGAGTGCACCTGAAGTATGCATGACATCAGCGCTAGAACACAAACAGGCAAGGTCAACATGGCGCCATACAGTTTCAGTGAATCTAGTGGGAATTCCGGTGAGAGTTTTCAGGACTGGAGCGATGAGGAATCAGGAGAGAGAGAATTAGTTCTTACTTTGGCAGATACGGAGGAATACAGCGGTCCTCAACCCTACCTGTATTGGCCACCAGCAAGGCAAGAAATCCAGGACCAAGCGGGACATGCAGCTGATGCCGTTCCTGACGATACCTTATTATTACAAGATCGCGTTGGCAATACGACTTGGTATGTTATTTTCCTATAGTTTGAATTACAGTTATGTTTATTTGAAAACAAAAGTAAATTAATCAAGTGTATTAGGAATGACTTGACACAGTTTAACATCCCCGATCTCCGCAAATATATTGGACTGTTAGCTGCATACAGTGGTGTGCCGTCAGATGTCAGGAAGGCCTTCAGTAACATCACCCTTTGCCGCATACTTGCTCTTAAACTGTTTGCGATCAAGTTTGCCTGATTAACAATCAAACAATTTATTAACTGAACAACCACCACCAATGCATGACACGTAGTGTTTAAGAAAGGACTTCGCATCAATTATTTTCGCCATCACTCAACTGTGCATCGTATCTAACAACGCACTTTAGCTGTCACTACATCCGGACTATAGAACAGATTCTCATGGCTTATTGCTCAATGAGCCTCGCAAACTAATTTACCAGCTGCACAAGCGCAGAAATTATAATGACTTGATATTTTTCGTTGTCATTGATGTGCGGAAGAAAACGCCGTATAATTTCATGGTGCAATGTATAACGAGGCTTTCAAAAGTAAATTAGACTCTTGTTAGACTACTAATTAGTCTGAGCAATTGTTGCTAATTGGGAGAGGTAAACTGCGAGAGGGAATACTATGTCTGAGTGGGGAATACTTAACTTCGTCCGGTTTTATCAGAATTTCCACAGAATTTGACATCACAACGCTGAACCATCGTTCAGAAAGCTAGATAAACAACCAAAACAACGCGAGTCAATGGCTGAATGCAATCTATGGCTGTTCATGTGCGCCTGGTGCCGCCTGCACGCTGATTTGTGTTCCAGAGCTGACGTCACATGCCTCTAACAAGAGCGCCATTCTATTTTTAGCCAGGCAACTAGGCAGCGCGACATGGTGATTTTCAAACCTTGGCGCCACGGCAACAAAGGACCACCAGGTGGAACAGGTGTCTCCAAAATGGTTTTGAGTGTGTACTCAAACAGAACACGAAAGCACAGCGATAGTGAAGGAAGGGTTTCCATGCTCTTTAAAGAACAGTCCAACATCAGGGGCCATTAAATATGAGTAAAATGAGAACCTGCCCCGCGCCACCCTGTTTATGTCCTCAGCGCACTTCTTACCTTTGGATTGACAGCAGTCTGCCGGAGTTAGTTCAGCTTCCTGGGTGTCCCCTCCCTGAGTTTTCATTTCCACTAAGAGAGAGAGAGAGAGAGAGAGAGGGAGAGAGAGGAGTCAGCATCGCCGCTGTGTTAGCGTAGTCTGTGTTATCGGATGCGCCACTACAGCGCAAAGCGCTACACCAAAGTGCATGGTAACACGACAGAGAGAGCCTTCAGCAAAGGCTATTTTTACAGTGACAGCGACGGAGCATTCATCTTCAAATTTTACCACAGCGTTGTGCAGTTATTTGTCAAGAACAGCTAATATTTCTCTGAGACTTGTGATGGAATGCTGGTCTGGCTTTGCCACCGAAGTAAAAGCAAAAAACAAATAAATAAATAACATGCACAGCAAATATAATGTCACATTCTCACTGTAATGAAACTGAGGCACCTGCCAAATCCCAGAAACCAGTGCACCTGCTCACAGACCTCCAGAATTTTTAAATTTTGATTCATAATCCATTCGTTGGTAAGAATTGACAGAAAATACATTCATTCATGCTTCATCAAACAGCTAAAACTTGTCATTCCCATCTGAAAGTACATTGTAATACCCCTTTAATACTGGTCTTATGTCTGCCTTACATGACAGCGATAGTTTTTAAATTCATGCCTGTTTAAAGAAAGAGATTTACACAGATCTTTGGTGGAGTGATTGGTGTCTTGTTATTATATTTATAAGCATTCTATTTAATCTCTATCAGCCTCTTTTTCTGCCGTTCTTTTGTTAATTTTCTATTTACTGTGAGGTCAAACTTCGATGTCAGGTCAAACTTAATTGTCTTTTCTGTCAGTGTGGTCGGTGACTGTACAGAGGAAGCAGTTTCTATTCGTAAGTATAAATCTCTCTCTCACACACACAAACAGATAAACAACACTCATACTGCACACTGAGGGTGAACTGAAGAACAGACAGTTGCCAGGAGTCCTTTAATAAACAGCCATATTTTCGCTCCCCCATGGTGAACCCTGAGACATGATAGTGTCATCAGCATCACTGTGTTTTATTTACCAGGATTACGGAGTCTGACCAGGTAATCAACTTCAATAAATGTCATTATTACACACTGGTGTATCACCAGCACCAACAAACATAACCAACGCAGATAAACAGCCCAACCCAAGTTGTCTCAGCTGCAAGGAGACCGCAAGGAGGATTTAAGCCCTGGTAAAGACTTCCTTTTTTGAATGCATTAGTTCTCGTAGGTTTTTGTAGAATTCAGAGTGAAGTGACATTTCCACTCTTTGCCCACAATGTTAGAGGTTCAGATCACGGCATGTGTTTACACACCTTAAATCTAAAATTTGCTGATTAGCAACCCCCTGAGCTTGCCTCGCTCACTAACTGAATATATGCCCACAATAATTCTCTCAAAGTAGTTAAAGAGGACTCCATATACAAATCAAAAGATCTCTGACCATCTGGATTTGGACAAAATAGTCTAATAATGTGAGGCTTCCTAGGGGCACCAGCTGTCTTAGAACCTCTAAGTTCACAACACTCTGCAGCAGCCTGGCTTCATCCCATACCTTCAACATCTTCTTCACTGGGTAATTTTTCCTTTGTACTGGGATCCCCTTCCACACCTGGGAACAAACACAAAATCAGCACAAGCAGATTCCAGTTTACACCGGACATCTATGTCATACACACATCTACATCACACACACATTCCGTTAAAATTAGAGGAATTATATACATTCCAGTTAACAATGGAGAACTACAGTACCAGTCAAAAGTTTGGACATATCCACTTTATTTCTAACAAGACATGTTAAATGAAGAAATAGGCACTGTTTATTTTGCAAAAAAAAAAAAAAAAAAATTTAATTCTTAAATCCATCAAACTAACCAGCATTTGCTATCATATTTACAGAGCATACTCACATTTTATTATTATTATTTTTTTTAACAAGAGCAGTTACATGGCTCTAACGAGTTTACTGCTGAGCGGTCGTCTAAGTTCCCAAAGATGTGCTGCACTCATGGTTTGCTTTTCATTGACTTTTTTGCCCAGTAAGTTCCAAAACAGCTTGTCTTTAATTTGGCTGTTGGAAAATGGAAAGAGCTTGTTTGTCTGCTTACTTTGCAAAATATGGCTTCTTTGAGAATTCTAAAATTTTGGACACTGTTCAAACAAGTAAATTATTCTCTTTTAACCTCTGACTGTTTACCTCTTACCAGATTCCATTTGAGATTAAACAGAGAAGTTAGGGGAGGTAGAGCAGGTTGTCCAATAACTGAAGGGTTGGTGGTTCAAATCCTGGCGGTTCATGTGTCGTTGTGTCCTTGGGCAAGACACTTCACCCACCTTGCCTCCAGTGTCACTCACACTGGTGTATGGCTGTGTGCGAATGCTTGGTGGCGGTCGGACGGGCCGTAGACGCACACTGGCAGCCACGCTTCCGTCAGCCTGCCCCAGGGCAGCTGAGGCTACAAACACGTAGTTTACCACCATCAGAGCGTGAATGTGTGAGTGAATGAATAATGTATCCACTGTGAAGCGTCTTTGAGTGCCCAGAAAAGCGCTATTTAAAACTGATGCATTATTTATTATTATTATTATTATTAGGCCATTTAAATTTCTCTAAAAACGGAGCGCTGTGACATTAGTAAAGTGTGTCCAAACTTTTGACTGGTACTGTATGTCACACTTCCAGTTCTCACTGGGCTGCCACGTCATCCATGTGATGAGGTTCTCTGGTTTGCACTGGAGAACCACAACATACAAAAAGTCTAGTTTACATTGGACAGCTATGTCAAACGCACACTCTAATTTACACCAGAAAGGTACATCATACAAACATACCCGTTTTCACTAGAGGGCTACATCATGCACACATTCCATTTTAAATTGGACAATTATGTCGTACACAATTCCTGTTCACACAAGAGATCTACATCATACACACACTGCAGTTTACATTGGGCAGCTATGTCAGAACCCAGATGCAAATTCTGAGCCCTTACCGTGTTTTTACCTCTCACAGCAACCATTCAACTTAACATTGCTCTTCTACGCTTCAAAATAATAAATAAAAAAAGACTCGGCCTCGTGCAACTTGAGAAACAGATATTAAAGAGTAAAAATAACAAAGTATTTGCAGTAAACAAACAGACTTCAATAAATAACAATATAAATGGCATAAATTCAAATAGACTTTGACCTGAAGTGCAACTCGAGAAGCGGTTTATAAAGTAAATAACAAAATAAAAACAAGGCATAAATCGGTAGCCTAAGCTACACAAACAGTGCAATCAGATTGAAAAAATGTAAATGATCAGCAAACATCAACACAGAGAGCAGATAGTTTCTATAAGCTATGCAAAAAAAAAGAAAGAAAGAGAGACTTAGACTTTGTAAGGTTTGCACAAATGCGATCAGTTCTGCTCCTTCATAATACAAAATATGAATATGAATTCTCAACACTAAAAGCAATGACTTCCATTGTTTATACCTTGCACAGATTTGATGATGCATGAGACTGTTTTCGACCAGTGTCACTCAATTGTTAGCTTAAAGTAAAGACTATCATGATAACATATATCCTGATATTCAAAGAAAAGTTTGAACACTCACAATTATGCTGGCACACCCTCAGTTAGCTCCTAAACACAAAACTACACGATGACATCATGACCAGTAGCACATCAATACAAAAATCCAAACTGTTGCGTTTCAAACAATTACCACATGCATAGAGCAAATATTCACACAATTTCTTGTTGTCTTTCATCATTGACATCATGCATCATATAAGCAACTGATTCAACTGATTCTGCTCAGTAGTGAGTAATCGGATGTCTTACCTCAACTTAGGAGGCCACAAAAGCACATGGCGACAAAATTTCTCAAAGTAAAAATTTGTATTTATTCCAACACAAAGTGCATACTTTTAGACAGGTAGTCCATCAAAAGGTATCCTCCTACACCCCTAAACACACAGTTATAACTTTGCCCATTAGCCTGCAGTAATAAACCTACAAAGTTAAACCCGGCCCAAGTTAGATGTTTGCAGCCAGGAAGATCAAGTGGGCCCCCCTCTCATAAATTGGTGTTCCGTCAAATTTAAGGCCCGTAACACTGAGAGGGTTTAACAGTGCAACCGCCTTCAAAGACGCACCCCTCTCCTCTCTGGACAGTAAAAACCCAACCATTTATAGCATATGAAAACCTAAAAATCACAGGACAACTTTATAAGCTCTCTCACTCTAACCAGCCAATAATTTCCCTATCTAACAGGTTACCTCATCCAAAAATCCCCATTTCAAAGACATAAATAAGAGGATTTGCAACAAACAGCCAAAGTCTCAGCTATGGCCTACTAGTTCCCATCAGAAGCCTCATTAATTTTGCTTTTCTTTAAGTGTGATTATAATGTTCAGATTCAGATGACTGGCAAAGTATTTTTGTGTATTCCAATCCTTATTACTGAGGAAAGCTACCAAACAGCAGGGGGCGCTTCAGCAGCCCTACTTTCTGCTGCTATGCCCCCTCCTACCTCAACTGAAATCTGATCTCCACATTGGCGGGTACATAAATTGTGCTCCGCTTGTCATACACAAGCGGCTCCGTTAATCCTTAACAAACATGATCTATTGTTAATCACATTGTCATATGCCTTATTACAGATGCAATACAAGTTGGATATAGAGCTGTGACACCGCTGGCACAGGTTGCTGATGTAAGCAGGCTCAATTTGCCAGGATGCGTCATAATGACAAATGCCGGCTCAGCAAGTTTGCATTCAATCAAAACGATTTAAGCTTGAACATCAGACTGGACTTACAAAACCGGAAACAAACCAAACCCTACTGGAGAGGTGAAATCCCTATATCACAGATCTGCTACGGCAGTGCTGTTGTAAAGCTGTAATGCTCTGGCACTCTTCTGTGACATCAGAGGAAAGCACCATTCACAACATGTACTTCCTAGAGCTAATGAGGTGCAGATACAAAACCAATATAACATGAGATAACATTTTTTTCCTCTGTCTTCTGAGGAAAGTCCTGGTACTCTGTGAGGGGGCATGCAAAGGACTAAAATAATGCCGTAATAATCATTACATCACGCCAGCTACCAACATGGCGATGTCTTTATGAATGTTTATGACTGTTATCATTAAGTGTTATTTGATTAGGGTTGGGGTTAGGTTTCAGTCAGGGTTAAAGGCATTGACAGATTATATTTTCCTGGTTAATGTCATGTTGTCATAATAAAGAGATCCTAAACGATGCCAGCTTTGAATTAAAAATGACATCATTGACGATATGCCCCATTAATGAACAAAAGTCATGAACAATCTCGAAGATTCCTTCGTGTTCATGACAGGCGCACCACTTTAAATAAAGTATTACCAAAATTCCTCCAAAATTACATCAAACTACAGAATGTTGGACCTTATACTGCTCATGATCCTGTGGAAGGGCCACTAGGTATGACTGCAATATTACGATTAAATATTGTACCGCATAATAAAACCATATATTTTTTAGAAAATATAAAGACTCAACATTAAGACTGCATAAGCCATATTATGATGCAAATACTAAGGTGAAAGTTGCATTTTAAATTGTTTCATAACAACCCTCAGCTTGACTAAGCTGTCCCCTAGATTTGATTGAATAGTATCATACAGACCTGTCAAAATATTTTCAAATCAATGTTCTTATCTCCATATACAACCAGCAATCAAAATGAATAACAGTTTTTAATCCACAAAACAAGCAAGCTCAGCCAAACCTCACTAAAACTACTTTGACACAGAGACAGGAGCTGCGCGCCTTGGTGAATTTCACCATGACAGACCTTTCCAACATATGAGTGCAGGGCCAAAGATTGTAGACTAGCCCTTCAGCCAGGAATAAAATACATCTTCCCACTTATTATTTGCTGTCACTGAACTGTAAGAGTTTTTGTCAATTAGCCCTCACTTAAATATATCAGACAAATAAGCTTATTAAGTTACATGGACAGCCAATGGGCTGGAACTTCAGACAGATGCATATGGTAGCCAAGAGTTTGATTCTTATAATTATGAATTTGTTTGAATGGGGGTTCTCAACAAAAAAAAAATAATTTTGGAAACAACTTTATCACACATAATCGGGCAGACACAAGTGCAGGGCATTGGAAGAGTATATTGAGAATGAAAATACAGCTGCAAATGGTGAAAAAAAAAACAGAGTAGGAAGAAAGCATTGTAGTAATGCATGTAACAGTGATGAGGTAGACTGAGGAATCTGGAGTCTCCAGCGTTGTATGCTGGAAAAATAGAGGCAAAGCCACAAATCAAACTTGACCTATATTATCATCCCATATACACGCATATAAAATATGAAAAGGATCCGTGAAAAACTGAAGGCGCTAGACAAGGCAAAAAGTTTACAGTCGCGCAGACGCACGACAGACCACCACAAAGGCATCTGACCACAGCATAAGCCCGACTGGCTTAGAGGCCAAGCGGGCTAAACGGCACAGTCATTACTGACAAAACATTTGCAAAATATTCATGTTGGGTTACAGTATCATAATATTTGAAGCTGCCGTTAATGGCTTTTTTCGTTTTCTGGGCTGATGAGGCTCAAGTCACAGAGTCACAGGCCCAGACGAAAATAAAGAACCTTTCCCGCCAGACAAAAAAATTACATTTCCACTGTAGTTCCTCAATTTGATTAATATTCACAGTAATACCTGTCATCGATCCCCATGAGCCATATCACTATTTTGCCTATTTTAAGCAGCTCTGTCACCTATTGAGAAATATGTGATATGGCACATTCGTCCCCATGTCGTATCGGACCCAAGTCTCCCCTATGCGCGACACATTGTAAAAAATTAAAAGTTGACCCAACTTAAAAAAGTAAGGCAACCAGCTACACAACATTGAGTTGGCTCAACTTCAAGTTCTGAGTTCTTTAACAAAGTAGTTTGAGCCAACTAAAAAACTCAAGTTGAAAAAACTAAAAAATGCTCGCAAGCTGGTAGCCTTACTTTCTTAAGGTTTATTTTACACTGCAGAATAGCAATCGGCCATTGCAAACACACAACATAAAGTAGACATGCTTGGAAATTAGTATACAAATGTAAGGGTCTACTGCAGTGAATGCAGCCAGCATTTTCTTCTTGAGGACTACGAGAGATCTCCAATTGGAATTACCAAGTTATCTATCATCCTAAATGAGCTATGTGGCCACCCCGCCCATTTTCTGATCCAAACTGATGTCAATCAAGACTCACTTTCACCCTCTGAGCCCTCGCAGGAGAGGACAACCAACATAGTCGCTGGTGAGTAAGCAAGCCAGGTAGCTACCTTTCTGATGTCAACGCAAGGACCTGGCAAAAATTTTGTAACTGGCAAAATTTTCCACTTGCTATCCTGCTCCAGACAACCCACGTTACAACTATAAGCTAACTTTAATGTTACTTGACAGAAATGAAGCTGACTGTGCTAAACAGCGAGGTTATGTTGCTATACTGGCTGACAAAATTTTCTACTTGCTAGCTTGCTACAGTCCCCAAGCTAACAAATTCTTTTGCTGGCTGATCTAAAGGTAACATTATAGAATGGACGTCATCTAGCAAGCTTCCTGTAACATGTATCCATGTCAGTAACATCCTCTACACTCATAGTTTCGGGTGCCATTTTCGCTGTTGGAAACGTAGCCAGTTAACAACACAAGCAATGACAAAGTTGTTTCAAAGCAGCATATAGGACACTCACTCTGGCTTCCCAAAGGCAGAGGCAAAAATCCAAGCTGAATAGCTCATAGTTCCTCCTTACCTCCGACTACGTCACTATCCACGTCTAAATGATGAAACCGGAGGGGGGTGTAGACAAATTTAGGGGCTGAATACCAGAGATAGACAAAAAATGGGGAATAAGCGGCACGCATTTTTCACACTATATCCCTGATTGGGATAGATGGAGATAAGGCTGAAAATCAGCAAAGTGTCCCTTTAAAACTCTGCTATCAATCACTAACAATCACCCATCAATCACAATAATCAGCTCCTATACCTGTTCTCTCAGCATCCTTTATCCTATCACCAAAAAAAAGAGGTAAAAAAAAACCACAAAGAAATCAGATAAATGAATAAAATTTAGCCTCTAAAAATGACTCTCGCTCAGCTCAAGGGCACCCTTTGTTTGTTGGTTGCCGGCTCATTTCTGTCCTGAATGAAAGTTTTGCTGTGATGGTCAGGTGTTATATGACTTAGTTTATATTTTCAAATCTCCCAATCACCTGATAACAAACTGTATGTATGCCATCCCTTGACATGCCATCAATTATGGTGCAAAGCCCTTTCCTGAGAGGTACGGTGAGGGATGTATGGTCCTCACTGCTTTCATTCATGTTAAGTCATTTCATGGCTTCTGACAGAGTCCTATTTCAAGAGGGAAAAGCCCAATGACAGGCAAAGACTGGGTCCCTGTCAAAAGAGGTCCACACATCTATACAGCAGAAATGCACTTCATTCAAAAAGGAATGAAAGAAGTCAACTAGGTTCCCGACAGATGAGAGCGAAACCGAACTAAATGAGTAATAATAAAATCTGCCCCCTTACATACGCATCTAATCTTCAACAGAATTCATTTTGCGAGAACCACTCCATTCACAGCAATAAGGAGGAAATAAGAACGGCACGACCATCTGCTTGGAACATACACAAAAATGGCGATGGTCTTTGAGAAAATCCCCTTGGAAACTGGCGTGTTTTCTGGGATGCATTTTAAGGGCATGCTGACTTGTGCGAAGATTATCAGTGGACAGCATACGCGCCATCATCCATCTGCAAAAACATCTAAAGTAATATTTCACAGCAAGAGCAGAGCAGAACCTTCCAGTCACCATCTGTTACAGCAGCAGCAGCGCCAGCACTGAAAGCAGACATATGGGAGGGATTCTTTACATATACATGTAATTTAAGAAAGGTGTTCACAACAAATGGATGACAGTTCACTGCTAAAGGTTAACATAACAATCCTCCGCGGCAAAAAGCAGTCTCAAGCCCCCGCGAAAAGTGGAAAGATTTTTTTTGTCAAATAATGCAATTTTAAACTGCTACCTTGTTATATAGGGAGGAAGTAGTTTAATATCACAGATGTCAGCAAACACTGCATTCCTGGGAAAAAAGACTGCATTAATAAGCTCAGCCAGTTTAGTATCCCTATCTGGATAGAAAACGGCCATGACTAGTTTCAGATGGTCTCTTCCTTGAGTGTCTAATAGAAAATCAAGATTAAGCAAATGGTGCGTTTTATAATGTCAACAAAAACATTTCCCACGGAAACAAGTAAAGCTGCTCACAAAAATGCGGTGATATTTGTTAAGAGTAAGTAAAAAAAAATGCACATGCAGTCCAGTTTCCAAAAAAAATTTGGGACGCTCTATAAAATGTAAATAAAAACACGAAATTATTTACACTCTATATTTAATAATAATAAAAATAATGCAAAGACAACACATCAGATGTTGACACAAAGAAATGTTATTGTTTTGTTTTTTTTTGAAAAAAAAAATTCTCATTTTGAATTTGATGTCACCACCAACACTTTTCAAAAAAGTTGGGACAGGGGCATGTATATCACTGTGCTGCGTCACTTCTTTAAACAATGCTCTGTAAGTATTAGAGAACTGAGGGGACCAACTGCTGTAGTTCTGAAAGCAAAATGTTTTTCCAGGATTTCAGCTGCTCTACATTCCTTTGTCATAGTTCTCATTTTATGATGCGCCAAATGTCTTCAGTGGATCACAGGTCTGAAGCGCAGGCAGGCCAGTTTTGCACTTGGACTCTTCTATTACAGACCCACGTTGTTGTAATACGTGCAGGATGCAGTTTGACATTGTCTAACCAAAATAAACAAGGCCTTCCCTGAAAAAGACAGCTGGGTGGCAGCAAAGTTGCTCCAAAACCAGTATATACAGTTCAGCATTAATGGTCTCTTCCCAGATGTGTAACTCACTCATGCCACATACACTTATGCACCCCACATCATCAGAGATGTAAGCTTTTGAACTGTGTACTGACAACAAGCCAGATGGTCCCTCTCTTCTTTAGCCCAGGGATGCAATATCCATGATTTACAAAAAGAATTTCACTTTTTTAGTGGTTAGAGCACAGTACAGTTTTCCACTTTGCCTCATTCTATCATAAATGAGCTTGGGTCCAGAGACGGCGGCAGCATTTCTGGATCTTGTTTGCATATGGTTTTATCTTACATGGTAGAGTTTTAACTGGCATTTCTAAATGCAGTGAAGAACTGCGTTCGCTGATATTGGTTTTCATGAGTGTTCCTGAGCCGATGCAGTGATTTCCACTTCAGAATCCTGTTTGCTTTTTATACAGTGCTGCCTAAGGGCCCGAAGATCACAGTCATTTAATAATGTCATTCGGCCTTATCCCCAGTGTATAAAGTTTTCTCTGGATTCCAAAATATTCCGTTGATGATGAAATCCCCAAATCATTTGCAACCATTCATTGAGAACCGTTATTCTTCAAATTTGTGAACCATTTGTCCACGCAGTCTTTCAGAGAGGTGAAGCCCTCACCATCTTTGCATCTGAAAGGCTCAGTCTCTCAGAAATGCTCTTACTGACCTGTCGCCATTTATTCCGATTGGCTATAAAATTTTCCACCAAGTGTATCATACAAATTTTTCAGCCTTATGTTGCCCTTGTCCCAATGTCTCTGAAACTTGTCGCGGGCATCAGATTCAAAATGAGCAGATATTTTTTCCAAAAAACAATACTCTTCTCAGATTCAACAACTGAATCTTTGTACTATTATCAATTAAATATAAAGTTTAAATCATTTGTAAATCATTACATTTTTATATCTATTTCAAACAGCCTCCAAACTTTTAGGAAAATGGAGTTGTAAGAGCTGATATCAAAACAAAGCCAGGCTAAAACTCAGCAAATATAAAATAAAAGCATCCATAATCCAAAGCAATATTTTTAATTTTTTTTTTTGTTGACACTTTTACTGGAATTTGACCCATGCCTTGAAACTTGCATAATTTTCAAAGATTTCCTCATCACAATAACAGTTAAAATAAAAACAGTAGACAGAGACAAAAAATGATCTTGCCATTACAGATTTCACCCACTGCTAATTTTAACTTGAACACACATAAAGTGCCCAATACGGCTCTGAGGACGACATTCAATTCCAGCTTTATGATGCTGTAATATTTTTGGTTTTGCTATTGACTGATTCAGTTCGTAGGAGATTTAAGAGCTGTAATTCTGTAAATATTTGGATATATCTGACCAAGTGCCCATTTTTCACTCTTGGAAACCCTTGATTTGACAGTTTGGTGTCGCTGTTTTGCATATGTTGTGGACACAGTTCCCCTTGGTAACATGGTAACACCGATTTTGTAACTGAGGCACCTGTAATTTGGGGGCCAACTACTTGGCACATTTGGAAGTCCTTAAATGTCTCATCTTGCCTTGGAGACTTATCCTACAAGGCGTTGCTGGTTGGATCTCATTTTTTTAGCGGACATATGCAGAAAATTAGCATTCAAATTAATAGTAATGGCCTGAATAGGTGCTTTTGTAGTTGTGATTCTGAGACTTCAAAGTCATTATTCAGGGGTGCCTCTAACAACTGCTCAACCACCTGTAGCCCTTTAATCTACTTTACCATGCCTAGATCAACCATGTCAGCCTTTGTTCCCCAAAAGCATTGAGAATCTGACTATCTTTTCTTCTCTCTGAGCGGATTCCATTAGCAGGAAATTAACTTTCTTTTGCAATAATTATCGATTGGCCTTTGGTCCAGTGGCCACCATCAGTCTTACCTCTGTTGTGTCTTCCGTGAGAGAGAGAGCCTTTGTGTTCCGTGATCACATAGCATGACCGTGCAGTCTGGCTCTGCGGGCTCCCAGGGGTTCGGCAGCTAACACCCAAACACTGTCACTGTCTGCTTATCACCCTGCCCAATCCCTCACCTGCCTACATCCACCCGTCAGTCTCACTGTAATAATGACAATTCTACATACTGAACAAAGTACTCCAAAAATGAAATCAATAATGAAAAATTTACCCGTAAATTTACCTAGTAATTTGATATGCAAGAAATAATTTTTATATATACACTATCAAATATCTTGGGTACTACCATTTAAGGAAAAATATATAAATAAATCGATTAATTAATTACTTTTAAAAATCGGAAACTCTCAGCTCTGATTGCTAAAACTATAGTGTACCAAGTAGTCTGTTCATTTACAAAATATTCACAGTTACACAATGCTTTGCTGAATTGATGCAGCATCAACAAAGAAAATAATGGCTCACAGTCCACTGGTAAACACTGACAGGCAAATTTTCGTCCAAGTATAAACGCTCTGCACATGCTTGGAAACCCAGTACTGGCAGTATTTTGACTGTCAAAATCCTCAGCAGCAAAAATTTAATTAAAATGAACAGTCTTTGCAATTATTATTATTTTAAAACAACGTTTAAAATTTATTTGAGGGCGCAATCGAACATTTAAGCTGTAGTTCTGTGACATTGTTATCGTTTTGATTTAAGAGTTCACCGCGCCTAATGTAGAATAAAGAAGTCTGCGCCCCAAACGCAACTGGCCAACACTTAACACTGGGCCCTGAAGAGACAGCATAATGAAGTGGCAAATTTAAAGAGCAAATCATTTGCAAATGTAAATGCAGGAAGATTGTCGGTTCGGAGTGCAAACAGCATCCTAGAATTAGACCCTGCACTTCTGGAAGAAAAAAATCACTTTCCTTAAACACTCGATTGTGAGTTTCACTGCTGCAAGATAACGCAGCATCTCACAATCAAAAGCAATTACAAAGTACCGAACTGTGACCTCCGCGGCGGGGAATGCGGCTGCCACACACTTTAGGAGAAAGGCAAGCATCCTCATAAATATTCTGCCTCTTTACCGAGAGGCAAAGGGAAAAAGGTTCTGTGCATAAAAAGGTATTGTGTCGCCCCCCAGATTTGTCTAACCCTACAAGATTCCTTTTACAAATTCAGTGTTTAACTGGCCTCGGTCTTTAAGAGATTCCCTGTATGCACTGAAAGGGCTTTGGTTAATTACACGAGAAGGTACGCATGCAGAGAGGAGAAAAAAAGCCAGGGGCTTTGAACAGGGTGAAAGGAGACATTCAAAACCATCTGGTTGTATAGCTACAGACGACATGGTGAAGAGGACCAGTTTTGGGGGGACAAATAAAGCTGGACAAAGGAAATTAGTGGCTACAGAATGTACTTAATTGTGCAGTTCACAGATAAATGCTGGCGTAACAGCAACAGAATCTTTCCTCGTCAAAACTGCGGAGCACCAGCAAATCCAACCAATCCAACAGGCTAGTATTTTGCTGAAGCCAGGAAAACACAGCATATGTAATTTCATAAATGAGCAAAAAAACTATACAAACATTTTGCCTTTTCTCTCTGCGTCTATCCTATATATTTTCATCACCATTAATTCATAATTCACTGCAACAAAAATGGTTGCATCTTGCCTAACTTCAACCATTTTTGTGTTATCAAATTCTCTATAGTCAAGCCAACTGCAATCCTCTATTTAAAGAAATAATGCAACTTTTAGGGAATTGACTTATTGAAATTTGAAGGTAGAAAACAATGGGTACAGTATATATATTTTTTTACTGAGTAGTTACAGAAATTATTTTGCTTGAAGGAACTCTTACAGCCGAGTTTGCGTAGTGGATGCTTATTGGTTCAGGGAGATTCTTCAATGAGAAAGTAGATGGCTTGCAAAATCTGAGTCACTTATGTAGCAACGCTTAATCTTAGGAGCAAGCCATAAATAGCAGGCCCACACAGTGTTGTCGAGTGGTACTCATTGGTGCCCTGTTTGCTAAATGCTACTGCATTGTTTTTTCGTAGCAACTCTTAGCCTTTGACTACCTCCAGGACCATGACTGCCACGGCCAGACATAGCAGCACACAAACGTTTCAAATGGATGTTTACAAAAAAAAAAAAAAAGACCTTAAATATACTGTGAGTCCTCCATTAAGTATATAATTCATTTTAGGAAAGAACAGCACTGGGATGGCCATGATAAACCACAATATAAACAAGCTATTTCTCCCAGCAATGAATTGGAAAAAAAAAGAGTAGCCAATTGAACCCATTTAAACGGGACAGCATGTGCGCATTTTAAGAACGTGTCGTTGCCGACACAGATATGCGCGTAATTTTGAAAGTACCGTAATTACTGCAAGTTTTGCGCAATAGAAAAAAATTCCAACTGTTCCTGAAAGCTGAGAAGCTGTGCTTCAGCCCAAATACAGGTTACTATGGTAAACATGGCAGCATGATTCTCTGCTGGGATTTTTGCATTAGGCCTTAAAGGGTTAATCAAGTTTGTTCATCACAACTTTGCATGCCCCAGTTTCATGACAGTGTCCCTTTAACTGAACTCATGTGGAGCTCAGTTACAAAATGGCCACCCAAATTTAGAACCAGGTTGGTAGATTTGTTGGTCACAAGGAGCTCCAAAGAAAGCTGGAGGCATATATGATGACTTTAGAGACAGAGTTTCTATGAGGTGTACACTGGCGCATGAGGCAGGTTGGCAAGTGCAATTGTTGAAATTTGGCACCAGTTAACAGGTTTACAAAAAGAGAACTTATGGTAGTTGTACCTCCACATGCAAGGAGCTGCATTCGATTGGTTGAAATGACAGCAGCTTAAGGGACACCAGTGCGTGTGTTGAGTAGTGTTGCTTGAATGACACATAGAGGACCCAGAAGGTACTTGCATTTTTGATCATTGATGTCATATTATTTTCAGGGGCTTTAATGCATTATCTGAATTACAGATGAACAGAACCGGGGATATTTATTTTAATTATTCAAATCAGCTGCAGAGATATTGTCAGGTATCGTATTAGGTTTAGGAATCCCCTATATCGTGATATCATCTTGATTGTGAGCAAAATACCATGATCCTCTCATATTGCAAGTATGTGTGATTCCCACCCCTGATAACAACAGTTGGTCTACTCAATAACAAATAAAAATCAGCAAGTAAAAATATTATGAATCATGGAAGGACAATTTCATAAAAATGTTTTTTTTTTTCCCCTCAATATGCAGTAAAAACCAGCATGATAAGTCATGTACAATCAGGAAATTTAAAATGCTATCTAACTTGCATTAGCTAAAACTTCAGGCTGAATTGTTGGAACGAATGTAAATGTTGATATCAGGAAAACTGAGAACTGACCCACAGCAGTCAGATAAATAGGGGGAAGACAAGGAACTGCAATGTAAGCACAAAGAAAGGGCTGATTCTAGCCATATCATAAAAAAATGTTTTGAGCGGGATGAACGAGAATGAGAATGAGGATCATCTCGCTGGTTTCACGATGGACTATTGTTTTCTGTTCAAATGAAAATACAATGCTATTTTTTTTTTTAGTGTCTGCCAACGGTTTGAAACACGGTATTCACCTTATTCGAAAAGACACCATAGCATTGCTGTCTTTGTAAATGACTCACTCCACATTCCACAAGCTTATTTTTACAGACCCAAAACACGAATATTCGCGTCTTTGCGTTGACTTTGAATGTAATCTGTCGTGCGAAAAATTCGTTTCGCATCCCGTGTGAAAGCGGTTTTATAGGGAGCTTCAAATGTACAGCTAATTATGCTACATCGGGGATCAAATGGTCTCGGTTGAATGATCAGGGCATAACTCTGAGGCAGTACTGCACTTGTTCCACATCTTCCCAGGTGGCTCAATTTGTAAGCCTATTTGCTTGCTGTGTCAGACACCCTTACCTAAAGTACCTTGCTCAGCTTATATATTACCCAGACTGTTCTTTTCAGCTGCAAACTTTTTAATGAAGTGACTCAGGAAAAATATGCTAATCAAAACTAAAATGGCAGCGTTGTCTCAAGAGTTCAGAGTAACAAGCCCAGCTTCTTGACCACTATGCAGTGCTGCAGCCAGTTGGTGCAACATACATTACATTGTCCATACGATGAGAGTTTGCACTCAGAGGCAAGCTTAAATCAAAACTGACTTTTTCCTGAACTTAGTCAATTCTGAATAGCCATTACAAAAAAGCCGTGAAGGAGTTGGATGCAAAATTATGGAAATGAAGGAATGAAAAAACGAAAGGACATCGACATCAATATCCCCCGCCACCATAGAATCCCTTTTTCGAACCCAATTGATGTCATGAATAGTAACATACGCACACAAAATTTCATTCATATGTCTCTACTTATCCGGACTGACAAACAAGCTCCATTGCAATATCTATTATTCCTCTTTGTGGCAGGGGATTAATAATAATGCATCAATGGGGCTGCCTGAAAGGTGTAGAATAAAAGTATTTACTTTCCAACTAATTACTGATTGCTAATTTTCGTTGGATCTGAACTGAGCCCTTTGTTTATTTTAGCCAACAACAACAACAATAACAATCACTCAGAGCCAGTAGCATTACAATGTTGAAACCACCACTATCTCCATTGCAGGATTCCTGTGGTTGCCTTCATGCACAAAAATTGCTGTAAGGAAACTCTGGTATTGAGTCGGGAGCAAGTCATGAGTGAATATCAGTGCAGCCTTTGGTCGCTGGTGCGAGCTAAAGGAGAAACAAGGGCTTACAAATCACACCAGCTTTTCTTCTTGACCAGTAAACCAAGGTTGGCTTGCAAGCTGAGTCAGCTTTTATCTACACGAGTTATCATATGCGCTACATAGATTTTAGACCAAAGGTTATAACAATCTCGTTGAAAGAGTGTGGGATTTGTGTTCTTAGATTATCGCATTCAGGCATTGCAAAACATTCCAAAACTTGCTGAATATTTTACTTAGCCCCTTAAAAGAATATGGTCTATAAATTAATAAAATTGCAAAATGTGTGTATTTTTACATTAAATATTTTCTCTTTCCACTTCCTGGGAAAAAAAAAAAAAACTCTTCATATGATGGCGTCATTTGCCAGCAGGAGAAAATCAAAACTCGAGCTGTGTCAATGAAATATAATCTTTCAATAATCCATTCCCTCCAATCAATGTCCTCGCCTGAATCATATAGCCCATTCGACATTTCACAGTGAACAGCAGTCAAATTGTCCTCCTTAAACAGTTTGGTTATCTTGTGGGGATCCAAAAATGTCCCCATAAGGATGAAGAAATCTGGAATAGCATTATTTGTGGGGAACACCCTAACAACCACCCTGTATGCCCTATCAACCATGGAAAAACAGCCTAGCAACCACCCTGTACATCCAAGGAACCACCTAGAAACATCCCAGGCAACCACCCTGCACTCCCAAGCAAACACCTGAAAACAGCCTAGGAACCACCCTGCATACCCTCGCAGCCACTTAAAAACATACTGGCAATCATCCTATACACCTTTCAAACCACCTAGAGACAGCAAAGCAATCACTGTGCACATCCTAGCAATCACCTAGAAATAGCCGAGCAACCACCTTGTGCACTGCAGCATTCACCGTTAAAACACCCTAGCAACTACACAGAAGCAGTCTAGCAACCACCCTTTGCAACTACCTCAAAACATCCTGGCAACCATCTAGAAACACCTTAACCCCTTTGCGCAGAATACAAAAAATTGCCAATTTTTCCTGTCGTGTATTAGCCTATTTAGGCTTTATAACTCAGCATTTGTGTCACAGAGAATTATTCCAGTGAAGCAAGACATCGGAAATTCAATTATAGAATTATTTAGAAATTAAATTTCAGAATTTATAGATGCCGGCGTCTATATCTGGGCAAAGGGGTAAACAACCACCAAGAAACAGCCTTGCAACTCCTGAGTAATATGGTAGCAACCACTCTGTACACCCTGACAACCACCGAGACACACCCTAAAAATCACCCTGTACACCCTTGCAACTACCAAATTGCAGTCTACTGACCATCCTTTAAAACCTTGTAACCAACTAGAAACACCCTAGCAACCACCCTGTTCACTCTAGCAACCACTTAGAAACAGTCAAGCTGCCCCTTTGAAATACCCTAGCAACCACCCTGTAGACCCCAGCAACCACATTCTAACACTTTAGCAATCACCTAGAAATAGCTCAAGCAACCACCTTAGACACTCTAGAAACCACCAAGAAACACCCTAACAACAACCCAACCATATATAATAATAATAATAATAATAATAATAATAATTTTATTATTATTATTATTATTATAGTAATATTATCAAGTAATAATAATATTATTAGGTAAGAGTGGCCAAAGCTGGCCTGGTAATGCGGTTTCTCTTTAGCACTCACCCTCGTCCTCCATTGGTTCGGCTGAATTGTCCATCTCCGTGGAGTCCACAGCTGCAGCAGGAGACTCTGTGAGCAGGAGAAGAGTAACATGAGGTGCAGGAAAGAGTTGGTCCCACTCAAGCAGAGCAGGGCCAGGTTTTACAGCTTAGATTTCATGTAGAGCAAAAACAAATAATACTCTCATGCTATATTCCACTCATATTTTCATTAACTCTCAGTCTGACTACTATGTGCGGAAGCTGAAACTCGGCGGCAATCAAAGTGTATCATCCTTATTGTGAGAGACCTGGTCAGGCTCAGTGCTCTGCCACATCGCCAGTGGCAGACCAATCACGCTGAACTTTCGAACAATACGTCTTTACTTTACCCTGACCACAATACAAAAGGACTGTGCTGATCAAAGGTGCATCTTCAAAGTAATATTGGAAAAATCCCTTTCAGCCTAATTGTGGAGGGCTTATCCTGCAGCTCTTCCTTTGATGTGATGGTCGCTAGAGCCAGGGATGGCCAGATAACAGTCCACAAACATAAAGGCACCACAGGATTTAACCGCCATCCAAATGACCAAAATGGCTACACTTGTGAACGCCTGATCCAAATGTGAAATGGTAGGAGAACAGAAGAAGGTAATGACTTTCACCCGTAAATGGTCACATAATACAGCTTTCCTAGTTTTTGGTATTCGGTAATCACTGCTTACCACATCCAATTACATTAATTACTTTTTTAAACAAACCTTTTTTTCCGTATTGAGCAGAGTAAGTAAAATAGCATATGTAAACAGCACTGAGACAAAATAGCGAGGTACATTTGACTTTCATGCTCGGTTTAACTCTCTCATCGATGTGCATACATTTTACACATCGTGAACTCTCCATTTCACTGTAAAAGAGATAGAGTCTGAGTGTTTTGATGATCCAACTTCCAAACAGCAATTTCTAGAGAATTCCTGCTGGGATACGCAACAAATTACAAATATAGTCTTTAGATTATGCCTCATTACCTCAAAAAAGGCAAAACCATCACTTTAAAAGCAGGGCATCCAATTCACTATATAAAACAATATATGAATAAAAAAATGAATGCCTGGACATGCCTAGCCAGAGAATGTTACATGTACTGATGTCACATTAATTCCAAAAAACCAACAGACCCATACATTGGATCATTGAATGCAGCAGCTGTATTCAAATCTAAGGAACTTCAGGCCTATTTTCAATTCTCGTGGTGATCCTAAGCTTTCCAATGATCCTTAATATGTCCTGTTGAATAACTGGGAAATGTTTAAAAATGATACACAAGACCTATTTTCTGCCCGATTTAATGCTGTGGCCACAAAAAAATGTCATCCTGCTTAAATATTTCTCTCAATATAAGTGTGATGTGGCCTCAGTGAAGTGCTGCAACTAGCAGCATTAAGCGAAAACTTAACAGAAAAGTTTAAGGGGTTAAGGAGGAGTGAAACAACAATAAAGCTAGCTGGTAAGCCTGTTCTGATCATTATGAACAGTTTGGCAAAAATTACTGCAGTATGGTCTTATCAGACTTAACAGAGAGTCACAATGTGATGTTAATTTGTTTGCACCTTCGTTAGCATTTTTACTGCTTGTTCCATTGGTTCAGAGCCTGTGAAAATAATTAACTTGGTTTTCAAAACTCAGCAAATATAAGGTCCCCGATGAAATTAATGTGTGGTATGAGTTGCTGTCTTATATGATAATGTAGTTGAATAGTCCAAACCCTTTTGAAAATGATAAGCCTTGAGACCCTAAAAGGTGAAAGTTGCTATCGACATTCTAAGGCTAAGGTAATATGGAACTACATCATAGCCGGGTCTCAGATCATCAACTTTCTCAAACATTGTGTTTGATGTCAGAGCTACCTATCTGCTTGCAGTTCACTCATGGTAGCACAACATTAGCAACATTTCCATTTTATGGACACAGGGAGTTTTATTTTCACATTGTTCAAAGTTAAACAGTATAATTATCTCACTAAACAAAACATACACTGTCTAGAACAACACGTCAACTCAAGGGCCGATTTTTGAAATCCCCTGTCATTTTTCACACTGACAGAGGAGCAATGGAACTGGAAGTGCTAACGAAGCCACATACAAAATGACGACAGGGCTGTTACTCTCTATACAACAGAGGGATGAAGGAATATATCTCAGAGTTGTTTGTAGAAGAGGTTCAAGGTTACAGCTTATCGAGGTAATGTTGAACCAGGGGTAAAAACCTGTGCAAAAGACTGACGAAGGCTCTACGGCTATTGTAATTTGCTAGAGTAATAACAAACTACAAAACCCGTAAACGAGCAAGTTTTGGTCAGCAGCATTGCAGACATGAGTAAACACATGTATAGTTTAAGGTGGACAATGCTTTCGGTTACACGGCACGGTGTTTATAATGTCTCTGCATGTCCCTCTGCTGCCCCTAGTGGCAGGGAACTGTTCTGTTCTGTTCTTTGATAGTGTGTCTCAGCCATAGCCTGTATAAAAAGATAGACACAGCACCCCGGTCTGAAAACTGAGGCCAATGCGAAATCTCTAAAATTTGGATTCTATTTAATTGCCAGCAGATGGCGACGTCGGTGGTTGCAGAAAGAAGTTCAATCCTATAGAAGTCTATGAGAAAATGACTTTACTTTCCCACCTGATCTCTTATTTCAATAATGATTTTCCACATTACTTTATGTTATTTATTGCAAGTTTCAAGTCTCCTTCGATATATAATGATGTTCATTTTTGTAAATTATGGTCCCAAAGAGACTAGAATAAAGGATAAAGCCAGAATATGCTTTAGGGGCGTGGCTATCCTCTGGTCCTCGTACGATACGGTCAGATCCACCTGTAGATCCAACCCTCGCTCCTCCCTGGATATTCAATTCACGCTCTCATCCAATAGGAATAACATCCGGTTTCAAAATGACAAAATGGCGCTATTCAAATTGCCAAAATCGAGGCTTCCTAAATGGTATGCTGAAACCAATGGGTGACGTCACAGCTGCTTCGTCGTTCCTTTTATACCTTATAAATGGTCTATATATATGTTCCTTATATATGGTCTCAGCTGAAGCCCTGATGAAGGGTTCAGTGATAAGAGATAGGAGCTCATTCTGCGGCAAGCACTCCGATTTCTAACCACAGCTCAGCTCCAATTTTAACTGCTAAAATTCTCATTTAATAAATACTGTGTGTTGTTCTGCCAGTTAATATTGTGATTAGCCAGGGGGCCAGCCGTAACTTGTTGGCTTGCCATTTCAGTCTCTACTGGGTTTAGGCCTCAAGCCAGGCCGGCGCCAGTCAAGCTGTCTCAGGTGTGGCGTTAAAGACACTGGTCTTTGGTCAGCTCTGTCCTGATTTCTCAGCTCGTGCAGAACAGGCCATGAGGGAGCACAGACGGGAATTTTGATGGTCATGAGGGAATGTATGAGGGGTCCCTTACATGAGAGAAAGGACATGCTGATTGTAGGCGTGTGCACGCCATTATAAATGATCCTATACTGAAAATACAATGGATGCATTCTTTAGTTGTAATTTCGCCCATAGTACAGTATTTTCGCAGAAGAGAGGAACTTGGTTTAATGGATTAAACACTGCTTCCTTAAATCCAGGTAAAGGACATGCAGTGTCTAGCAACTGTTTATAAGTTTGCTAAAGCAGTGTAGCATTTTTATTCATGAGGCCTTAATGCCTTAAACCATTCTGAGGGTAGAAATATTTGATAAAGAATGCAGAGGATCTCAAGTGATTGATGGGTATTAGCTTCTAGTTTATACTTGGAAAAGCCTAAGTAGGCATAAAGTCTGACACAACTGCCCTTAATTAAAAGAATAATCAAACTTTTACTCAGAGACATAACAATATATAGGTTGTCAGGATGTTTCCCCCTCCACTGGGAAATGGCTGGTGCTCTCCGAGCGCCTTATACAACATGGCACAATGTTTTCAGGTTAAATTCTTTGAGCTCGGTGAAAGTGAACCAAGAAAGAATGTGACACAGGAATCGCTCTAAATACAGGATTATTCCCGTCTGGAGCACTGAGATATGACAGGAATCATAATACAAAAGGACAGATATTCCTGCGAGGCTCAGGAGTCTTATAAACAGCAGAATACAAAAAAAAACTTACATAATAAAATGGTAGGTTGAGGTTCAGCGATATTTATAAAAACTTTATGGGCATCTGTGATATAAGGGCACATAACACATTCATAATTATATATTTGCATTAATAGAATTATACATTTTGGAAGTGTAAGCATGAGGTGCTTTGCAGGATGTATCATAATAACCACATTTAATTTGCAGTCAATTTAAAGCCCTATCCTCACTTGGACTAAAAAAGTGAAATCTTTGCCTATTTTGCAGAATTACTGAACAAACCTGCATTGTTTTATGGGAAAATCCAGCGCAAACACAGTATTTCAAGGGTATATGTGCACCATCAAGAATTAAGTATCAAAACGTATTTGAGGAAATTGCCTTGGTGCACTCAAAACTTCCATTAAAATTCTGTATTATCTCCTTGCTGCCCTGTCTAATGTCCAGATCAGCTAGCAGCCAGATTATTGGATGGTGTGTGTACCAAACAGACTAATAAACCAATAAACAAACACATGGAACTGAAAACAATACCTCCCCTGGATCCTCCAGGGCCAGCTAATAAAGTAGCTGTGAAAATGACAAGTAACTCAGTAGCAATATTTACGTTTGGAGCTGGACTGACTGTCTATTGGCCTATATTAGTTTATCAGCCAGAGATAGACTATAGCCTATTCTTAGAGGATGACAAGAGAGGCAGATTTATGGTAAAGGTAATTCAGTCATTTACGATAATTGAAATCTTTCTAACTAAATATTTGTACAGAATGATTAAAAAACATGGCATATTTAATCCATAAAGTTACGTGCTTGCTTTGACCAGTCTTTGTTTCACAAACTTGAGTTTAAGTGAATTTTGAATATTTAACCATTATGTTACTTTTGATTTAATTTTTTGATAATCACTACTATGAAACTCGGGAACCTCTATTCAGCTCATTAATAAAATGAGCATGAGGCTACTACTTTCATACAAATGATGTGCAGATGCTAAAATACCTGGATGACAGGCAATTAACAGATGCACTGAAAATATATTTAAGGCACAGATGCTAACGGCAATGGCAAAAATCGCCCAGGCGTGGGGAAAAAACTGAGCTGCCACAAGAGCTGTGCGTGCCTGTAACGTCATGCATTTGCTCCCTGTGGATAGCAGCATAGTTGTGTATGTGCTCCAGCACACACACGTCTTGCGTATTGGACCCCATAGTTGTGTATGTGCTCCAGCACACACACGTCTTGCGTATTGGACCCCAGATGCAACCGGTGTAAATTGGGCTCAAGCCTCATCAGCGAGTTTGGACAACGAAGACTAACCCTTCTGGTCCGAAGTCGCATAAAATTTGAATGAATGTTACGGGAGGAATGTGTCACAACACACAGTGCATCACATCCGTCTGCATATGGGGCATCGTAACCATAAACTGGTCAGAGTACTTATATTAACCCCCGTTCATCAGTGAAAGAACCTACAATGGGCGCATGGGTGTCGGAAGTGGATCTCGGGGCAATGCAAGATCGCCCGGTCCAGCGAGTAACATTTCCTTTTTCTTCATGTACATAAGCCTAATAAACGTGCGCACCATTACCTGGAGAAGAGTAAGCACTAGGATGCACTTTGGAAAGAAGACAAGCTGGAGGAGGGAGTATAATGCTCTGAGAAATTCTCTGCAGGTAAACACTGGGTCTGGGCATTTATGTGGACATCAGTTTGATAGAGCTGTTTGGATGGCATGCAAACCTCTAACTTACTGCCTCCTGGATGCTTATACGTGTTTCCCCTTTATGTAGTTCATTTCAGATGTGATACAATATAGTTTTGCATATTTGGTTTATCTAGTATTCTCTGATTTATCAGAAAAAATTTGTAACATTAGTCCATTATATAAAAGCCAAGATGCTTCTTTCAAAGAAATTATTTTTGATAACAGGCGTCCTCATAAATTGGACATGATGCTGTATTTAGGAAACTTTGCAGTCACATCCTAGAGACTCAGGTTAGTACATTGGCTCTTGTCAGGCGAAACTTAGCACCTTGAGTGTAGTAAGTGTCATTCAAAAGTTCACAAGCAATCTCTGCATGGTGCTGAGAAGGGAAGAGTGGATGACCCCGTAGAATCTCACCTTGACAACAATCTCCGGAGACGCAACTAAATTTCAAAATGATGGCGTGTTTAGCCAAGGGCAATATTGCCTCTAGCTGACGGGTGAAATATTCTCCTTTGTAGCCTCAGGGAACGGAGAGCATTGGGCTCAAATCTCACGCTTGGTGACTGCAGCTAAGCAGCTTGGCCTTTCGTTATTCTGGCCGAACAAAGCCAGGGAAGGGTAAGAGCTAACTGAATTAACACTTCCCTCGCCAGTGTATTTTTATAAAGTTGCCGGCTGCAGCCAACATTTTTGATTATATTCAATGATCTTTCAAAACCTATTTTTGTTGGAAGATCTGTAACCATGTCGCTATCATATAATAGTCAAAATGTTGATTGCTGGAATATCTCTTCGATGGCAGGGGAAGGATTCTGTCATAATTGACTCAAAATCTTGAGATGGGTTAATACTGATTTTCCAGCCTGTGACTTGGCGAAGCACTACTGTTCTTCAAGATGAGCTGACGTGTTAGCCGTTGCTACCCATCTGAACAGTTTTGACCGTTCAATAAATTTATCACACTTAAAGGAAGCCACTAGTGTGGTTTGCTGTAGCTTCAGTTCTAATATTAGGGCTTTGCAGATGGAAATATTATTTGAGTAATCGCTTTGTGTGGATGTGAGATACTAACTTCTAGCAGCATGACAAAACGAGAGGAGATTTAATTCGCATTACTGGTAATGCAGTTCTATGACTTCATCAGCTGTATACAATTTTCAATTGACCGGTGCCATTCTCCAGGAAATGATTTGTGAATGAACCACACAGGGGGCCGGCTCAGACACTGAGGAGCTGTCAGTATCTCCTCGCCCATACAGACGATTTGAGGGCCCTAACAGAGCTGCGTAATTCAGGCCTCTGCTCGTACAGTCCCCTCCCTCAGTACAGCCAAAATCAAGGTTAGGGACAACAGGAGTTTTCATCGAGGCAGTTGAGAAATTAACAAAGGCTCAGTGGCACTGGAGCACTCTTTAAAAGGCCAAGGTGTGCGAATAACCAGCTTCAGTGGCATCCAGGCTCTGCTTCTCACTACAGTGTTGTTGTGTCCATGAAGACAACGTCAGGAAATGGCCACCTCTGAACTGAACTGAAAAAAATGTGAAATGTAAATTAACCAAGTTGAGGTATCTGCCAAGTAAATGAATTATTAAGCTACTATGAATAAAACATTTTTAAAGATTCGTACCGTCACCAGTGCTCATGAACAGGCAATTTACAAGAGGTCAGGACCTTGGATGAGCTGTTTCCTTTCCTTAATGCTTGTGTAATTGTTTGTATGACAGTTATTCATGCAAATAAAAATGTTGTTTCTTGTCCTCTGCGAATACATTTAGCACAGAGTGGAAATTCATTTGTAAATGAGTTTTGCCCCAGCACTGGCCGCTCTACAGACACTTTGTGACCGAAACGCTTTTTAATGTGCAGTGCTGGCGAACTTCCACCCTTAGCATGCCTTCATTAAATCAACATTACAGGGGCTTCGCCCGGCACGTCGCACCTGTGGGTGTTAATGGGTGTTACGACACCTGCAATTTCACAGAAACGTGAGTCCATCTTTTCCTGAGATAGTCATTGATCAAACGATACCAACATCATTTAAAAAAGTACTTTGGCAAATGAGTTTACCATTACAAAACCCTGGTGGTCTATTCGGATTGACTGAACTGTCATTTAGCCAATCACAACCCACCGGGCCAGGCAAGAGTGGACAGTCGAAATTTGCCTTTACATGCGTGTGTTCACAAAGAGCCACTCACTGGCTGTGATAATAAATCAGGGAATGACTGCTATTTTCCTTACTAGTGATGTAATGCAGCTAGAATTTGGTTTTTTTTTTTTAATTTAAATTTGTCTCGCTGAGTCATGTGTCAGCTAATAAAAAAAAATTTGCTTTCAATCATTCAAAATGCAAGCTGGGTGGCACACAATCTTAATGTAAGCTAAAGATAGCTGATATTATTTAGCTAACAAGATCACATTTCTACTGCTAGTTAGCTAGCGAGTTAAAGTCCAATGCCCTTTTCATTACAGGACATCTCTTGTACCCTTGGTTTACAATCTCTTTTGTCATTGTCGATGGCAGACCAATGTTAGCTTGCAAGCATAGCAGATAGTTTGCTCACGACAGTCAGTGAGTTTGATTTCGACTATGTTTACATGCAGAACATATTCCGTTTCTTACCATTAATCGGTAAAGCACTAGGTGCCTATCAAGCCATTTATATGGCTAATGAAAATTAATATTCCAGTAATATGTGATTAAAATGGGATTTTACAAAGTTTTACTTGCACAAACACAGCCTCCCTCCTTCATTCATTTAACCACCTTCTTAAAAGGGTTGGTGTGGAGATATTAGCACATATCCGAAAACCTGTTTATATTCAAGTCTTCCATAATGTTTTGAAGTAGGTGCATTTCTCCTTCAGGCCAGAGATGTGGTCTTTGCAATTTGAAAACACGCAGCCATGTGACGCAAACTGCAGTATTGCGAATGCACTCCTGCATTATTGGCTCCTTTTAACAAATCAGACCAAAATGAAATGTGAAAAAATTTCCTTATTGTTTATCATCATAATCTTTCATTCAAAATATTCAATAAAATCTAAGCTTTAATTGAAGTAACATAATTGAAAGAAACATTAATTCTTATTGTTCAACAAATAGTTTTTATTATCTGTGCCACAATTATTGCCTCCCCTTAATCCATTTCCTGATTTGACCAGCTATACAACTTTTCGTTGCACATCGTTAATGTGTTTCTGGGTCTTTCCATAAGCCCTAATTCTCAATAACCAAAAGGAATATGTGGTTTACATGACTTTCATAAAATTTTGAATGCTGTCATATTCGGAATAATGTTGGAAAATTTGTGTGCATATAATCGCACTCATTGTTCAAAATGCTACTTGCTCTTTTTGTTATGCAAGATATGCATAAAAGGAAAATGCAGAAGATCGACTCCTTTCTCAAGTCAAGTAGTCATGTAAGTGGATTTATAGTGACGTGGGTTTATTGGGTCTTTGTTTTGGAAGGTAGTGTTCAATCTCCCTGCTGGCTCTGGTTTGGAATGAGTAATGGGTATGGTCACGTTAGACAGTTTTCCTCTTATTGTGCATCATAGGTGAAATTAAAATTAAGATAATTTTTATTATTTATATTAAAAAAACATGTTTTTAACAGACATTAAAAAGTGTGAAGTTATGGCTTAATACTACAGTATGTAAATGCAGGTGAATATACTATCTTGGAGGTGAAGGGAGTGATGCTATAATGTACATTTTAAATCCAATTATTATTTACATATGGTGGAGAAGAAAAGGTAGAAATACATAGCATTCATTTAAATTTGGCCTGTTTTGGATATTGGATTGGGGGCTGAAGGTGGGGGTTGTGCTGCTCACAACCCACCCCTAGAACACCCACATTTTTAAAATCGCTGCTCCGCCCCTAGGCTTTGCAGCCATTAGGTTTCATGTGAGGGAGAAAATCCATATTGATTTCATGCAGGAGAAGCCAAACATCATGGAGGCAAAGCAATTTAGTTTTTAAATCCAGCCGTATGCAGTCATGGCTGGAGGCAGACTCATGCTAGCTTCAACTGACGCACTTAGAGACGGCTATTCTGCTGCTACTGCAAGAAGAATGTCATGACCTAGTCCTGGAACTAAGGCACTCCGAATGTCAATACTTTCACTCCATAATTACGGTTGGTCAAGTACAGTTTCAACTCTGATAGCCTATCCATCAGCTACACAATGTGTTACTGCATCTATACGTCTATCACTGAGTAAACAATATTTTAAATGCTAAACCCGTCAACTGATCTTTTCTGTTTTTCTTTTTTGGACAATCGGGCTCAGTTTATGCCTGCTCACTGACATGAAGAATATGCTTGTCAAGTTTCATGATGATATGTTAAGTAATAACGGAGGAGTGGTGCTTCAAAGTTATTTTCCGCACCAAGAAGAACAAAAATATGAAGAACGAGAAGGAGGAAAGGAAACTGAGTGAGTTTTTAGTTTCTCGTCCAGAGGACAAAAACTCAGATAGTTGGGTGAATCATGTTTTCACGCATAGTGCACGATAAATCTCTACTACACAGCTGTGACAGGATTATAACAGATCAGTGACACATCGGTCACTTTATTAGGTAATCATTTCTAATACTTAATAGGTAGTTAAATTAGGGCCCTGGATGTTTTTCATTTTTGTATCGTTCTCTGTCAATAACTGTTTGTGAAAATCCCAGGTGAGCAGTTTCTGAGGTATACAAAGAATCGCGTCTGGCGCCAACAATTATTCCATAGCCACAGTCACTTAGATCACATTTATTCCACATCCTGTCATTTGGTCTGAACATTTAATAAACCTCCTGACCATTTCTGCATGCCCTTTATTCATTAAATTGCAGCCACATGGTTGGCTGATTTAGATACTTGCATGAATAAGCAGGGGTGCAAATTCACCCAGTTAAAGAGCCACTGAGTGTGTGTCATCTGTGCGTATGGAGAAAACTTAATTGCAAACGTCTCCGGGAGAGATCAGTTCCAGAAAGTGAGATTTATGAGAGACCTGTATAATGTATAACTCAAACCTTTCTCTCCAGAGCAGTGCAGCAGGGAATCCGCACTGTCTGACACCTGGGTCCAATAGGGTCAGTGTGTGAGCGCGTGGTCAGTGTGTCTTGTGTGAGAGGGAAAAAGTGTGACATAAAGTGTATTGAAAGCCTTCTGCTTCAATCCAGGTGTGGCAAATGAGTTGATAAGTCAATGAACACCCCAGAATGCTCACTGGGGGGGTCAGGTGTAGGAGCCCAATAAGTAATCCACCAAGGCTAAGAGAAGATGCGTATCGCAGCTCCATGAACATACAGGTGACTGTAGGGCAGGGACGCTCAAATCCCAATCCAGCCCTGGTTTTCTTTTATCCCAGGTAAGTAAATTATTGCCTCTGATTGGCTTTACACCTGACTGTCAGGTAAAGGGAGGGTGGAAAACCAGCATTTCTCAGACCTTGAAGAGCATGATTTGAGGACCTGGGCTGTAGGGGGATATTTGGCACCCGATTCGTTGACTGATGCAGTTGAAGCAGCTGCTGCCTTATGAAGAGGCACTAGCTGAAGCAACACTGCTCTGGACACGTGAGGAAAAGGAACCATGATCTTCAGGCCATGGCGACCAGAAGCACATTCCCGCAAATCAGATTAAAACAAGACGCAAGGCGAAACAGACGAGGGCCTCCGCACCAGATGACTGCAAACATCAATCACCTGCAGTTTTATCAAGAACAGTCCCCAATGAAGCTCACAGGGAGATACTATGATGAGTGTTTCCAATATACTCCAGTCTGTTAAATTGTGGTCTCAAATAAAGATTTAAATGCTCTGTAGTTTATATTATTAATGTGTGTGTGTGTGTGTGTGTGAGTGGGATAGACAGCATGTGCGTAACCTACCCACCCTCCAGCAGCATTAGCATTAGCTTTATTGATCTTACCTTTATCCTGGGCAGCTCCCACTGTGACCATCTGTGTTGCTGGAGACTTGGCCTCCGCCTTATCCTTAGCTGAGCCGCTCCGGCTCTCTGTTATAACAGCCACAAAAGCAGGAGAGAAAACCATGAGCGGAGAAACTATTGACCAGGCCTCCCTATTCATTTTTCACCTGCTTCATTTCATAATAAAGTTTTATAACTCTTTATATAATAAGAACAGGTTCCAACTGTGCGGACGCTGGCGGGTCTGATTACAGCCCTTTTATAGCTTCCTTTCCCCTCCAGCCTCCTTTAGCGGTGTTGCACAGAGCAGAGAGGAGAGATGATTCGAGGTGGGACTCCTATTCCAATCTGTCACCACTGTCGGTCTTTCTTTCTTTGATTGTGCAACACAAATGCAAAAGAACTCTGGCAATGATTCTGTCCTCCTCAGCGCAGTAGATAAATTGCGATCCTTACAGAACTGAAGTTGAATAAATCCTTGTATTATCAAGGACATTGTAAGAAGCACCATATCAGCCAAGCTTTATTTACAAAGACTCTACGACACAATGGCAGTGGATATGATGGACATCCAGGTGAGCAGTAGCTGGGTGATGATAACTGAAAAGTAAGCATGCCAGATGAGCAGTAGGGGTGATGGTAACTGATGAGCAGTAGCAGTGGGTGATGGTAACTGAAATGTCACGCCTGCATGCCAGGTGAGCAGTAGCTGGGTGATGGTAACTGAAATGTCGCCTGCAGGTGAGTGAGCAGTAGCTGGGTGATGGTAACTGAAATGTCACGCCTGCAGGGGCGCGGTGCCAGGTGAGCAGTAGCTGGGTGATGGTAACTGAAATGTCACGCCTGCAGGGGCGGTGCCAGGTGAACAGGAGCTGGGTGATGGTAACTGAAATGTACGTCTGCAGGGGGCGGCGCCAGGTGAGCAGGAGCTGGGTGATGGTAACTGAAATGTATGCCAGCAGGGGGCGGTGCCAGGTGAGCAGGAGCTGGGTGATGGTAACTGAAATGTATGCCAGCAGGGGGCGGTGCCAGGTGAGCAGGAGCTGGGTGATGGTAACTGAAATGTATGCCAGCAGGGGCAGTGCCAGGTGAGCAGTAGCTGGGTGATGGTAACTGAAATGTACACCTGCAGGGGGCGGTGCCAGGGAGCAGTAGCTGGGTGATGGTAACTGAAATGTATGCCAGCAGCAGTGCCAGGTGAGCAGTAGCTGGGTGATGGTAACTGAAATGTATGCCATGCCAGCAGGGGGCGATGCCTGCAGGTGAGCAGTAGCTGGGTGATGGTAACTGAAATGTATGCCAGCAGGGGGCGGTGCCAGGTGAGCAGTAGCTGGGTGATGGTAACTGAAATGTACGCCTGCAGGGGGCGGTGCCAGGTGAGCAGTAGCTGGGTGATGGTAACTGAAATGTACGCCTGCAGGGGGCGGTGGCAGGTGAGCAGTAGCTGGGTGATGGTAACTGAAATGTATGCAGCCTGCAGGGGCAGCTGGGTGATGGTAGCCAGGTGAGCAGGAGCTGGGTGATGGTAACTGAAATGTACGCTGGGTGATGGTAACTGCAGGGGCGGTGCCAGGTGAGCAGGAGCTGGGTGATGGTAACTGAAATGTACGCCAGCAGGGGGCGGTGCCAGGTGAGCAGTAGCTGGGTGATGGTAACTGAAATGTATGCCTGCAGGGGGCGGTGCCAGGTGAGCAGGAGCTGGGTGATGGTAACTGAAATGTACGCCTGCAGGGGGCGGTGCCAGGTGAGCAGTAGCTGGGTGATGGTAACTGAAATGTATGCCTGCAGGGGGCAGCGCCAGGTGAGCAGGAGCTGGGTGATGGTAACTGAAATGTACGCCTGCAGGGGGCAGTGCCAGGTGAGCAGGAACTGGGTGATGGTAACTGAAATGTACGCCTGCAGGGGGCGGTGCCAGGTGAGCAGGAGCTGGGTGATGGTAACTGAAATGTACGCCAGCAGGGGGCGGTGCCAGGTGAGCAGGAGCTGGGTGATGGTAACTGAAATGTACGCCTGCAGGGGGCGGTGCCAGGTGAGCAGTAGCTGGGTGATGGTAACTGAAATGTACGCCTGCAGGGGGCGGTGGCAGGTGAGCAGGAGCTGGGTGATGGTAACTGAAATGTATGCCAGCAGGGGGCGGTGGTACGAGTAATGGCTCTGGTGACTTCCCTGCTTCTTAATTAGAACATGGAATGGAATTCAGACGCAGAACCAGTGGGGAGTCTAACAGGCCCTGCCAAATCTCGGGAGGGATTATTATTCATTAAACACTGTGCATAGCGCCATACTAATTTACTTCCCTCTCCGAGAGTAAGGGCAGCCAGTGCCGGGCCGCAGAGAGGAGCTTCTCCATGATTTACCAAAGTGGCAAAGGGTCTTACCTTCAGAATCTACCGCACTGTCTCCATCTTCACACTGCTGGTCCCCTTCGGTGGAGCGTTCTTCTCTCCTGCGGCACTCTGTGTTTGTGTGTGTGTATGCGTGCGTGAGAGACAATGAGAGAGAGAGAGAGAGAGAGAGAGAGAGATGTGTGTGTGTGTGTGTGTGTGTGTGTGTGTGTGTGTGTGGGAGAGAGATAGAGAGATAGATAGGTTGGTCTCTCTTAACAAACAAACCCACAGTATTAGGAGTTAGAAACAACTTGAAAGAGAGACATATAGGGACCCTGTTTTTTTAGCAGCCTGTACCTTGCTGAGGATTTCTGTGGACAACCAGGCACTACTTGCTACTTGCATGACTGCCTGCACCTTGTTTACTCCATAAAACCTATGGACCCATATATGGGTCTTAAAATACAGTTGCTTTGGAATTTCAGGCCTACTTTAATTCTAGTGGAGATCCTACGGTTTCCAATGATCCCAAATGTGTCCTGCTGAATTAAAAGAAAATGTGCATAAAATTATGTATACTGGACAAAAATTTCAAAAACATGGTGAACTTTTCAATATTAAAATATGATATGGAACCAAATGGGTTTGACAAACTATTTCAAATATTTCATGGTTCAAAATTTGGGTGATCCTTTTCTTTGTCCAGTATATATGTTTCAATTTCATGTAATGCTGTGGCCATAAAAACATGGTGAAATGGGTTTGAATGTCTTTCTCAATGTTAGTGTGATGTTGCTTCAGTGAAGCACTGCAACCAGCAGGTAGAGAATATGTGACATTGTCCAACAATATGAAAAAAGTGCTTTTTCTGACTCTCTACTTCAGGGAAAACTTAGTACAACAATTGCTGTAACTGTCAGTGCACTTCTGTCATGGTTTTCTGCTGTAATGGTGCACTGTCAGTGCTAGCTTCTGCTGTATGGTGCACTGTCAGTACTAGCTTCTGCTGTAATGGTGCACTGTCAGTGCTAGCTTCTGCTGTAATGGTGCACTGTCAGTGCTAGCTTCTGCTGTAATGGTGCACTGTCAGTGCTAGCTTCAGTGCTAGCTTCTGCTGTATGGTGCACTGTCACTGTAGCTTGCTGTATGATGCACTGTCAGTGCTAGCTTCTGCTGTATGGTGCACTGTCAGTGCTAGCTTCTGCTGTATGATGCACTGTCAGTGCTAGCTTCTGCTGTATGGTGCACTGTCAGTGCTAGCTTCTGCTGTAATGATGCACTGTCAGTGCTAGCTTCTGCTGTATGGTGCACTGTCAGTGCTAGCTTCTGCTGTAATGGTGCACTGTCAGTGCTAGCTTCTGCTGTATGGTGCACTGTCAGTGCTAGCTTCTGCTGTAATGGTGCACTGTCAGTGCTAGCTTCTGCTGTATGGTGCACTGTCAGTGCTAGCTTCTGCTGTAATGGTGCACTGTCAGTGCTAGCTTGTGCTGTATGGTGCACTGTCAGTGCTAGCTTCTGCTGTATGGTGCACTGTCAGTGCTAGCTTCTGCTGTATGGTGCACTGTCAGTGCTAGCTTCTGCTGTAATGGTGCACTGTCAGTGCTAGCTTCTGCTGTATGGTGCACTGTCAGTGCTAGCTTCTGCTGTAATGGTGCACTGTCAGTGCTAGCTTCTGCTGTATGGTGCACTGTCAGTGCTAGCTTCTGCTGTATGGTGCACTGTCAGTGCTAGCTTCTGCTGTATGGTGCACTGTCAGTGCTAGCTTCTGCTGTATGGTGCACTGTCAGTGCTAGCTTCTGCTGTATGGTGCACTGTCAGTGCTAGCTTCTGCTGTATGGTGCACTGTCAGTGCTAGCTTCTGCTGTATGGTGCACTGTCAGTGCTAGCTTCTGCTGTAATGGTGCACTGTCAGTGCTAGCTTCTGCTGTATGGTGCACTGTCAGTGCTAGCTTGTGCTGTATGGTGCACTGTCAGTGCTAGCTTGTGCTGTATGGTGCACTGTCAGTGCTAGCTTCTGCTGTATGGTGCACTGTCAGTGCTAGCTTGTGCTGTATGGTGCACTGTCAGTGCTAGCTTCTGCTGTAATGGTGCACTGTCAGTGCTAGCTTCTGCTGTATGGTGCACTGTCAGTGCTAGCTTCTGCTGTATGGTGCACTGTCAGTGCTAGCTTCTGCTGTAATGGTGCACTGTCAGTGCTAGCTTCTGCTGTATGGTGCACTGTCAGTGCTAGCTTCTGCTGTATGGTGCACTGTCAGTGCTAGCTTGTGCTGTATGGTGCACTGTCAGTGCTAGCTTCTGCTGTATGGTGCACTGTCAGTGCTAGCTTCTGCTGTATGGTGCACTGTCAGTGCTAGCTTCTGCTGTATGGTGCACTGTCAGTGCTAGCTTCTGCTGTAATGGTGCACTGTCAGTGCTAGCTTCTGCTGTATGGTGCACTGTCAGTGCTAGCTTCTGCTGTATGGTGCACTGTCAGTGCTAGCTTCTGCTGTATGGTGCACTGTCAGTGCTAGCTTCTGCTGTATGGTGCACTGTCAGTGCTAGCTTCTGCTGTATGGTGCACTGTCAGTGCTAGCTAGCTTCTGCTGTATGGTGCACTGTCAGTGCTAGCTTCTGCTGTATGGTGCACTGTCAGTGCTAGCTTCTGCTGTATGGTGCACTGTCAGTGCTAGCTTCTGCTGTATGGTGCACTGTCAGTGCTAGCTTCTGCTGTAATGGTGCACTGTCAGT
This sequence comes from Gymnothorax javanicus, assembly GCA_029692085.1. Lineage (NCBI taxonomy): Eukaryota > Metazoa > Chordata > Actinopteri > Anguilliformes > Muraenidae > Gymnothorax > Gymnothorax javanicus. The sequence continues at coordinate 12,282,078 of CM056208.1, read as the reverse complement.
GCTAGCTTGTGCTGTATGGTGCACTGTCAGTGCTAGCTTCTGCTGTATGGTGCACTGTCAGTGCTAGCTTCTGCTATGGTGCACTGTCAGTGCTAGCTTCTGCTGTATGGTGCACTGTCAGTGCTAGCTTCTGCTGTATGGTGCACTGTCAGTGCTAGCTTCTGCTGTAATGGTGCACTGTCAGTGCTAGCTTCTGCTGTATGGTGCACTGTCAGTGCTAGCTTGTGCTGTATGGTGCACTGTCAGTGCTAGCTTCTGCTGTATGGTGCACTGTCAGTGCTAGCTTCTGCTGTATGGTGCACTGTCAGTGCTAGCTTCTGCTGTATGGTGCACTGTCAGTGCTAGCTTCTGCTGTATGGTGCACTGTCAGTGCTAGCTTCTGCTGTTGGTGCACTGTCAGTGCTAGCTTCTGCTGTAATGGTGCACTGTCGTCAGTGCTAGCTTCTGCTGTATGGTGCACTGTCAGTGCTAGCTTCTGCTGTATGGTTCAGTGCTAGCTTCTGCTGTATGGTGCACTGTCAGTGCTAGCACTGACAGTGCTAGCTTGTGCTGTATGGTGCACTGTCAGTGCTAGCTTCTGCTGTATGGTGCACTGTCAGTGCTAGCTTGTGCTGTATGGTGCACTGTCAGTGCTAGCTTCTGCTGTATGGTGCACTGTCAGTGCTAGCTTGTGCTGGTGCACCGTGCACTGTCAGTGCTGCTGTAATGATGCACTGTCAGTGCTAGGTGCTCAGTCTACCTTCTGCTGTATGGTGCACTGTCACTGTCAGTGCTGCTAGGCTTCTGCTGTATGGTGCACTGTCAGTGTGCTTTGCTGTATGGTGCACTGTCAGTGCTGCTGTATGGTGCACTGTCAGTGCTAGCTTCTGCTGTATGGTGCACTGTCAGTGCTAGCTTCTGCTGTAATGGTGCACTGTCAGTGCTAGCTTCTGCTGTACAATGCACTGTCAGTGCTAGCTTCTGCTGTATGGTGCACTGTCAGTTCTGCTGTAATGCTGCTATGGTGCACTGTCAGTGCTAGCTTCTGCTGTATGGTGCACTGTCAGTGCTAGCTTCTGCTGTATGGTGCACTGTCAGTGCTAGCTTCTTGTATGGTCAGTGCTAGCATCGTGCACTGTCAGTGCTAGCTTCTGCTGTATGGTGCACTGTCAGTGCTAGCTTCTGCTGTATGGTGCACTGTCAGTGCTAGCTTGTGCTGTATGATGCACTGTCAGTGCTAGCTTCTGCTGTAATGGTGCACTGTCAGTGCTAGCTTGTGCTGTATGGTGCACTGTCAGTGCTAGCTTGTGCTGTATGGTGCACTCAGTCTAGTGCTGTAATGGTGCACTGTCAGTGCTAGCTGTATGGTGCACTGTCAGTGCTAGCTTGTGCTGTATGGTGCACTGTCAATGCTAGCTTGTGCTGTATGGTGCACTGTCAGTGCTAGCTTCTGCTGTATGGTGCACTGTCAGTGCTAGCTTCTGCTGTATGGTGCACTGTCAGTGCTAGTCTTTGCTGCATGCTGCACTGTCAGTGCTGGTGCACTGTCAGGTGCACCGTCAGTGCTAGCTTCTGCTGCTGGTGCACTGTCAGTGCTACTTCTCAGTGCACTAGTGCTAGTGTGCTGTATGGTGCACTGTCAGTGCTAGCTTCAGTGTATGGTGCACTGTCATGTTGCTGTCATGCTGCTTGCTGTAATGGTGCACTCAGTCAGTGCACCGTGTCAGTGCTAGCTTCTGCTGTGATGGTGCACTGTCAGTGCTAGCTGTGTGGGTGCACTGTCAGTGCTAGCTTCTGCTTCTGCTGTCATGCTAGCTTGCACTGTCAGTGCTAGCACTGTCAGTGCTAGCTTGCTGTAATGGTGCACTGTCAGTGCTAGCTTCTGCTGTAATGGTGCACTGTCAGTGCTAGCTTCTGCTGTATGGTGCACTGTCAGTGCTAGCTTGCTGTATGGTGTGCACTGTCAGTGCTAGCACTGTAATGGTGCACTGTCAGTGCTAGCTTCTGCTGTATGGTGCACTGTCAGTGCTAGCTTCTGCTTATGGTGCACTGTATGGTGCACTGTCATGGTGCACTGTCTAGCTTCTGCTGTAATGGTGCACTGTCAGCACTGTCGTGCACTGTCAGTGCTAGCTTCTGCTGTATGGTGCACTGTCAGTGCTAGGTGCACTGCTGTATGGTGCACTGTCAGTGCTGCTAGCTGTATGGTGCTGTATGGTGTACTGTCAGTGCTAGCTTCTGCTGTATGGTGCACTGTGCAGCTTGTGCTAATGGTGCACTGTCAGTGCTGCTTGTGCTGTATGGTGCACTGTCAGTGCTAGCTTGTGCTGTATGGTGCACTGTCAGTGCTACTGCTTGTGCTGTATGGTGCACTGTCAGTGCTAGCTGTTGTTGCACTCAGTGCTAGTCTTGCTGCTGTATGGTGCACTGTCAGTGCTAGCTTGTGCTGTATGGTGCACTGTCAGTGCTAGCTTCTGCTGTATGGTGCACTGTCAGTGCTACTGTCAGTGCTTTCTGCTGTATGGTTGCACTTATGTCAATGCTAGCTTCTGCACTGCTAGCTTCTGTGCACTGCACTCAGTGCTAGCTTCTGCTGTATGGTGCACTGTCAGTGCTAGCTTGTGCTTCTGCACTGTCAGTGCTAGTTTCTGCTGCACTGTCAGTGCTAGCTTCTGCTGTATGGTGCACTGTCAGTGCTAGCTTCTGCTGTAATGGTGTCAGTGCACTTCAGTACACCGTCAGCTTCTGCTGTAATGGTGCACTCAGTGCTAGTCAGCTGTATGGTGCACCGTCAAACTGCTGTATGGTGCACTGTCAGTGCTAGCTTCTGCACTGTCAGTGTATTGTGCTGGTGCACTGTCAGTGCTAGCTTCTGCTGTATGGTGCACTGTCAGTCTAGTTTCTGCTGTAATGGTTCAATGCTGTATGGTGCACCGTCAGTGCTAGCTTCTGCTGTAATGGTGCACTGTCAGTGCACTGTCAGTGCTAGTCAGTGCTAGCTTCTGCTGTAATGGTGCACTGTCAGTGCTAGCTTCTGCTGTATGGTGCACTGTCAGTGCTAGCACTGTGGTGCACTGTCAGTGCTAGTTTCTGCTGTAATGGTGCACTGTCAGTGCTAGCTTCAATGCTGTGTCGTGCACTGTCAGTGCTAGTCAGTCTGCTGTATGGTGCACTGTCAGTGCTAGCTTCTGCTGTATGGTGCACTGTCAGTGCTAGCTTCTGCTGTAATGGTGCACTGTCAGTGCTAGCTTCTGCTGTATGGTGCACTGTCAGTGCTAGCTTCTGCTGTAATGGTGCACTGTCAGTGCTAGCTTCTGCTGTAATGGTGCACTGTCAGTGCTAGCTTCTGCTGTAATGGTGCACTGTCAGTGCTAGTTTCTGCTGTATGGTGCACTGTCAGTGCTAGCTTCTGCTGTATGGTGCACTGTCAGTGCTAGTTTCTGCTGTAATGGTGCACTGTCAGTGCTAGCTTCTGCTGTATGGTGCACTGTCAGTGCTAGCTTCTGCTGTAATGGTGCACTGTCAGTGCTAGTTTCTGCTGTAATGGTGCACTGTCAGTGCTAGCTTCTGCTGTAATGGTGCACTGTCAGTGCTAGCTTCTGCTGTAATGGTGCACTGTCAGTGCTAGTTTCTGCTGTAATGGTGCACTGTCAGTGCTAGCTTCTGCTGTAATGGTGCACTGTCAGTGCTAGCTTCTGCTGTAATGGTGCACTGTCAGTGCTAGCTTCTGCTGTATTGTTGCACTGTCAGTGCTAGCTTCTGCTGTAATGGTGTACTGTCAGTGCTACCTTCTGCTGTATTGTTGCACTGTCAGTGCTAGCCTCTGCTGTATTGTTGCACTGTCAGTGCTAGCTTCTGCTGTAATGGTGCACTTTCAGTGCTAGTTTCTGCTGTAATGGTGCACTGTCAGTGCTAGCTTTTGCTGCAATGTTGCACTGTCAATGCTAGCTTCTGCTGTAATGGTGCACTGTCAGTGCTAGCTTCTGCTGTGTGGTGCTGTCAGTGCTACTTAAAAATCACAAAAGCAAACCAGCAATGACAACTGCTGTACAAATTTACAGTATTCTTCACTGATAAAAAAAAAAACTTCTACAAATAATCTACTGTTTAATCTTATTACTGTCATACACTCTAATGCCACTATGCAACTTTGTTGCCAAAACGAAAACTCTGCCTCCACTGACCAAAATTACAGCATTTATATAGACAAGCAACATTCTGGTGATCTACAGGATTCCTTGGGTAATCCCCCCTTCAGTGCAAGAAGATGCCAGAAGCTTCTAGAAAGTGCTAGTTTATTTCTTCACAAAGAAGGGTATTGCACTGTCAGATCATGTTTTTCTACAGTCATACCACCAGAGGGTGCCAAATGATAACCAAAATAAACAAATTGCTGACCAGTCATAATGGGCATTTAAATAGTGTCTGACAAATCTCCATTTACAAATGAAATACAGTGCTGTACACAAAATACTCATACATAATAGTGCACTGCCAGTGCCACCTTCTGCTGTATGGTGCACTGTCAGTGCTAGCTTCTGCTGTAATGGTGCACTGTCAGTGCTAGCTTCTGCTGTATTGTTGCACTGTCAGTGCTAGCTTCTGCTGTATGGTGCACTGTCAGTGCTAGCTTCTGCTGTAATGGTGCACTGTCAGTGCTAGCTTTTGCTGTAATGGTGCACTGTCAGTGCTAGCTTCTGCTGTGTGGTGCTGTTATGACTTAAAAATCACAAAAAGAAAACCAGCAATGACAACTTAAACAAATTTACAGTATTCTTCACTAATAAAAAAAAAAAAAACTTCTACAAATAATCTACTGTTTAATCTTATTAATACACTCTAATGCCACTATGTAACACCCAAAACGGAAACTCTGCCTCCACTGACCAAAATTACAGCATTTATATAGACAAGCAACATTCTGGAAAGATCTACAGGATTCCTAATGGTAATCCCGCCCCTCCAGGCAAGAAGATGCCATGAAGCACTAGTCAAGCACTAGTCTATTTCTTCACAAAAAAGTGGTATTGCATCAGATCATGTTTTTCTGCTGTCATACCACACAGTCAGTGCCAAATGATAACCAAAATAAACAAATTGCACCAGTCATAATGGGCATTTAAATAGTGTCTGTCAAATCTCCATTTACAAATGATATGCACTGTCTGTACACAAAATACTCATACATAATAGTGCACTGCCAGTGCTACCTTCTGCTGTATGGTGCACTGTCAGTGCTAGCTTCTGCTGTAATGGTGCACTGTCAGTACTAGCTTCTGCTGTATTGTTGCACTGTCAGTGCTAGCTTCTGCTGTATGGTGCACTGTCAGTGCTAGCTTCTGCTGTAATGGTGCACTGTCAGTGCTAGCTTCTGCTGTAATGGTGCACTGTCAGTGCTAGTTTCTGCTGTAATGGTGCACTGTCAGTGCTACCTTCTGCTGTATGGTGCACTGTCAGTGCTAGCTTCTGCTGTATTGGTGCACTGTCAGTGCTAGCTTCTGCTGTAATGGTGCACTGTCAGTGCTAGCTTCTGCTGTATTGTTGCACTGTCAGTGCTAGCTTCTGCTGTATGGTGCACTGTCAGTGCTAGCTTCTGCTGTAATGGTGCACTGTCAGTGCTAGTTTCTGCTGTAATGGTGCACTGTCAGTGCTAGCTTCTGCTGTAATGGTGCACTGTCAGTGCTAGCTTCTGCTGTAATGGTGCACTGTCAGTGCTAGCTTCTGCTGTGTGGTGCTGTTATGACTTAAAAATCACAAAAAGAAAACCAGCAATGACAACTTAAACAAATTTACAGTATTCTTCACTGATAAAAAAAAAAAAAAAAACTTCTACAAATAATCTACTGTTTAATCTTATTAATACACTCTAATGCCACTATGTAACTTTGTTGCCAAAACGAAAACTCTGCCTCCACTGACCAAAATTACAGCATTTATATAGACAAGCAACATTCTGGAAAGATCTACAGGATTCCTTGGGTAATCCCGCCCCTTCCAGGCAAGAAGATGCCAGAAGCTTCTAGAAAGCACTAGTCTATTTCTTCACAAAGAAGTGGTATTGCATCAGATCATGTTTTTCTACAGTCATACCACCAGAGGGTGCCAAATGATAACCAAAATAAACAAATTTCTGACCAGTCATAATGGGCATTTAAATAGTGTCTGACAAATCTCCATTTACAAATGATATACAGTGCTGTACACAAAATACTCATACATAACAGTGCACTGTCAGCGCTACCTTCTGCTGTAATGGTGCACTGTCAGTGCTAGCTTCTGCTGTAATGGTGCACTGTCAGTGCTAGCTTCTCTTGTAATGGGGTGCTAGCCAAGAGTTCGATGATATAGTGGTGGAAAGAGCAATTTCTATGTAATGGTGCACTGTCAGGTGCATTCAGTGCTAGTAGGTGCAACGTTCTCTGAGCATGAAATTATAACAATATGCTTACTAAAGCATAACAATTATGCTTTAGTAAGCTTTAAACTTGATTCTCACAAACACAGTAAAGATGCAGTAGAGTCAAATATTTCCAAATAAATGTTTAATTACACCAATGATTTCCTGGGTAAGCCATTGTAAAATAAGGATAATGGCCTTGGAGCTGGGGTTTATGCATTTTAAATGCCCCTCCAGCAGCAAAAAGCATCAATCATTCAAAGTAAATGAACCCTTAGCACTTTTTCCATTATCCCACGAGTAAAAATGCTCTGCTCATCTTAAATATTGCTAAAAAAAATTTTGGATGGGCAATGGCACTGTATATAAGATACTATGTGACCTGACACAAAAACCATCCACATTGGCACCATGACACCGTAATAGGAGAGTACAAAAACTGCCAATAATTGGTATTTGGTGAAAAATTAAATATTGATTCATTCAAATTTCTGAAAAGGTCATCTATCCCCTGTTCAGTGTTGAAACTGAAATCAATTTCTGAATATCTAAAAAATTTAGACAAGATTGTCCTCCCAAGAAATAACAAGTGGAGAAAACTAACTTAAGTATTATAAACCAAAGTCTGGCGTCTGACATGCTTCTGTCCCCTGATAACGTCATTCAATTAAAGATCTCCACTCGAAATGTGATGTTAACTCAGCATACATGCAATTCTGATTTAAAAAATAATTAAAATATCTTGTGATCTTGTGACAGCTCTTATTTCATGGCTGAGTATGTGAGAATGTGAGCTATGATCCTTTGCACGCATTGTTGATGCCATCTATATTACAAGCAATTGGGAAAGTAAGACTTCACTGAAATCTCAGTAATAAGGATAGATGCAATTTGAGGCATGGAACGGAGGAATAAAACATATCACATACAAAAAATATATTAATTAATTTTTATTTTAGCATTGAACATTCAAAATGATCTGAGATCGGAGTCAAGCATTTACAAAGCTATCAATCACCAGTTCATTTCCCCATAAAACCAACTGATCCATATATGGGTCCGTTAAATGCAGCAGCTGTATTCAAACCTGTGGAACTTCAGGCCTATTTTAAATTCTAGTGGAGATCCCAAGGTTTCCAACGATCCCAAATATGTCTTGCAGAATAACAGGAAAATGTGTATTAAAATAATGTACAAGATCTTGACGTTTTCCATTTGATGAGATGCTGTGGCCATAAAAACATGGCATTTGGGTTTGAATATTTCTCTCAATATTAGTGTGATGTAGCTTCAGTGAAGTGCTGCAACAGAATATGTATGCATGTGACAGTCCGAAAATATGAAATAAAAGGCTTTTTCAGTCTTTGAACCTACTTAAGGAAAAACATAAATGAAAAATTAGACTTTAAGGGGTTAAAACTGGATTTTGTTCCAAAAACCTATGCAAAACTGGAGGAGGCCGATTTCTATGAACTGCAATTTGTCGATTTATAATTTTCCATTTGACATTTCTGCCAAAGAATATGGTCTATCTTGTCAAAAAAACATCCAATTTTGCGCCTCAAAATCCGTAATTCGGCACGATGTGATAAAATTAAAATGCAAATTTAGGGACTGTGCCACTCTTGAGCGTTCGGTCACATATGGTCTTATTCTTCATGGCTCAGTCACAGAGGAGAAAGGAATGATAAATACTTAAAGCATATTACACAGAAAAGATGGCTCCATTCAGAACCACATCTGCCTCACGGCCTCTGTGAAGCAGAGGGGGAGCAGGGATCAAACAGAATGTTCCGGAGCTGAAATATTTTCCACCCAGGAATGATCTGACATTCCGCGCAAACATCTGGCAGGGGGATAAGGAGGCATAGAATTTTTATTAGAAGGTGCAACCTCCCCATTAGCCAAAGGGGTCACCAATGCACAGAAGAATGTACCCCATTGCGCCATTTTAGAGCGTACAAAAACGAGGATATGGCAGGGGAGTACGAACGCATGAATTACAGAACCACTTGCTCAGCAACAGTATTGATTCATTGACCTGCAGGCAAGAAATAGACTATTCTAGGCTGCTTTTCCAACTAAGAGTACCTCCATTACTGTCCCAGAGGCTAGGACTGCTGCGGTGATTTTAAATTTTTCCTCTTTTTCATGATACAGAAAGGTTGAAGGCTACAGAATTTACGTTTAAAATTTCCATTTCAATCAAGCTGTCAGTCACTCAGACTGAAGGTCACATGACACAGTGCTCCCTCCTCCTGATCCTAAGCCCGCCCACAGTGACATCCCCCCTATATTAACCCCCTCTCCCTCCTTTGACTCAGCGGAGAGGTGGAGAGACAGCATATTTTCAAAGATCACATATCCATACCAGAAACGGATCTGAAACTGACCAAAGCACACCCTTACCTTCTGGCCCAAGAAAAGTGCTACACTGAATTGCTGTCAGCACAAAATACGTAAATAAAAAATAAACAATGAACCAAAGCACTTTTCAATCGCTATCACTAATTTGCATCTCATCAGCAGTTTCTTGGTCTCGACACAGTTGGGTCATTTCATTGGTTCAGAGTCTTTACAACACAAAAAGGTTGGGACAGTTTCAGTGCTAGATATTTTGGGCATTTGCGCTTGAGAGAGCAAATGTGAATTTTCACTTCATTGATTTTCCCCATTGCCATGTGCCATTTGACGGGATCATTGAGGACCAATAGTTACACGTACCTTTTCCAGGTTCACGCATGAAATTCTCGATTGTTACTGGCGCTCAAGAACATTCATTCATCAAGCAAGAGGGAGAGATGGAGCGGAAATATGCAGATTCAGTTCCTGCAGCATCATTACCTGGGCTTGGCGCTCGCTCATCTTTCTTTTCTTTTGTTTCCTCAGGATCTGAGTGGTCAGACTCTAGAGGTACAAATAAATAAATAAATGAATTCCGCAAAAAATCATAGGGATTCTGAAAATGACAGGTGGCAAAGGGACATTAGTCACTGTCAGTATAATGGAGCTCCAGGAGGGAGGTCATTTTTCCCCCTCTCCTGCGTCCGACCTCAATCAAATCAGCACATATTTGCTATAACATGAATTTACAACGGCAAACAAAAACATAGTAATGTCGCCCAATAAAGTATGCACACTTTCATTGCAAAGAAAGAGGGATCTAAGGGCCAGGCCACGATGCTGAAATGTCATCAGTGTGGAGGTTCTGTAGCAGATCTTTACACTTAATGCTTCCCTGTTCTAATCTTTATTTTATATGCAGGCAGCAGGTGAGATTTCCCATCAGTCTTTCATGGTCCTCTGTTGATCAGTTCCTTGTGATAGGGAATACAGTCATACTTAATGAACTGATCTGCACATTGATTTCAAACTGATTTCAAGTCAGAGGATGGACTATGAAAAGATCATCTTGATTATTTGATCTCTTCTTTCCATTCACCCCTCTATCTCCTCACAACCTCAACTTCTTTGAGGAAACTGAGTCGAATCTCTCCTCTATATGGAGACCAAGCTTGTTAGGACAAGTAAAATGGCAGGAGGAATTCCCAGCGACATGTTCCTCTCCGTACAAAAAATTTATGAAACGATTTATATTCAACATGGGAATATCATCTGCAGCAACAACCTTGCTTATGTGCTGATTTAGTTTTTTTTTTTTTTTTTGCTGGCAATGAGACAATGTCAATGACAGGCTTCAAAGCACTCTCCATGGGTTTGTCTAATAGGGTAGGATCTGCGCATTGTTTTGCTGTAAACGTATTATTTATTAAATCTGGAAAAAAAATCCCTGGTGACATTACGTTTTAAACAGTTGATGGATGATGCAAGAAAAGAAAGCCCATTAAATCTTACAATTCTCTACGTGCTTAGATCCGGGGAGAGAACTGGAACAATATGACAGAGGGTCACACCATTTATGCAGACATTGGGCATGTTTGAATATCCACACACATTTACTATACAGTAGGTGAAAAAATGCATGCAAAATCTGCAGTATATATGGAACCTCTGTATGGATCAAACTGTATGCAAAGGATAACCGGATGGCCAACTGCATTCGGCAGAATTCTGCCGTATGCGACCGATGGATACTGCGCCATCCCATAAGTCTACTGGCGCAGAGATGATAAGCCATTTTCATGATGACAGAGGAAGCGATAGCACTTTGAAGAAAATGATACATGAAACAGAGGATATATAAAATCAACAGTAACTGTATTAGCTTGTATTGTTAATCAAGTATATACAGTATACTGAGCAACAAAGGAAATGCAAGTTAATACAAGACTGAAGAGAAAACAAGTATGGGTGTAATTATTCTAAATTTATTTAGCATTAGCTAACGCACATTTACTCTCATTTCTTCGCACAATTCTTTGTCTTGCAGTAACTTTGACAGGGTGACCATGCGAGCACATTAACCAACTTGCTAACTTGCGTTTCTTTTGTTGCTTAGTATAAATGCCTCCAATTCTGAAGTAAAGCTGGATGTTTAAATTTTTGTGGGCGAGAAGGTCATGCTATGTCAAGGATAAACTGCGTCAGCTGAGTGGCAGTGTGTCCGATTTTGCACATACACTGCTGATCAAAGCAAATTCTGCACGTACATAGGAGGCACAGGTATTTGGATGCACCCCTAGCCTTGGAAATATTTACATCATTGATCAGGGCTGCCCAACCCAGTTTCGCTGAGCTGCCTTTCATTTCAGCTGGAATTCAACACGCCTAATTCCACAGATCAGCAGCTGAGTTAGTTCTGTAGCTGCTGAATGAGATGTGGTTTGTTAGAGTTGGAGAGATAGAGGGTAGATCTGCAGGAACAAGGCTGGGCTGCCATGATATAAATTTTCTGAGTACATGGTGCAAATTCCTGTAAATGCTGTGCCCATTCGACCCAGGAGTCATAGTGAATCATACTGTACCGAGGTTTTGACTTTGCATCTCCACGTCAATTCGATCCTCCTCCTCTGTCAATGCGAAAAGTAAAGGAAGCATGAAAACAGTCATCTAGTGAAACCATTTTATTTGAGAAGCGACACAACCCATTCCTATTCACATTTTACCAGAAATAATCTGCATCATGCTTTTTATAATGAGATTATTGAACCAGTTATTGGAGGCATAATCCTATTCAAACAGTACTATGATAAATTAAATTTCCCAGTCGCGAGGTAAAAATAGAAATGCTCCATTTGTGAAACAATGCACATACAGAAAAGTTTTAAGAGGAAGACTGCTGATATGGAAATGAGTTTTGTCTTCTAATAAAAATATCACCAGTGAAAACTAACTCTGGTATGCAGATGAACACGACCCAGCGGTTCTCATCTGTTAACACATTGCATCCATTGACATACAGTAAATAACTGAAGATTTCTTGTGTGGTAGGTCTCCACCCTTAACAGCAGGAGCAAAACGAGAACATTTCAGTCTATTTTCTGAGAAGCTTATGCATGAGGATAAATGTGAAACAAAGCAGTGGTGCCCAAGACAGTCATGAGACATCCTTGCAAATCTGGCCAGACAATTTCATGGTGGAAAGGGTTAGCGCAACTGTGCTGTGGTGGGCAAGAGCTGACGATTCAACATCGTGTGGCTGAGGAGTTCCAGGCCGCTGGAGACTTACCTTTCTGGCTGTCCATGTAGATGTCTTCGGAGGGCTCTTTGTTCTTCTCTTCCTCTGCAGGGAGAAGAGAAGAGATGGGTTAGGGTTAGTTTCATAGAATCGCACCCTCGTATGTGGAGCTCACAATACACTGCTTTTGTTGAGATTGGTTCAGATATGGATTGATTCAGTACTGTGATTTACAGAGCTGTACTTCTGTGGTTACTCGCAACTACCCCACCAAGTGTCCATCTGTCCCTGTCAAAGAACTTTGACTTGAAGCCACAATTCCTTTCTTCTGTCATTTCTCTTACTGTTTTCCATCCACTGCAATTATTTTTATAAAGTCTCAACAGCCTTAAAGGTATATGGAGTTGGCTGGACGATGAACTCACACACACAAAAAAAAGCATTCCACTCAATCATCACTTATGACCCACGAGAGGTGTGCGCGAGGGAGTCTGTATTTCCGGAGAGCCTGCCGTCTGCCTGTTGTTTTGTTATATTACTGTGTATGGATAGGCCGCTTCTCGGCGTCGACCTTTGGGCAGAGCACCTGTAGCCCCCTGCCAATAACTGTTCACAAGGTGAGAGGGCAGGACTCTGTCAGACTGCTTCTCAAAGGTTTGTATCAAAAAATCCTGCGTGGATGCAGAGACCAGGGGTCCATTTAAAAAAAAAAAAGGAGGCAAAGAGTAAAGTCGCATCAGCTCTAGTGGAATTTGTTGCTAAATGTACATAAAAATACAAAATATGTAAAAAATTAACCTTGGAAGAATATTTACAAATGCATAATACCAGAGACTTATAAACAAGGTTAAAATCCTACTGGTGCGTAAGAATGCGTTCAGAAAACGTTTGTTGGCCACTCTGCTAAATTTAATAATGTTACTTTCAGTAAGATATCGGATAGCTTGTTATCTTTAAGCACAAGGTTGATGAAACTGGCACAATGAAATTGCTCCCAATGCAGAGCATCATCTGTATGTAAACACTCACTCTAGGTAGACCGTCTGGTATCGGACAGGTAAGTCCTGGCAAATAGCTTAGTGAGCTTGCTAGTGTATCAGTTCTCCCTTCACAACCAATGTTAACCTTATGTTCCAAAAATGGAGGCTAGCTAGCTAGCTGTGTAACTTTGCATACAAGCAGTGTATGTACACACCAAGTGCTACAATCAACCAATGCACTGATTTTGCACGTTGAGAAAATAACCCTTGAGCTATTGAGTTAGTACGAAGTTTGATCTTCGCATAATTTTCTGTCTAACACACAGTAGTTCATGGAAGGCTCAAGGCAAAATGTCTGTAATGAGCAGGCAACTTATAACGTTATAGGCTAGCTGATGATGACCGACAATACTGTTGGCAGTATATTTTTTTACGTTGCAGAACTGGTATAGCAATGTTGTCATATACAACAGTGGTCTAAAACCACAATACAGAGTAATTTTGAGCTATTTAAAATTATGCTAGTGTTTGCTAGCTACCTAAGGTTTGTACTGTCTATGGTTTGTGATAGGGTCGCAACAACAAAAGCTAGTTTGTTTCCATTGTGCGAAACCAACCTGTTTTGCACAGCGTCAATCATTGGATTTTTTTTCTCAGAAGGGAAACGTATTAAATTTAGGAGGTTTAAAACAATAAACCAGCTGGCAGTGGTATGGAAAAGCATTAGAGGAGAAAATGTTTGGACATGAAAAAAAGAGAAAACTGAAAAAAAAACTCCTAACTATAAACAGGCAGTCCACTTTTGAAAATCCTGTAATGTGGCTGACTTAAAACAATTCTGCAAAGAAGAGTGGGCCAAAATTATTCTGCAGCAATATAAAAAAACTCATTGCCAGATATTGCAACTGTTTGATTGCAGTTTTTGTTGCCAAGGGTGGCAAAACCAGTTATATGGTTTAGGGGAACAATTAGTTTTTCACATAATATAGGTTTTGAGTAACTCTTTACCTTCAATAAATGAAATGATCATTAAAAAAGCTGCAGGTAGTTTTCACTCAAGTTGTCTTTGTCTTATTTTGAAATTAGTAGGATGATCTCAAACATCTGACTTTAAAAAATATTAAAAAATAGAAGTAAATGGGAAGGGGGCAAATACTTTCTCACAGTACTGTATGAGGAAGAGGTTGATGGGCCAATGCTAACTGTTCCTGGGCTATGCCACCTGAATATCTTCTCTGAACAGCTCCAGTGCCGTACAGGGGCAACCAGTTAAATGAGCCTCAGGATACTGATAATGGTTATTGTGCAGCCAGCAATAATTACTTCTTTAGGAAACCAGAGGGGGAAAATTTCATGTCTTCTCTAATTTGCTGAGCACTCAGGAGAGTACTATCTCCTGATTTAGAGAAAGACCCCGTCAGAGTTTTTCTTTTTGCTGGTCAGGAACAGGCTTCAGGTCATGAAGAAGAACCAAAATATTACCAATAAATATATAACAAAACCCAATGCCTTATATTTACAGATATTCAAACTGAGGGCAAAAATACACACAGGGTTTCAGTTATTCGGTCACCTTTGCAGTTTTATTAATGCCCTCTGGTTCGGTGAAAAATGGTGCTGCCACAACAGTAAAGTTTGTTAAAATATGAATGCAAAAGTATCATCAATACAGTATTTGCATTCAAACGTTAATTTGCGGTTATAGCAGGACACTCCACTGAGTACACACCCCCTTTAAACAGGACCACAGAAAACCCCAAACCCCAAACTAATTGTGCTGTCTGTGAAGAAATGAGCGGGTGCTTTCAACCTTTACATCTCATTAGCATCTCCAGACGAAATGGAGCCATCTTCCATTTCAAACTGTGGAGGCTTTGCTTTTTCATCTGCAGGGACTCAAAATAATTGCATTTGAGTCGTCTCCTGTTCCGAGCCTAGAACTGAGCACTTGTGCACAGGCGGTAGTTATTATGAGGTTTGCACATCGCGGTCTATAGGTACAAATTAAAACAAATCTTACAAGCTAATTTTAAACTTTGCACGAGGTACAGTTCGCTCAAGGTAAACATGGGCATCTACGCCCTCGAAGAACCTGGAAGTGATTTCCACATGGAAAAGAGCAGAGCTACAACATGATTGGGCAGTCCTGGACCCCATCCATCCTGCTCATCACAGCAAAATGATAAATCCTCTAATGCAAAATAACACTATAAACATTTTGACCATTATAAAAAAGCAGGTATTTTACTCTCCTCAGAAATTTTCGGCTTTTTGCTTTTCATTAACAGGCCAAGTTTGCTTCTTTCAAACATTTTTTTCAGGAGAAATACATTTAAATTAAAAAATGCAACCTGTAAAGACTTAAAAATGGGGCCCTTTAAAAAAAGCAGCTCAATGACACAGTGCACTCTCCAATTAGAGGACATTGAACATTTTGGGGTGGATGGTAACACTGTGTGACCTGGACATGTCCTCCTGTTGAACCAAAGTTTTGAACAGATGTTGGAGGAAGGCATTAGCTGGAGTCCACTGTTCGGGCCTGAAGGTGGCAGTAGTGTAACAGGGTTTCCCCCTACCAGTGTCCCAATTAGCCATGCTGACCGAGTATGCGGGCACTTTGGGTTATGCAGGAATGTGAGCTGTTTGGCTTGCCACAGGTATGCACATTTCATCTTGTGTTTATTCTAATAGCACTCCCCTCCTCTCCCCTGAAATGAGCAGGCATTGTTTCCCATCCTGATAGGATCTCCGACAAGACAGGATGTCAGAGGCATAAGGCAACCTGTGATTCATGTGACAAGCTTCAATTCACTGCAGCTCCTCTCTGCACTGTTATTCTCCCAAACGCACACCAGGAGAACATGGACACTGACGTACATGCGGACATAGGTTTCACCTGCACGTCATAGCATACAAGGCCATAGCAAGAGCATGAATATTTCACACACTAAACCATTAAGATGCATAAAACCCGTAATGGTACTCTGGCACAAATTTATTATTATTATTATAATTATTACTATGATAGAGCCCTGGTTTCTCAGCTAAACCCTAAACCTGTATAGAGCTCAGGTCTCAGACAAACCCCAGACCTGTACAGAGCTGTAGTCTAGTCAAATTATTATTTATCATTATTATTATTACGACAGAGCCCTGGTCTCTCAGCTAAACCCACACCTGTATAGAGCTCTGGTCTCTCAGCTAAACCCCACACCTGTACAGAGCTCTGGTTTCAGCTAAGCCCCACACCTGTACAGAGCTCTGGTTTCAGCTAAACCTCACACCTGTACAGAGCTCTGGTTTCAGCTAAACCCCACACCTATACAGAGCTCTGATCTCAGCTAAACCCCACACCTGTACAGAGCTCTGATCTCAGCTAAACCCCACACCTGTACAGAGCTCTGGTTTCAGCTAAACCTCACACCTGTACAGAGCTCTGGTTTCAGCTAAACCCCACACCTGTACAGAGCTCTGATCTCAGCTAAACCCCACATCTGTACAGAGCTCTGATCTCAGCTAAACCTCACACCTGTACAGAGCTCGGGTCTCAGCTAAACCCCACACCTGTAGAGAGCTCAGGTTTCTCAGCTAAACCCCACACCTGTGCAGACTTCTGGCCTCTCAGCTAAACCCCACAGCTGTATAGAGCTCTGGTCTCAGCTAAACCCCACATCTGCATAGAGCTCTGATCTCAGCTAAACCCCACATCTGTACAGAGCTCTGATCTCAGCTAAACCTCACACCTGTACAGAGCTCGGGTCTCAGCTAAACCCCACAGCTGTATAGAGCTCTGGTCTCAGCTAAACCCCACATCTGCATAGAGCTCTGGTCTCAGCTAAACCCCACACCTGTACAGAGCTCGGGTCTCAGCTAAACCCCACATCTGGATACAGACCTGTTCTTTAGGCCGTCTCACGTTCACTGCTGGCCAGGATTATGTATTTGCTGAACAGCTCCTTAATTATTTACTGCTGTTAACAAGAAGGCTAAAATCTCTACATTTACAAGCAGATGGTTGTGAGCAGTACTCCCGATGTATTCCCTTTGCACTTTGTGAATATTTGGTTCTCTTTCTAATGATACCCATATATACTCACTACAGTAACAATGAAGACGGAGAATTTCCGCAGGCTTTGAGCGAAAATTGACTGAAGTTATGATTTGTGACCCTGCACACTACAGAGAGGTTAAACGGGGTCACTATAACTGCTTTTAAGCCAGAGGTCTGGTGAGGGAGCAGCAAAGCACACAGCAGTATGTTCTCATATAGCAAACCATCAGAACTGAAACAGTCCCAATAGGAGCGCGGAGTGTAGTGATCTTTCTTTTCTGGCCTGTGTCCTAAGAGGGTACAAATACTCAGTCCTTACCCCATGCCTATACAAAGGACCTTCAAAAAAGATGATAAAATGGTAAAATAAAATAATGGAAAAACTGTTTTCAGCTTCTCTCCCTAGATATTGGTCACTGCTGTAGATCTGGTCCAAAGGGACGTGAAACGCCGCTGGCTTTTGAATGAAAGACTTTCTGAAGGGCAACCAGCTGATTGAGTCCGTATGATGAGCTTACCCTGATGTGCATATTCCAGGTAGTCTGCTCACGCCTGTGCAAAGCTCTTCCCCAGGGAAAGCACAACGTCGCTCTCGGGGAGAGCAGAACTGGGCTCACAGACAGACAAACAGTCGGTATTGCTTTTGACGCTTTAAATAACTGTGAAGAGCGTGGAGCGCTTTGAATGAAAACACACAGGGGATTGTCAGAAGTGTTCCATGAATTGTAATTTCAAGGAAAACCTCCAGGCATGGAGCGCTTTGACAGCCAGTCCCGCATATTTTTGTCCAAGCTCCCCAAAAGTCGCGCTGAAAGCAGCAGGGATGGCCACCTCGTGTTCTTCTGAATAACACGCAAAAGGGTCTTTGTACTCCTCAAAAATATCTCTCCATTTTGTTTCTTATGGTGCTGCATAATCACATCGTACAAAGAGAAAATATTTAATTAAATATAACGCTTTTAGTGTTCATCTGTATTCATGACTAATAGCAGCAATATGAAGGACGGCTGGGGCCCATTTTGAGTTAAATGACTGAGCAGTCTCCCACACTATATGCTGAAAGCTGTGATAAATGACAATAAGTAAGGTATTTATATCCATAACATATGCAGGAGTTACAGCCTATGTGTAAGTCCCTTCGCTTTACGGTGGCAACATTCCTTGAAAATTAGCGGTTCAGCTCTTTCTTCATGTGTCACAGTGCTATTACTCAATGTAAAAAAACACTAAAAAGTTTTGAGCTATTTCTAGAAGTGAAATTTACATTTGAAGTCGATTGCGGTTGTTCCTCAACAGGAGGCATGGAGAGGTACCCGTAAAACAGTCCATTATGGAATAGAAAAATCTGAATACACCAATTAGACAAACACACCAAGCATTAGACGTGAGAATAAGTGTGTAGAGGCAAGAATTCAGTGGAAATTTCAGCAATGGCAAGCAAACTGGGAGATCACAGAAGACCCAGTGGAGCAGGAGACCAAAGGATTCGTTTGAATAGGAGGACAACATCTTTTCGGCTTTTGAAAAGATCAATCTTTAGCCATAGATCTGTGAAAGAGAGACTATAATAAAAAGAATCTGAGAAATGCAGTAAAATTAGAGGAAGCCAAATCCACTATTTGGTACATTCTTGAAAAGAAAGAATGTACCGTGAGCCCAGGAACACAAAAAGCCCAGAGGACCACGGAAAACAACTGTGGCAAAAAAAATTATTTCCCTGCTCAAGAAAATACCCCTCACGACAGTTGGTCATACCAAGAGCACTGTGCAGGAGGCAGGCTTATCTGTGACATAGTCAACAATCAAGAGAAGGCTCAAACAGAGCAGATAGTGAAGGTTTACAACAAGATGTCTGAATTTTGCTGTGTAATTGTTTTAACGTCAAATCCATTTTGCTAAACTCCATAGCCAAAAAAGTGGCACTCTCCAAATACTTGCAGAATACACAGTATAGTATCATGTGTGTCTGTGTGCAATCGCACGCGTGTGTTTGTGTGAGTGTAAATACCCTTCGATATTGAACATTTATTTCCCTGCTTACAAAATGGATGCAGCTAACTGGTTGTTTCGTTCAATTACAGTAAACACACTGTTGCCTCTGGACAGCCACTGCTTTTCAAGTCTTTATATAAAAGCCTACAGGTCACAGAGTATATTAGAAGTCCATTCGACCAGTGATTGCAGCACTTGCTCTTATAAGCCTCCTTCCCCTTAGAGACAAATATATGATGTGCTGTGCTAATTGCCTGTCCCAGCCCCCTCTACTCCATCCCCGATCTCTGTAATATAAAAATCTCATTATCTACAGCCATCTCATTGGCGCGACCAGTAATTGTTTCTACATTAAACAAATGAAGAGGCTGAGGAGACAGTGCAGTGATGTAACGGCATCATAAGTAACTACAACTCCCCTGGAAACACACTTTAAAGCTGGCTCTGTTGCCTGGGGTCCTAAGGGCTGGATAGGGACAAAGCTTCAAAGCCAGGAAGAAATGCACACACGCTTTCAGAATTTACCTTCATGATCCTCCTCTCCTTTGCACGTCCTTCTGCTCTTAGATTTGTTCGATGGGGTGGTGTTCTTCTTACCTACCCAAAGAAAGACACAAAGAATTTATAATCCAGTATTTATACCATCATTTGTCCTTCATACATGAGAATTTTGAAGGTAAATCTGTAATACAACTCTGGTTTTCAGAGAGCTATGCTACACCAGCGAACTGGGAATACAATGTGATTTGGAATAGACGGCTCATGATGTCATCACACTGATTCCTAGATTTGATTACTTCATTCAGAAATCCAGTAGCATTTGACTGGGCTAAGGAGCTACCTCCATAGTACGACAATGTATGGCCACACCATGTGAATATTGCAGCAAATGCAAAGTGCCACGTATTAATTAATATCTTAACCCCAGACTGCACTGAACAAAGCCCAGTCCAGCAAAGTGAAATGCTTGAGCTTGCCCAGGGTTCAGGCATTCAGCAGGCAGCAACATAATTAGACAAAACTATTCGGCAGGGAGAGCTCACTGACTCGGCCTATTGTCTGTAATGGACGCGTGGCTTCTTATATCAGTTGGACGCTCACGAAGCATTATACAATGACATGCCAGTTAGTATACAAAAATAATTGCGCGTCAAAGTATTGTCAAATAATACATTAATCTCTGTGCAATAATATAGTTTTATGACTGTCACGGAGTTGTAGCCTTTATTTGTGTCAACACCATGGTTAGCACACCCATATGCACAGCTAAAGAGATAATTTTTGTGTTTTCATTCAGAAACTGCGTCAAAATGCAGACTATTTGCTTTTGCAACCAAGGACATAGATACAGCCATAGCTGCTCTGTCTGGAAGTGACAGTTAGTTCTATTTTGTTTGGCTGTGTATGAACAGCTGTAGCCATCTATAGCTATATTAGCCCTCACTTCTAATGTCTGCAACTTTGTAACAATAAGTCACAATTACATTTATCCCGGATTTAAAATGTGGCGAACTGATGCAAAGCTTCAAAAGGCTAATATGTGTGGAAGTACTTTGTTGGTGTGCAGTTAAATGAAGATAACGCACACCCACAGAACGTCCTTCAGCTAATCACAATTACTCAGTACTCAGCAGAGCCGTGGTGTAACTTGAAAGAAAGGCTGCGTTCCAATTGTGTCTCCTTATTTCATCGTTATCCCCCTATGCAACCTCCACTTCCTTCCCACCAGGAAGTATGAGGTTAAGGACAGGAGAGGAGTGGAGCAGACATAAGGAAGGACATGAGGGAAGTGAGAAATGGGCAGTTATGTTTCCTCCACCGTCATACATGTGCACAATATGTCTGTGGACATAAAATGCTTTTTGGGGCTATACTGCAAGCATAGACTGGCAGAAAATTATCTCTAACCGGTCCAATGGACACTGAGCTGAATCACTGAGCTGTGAACTGGTGAATGTCCTCACACCTGGTCACCAATTATAACCATTTGGTAGATAATAAACAATTCAAAGACAAAGTAAATGGTAATGTGGGTCACCTGCATTGTGTTGATGTTTAAGGAAGTCTCATTATTATTGACAACTAAATTTGGAGCCTATTAATCTCAGTCTTTTGTGTTACCTCTTTTTAAAAATTGTTTTCCATAATGCAATAAACACAGTATGAACTTAGGAGTTATAAATACTCCTTGTGGCACGGCAAAGCCATTTCTTGCATAATGTTGATAAGACGATAATGCCTAAAAACATCAAAGTGCCTAATCAAGAACAATTAAGTTTGTTAAAATTATTCGATTGGAATTGTGGTTGGAGCAATAACACAGGGGTACTCCAAATCAGAGTTTGGGATTTACTGGAGTAAAGGGCTTTGGTGGGCGGGGATTTCTTGTTGTGTGGGAGTGGACATGATGATGTCATGCAAACATACAAAAAATGGTTCCTCAAAGGATGCATATGTGGATCCTCCGTTTGGAGGAGACATTTAGGAAAAATTTTGCATTGACATCCTCGATTCCGACAGTTTTGGAAAAACACTCGGATGGAAACATGTTCAGTTTCCGGATCATAGAGGAAGGGAGTGGAGGTGAAATTTTCACAGAATTGGAATGGTCCCCCGTATATTAAAACCCAACATGCATTTAACCCTATCTAGACCGGGGGGCTTTTATGCCCGCGCCAATTTTAAGGTTGTATAATTTCTGAACGGCTTGAGCTAGGACCACCAAACTTGGTGACTTTTTCTAAAACTTGTCTGGGAACAATTTCATACCAATAAGTCAAGTCCACCATCTTCGCCGTTTCCATGGCAACAGTTTTCTAACAGGTATGTCTGACAAAAAAATCGCCAATTTCGGTTTCATTAATGTAGTTTCCAGATTATTCCATTATATTTACAATTTCTTATGTAATGTAATGTCAGCTTTGTTAAGCAGAATTAATTCATGCGAATTTGATGACGTCATTTAATTTAAAGGGCCAAAATCCAAGATGGCGGACTATATCTTTGAATCAGGTACATTTTCCCTCAAATTTCATCGACTCCTTTTATTTTCTAATATACTAAACACAAAGAAGTTGACAATAAGAACAGAGCAAGATTTTCTTACGCAAACCTGTAATCCTTTATAAGTTTACTTTCATTTCTTTCTGACCTGAACTTCTAAGAAAAACATTCTGAGTAAATGAAAAACTGTTTTCACGGGACATAAATAGAATTTCTTGTATTTTATGGCCTCTCGGAGCTGGTGCACTATAGGATAAAATAAGCAAAGCATTCTGGGTAATAAAAATCAAATCATAATGTCATAATGATGTCATAATAGGTCATAATAATACCAAAATGATTGTAGTGATTTAGTTTTACGTGTAAATCATCCCCTGCAAATTTGGTGGTCATACGCCATGTTGTTTAGGAGTTATAGTTGACTATCACGTTTTGAGAAGTTCAAGCCATTTTGCCATATCTATGACATCATTTTATGACGTCATTTTGACGTTGTTGCTATTGCATTTGGCAGCAGAAATCTTTGTAGACATTTAAGTGTTATAAGACACATTATGTGTAAAAATTGTGATGCATACCCTAAATTTGCAAGAAATTACAGTATTATGACAGTTTCGGGCAGCAAAATGAAAACATGACATCATAATGACATCATAATAGGTCATAATAATACCAAAATGATTGTAGTGGTTTAGTTTTACGTGTACATCATCCCCTGCAAATTTGCTGGTCATACGCCATGTCGTTTACGAGTTACCAGGGAGGGGCGTGAAAAGCCCCCCCGCCCCAGGAAGCCCCAAAAAGCCCGGTCTAGAAAGGGTTAATGAAATACTGTGCTGCAGTTCTTTCATGTTTACTAGGCATGCCTGGCCGTGACAGAGACTGTTTAAATAATTTATTGAGATCAAGAGCTAACTAGCTGAAATTATGTTAGGGCTGCTAGCTAACAACCTAATGTTTTCACAGTGTGTATCTATCTCAGAAACAGCTCAAATTACAGTCCGGGGAACTGTGCTTGTAGACAGACGGACACAGAGGGTAACCCTAAATGCCCCCAGCCATAATATGACAGGTACATAAAAAAGATAAATTAATATATTTACCTTTTTAAGACGTAAGTCAGATCTGAATGACATAAGGGAGCTAGAAATTGCTCAGGAAAGCCTTTACTATCATGTTGTCATATTACCGGCATTTTCTTACAAAACATACACTGACGATATACCCCTTCTGCTGAACGATCTGTACAAGAGAGTAAACAATTAAAGAGCAGTTCAGTGGAAAAAGACATTTTAAAAACATTCTCGTCCCTCTGCAGTCAGATTTCCCTGTGAGGCAACAGTGCCAACTTCCCAGACTGGTATAAAAACTCTTTCCTGCCTGGTTTGTTCTCTACACTTCTTGCCTGCCCAAAAGCCGTTCATTAAATTTTTATGGACGGCACGTCTGGTTCTATTTAACTGGAAATACACGCCAGAATCAAACTGGCTCCTATTCTACCTGTGTTTTTATTGAGCACAGAGATTTCGAATTGTATGCCACATACCTTATTCATGAGCAGCGCTAGCTGGCAACACAAATGTGAAGTATTCAAGTTACAGAATACATGATAGAATGAAATATTTATTTTGTCAAGTGTTCACATTCTAAGTGTTCATACTGCTCAGCATCATGTTTTCAATAAAAAAATAAAGGCTTGCTAATAAAAGTATATTTGCATCAAAACAGCAGTCAATGGCACACAGTCCGAGAGTCTTTGACTGCTTCTTTGGGACGAGCTAAGCAAGCTAAGCAGCCCCAGTTTACACACTTGGGCATGGCATAATAACGATGCCTTCTCCCTCCTCTATATGTGAGGAATGGAGAATTACACTGGCGACCATGCTGAGTTCCAAGAGTGGAGAAGCACACTGGCAACCCTGCTGAGATCCCAGAGTAGAGAATCACATTGGCAACCTTGCTGAGATCTAGGAGTAAAGAATCACACTGGCAACCCTGCAGAGTTCCAGGGATTAAGAATCACACAAGCAACGTTGTTGAGTGCCAGGAGAGGCGCACCACATTGGCAACCCAGCTGAGTTTCAGGAGCGGAGAGTTCCAAGAGTGGAGAATCACACTGGCAACCCTGCTGAGATCCAGAAGAACAGAATTACGCTGGCAGCTCTGCAGAGTTCCAAGGGTGGAGAATAAAACTGGCGACCCTGCTGAGTTCCAGGAGTGGAGAATCACTCCGGCAGCCCCGCTGAGTTTCAAACTCCAGTCCTTTCTTTCTCATGCCCAAATTGTAGGCAAGGGTTTTGGCTTACTGGAGTATGCACTAGAACACGGGTGAATCGGCAACCGTATTCCACAAAAGCACTTTAAAATGAATTATGTGACTGAAAAAAGGGAGCCAGCAGTTTGAAATATCAGAGTTAAAAGAACACATGACTCATGATGTGTCCTCTGTTCCTCTTCCGCATTGGAAGGCAAGACAGGCGAGCAGGGAGCAAGCTCTGAGAGAGATAGAGCCATGGGCATGAAGCAAAGGTCCAGCACAAATGATTAGAGTGCTGCGCTATCGGCACATAGAGTTCAGACCTGTCTGCTTCACAAGGACATCAGCTGGCCTTTCAAATATCTTTGACTTTAAACTTACAAGCCTACAAGCTTTCGTTTTCTTTCTACAAACTCTCTGTAGAGTTAAATCACACAAAATCCTGAATATTTCATTTTTTGTGCAGCTGTAAAATACACAGACTGATTCTATTTTTGTCTATTTTTACAGCGGAAGTTTTTCTATATATAACCAAGCTGATTATTGGGTGCATGGATCCACTTTTAGATCACACTCAACCAACTTGCTAAATTTTGGCAGTCTCATCCGGAGCGCACTTCAGTTTGAGCGAAGATTCAAAACTCAATTCATCAAACAATAACACTGACAAACACCAAGAAGGAGAACAGGCAAACCCACCAGGCATTCGCCAGAACGAGAACAGAGGAGAGGAGAGGCAGAGCTCGTCTGCTGTCACTCACCCTCATCCTGCTGCGACTCATCTCTCCTGTCATTACCTGTGGAGAGAAGCGACAGGTGACGAGCGGCAGCCATCTGTCTCATCAGAGGACCGCGGAATGTTCCGGCACTAGAGACAGCCGAGCGGAGCTGCACATTCTACTTTTTGAAAAGTCGCACCCGTTTGATGAGCGCTGAGGCCCGTTTGACAAAGCCAGGTTTCTGAGTTAGCTGGATAACTGTGACATTACCGAGTAATATCCTGAAGCTTGCGAGATGTGGAAGATGGCGTAAAGTGAAATGGCTGCTCCAGGTATTACTCAGTTGAGTTACCTGGCTAAGTCAGTAATCCTGTTTGTGAAACTCTCCCCAATACCAAGCCCCTGGGGGACATAAGAGTACAGTACAGCACTTATTCGGTGTCAGACAAGTAAAGGAAGGACCAGTAGGAGAGGATTTGAGAGTTTGGTTACTCTGCTAACCAGGCATTCACCGCACGCTCTTATCCAGAGCAACTTACAAGGTCGAATCCGCCAACACAATATTACCATGTCCGACAAATATCACACTTTTCTTGAGCCATAATGAACCGCGGCAAGCATCTAATTGGCCAATTGTATTCCTCAAAAGTTTTTTGAGGGATACTATGGTTTTGGAAGAAAGTTGTTGCTGCGTCTACTGCGGGTATTTTCGCTTCATTGCAGGAGAGCAAGAGATAACTAATATATTTCTTTAATTTTCAGTACATGGCTAAGTGGAAACCTGAACCAGAACAAGTTTGACAAAGCGGGTGATTCGAGCCTTTTGCTGGGCCTATGGAGGCCTAATAAATAGGCCCAAAAACACAAAAATGTTAATTGCTCATTATAGCCTACTCTTTTTTTGCAGCGGCAGCGGGTGAACTGGCAATAGTTCACCAGGCTCAAACCCATCCCTTGAAAATAATGATTGGTCATGACCTGTTTCCAATCATTCATTTAAATTACCATTACAAAGGCTCCAAAAACTCTCAACATTATCAGGTGTGGCCAGTTTTCATTAATAATGCACAACTGTCAACTCTTGCGAATTCCGTGTGAGTTTAGTGGCATATTTACGTTCCCCTGCTGTAGTCGGCAATTATTCAATCAACGCACGTGTAAGAGGTTCTTGCGCGGAATTGAGGTCCTTGTGCACGGAGGTTTATGAGTTTCACCTGCGTTATGACTTCGGACTTCTCACGCTTTTCTTTATTCAGGGGTTGGAAGCAATGCATGTGTTTCATTATCGTTTAAGTAGTTTAAATGAAATAAGATCATTTGAAACCTCTTTATGCAATTCCATTGCTTCCAATGATCTTATTTCATTTAAACAGTTTAAACGATCATGAAACACGCATTTCTTCCAACCCCTGAGTAAAGAAAAGCGTGAGAAGTGCGGAGTCATAACGCAGGTGACATTGATAAACCTCCATGCACAAGGACTTAAAATCCGTGCAAGCACCTCTTGAATAATTGCTGACTACAGCAGGGGAACGTAAATATACCACTAAAACTCATGCGGAATGACAGGTGTGCGTTATTAATGAAAATTGACCACACCTGGTAATGTTGAGAGTTTTCGGAGCTTTTGTAAAGGTAATTTAAATGAATGATTGAAAACAGGTCATGACCAATCATTATTTTCAAGGGATGGGTTTGACCCTCCCTTATCGCCAGCTCACCAGCCGCCACTGCTTTTTTGGTGATCCTTCCTGACACCTGTAAAAATATGCCAGAAACAACAGCTCATCTCCAGGCCCCTGGTTGGGCTCCTGTGGTTGTGTTGGTGGGAGAGGGATGCTGACGGGGAGAAGGGTTCGCATCAGGGGATAATCAGGGGACACATTTGCGCTCGGACAGTCCCCAGCCAAGTGCTCCATTTTTCCTTGTGTTAGAGCCATGACTGACTCAGACACAGGAGAGCAGTCACTCCAATGATGCAACATCTCTCCCTGCATTAAATTGTGTCCTTGTGATTTGTTGAGTCTCCTATAATTTTGCACGTTGACAGGGTTACGGATTAAATCGAGAGCGTGCCAGGGTTACGGATTGAATCGAGAGCGTGCCAGGGCTGGTAGTTGGTTTGGTCAATGTGCAATAGCGTGAGCAAAGCTACAGGTGGGTTCAGTTTAATGGGCCCCATGTTTCGTAGCTCACTTGTGACCCTAGCTGGTAAATTTGGTGCTCATGGACTGTGCCACACCGTCAAAAAAGGACTTCCTTCAGCTCCATTCTGTTAGAGCTCGCGTTTCAGTCAACGGTGTGAAAAACATGCAGTGAGCAACAGTCTTAGATTTTAAGCAGCAGACTGTGTATACTGTCAAGGCTGGTTCTGAACAGTATTAAAAAAGAAATGCAGCAACATGTCCCAGCTGTCCTAGCTATTCTAAGTGAATGTAATGAGAGCCATTCCCTGTTTTTAAGGAAAGCACGGGGGATCAGAATTGATTTGGAAACAAGGTGGAATTCTAGCAGGCTTCTGGCTCTTCTCCAAGCAGCACTTCTGCAGAGCCCAGGCAAGAGTGTCCCCTACTTATTCTGTGTGCAAAATGAAGAAAGGCAGCAAACTACAACCCGAAATCAGAGAGAGACGGGATTAGCATGTGAAATTAAAACTTCTGCGTGACAGTAGAGAATTGCAAATTATCTTTGAGTTGAATTGATAAACGTACGAAACATTATTTTATGTTTACTTTTCAAAATAAACACATTTCAATTTTGATTCTCACAACATATTTAAAAAAAAGTAACAATAGTAATTACCACTTTGTGATGTGTCACAACACTTAATAAACGTTTAGAGCTGGAAGACACCAAGTTATTAAGTGTTTTGGGTGTAATTTTGTCCCATTCTTCCTGCAAGCAAGTCTTAAGGTGTGTAATAGTATGGTGTCTTCGTTGTCGCATTTTGCATTTCAAAATGTGCTGCACGATCTCTGTTGGGACATGTCGGGACTGCAGGCAGGTCAGTCCAGCACCCGCAAAATCTTCTTGTCTCCTTCAGTTGATTTACTGTATCTTCTCCCTTGGTCCCAGGTGTAATCATTTGTACGCTTCACCCCTTTCCTGTAAAACGTCCCGACTATATGAGTTCATTGTGGCTTAAGTGTGGTTGCTGAATTGTCTTGGTTCACACCCAGCTAAACCTTCTAGTCAGTTTGTGTCAGTTGGAACAAGCTCCCAAACCTATGTATCGGTCACCAGGATTGGGACACATTCTTGTTAATCCATTGCTCCAGCCAGTTCCTCTGAGCCAGTTTATTGGGAACATCTCCCAAGTCTTCATCGATCTTCAGGATGAGGACTGCGTTCCAGCTAAACCCTTCAGTGTTCTGTCAAGCAGTCCAGCTTCTGCGCGGGGGACTCACTACTGCGCTTCTGCCCCGGGATGGCGACTGGCCTAGGTGTGGACACTCCCTGACCCTCTTTAGTCATTACCAACTTAGCTGGACTGCCCCTCTACTGTTCTGGGCTACGACCTTTCCCTCGTCTACAGTGTTACTGTATTCCTGTTAATAAATAATCCCTAAAGGATTGTGGCCTAAATCTGCATTTGGTTCCTTGTCTGGGTCATGACAGTTGAGCATTTTTAGAGTTCACATATGAATAATTAATAAAATGATAGAAAAGAAGTCAAGACCAAACATTAGCTGAAAGGGATGTTCTGCGCCTCCCCAATTTTCAGTTCAGCAGCTGCCAATAGTAAACATATGACCAGAGAGAAAATTTTTTGTTGTTGAAATTCAGACAGCATTATAGGCAGGCTGATTCAATGGACTGAAAAATTTTCTGAAGCGTCGTTCCGGTGCATCTGACTTATTAGAGATCAGCTTACTCACCTCTGCTTGTGCCCTTGCCATTTACGTACAGAAATTCCTCAAGATGCCTTGAATTTTTTAAAAATGTTATGCACCTTAGAGGGTGCCTAATCCCTCTATATTTCTATTTGAGGAATGTTATTTTTAACCTTTCAATGATTTTCTCATGTATTTGTGGGAAAATTGGTGATCCTCAGCCAATCTTTGCTCCTGATGGACTAGACCTTTCCTGGATGTTGCTTTTGTACCAAATCATGATTTCTCTCTCTAATCAGATCATTATTATTATTTTTTTTTTTTTTTTTTTTACCCCACTACTAGATGTTAATCGCACTTATCTTATTTTTTTTTGGAATGCATTGCTGGCCTGAGTGGCAGGAATGGGTGTACATTTACAAATAAAACGAAGTTTGACCAGCCAAAACATGAAATATCATACCTTTCTACTGTCTGCGATAAAACACAAGTCACACTAAATTTAAAAATCACGGCTCTCTGTTTTGTATGAATATTTTCCATATTGTCCTGACATTTTCGGAATTGGGGTTGTACGGGGAAATGCTTGGAATTACCATAGAGGCGTACTTAACCCATTTAAACCGGGACAGCATGTGCGCATTTTAAGAACGTGTCGTTGCCGACACAGATATGCGCGTAATTTTGAAAGTACCATAATTACTGTAAGTTTTGCGCAATAAAAAAAATTCCAACTGTTCCTGAAAGCTGAGAAGCTGTGCTTCAGCCCAAATACAGATTACTATGGTAAACATGGCAGCATGATTCTCTGCTGGGATTTTTGCATTAGGCCTTAAAGGGTTAAGGATTAAAATGCTGTGCATTTACCCATAAACTGGAGAATCAAGCCTCACCTTCTACCTTGATGTTTGAAATCACACTCCAGGGTGAGTTGGTGCAAAGCAGGGAGCCTCTTATTGTCATATAAATACGCGCATCAGCAGCAAATATGGAGCCATAAACTGCACTGAGCCCAAATCTGCTCTCTTACCCAACACTGAGTCAAAACCCCATTCACCAAAGAGACTCTGCACAGACTCCCACTGCTATGTAGCCCAATGAAATCAGCTGGCCACGGCCCAACCAACCCTACATTCTCCTAATGTTACAGAAACATTTTGTGGATTTAATAATATTACCAGTACATGGCGATGGCATTGTAAGAACACCCTCTGTTAACTGGAGACCTTTTTATTCACTACAGAAAATTACAGAGGAATAAATGCAAATATATTTTTATGCAATTAGTCTTTGTCTGGTGATCTTGGCATGTATGCAATAAATTTCTATGATGATTATGCATTTATATTTGCATTCATTTACTCTAATCCCTTGCAGGGATATATTAATTCTGAAGAGATTTAATTCAATCAGATGGTTACAACATTACTTCTGAGCACAAGTAAACTTTACGTGTCTGCAGTAATAGCTACAATGTGAGTTAGAATTTGAGAAAGGGGTGTGCAAGTGATGGTATTTGAGGAGTCAAACAATGCTAGAAGGGCCAGGTGTACTGAAAAGTCAGAAACATAGCCAGTGAATAGTCAGAACATTTGTGAAAGCATCCAGTAAAAATGGACATTTCATGACATTCAAATGGACTGTTGTACACTACAGCCCAAAATATTACGAACACCCGGCATTTTTCAGAATCAGGCTGGTTTTTCTTAACTTGAAGTATATTTTCAACAACGACAAAAAACATAGAAACATATCTTACCTGGAAATGTGCAAAATTATTTGCTAAGAGATATACACATTCAAATTTGACGTTCTAAAAAGTACCCTCCTTAGCCTTGATTACAACCCCAGGCATTTTTTCCAGCAGTTTAAGGACAGAACTTCCTGGTAACTCACTCCAGGCTTTCAAGAGTTTCTTCCTGAGCTCTTTTTAACAGGATGGGGGCACTTGTACTGCCCGGTCAAGTTCATCCTACAGTTACTCAAATTGAATTTCAAGATGTACAGTCGTTAGCAAGCAACACTTTTAGTCAATACAAGTGTCCGTTTGGAATTTTGTGAGCCTTTGTTGCTCAAAATTAACTTGAAGATGACAAAAACCAGCCAAATTCTGAAAAATGCAGGGAGTTTGTATTATTTTGGCCTGTAAAGTATGTGTCTATTGAGTATTTGATGTCAAAAAATTTGGGTGGTTTACCACTTATTTTCAATGAAATTATGTAAGAAGTAAATCGCTATCGCTGATAAAGTAAAAAGTGCTCAACTTTATGAGCCTTTATCTCAAAGACACAAAGTGCCGTGAAATGCCAAATTTTACTTGATGCATTTACATTTGTTATTTGCCAGTTAGTGGCCATATAATTTGTTCAGCATGAACTAGAAGGTATTTCACATGATGATGGTCTTAGTGCGGTACATCAGACCCTGAGTATCAGTAATGCTGCGAGTAGTGAAGGAAACGCGAGTATCTCAATGCTCTGATCGGCCCTGCAAGCTCCCGCCATTGCTGCTCCAGCACAGCCTTCGGAGGCCTCTTCAATGCAATGCCGATGTCATTCCTTCATGAGGATTCAAACCATAAAAAGATGGCCCAGAGCAATATGTTAATGAATTATGATAATTCTTGCATACTGCTTCGGCGCTGCTGAAGAATGGAAATTGAGTGAGTGAAACAGTCCGAGCAGAGGCAGTCACTGTGGAGCTGCTGCTCTCCAGTGAGCAGTGAGGCTGCATTCACACAGTCGCTGGTATTAGAACAAACACATAAGGTTTGTCCTTTTCTATTGTCTCTGGAGGACTGTAATTTTAATGCTTAGACTCAGAGACAATGACAAAACCCCCAGCCAACACAGTGATGAATGTATATATTTCTCTATTATATGGTAGATAAAATATCTTCTTATAAGGTCTGAGGATCCTTGTATTACCGGCCTTGGAGACCACGGCATGCAGCCAACGTGTCCAGTCAGATAGGGCCAGTAAGCAGAAATGTTAAGTTTCTGAATTAACTCCTTAAACTCTAACTTCACCCCTAAGTTTTTCCTTAGGCAGATTCAACATTACAAAAAAAAAAACAAAACATTTTTTTCATATCGCAGGACAATGTCACATCTGCTGGTTGCAGCTCTTCACTGAAGCTACATCACACTTATCCCGAGAGAAATATTCAAACCCAGGATGCCATGTTTCTATGGCCACGTTTTTACATCAAATGGAAAATATCAGGGTCTTGTACGTTATTTTATACAGACTTTCCCGTATTTTAACAGGACGCATTTGGTATCATTGTAAACCTTGGGATCCTTACTAGAATTGAAAATAGGCCTGAACTTCCACAGATTTGAATACAGCAGCTGCATTGACGGATCCATATATGGGTCCATAGGTTTTATGAGGTTAAGGCTTTGCTATAAATGGGTTGTAAAATTATAACTACGTTCTTGGTACACATCTAGACAGCTGGGAAGAGAATAGAGTAGTAGGTGGGGTTGAGAAGATGAACCCGTAATGGTAAAGTTGGAGCGAGGGCAAGACTGCTAACCCACATATACAACTGTGAGAAAAACTATTTACCTCCCTTCCCCATTTCTTTAATTTTTGCATATTTGTCATATTTAAATGTTTCAGATCAGCGAACTACAATCGCATTTCTCAAAAAGTTGGAACGCTATGTAAATTGCGAATAAAAACAGAATGCAATGATTTGCAAATCATTTAAACCCTATATTTAATTGAAAATAATACAAAGAAAACATGTCCAATGTAGAAACTGGGAAATGTTATCGTTCTTTGGAAAATATCTGCTAATTTTGAATTTGATGCCAGCACCGCATTTCAAAAAGGTTGAATCGGGGGTAACAAAAGCCTGGAAAAGTTACGAAATGCTAAAGAATACTTCTGGTGGTACATCTCACAGCTAATTAATTTAACTGGCAACATGTCAGTAACATAATTGAGTATAAAAGAGAGTCTGAGTTTTTCAGAAGTAAGGGCTTCACCACTCAGTGAATGACTGCTTGGGCAAAAAGTTAAACAATTTAAGAATAATGTTTCTAAATGTAAAATTGTAAAAAATGTGGGGATTTCATCATCTACGGTAGACAATGTTATTTAAAAAAAAAATGTCCAGAAAATCCTGAGAAATCTCTGTAGGACAAGGGACAAGGCCGAAACCAATATTGAATGGCCATGGTCTTCAGACCCTCAGGTGACACTGCATTAAAAGCTGTCAGGATTCAGAAATGGATGACACTGCATGAGCTCAGGAACACTCCTGAAAACCATTGTCAGTAAACAGTTCATCACTGCATCCACAAATGATTAAAAACTCCATTAAAACTCCACCATTTAAAGATAAAACCATGTATAAACAAGATTCAGAAACGCTGCTGTCTTCTCTGGGTTCGAGCTCATTTAAGATGGACTGAGGTGAAGTGGAGAGCGGTCCTGTGGTCAATCAAACTGTGAAATTATTTTTGGAAATCATGGACACATTGTCTGCCTGGCTGGAGAGGAGAAGGACTATCCAGCTTCGCAGCGCGCATGACATGGGTAGCTTATACATCTGTGAAAATTTGCACATATGAGTGAGGCCTGCAGTTCTTAAGATATTTGTCTGGGTTCTTTTGTGACCTCCTGGATGAGTTGTCAGAATGCTCTTGGAGGAATTCTAGAAGGTTGGCCACTCCTGGGAAGGTTCATCACTGTCCCAGGTTTTCTGCATTTGTAGGTAATGCCGCTCATTGAGGCTCACAGGAGTCCCGGAGCCAAAGAAATGGCTTTGCGCCCTCTTCAAGACTGATGGATTTCAACGAATATGTTTCTCATCTGTTCATAAATTTCTCATCTGTTCTCGAATCCTGATCGCGGTATTATTTTCTGCCTTTTATCTTCTTTTCATTGCCAGGCTCTATTTAAGTGATGTTAAGATTCAGCAGGGCTCACAGTAGTCACGCCTGAGTGTGCATAGTTTAACTGCACCCAATTATCAATTCAATTTGTTCAACTGGTTCATTTGGTTACCAAGGAAAAATATTTTTTCCTCATAGGGCCAGGCAAGGTAGGGTAGCTTTAGATAAGACAAGCTTTACCTTCAGATAAAATCATTTCACACTGCATATTGTGTTTACTCAAGTTTCCTTTGTCTAATGTTAAAATTAGTTTGATGCTCTGAAACACTTGTGCGCTCCAAAGTATGCAAAAATAGAAATCAGGAGGGGGGACATTTTTACAGCGCTTTAAGGGTTTTGTGATGCCACAGACGAGGGTGCAGCTATCCTGTTGCTCTTATTAGTATCCGAGCTGCACAGCAACCTGCTCCCAACCTTTATTACGAAATCACTGATGGATGCTCCCATAAGGATATAGTTTGAGTGGGATTATATAACAGGGCCAATCATGATCACAGGGCTGGCCCGTCTGAAAAGCAGGGAGCAGTGTGCAGTTCAGATCAGCTCATCAGGGTTTGATAGGTACAGCACAAGCACACGGCTATGAGATACTAGAGCAGAGCACTCAAACCTTTACGCTGAGGTTCTGCAGACCAACCCAATTCAACACGGCTCCGCAAGCTCCTTTATCCAGACATCAAATACATGCATGCTTAATAATTTTCATCCTTGCAGGGCATCTGATTCCCTTCAAAGCTGTTTCAAGACATTGCAACGATTCACAACAAGAAGCCACAAAATAAATTACAGGCTTTGCGTGCCATGACAGGGAACACAAACAAAGGCAGTAGAAGGCCGATATTAGAATCGGCAGGGCTGTCATTAACAGTGAATGAGACGAAGTCAGGCCGATGTAAATAAGCAGGAGTTGGTGCTCCTCTGAATCACAGAATATCATTTATGAGAGGAAACACACTGTTCCCAGCCTGGAAGTGACTGCATTCAGTTAATGGGCAACCTTCCAAAGTACGGCAGGCTGAAATTGCTCAGAATGAGTTTGAGCATGCTACTTTCAGAATTAATACAGCACAAAGCATAAACAACATAGATTCATGCCAAAGTCGTACACGCTTTTAACTGCCAAGTACCATTTGTACTCCTGAAAGCACTAAAACAGACCAATAAGATTCTTAAAATTAATGGGGAAAAAAGAAACATATACCTCAGCAATGTATGGGTAAGCACAATGTTATGCAAAAAAATAAAGATTTTCACTTAAAATACCCAAAATGTGGCTTTTTTTCAAGAAATTTTTTTTAATGTACCACAAGACCACAATTGTGATCGAGCACAGTCTTCAGATTTCAGAAGACATGCCAGAGCCCGACACAAACCTCAATGAACAGAGCTTGGCTAAGAACAAAAATCAGGGCGGGAATCGAACTATGACCTAGGGCACTCCATTGACTCACGATAAACTTACTGTTCACTCACCACCTACTGAACAGTATTTCTGCACAAATTATGTGACTTCAAATCAACCTTTTTCATTTCTGTTGAATTCTTGAGTTACATTACTTGCAAGGGTCATGTGACCCAAAAATGGAAGGTATGGCTGCCTTGTTGAGAATTCATTCCAGGGGGCACCCCAGCAACTTTGAATGGAGATTGCTCTCATATTCCTCAAGACAAAAATGCACCCTAAAAATGCTTATATTCAATACTTATTTGCTCGCATGTCTACTTAATATGTTGTTTTTGAAATAGCCCATTGCCTGTCTATTGCTAAAACTGAATTTGTAGGTAAAGAGTGAAAAAATTACGCTTATGGCATTGGCCTTTTTGTAGCCTGTGCAGTCGAGCACAGGACAATCTATCGCCATTACTATCACGACCAGACCACCTCACAGTAACCTGAATGACTCTCCATGCAATGCAATGACAGCTGTCACAGATCCACATGGGGTTGAGGGCATGTCTGGAGTAGTAAGCCGTGGCAATGCATTTGGTAGCTGCTGTCTTTACGGCTAGTGCTTAGGGAAGCCATGAGCGTGAGAAGTATACAAATATCTCACGCTGCTGTGCAAAAAGGTGCATGGTTTGTGTGCAAATTATTTATACAGAGCCTACATTGTGCATGAACCAATCACGCTTCACTTCATTAGAAACATGATACCTACTGAGAACTTGGCATTTTACCAGTGATGCTGCATGAGAAAGGCCTCCCACCCCACCCCCCAAAAAAAAAAAAAAAAGAAACTAATAATAATTTGGATGTATAAAAAAATGTTAGCAGACCAACTGTCATTGAAAAACAGGCCTAGCCATTGGACAGCCCGACTGCCAATCTGAGCCTGCCAAGGAACCATTACACAACCTATAGATCCTGATATTCTTTTATGAACAAGTACATGATTTATTCCACTCATATACTCCCTCCATTAGGGTCCCACGAAAAGTTCAATGAGTTCTGAACATCTCCCCTTCTGTCCGGCACAAACCTGAGCTGACCTTACCTCCAGTCTGAGGACTCAACACTATAACTTAATCCAGCGCCACATTCATAAACCTGACTGCAGTTCTTGAGTCCCTGTTTTTTTACCCCACTGTAAGTTTGCCAGTCACAATAAAACTATGGCTTCATGAACCCATGGTGATGAATGTCTTCAGACACTTGGATCTTGGTGGAGACCAGCTTCCTGTGATGTGACAGAGCTCTGCATGAGGGAATTTATAAAGCATTTTATATTGGCAGCTCAAACTCCAGCAGTTTTACCATTTTTTTTTCTGCGAATGTAGTTTGGTGATAAAATAAATATTTCACCAAAAATGTAGGCTCTGTATTGATTTTCACATCAAGGTCAAGGACAAAATGCTGCTGAATGCAGACCATGCCCATTCCATCTCTGAATTATGCTGTTTGATATAATGCAGTGCAATAGGTTTATTTTGATATCATTAAATTGAAACTTCCCATGCACCGATTCAAATCAAATATAAATCGTAATATGGAGTCCTAGACGCTGAACTCCTACCCACTAAAAGGCTCTTGGTTTCCTTGTCAAATCTTTGACTTGAAACTCTTCTCCATGAAACCGACCAAAGATTCAAACACTTAATTTGTTTGTTTTAGAGAGACGCTATAACCTTTTGGGGGCTGGATTTAGCTCCAGCATTGATTCGGGGCCTTTGGAAAAAACGGCCTTGGATCACTTTTCCTTTCCGCCAACAAACTGTACATGATCTATTCTACCATGTAGCAAAACCCCATTGACGATTAAGTTTGCTGTTTTCAGTCTTTGTCTGAGCTCTTGAGTTCGACATGAGGCTTGCCGGATGAACAGAGTGAGATTCTGCCGATAACCGGGTTGATCTGTTCTAAAGGCTCCCGGCGCGCGAGACGAGAAGGTTTTGAGCGTCTTGGGCATTATAACTGACCCATTTTCCCTTTAGCTGAAATGTGTAGAACTGCATCAATAAGAAGATTAAGGAGGCAAATATCTCCACCGAGCAGCAGCACAAATCTGTTTTTACAATGTCGAGTCAAACTCTCTCCTTTAAATAACACCAGGAGGGGAGTACTAGATTGTTATTTCAGGAGTAGTCAAAATTAATGGGGAAAAAAGGTGGTATTGGCAAAGTAAAAAATAGCAGCGGCTGACTTTTATTACAAAATGTTAGATACCAACGTGCATTGCGGTTCCATCAAATCAAGCTCTTGCACTTCTACACGTTTCCCGATAATTGAGGAAATTTGACGGATCACCTCACTTTTGAAGACAGCTGCACAAAATAATTTTAAAAAAATTATGGATGTGAGGCAACTTTGGGAAGATGGACGCTTGATTTGCAGCGCCTTGGTCATGTGGCACAGGAGCGGAAGGAGACAAAGATAAAGCGGTCGGAGAGTCCCTTCAAGCAAGATTTGAACCCAAGAGTGCTAGTGCTACCAACCCAGCCACTTTAACAGGGGTGATAAATGGCATTAATCAGACCAGGACTCTCGAACGCATATTTGCCACTTTCAAAGACTGGGAGACAGTAAAATGAATGGCCTCGACCTGGAGGGTCAAAAAGCACATTTAACACAGATATTCCCGCTGAAGACAGACGTTTAACACTGAGCCTATGGACAGTCCTCTTGGAAACTATTGCTTTTTTTCCCTTGTGTTGTCAACCTTACTGACCTCTGTCTCATTAACATCAGGGAGTGTCAGGACTGTACTTATAAAGTCACTATTTGATGCCACCTTAGGCCTAGCCCAAACACTTTTAGCTGATTATCACTAGCCTGTAGCTGGACAAGGGTGGTCTCTAGATAGAAAAAGCTGATCAAAGCTTTTAGACTGCTTCAGTGGGCTGGTAGTCAATCTGGTTGTCCAGCCAGGTAGACCTTTGGCAGATCAGCAGGTGAACAGCCGTTCAAACAGCTAATCAGATAAAGGGATCAATAACACATTTTAAACCAGCTCAACTTAACCGGCTTAAACTGGTTTCAACCGGAATTTTTGGCACTATGGTCTGCCGTTAAATGTGTTTTCTGTATACCCTTCTGTGTTTACATACATGCGTGTCTATGTGTTGTGCGTTAGCATTAGCATGTGAGTGCTTCCACTGAGGTGTTACACTACGTTAGCCAATGTTCTCTAACTTCAGATACGATCATAAAGACGAGAGCACTGAAGCTTCAATTCCTGACAGGGATGTGTACAGGAGGCAAGCAATTCAGCAGCTTGCACAGGCTATCTGTGTAATTAGAGATCTGCCAGTCCCCATGCCCTCCTTCAGTAAGACTGGAAGGCTGACAGGAGCTACGAGGAGTCTTCCTCACCTGGGAACTGGTAAACAGAAGCTCAGCGTTCAGCTCTCCATTGGGGTTAGCGGGAGTTAACACAGAGCTCGGGAAAAGCCAGCTACACCTCGGCGCAATCCTCCGCGGATACCCATCATCCCTCTTGTTGTCTCCAGGCCTTCAAACTCTTAGAGAGCCCGGCTAGTGTGCGCAGTCGAGCAGAGAGGGAGTGCAGTGTTTATTTCTCTCATCGGCCTGCGACTGCGTAACAACCGCAAGCTCCAACAGAGAGCAGTGACCCGCGAAGCACAGACTGGGTTTATTTTTTATGGTAACTCACAGCCTGGGTTTATTTTTCATGGCAGCACACAGACGTCGGCTTGAAGGGACGACAAAATTATCAGTGTTAAAATTGGATTGTATTGTTCGGATTTTTTTTTTTTTTTTTTTTTTGACCTGCAAACTAAAGTAACGTATTCAGCTGTCTGAAAGCCAACTGTATTTCAGTAAGCACAATTAAGTGTGCTCAGCCCCATAAAACTTACAAACCCATACATGTGTCCGTCAAATGTAGATGCTGTATTCAGACTGTGGAATTTCAGGCCTGTTTTCAAATTCTTGTAAAGATTGCAAGGTTTCCAAAGATCCCAAATAGGTCCTGCTGAATTAAAGGAAATGTGTATAAAATGATGTAAAGATCTAGGCATGTTCCATATCATGTGATGCTGTGGCCATAAATACATGGTGTCTGAGGTTAGAATATTTTTTTCGATGTAAGTGTGATGTAGCTTCAGTGAAACACTGCAACCTGTAGATGTAGAATATGTATGTTACATTGTCCTACAAAGTGAAAAAAAAAATGCTTTTTTGACTTTGAACCTACTTAAGGGAAAACTCAAGTGAAAAGTTTGATTTTAAGGGGTTAATCAACTTGTAAACAATAAAAAAGAATCAAATAAAAACGGAAACCAAATCGCCTTGCCTGGCAGGTTTAAAACAGCATCAAAATGGTGTAGTTATGTGCTTATGAGAAAACCCACGATCAAACTCCCTCAACCGGTCATTGCTTCGCTGAGCTTACCGGCCTCTCAGAGTTTCAGGAAACAGAACCTGTTCAAGGTCCTGTCATTGCGTTCCGCCAGGAGTTCGCCCCGTCAAATTTGCTTTGTATTGTGGGTAAACTGATGCCAAGCATAGCTGGTTATAAGCAAATGTTATTAATGGCGAGGCCTGTGTTTTCTGAACTATTTTATGTAGATTTAAACCAGATATTGGCTACATTCCATGTGGAAGAATGGGATGTCACCGTGAGGCTGCAAAGTGCGCATCCCATCCAGATAAAGCAAAGAAACTTCACCAATATCCCTTTTCGAGAGACGGCACCACTGCGTTAACAAGGCGGCAATTGACTGGATCCAATTAATGGAAGTGGCTGTGCTGACAAGCGAGTCTGAAAACTACCTGCAGAGTCCCTGCTGGCTAGTACAGCAACCTGTGTCCAGTCAAATTCCAGCTCTCTCTCCCTTTCCCTCTCTCACACACACACACAGACACACGCACGCCGTTTATAGAAATTGTATTAGTCTTTGAACTTCAGATTAAGATTTTCTCCCCAAGACATTTTAAAAAAGAGATCTTTATGAGGCATAAAAGCCAGTCTCTAAAGGCATAAAGCCAAACAACAGAAAACAGACTATTCAGGATTTTTTTTTTTTTTTTTTTGCTTTCAGTTTACTCAATTAAATTAAGCTGCAAGATGTTGAAGCTTCTAAAAGACATATGTATGGATGAAATGTGGAAGGGGGAAGCCTAGTTGTTGTGAAAGAATGGCTCTAGCTTTGATACCTCAACTATCTCTAACACTAAAAACACCAAAACCAATGCTCTGTAAGTGGAAAAAACAGCATGTTAAATACTGAATATACACACAGGAACATCTCGAGGATATTCTGAGAACAATTAGGTGCGCAAGCATTTAAAATAATAGTTAGGAAAGGTTACCTTGGGAGAAGAACTGGGACATCTTCTCATTGTAGATCTTGAAGTCAGTTTCCAGGAAAACACAGAATATAACACGGTCAACCTAAAACAGCACAGAAAAAAAGCAAAATCACTAAAGTTGCATATTTACCACAATAGAGCAAATAAAACATCTGCTCTGAGAATGAGATATTCCGCAGCAATCGACCGAAATTCAATGCCTGTCTTACTCTATGTTGCAGTACACTGAACACAAACAAATGATCTTTAGTCATACCAACACCATGTTAATTCTCACATTTTGCTTCCCACAAACATCCTGTAACATTGTCAAACAGACTGATTAGCATCAAGAGACAATAAATTGCAAACTCTTTCACACTCAGTGAGTTTAACAAACCAAAACAACAGGTAATTAGAACGTCAGGGTTTTTTTTTCCTTTTAAACAGAATCCAGAGATATTTCACTTGCAACACTCTAGGCAGCATTATACAGGGCTATGCACAGATCCCTCCAAGTCCCCAACCAAAAAAAAAAAAAGTAAAAAGAAAGGTTACTTGCAGATTGGGTTGCTTAAAGCCCACCATCTCCTTAATCACTTAGTAAATGCTGCGCTTGACTCCGACACTGCCCCAGTCTAATTTAATTGCCCCATTTCCTGCCTGCTATAGACCTGGGCCCATTTAATAGGCCAATTTAGGTATTGGATGAGGGCCATTACAAATGAGACTCAATCGCACCTTTGAAAATTTAGAAGCAGCAAATTACAAAGAGCACTACAACAGCCTGAGAAATGTTATTGATACAACTGGAGAGAGGAAGCCTCGCAGTCAGGAGCAGCTGGAAGCCTTCCTATGGTAGCTTGGCAGGACCGGGAGAATTTTATACTGTTCATATGTGCTACACTAGGGCAAAAACAAACAGTCACAGTGTAAATATCGTTGAATGCGCTGCAGGGGATTCCGGCGAAACGCAGGTGGAGATCTGTGTGCGTGCATGTGAGTGAGAGAGCTTTTTACTCCTCTTGTGGGGACTACAGTATCCCACGGGTATAGTACATCCAAAAAATGGAAATAAATAAAATGTTTTGTCTAAAACTTATCTAGTTAGGCAAACTTTGTCAGGAAGTATGCAAAATGCAATTTAACTCTGTTGGAGAAGAATTAACGAAAGCTAAAATAATGGGATGCCACATGCAACCTTTGACAATTATTTTTCATTGCATTTTCCCCAACATTTAACCAGAGAAGTGTGCATTTTTTTCAAAATATATGATCTTTGACATGCTGGAAATAGCAGGTACACATATTACAGTGAACAAATGCACTAATTTCTGCAATGAGCCCCCATTTGTGGCAAATGCAGGAAAGATGTCAGCATGCTGGTTTTCTAGATCCACATTTTTAACCGCAGGGTTTTTGTCGGGTAAAGACCCATGTGAAGGAAATGCTGGCCTTTTTGTATCTAGGCAGGCATATAAGCATTAACTAGGTCACATGATGAGTGAACTGCCAATTGCCCAGACAGTGAAAAAAACCTGAAATAATTAGTCAAAAAGTCAATAGGATTGA
This sequence comes from Gymnothorax javanicus, assembly GCA_029692085.1. NCBI lineage: Eukaryota > Metazoa > Chordata > Actinopteri > Anguilliformes > Muraenidae > Gymnothorax > Gymnothorax javanicus. Next base: position 12,240,056 of record CM056208.1, on the reverse strand, counting down.
CAAAAATTTCAGAAACTGATCCTCGTAGGCAACAAACTCTGTCGGTCTTTATAGCTTATACTATTTAAGAAAGGCATGTGTCCATATATGTTTTATTTATTGCTGAAAAAACCTTAAATTGCCAGTAGCCTAGGGGAGTTGAAATGGCCAATATCTCGATTTCCCGAACACTGTGATCCCCTGGGTAATTAAGCCTCATCTACAGACACACTTCTGAATTTCCTTGATGTTTAGGATGGTTTCTCCACTATGCAGATTATTTTGATTATTGTGGAAGGACAGTCATTAATGACTTAAAACCTATAGACCCATATATTGGTCTGTCAAATGCAGCTGCTGTATTCAAGCTTGTTGGACTCCAGGCTTATTTTCAATTGTAGTAGAGATCCCAAGATTTCCAACCATCCTAAATGTGTCCTGCTGAATTACAGAAAAATGGGTAGAAAATGATGCACAAGTTCTATATGTTTTCCATTTGATGTGATTCTGTGGCCATAAAAGAACATGGCATCCTGGGTTTGAATATTTCACTCAACGTAAGTGTGACGTAGCTTCAGTAACGAGCTGCAACAAGCAGATACAGAATATGAAGAGTTTGTTTCCAAACGCAATATATCCATTTTACTCATTTTGAGTGAATCAGCTTTTTCTATGTTGGCACCAACTGCATTTTACAGAAAGACAAACACTTTGTTCATGAAAAAATACATCTCGTAGTGTGAATTTCTAAAAAAGGGTTTTTGCACCATGTGTTAGAAGCGCAGGGCCTCAATTTTTGTAATTTTGGGACTTATTGCATTTTGGAAACAAACTCTTCATATGCATGTGACTTTGTCCTGCAATATGAAAAAAAAATAAAATTAAGACCTAGGTGCAAGAAGTACCTAAGTCATGAAATAACACTTTTGTATATATATCTGCAACATGTTTTGAAAATTTGACCCCCAAAATCACAAAAGTGTTATTTAGTGACTTAGGTACTTCTTGCACACAGGTCTTAAAATGCTGTTTCTGCCTTTAGGAAAGGGAAAACTTAAGGGAAAAGTTTACAGTTTATGGGGTTAAAGCTGGAAGAGTGCAGCCAGATTTCTTACCTGTCTGGAGAAGAGCCAAAGGAACCCTTGACTGGGTTTAATTTTGGGTCATTTCCCCGGGCACATTTAATTCCCACATTTCTCTCACTGAACAATAAGACACCACTCTCATTCTGAAACCAACAGGCCCCTTCACTTTATTACTGGGTGCTGACATCTAAAGCCCATCATATGCTTAGAGAGTAATGCATCCAGGGTGAGAGTGAAGCTAGCCAGCAGACTAAGTCAAAGCCAATACCTCAGGCAAAGAAAAGTTCAGGGTAATCAAAAGAGTGTAGTGACTTTATAAAAGAAACAGCCAGAATACGTCCCCTCTGAACTCAGCAGCAACATTGATCAATAAGCCTCCTTGCCTAACATATTTCAACTACCTAACTAAACAGATCTTCACCAATGGGACCTGCTACTGAGACTGTGGAAAATAGCTCCACTCAAGATAGCAGTTTTACACAAAAAAAGATCATTAGCATTTCAAATGAGGACAACATCCCAATTGACAAAATGACTGATTCTGCGAATGCAAAAATTAGCTACCGAGCAACAAAGAACTGAATCAAAGAGAGGACGATCTGCAAATCAACAGATATACATTTATCAATAGTCTAGGGGTAGATGTTAAATAAGTGGAGGTTAAATAATGATAGAGATAGGCTGGTGAATTTTATTTTTTCAATCATTTATAAACCCTTTGGGGGCTTGACTTGATAAAGCATGGCTCCAGCCACTCACCTTTAAAGCATCAAGTAGACTTTGAAATAAAGAACATTAAATATACTGGGCTATTTTAAAGCAATTGATGTGCTGCCTGCCAGTTTGTGAGAATCTTGATTAAAAAATGGATTGGTGGGCAGTTGGTGGCCACTGGATGATCGTTTAGTTGGAATTTTGAATGTACACTTCATAGATTCAGGTCATGCCATGGCATAGTGAGCCAAGTTTCAACCAGATGCGCTATATAGTTATGCTACCTGACCAAGCGTTAATACACAACGAAAAAGGAAGCTTCTTACGTCCTTATTTGACACCAGTTTAAAACGAGCCCCATCGCCTAACCCAGGGGTGGGCAATTCCAGTCCTGGAGGGCCAGTGTGTGAGCAGGTTTTTATTTCTATTAATTACCCTGACTAATTGAGCTGATTGATTGTGCACACAATCGTAGATCTGCGCATAGATTAGATCAAAGTAAAATATTACATTTAGAGGAGAGAAGAACAGTCTTTGGTGGTCATTCATGATAATTTTACGAAATGCAGCAGAAATGTCTGATTTCACAAATGGTTTGGCTAATTAAGGCTTATTATAACTTATTAAAGGCCAGAAGTTCGCGTGACAACCAGGGACAGATATGGCTCTTGTTGCCCACCTCTGCCCTAACCTCTAACCCTTAACCCGAACCCTAATTGTAATCATCAATTAATGTTGCAAAAAGCCTCCTTTTTTGTTGTATATCGACGCTTGGTCAGGTTGCGTCACTATATGACAAGTCGAGCACAGAATGTGTTGGCATAGTGAGTAGAGCAGTTGCCTCATTGCACGACCGTCATGAGTTTGCATCTGACCTTTCTGCTTGGATTTTGTGTATTTTCACCGTATTTGTATTGGTTTTCTTACTGTTTCCATAATTAACTTCATCTTATTACACACTTCTTCTAGTCCACAAAAGATGTATTACTTTGCAAATGCAAGATGCCGTCATGCCTTTCCTTCATCTTAATTTTTGCCGTCATGCCTTTCCTATTTGCCGTGATGCCCTTCGCTATTAGAACCAACCAATGGCATTTTCAGGGCTCTCAACTTTCACGCATTCGGCTTGAGTTTAAATGACATATTCACGTTCCCGTGCTGTAGTCAGAAACTATTCAATCAGCGCATTTGTAAGAGATTCTCAGGTGGACCTGAAGTCCTTGTGCATTGAAGTTTATCAGTTTCACATGCGTTACGGTGGATTTCGCCACTAGTAAAATGGAAAGCAATTATGATTCCGGACTTCTCACGCTTTTCTTCACTCAGGGGTTAGAAGCAATGGAATTGCAGAAAAAATTTTCAAATGGTCTTATTTCATTTAAACAATTTGAACGATTGTGAAACACATGCATTGCATTGATTGAATAATTGCTGACTACAGCATGGGAACGCGAATGAAGCACTAGATCTCACACCGAAAGTTGAGAGCCCTGCATTTTTGCTGTGCCCTTTTTGAACCTTATGTCTAGCCCTGCTAATCGTGGTGCAACAGTAAATAAAAGAGCCATAGAAATCAGTAAGGTTCCTCCTCTATGCACTAGGACTGTTGACAGCAGATTGGACAGGATTCCCATCAAAACTGTCTGAGGTAATGCATTTGGAGATGTAAAGTTTGACCTGTTGCTGGTGCTACAGGAAAGGTCATTGGGTCACACAAAATGGTGTGTGACAGCGACAGTGTATTTCCTCTATGCACCAGGAATGAACACAATAAGTTCCATGTGATTCCCATGAAAACTGTTGTAATAATCGTGCTATCACGAAGGATCTGTGGCAGGGGCGTCCGAGGTGAATCCATAATATCACAAAAAACTTAATTTCAGGGGTATAATTATAGCACAGCATGGGTCATGTTATTTTTCCAAACTGACAGCATTTTTATTTTTATAGCCCCAAACGTACTGGCCTGGGAGAATAAAAATGAGCAATAATCCACATGCTTAAATGCAAATTGAATGTTTTTGGCTGCATATAAAGCAAACAGAATATCCAGGTCCCATAAATTGGCAAATATACTGCATTTTAGCGCATATCCTCACCCAAATAAAAGTCCTGTAATTTCACTGAGGGTAAGAGGTTATCCAGTATTTCAACTGAATTAAAATAATAAACATAATGCTGTAAAAGTGTTCCATAATAATAGTGCCGAGCCTTGTCCTCGCATGCTTATTTCCAAGCTATGCTGCACTTGACATTTCCATAAAGATGCACTTGAATATAAAGTGTAAAACCTCCACTCAGAGCTAAAACATGCATTACATTTAGAACAAAAGGAGCTCCAATGATTTGCTTGTTATATAATTCTGATTCTCAGTCTACTGAGGCTCCGGTGCAAATTTAACAGAAAACAAAGCAGACAATCCTTAAATTGCAGCCTACATATTGTCTAAATAAATAACTTTGTTCGACAATAGCAACTACAGATGTGAGTAAGACTCCAATTCAAACTCAGGTGAGGTCCTTTTATTCGATAAAACAAAAACAAAATAAAGCAACGAAGCTTTCAAAACTGTACTGAAACAAGTGTAAGACTTACTGTCCACTCAGCTCTAAAAGGAATGTCCAAACAGTGGTGATCAGGACACACTGAGCAGCCTAGCACACTGACTATACATCCCGCTGGAGCCTGTTTGCAGTTTTTTTTTTTTTTTGCAATTGCTTACACACTTGTTGCAAAATGTGGCTCATTGGGCACTATCTTACACCCTGTGCAGAGTGGTGCCAAGGGCGATGCAAATGTCTAGCTAGTTTATGACCGATACAGCTGTCGCTTTCTCGTTCAGTGCCCATATTGCTTAAATAGCAAATGTACTTGCACCAAAATGAGCGCCCATTTGCGTGTGGGTCTTAAAATGAGTTGTGACCCGGCACAGTGATGGTATGTTGCGATCTCACGGCAGCAGAAAGCGATTGCCCAACCGAACGACAAAAACCTTGTCTAAAGTTAATTATCAGTTTTTGATTGTTATTTTATTTATTTAATGCTTTTGTCTGCGCATTTGCTTTCAGTGTGCAAGAAATCAGCAAAAACTGTAAGGGCAGATTAAAACAAAGCTGATAGCAGCACACATGATATAGCACTGGCTCTTTCGACCTGCCACCTCATCATCCCCTGATTTACAACGTAATTGGCTGTGCAAATTGCCCTCTCCCTCCCCACCTCAACCCCCAGGGCTCCCTTGAAAAAGAGATTTCAATCTCAACGGGACTTCCCTGGTTAAATAATGGTTACATAATAAAAATAATTTTAAAAAATAAATAAGCAATTCACCTTTAGGTTCATTTCTGTTTGTTTAGTAGAAGCTTGATTGGCAAAGTCAGAGATACAGTATACACAGAATTAAATAGGCAGCTCTGTGCTTTAAAAACGTAAATATAACTATTTTGGCAAGCATATAATCTCAGTTACCCTCCTAATCAACAGTAAATTAAGTATCTACATTGATATACCTTTGAATCAGACATATTTATGCACAAAAGTAATCCCAATGCATCATAGTGTTCACTGAATGCCATTTTCTGTCTAGAATATAGTATAATTTCTATGCGTTCATATTTCCAGGCAAAAGTGCAACACATCTATCAATTTCAGCACAATCCATCCAACTCCTCAGTAATCTTTGTGCAGCTATCAGGCCAACAGACAAACACAGAAGGCAGCCCAGTGAGGAGACGCCAGGATGTGTTTACCTTTCTCAATGAACACAAACATCACCACAGACCCAAAAACACCCCAACATGCCTGGTCCAGGTCAAATGGGGGCTGCAGCCTATCCCAGAATATGACGGGCAAAGGAAGGAATACACCCAGGATAGTTCACAAATCCATTACAGGGGACACACACCCTACACACATACACACACTCATGCACTTGCACACACATACACACACACACACACACACGCGCACACGCACTTGCACTCACACGCACTCACACACACACACACACACACACACACACACACACACAGGCAAAGCAATGGCTCATGCAGCTCAAATGTAACAATCCTGCGTGTCTTTTGTGAGAACCAAAGCAGCCACAGGAAAGCCACAGGGACTCAGATAAAACTCCACAGACTGAACACCAAGAGTAACCCAGGGCCCTCTTATGGTGAGGGCCTATATAACTGCGCTGCCATAGCTGTGCACAACAACTTCACCAGCCCCAGGGACTGAGCCGCCAATGCTTATTTGTGCCAGAATTTAACCGCTAGATAACATTCAAGTCACAGCCATCTAACCTAAAATGGCTGCACACACAGCACACAGAAAAGAAGCGGGCTGCAGCTACTGCTCTGATATCATTCACTGATTACCCACAACAAAAGGCATCTCAGTTGTGCAACACTTTTTTTGTTTAGGAAAAAAAAGAAATTAGAGGTCTGCCCTCTCACATCAAAAGTAAAGGTAAAAATATTAATACAAACTACACTGTTTCTTCCTCACTAGGGTCGCAGGGATGCTGCAGCCTACGCCAGCTGACTATGGGCGAAAGGCACACACACCGTGGATACCTTGCTAATCCATCGCAGGGTGCACACACCACTCACACACCATTCACTCACATACTCACACCTGCGGGCTATTTAGAGTCTCCATATAGCCCAGAGGTCGCGTTACACTTTCTGATTGTCCGTCCTTGTGACGGACAGGGGCATAAAAATTCCGTCATAATCAATTATTATCCATCATTGTAATTTCATTTTTTAAAATGATAATCGTTTATTTTTTAAATAAAATAAACAGAATAATTTATAGATCACACATTAGCTGATGCCGACAGTGATTCATGTAGACACACATTGCGCACTGTGTTAAATACAGCACTGCGTGGATTTTCAAACTTACTGCCGTATGAACTTTATAAAACATCACAAATGATTTCTCCCCCCACACAGTACCAGTGTGCAAATGAACAATGCTTTCAGTTATTGCTGGGCTTCACTAAGCCTAACAACCGCAGTCTCGCTAAGCGGTCCTACGAAGCTGCTTATCAACTCGTTATGTCAACCGGGGCTTTCCCCACCTAGATATCTGCGTGTTCACATAACAGAGAGGCGTTTGAAGCATATGACCAATCGTCTACCGGCAGCAGAGCAGCATATTTTACAAATGAAGAGCAAATGATCATATTACAAAAATACGAGGAATACAGGATCATACCAGAGATGCCAAGTCTGACGCATTCAGCTTGCGTCTCTCGCCTCTAAGTGGCATTCACGTTCCTGTGCCGTAGTCAGCAATTATTCAATCAACGCCAACTGAAGAAATTCACTCGCGGAATTCAAGTCATTGCACATTAAGTTAATCAGTTTCACGTGCATTACGATGGATTTCCCCACTAGTGACATGGGAATTGATTATGACTCGGGAATTCTCATGCTTGTCTTTACTGAAGGACTGAAAGCAATGGAATTACATAAAGACGTTTCAAATGGTCTTATTTCATTTAAACAATTTAAACGATCATGAAACACGTGCATCGTTTCCAATCCCTGAGTAAAGAGAAGCATGAGAAGTCCGGAGTCATAATCACTTTCCATAGTGAGGTCCATCTTGAAAGTGAAACTGAAACTTCAATGCACAAGGATTTTAATTCCGCCTGAGAATCTTATTAATAAGCGTTCATTGAATAATTGCGGACTATGGTGAATAAGCCTAAAAAATGCGTGAGACCTACGCTGAATGCGTGAGACTTGGCATCTCTGTCCTACAGTTCAAAGACAATGCTCGAGACAATATGACATCCACCACCAATTGGATGGGGGTTTGAATTACATTCTGTCAAAATGACGGACGGCCTTCAAAATATTCCGTTATTATTAAAAAAAATCCATCAATGACAGAAAATATTTGGTTAACGCGACCTCTGATATAGCCCGACATTTATGTGTTTAAACTGTGGGAGGTAACCGAAGCACTTGGAGGAAACCACGTGAACGCGAAGAGAACATTTAACCTCCACACAGAAAGCCCCAGACCTGATTCAAACCCACAACCTTTTTGCTGTGAGGTAACAGTGCTACCCACCGCGACACCATGCCACCCCATTAATACAAACAATATTGACAAAATACAATGAAACTCGCTGCTGACCACAAATGACCATTATTTACCATTTGGGTTTTTAGGTCATTTGGACCAGCACTTAGATGCTACATTTATTGGTGGAAAAAAAGTAAGCACAAGTATTTTTTCAGATACAAAAAATATATATATATTTTTTATGTACACTCTCCAAATGTCCATTCAACAAATTCTGAGCATCTAAATGCAAATGAATAAGACCATGCCAAGGTCTCAAGGAAAAAAGTAAAATGTACTGTTTAAAAAAAACTTATATATATATATATATATATATATATATATATATATATATATATAATATAGCGTATTCATTTCTTAAAGTGCAATGGGATTTAAACATCAGCTCCTGATTCAGTAACTACAAGTGAAAAGAGAACACATTTGTGTCTAAGCCTCTTAACCATGACAAGGGTTTCCTGCTCACTTATTCCATGTGCCGACAAAACAGTTTGTTGCCGTATTCACACACAGTTTATTCATCCTTTTGTAAAGCAAAGCCTGAGGAATTATGCTGTATGAGTGAAAGTTGTGCAGGGAATTAAGTCTGACAGAAAATCTTTTATCATTTCCTACCAATACCATATAAATCTCTTAAAGGCACACCATGTGTCACTCTTATCCGTATACATAATGTGAACGCGCGAACCATCACATAACGAGTAAGCTACCCTTCCACACTGCACCTGACCTGATATGGTTTAATTCTTTTGCTGGAATGTACATTGTTTATTGCACAGTAGGATTTGGATTAGAGGACAAATAAAAAAAAAAAGAAAACAAAGGCTATCTATACATTTTACTATGTAAATTACTGAGACTCTGGAATGAACGTTGAAAGGATTTATTCACCAGTGTTGTTGAGTCAATGAAATTTTGTGAATATGGCTCTGTTCTCAAGCAACCCACTCAATTTCCCCGGGAAGTAAGGGTTCAAACCTGCCCACAGAGCAGGCATCGGCAAAGCTGCCATCTATTCAAAGGGAGGGGTCAGCATGTCAGAGGAAGAATGACAGTGTCATGCGCTACTTGGTAGAGCAGGTGTACTGTCTAAGTACAAAGCGTAACCATCACCTGCCCGATAGCAAACCTGAGACCCACTTCTCTGTCCTTTTGTACCCCGCTGTCAATCATGGAAAAGCTGTAGAATGACTGACAGGAGGGAGAGGTCGGATCTGGCCATGACCTCAGGCTGACAGTGATACTTTGTCAGTTGCAGTGACCAAATCATCGTTTCAAAGTGGCGCTTTGATAAAGTCAAACTTATGAACAACAGTACTTCAGCTGATATATCAAAGAGCAGGGTTGGAAAAATCTTTCTGAAAAGCAGACATGCCATTTAATGTCAATGTTCAAGGGTGCAGAAAAATGAATATTTCACTTTTCATGTGCTTTTGGTGTACATTTGTCATCTGTTTATTGGATTGATGACGTTATAAAAATAGCACTGCTAAGTCAAAACCTGAAAGTTATTGGAAGAAAAGCGTGCCATTACTTCTGGTGAAGAACTAACAGTTTTCCAAAATAAGTACACTACAGGCCAAAAGTTTGGAAGCAAGATCAAATTTGTACAAAAAAATGATCATAGTTTCACTGGCATACTTTGCAACAAAATAAATATGATTATTATATAAAGAGTCATTTATCAGAATACATTTTTACTCAAATTATCGGGCCCATATTACTAGGCCCATGGTCTCAGTGCCCACCGGATTGCCGTTGGCTGTAAACCATGACATAAAGAGAATAATGCAAACTGTGATTTGTTTTTTACTTTTTCACTGAAGTTGTGACTCTTGCAAATCTTCTCAACACAAAAACTAAGCTCCTCCTTTATTTTGTTAACATTTATTCAGCAATGGTCTGGTAACATCAATGTATACAGTACCTAAAGGTAAATAGAGGAAAATGGTGCATATCAATGAAAGAAAAGTCTAATCATGCAGTAAATACATCCCAAAATCCATAGATTTCATACTGGTTTTTAAGAAAGGCATTTTGAACAGAAACCTGAAGTTGCTTCCAAATTTTTGACCTGTATTGGCGTTGCTTCCAAACTTCTGGCATGTAGTGTATATCATAACAACACTAAAACACTGTAGTGGTAGTTTGATGGTATGGGGCTGCTTTGCTGCTTCATGACCAGGGCGACTTGTTGTAATTGTTGGAAGTATGACTTCTGCCCTCTATCAGAACATCTTGAAAGAAAAAATGCAAACCCAAAGCTCAAATGCAGTTGGGTTATGCAGTAGGGCAATAATTCAAAGCACACAAAGAAGTCCGGCTCTAAATGGCTCAAAAGAAACAGTATTAAGGTTTCAGAGTGGCCTAGTCAATGTTCTGACTTGAATTTGACTGAGACTCTGTGGCATGACCTTAAATGAGCAGTAGATGCTCCAAAACCCTCCAAAACAATTCCTCCAAAAAGGGTGGGCAAAAATTCCTTCACAGTGATGTAAAAGACTCATTGCCAGTTATCGCAAACATATAATTGTTGCTGTTGTCACTGAGAGTGGCACAACCAGTTATAAAAGGAATATATGGGCCAAGCAAAAATCCCTTCTAATAGTTCCTTCTCATGAAAAAATAATCAGGATCGGAAGGTTTCGAAATTTTGCTGATGTTAGGACCCTGGGGGTCATTTATTTCATATATGCCGTGTGTATTTCTCCCTCTCCTCCCTTGGAGTGTCTGTGTGTGTGATTTTGGGGATGTGCACAGGTGTGTCTGCTGTTTTCCCTCCAATCCAGGAGGTGGTTATGGATTGGCAGGACTGGACAGAATTGGCGAGCAGTGATTGGTGGAGGAGAGTGTGAGGGCGCTTCCTGATTGGTGGAGCTTGGACCATCAAAGATTTAAACCCCCAAATGACAGCACTTTCAACTCTGCCATTCTCAACTAAGGAGCCAGAATTTACAACTTGCCTGTGAAAATTGTGTTTTTGTGTTTTGAGGAATGGTGTGAATCTTTAACTTTGTAAATGGCTTTCTGTATTTCGTTTTAGCACTTGTAAATATTGAGCACGCGTTTCAGCAGTTTTGGTAGGTGGGAGAGGCCTCTTTCGTTTTCATGGTTTTCTCTTGTTTTCAGTTAGGAGTCTAGGGTAGCCCACTGTATTTTATTTGCATCATTTTGGTTTTTTTTGTTTTTTGGGGGGTTGGCGGTCATTTTAGGGCTAAAAAGCTTGTTTTATTCATTGTTTTGGGGAGTACTCTGCATTGAGTAAATAAAACTGCTGAATATTTCAGATTCTCTGTGCTGCTGGCCCTTCTTGGGAGTGGGAGAGCAGGAAGGTCACTTTCATGTTGTGCCTCTGTACCCTCTCCTAGACCAGGGACATACAGTAACACTGACGCAATCTTGAGGTTTCATAACATTGAATTTACGGCTTATCACAATTCGAATTACATGCCATGCGAACTCAAGGCTCATGTAGTGACGTCACCAATTCAGTGTGCCCGCGTGTGTATTTTGACAACAGCACTAGCAACACCAAGCGTACAGTAATCAAACATTAAGATAGTGCCCATTATGCATTTAACGACAAGTCTGCTTGCATACAGTTAGCGGGGATACAGACAAGACAAAAAAATTCAACCTTACTGGTTTAAGCCTGAGTGGAGGCCAGAAAAACTAGATATGCCAGAGTTTTCAGTTAATGACACTGATACAACTGATCGCAAATTCGGTGTCGTCGAACCCCCAGCTCCCCAACTTATCCGGAATATCATAATTGAGGTAATACGATAGTACTAACCTCTTGTCGTTTCCTCAGCGTCTGGCGCCTTGTGGACGATTCCCACGGGGCAGATGCCTAGCTAAAACAAAATTCGATCGGAAAGGTGTCCCCCTTCAATGTCACCTTCGGCTTTCGGATCATGAGTTCCGGTGAAAGATCATATTCCTAGCACTTATGCTTGAGTTTTCCAAACAAACGCAAACGTTGGGAGTCACCGTGGGATCTTCCAGTTTTAACTGCTGTCGCCAAACTTTCAGCAGATTAGGCTTGGCAACTAGCAATCGGTGAAAACTCATTGATTTCCCCTTTGTATTTGTGTCGTTTTTGATGCACCCAAATGCAATGCAGTGCACTTTTCAGAGAATGGAAGTTAGTTTCAGTAGCAGGTGGTGTTGCATGCACATTGCCAAATGTGAATGTACTGGTGACCTGGACAACCCCATGAGCCAGTGAGGTCACGGGTTTACACTTAATTAAATGGAGCGGCGCTCTATTTCAAATTGATGTCCTCAAGCGAGAAGGGCGTAAGTGACACTTTGGTCAAAAATTACTTTTTTGGTTGTTTTGAAATAACTGACACTAGCCCATCTCCTGACCAAGTCCGGAGTCTCAATTCCTATCCAAAAGGGGTTAAAATGACTTTTTAAAAAGTCGTCTCTGCAGGCAAATTTTTTAACAGGTGGTGCTGTGGCAGTTTTTTTTGGCTCTCCTGTAAAATTTGTAAAATGTCACTTACGCCCTTCTTGCATGAGGCCATCGAAATATCCGCTGAAAAATGTCAAAATCACTTGTAGTAGTTGAATACAATACTGGTGGAGCAGGCTAATTATCAAAAACTGGTTTAATGAACTTGTGCCCCTAAACCTGTGTATTAAGGTTTAGGTGAGCAATTATTTCTTAACATGGATGATACAGGTTTGGAATAACTCTTTACTTTCAATTAATGCACCTTTTTTTTTTTTTTTTTTTTTAAATTTGGCATCTCCAATCCCACCCGAATCTGGAATGCCCAATTGGTGAACTATGTACAAGGCTTGCTCGTATGCGACCCCTTGCTGCCAATTCAGGAGAGCGGAGACAGTTCACGGCTCTCCTCCGAAGCACGTGCCTGTCAGCCACTGCTTCTTTACACTCATTGGTTGAATCCTCGCAAGTTCAGAACGAGGGCGGAGGATACCCGGACATGAACAGACTTAGAATCTTCCTGACGAGCGCCCATCTGGCCAACAGGAGGCGCTTGAGCAACGAACAAAGCTATTTATTTATTTATTTCCCTTTCCCGGCAGTCCCTTCCCAATTTGAAACCCTGTAGCGTGATAGCCAATTGTGCGCTACTCTGAGAAAGCTGCCGACCACTGCCGGTTGGTACGACCGGGGCTCGAACCCACGACATGATAGTCACTTCTGCACTGCAACGCAGTGCCTTAACCGAGTGAGCTATCTGGCAGCGCCCAATTAATGCATCTTATGCTTTTTTCCGTCGTCTTTGTCTCAAAAAATTAGTTGGATGATCTGGAACATTTAAATATGGCAAATGAGCAAAAATAGAAGAAATCAGGAGGGTTAAAAAAATTTTGACAGCACTGCACATCACATTTTTGCGGTCAAATCTTGCAACCACCAGAAAAAAAAAAAAAACTTTGGCAAGAAGATCGCTCTGTAAACTAAAACCTAAAGTTCAACATCAACCCAGAATGGCTATAATAGACATAGCCTGAGGCAGATATGAAAGTATACCACTAAGTATACAAGTTCATTGTGTATCAAAGTTCACTGGGCACGCTCAGTAGCAGAACAAATTTTCTGAGCATTTCTGCTCATAGCACAATGTTTGAAGTAAATCAACAACATACGTATCTTCAATATATCTTTTATATTCCCGTGAATTCTAAATCTGAATATGCAACTGTTGGAAAAATAGTGCAATTGACAGAAATTATACAGTGGATTCTTAAGTGTATTAATCACATTTTCTTAAATGTAAAAAAGAGAGAGAGAATGACCTAGTGTGATAGTAGGTGAGAAACAGTGGAACAGTTGCATTTTAAACTGTCAGATGAGAAGAGCAACTACCAGGGATCCTTTAAAAACACTTTGAAAAATCTCCCTGTAAAGACACGCCAACTAAAATTCTCTGCAGAAGTCCAAGACTGTGTACCCTGCCAAAAACAGTATTCATGCCAGTAATTCATGCCAGCATCCGATATGAAATTACACCTTTCCTAAAACAACAGCCGAGCCATCTTTTATAACAGAGCTTTCTCACAACACAGAGGGGGGACATTTAAAATTCCCTCTAAAGACAAAACACTGCTTATGAAGAATGGCATCCAGACCCGAGAGACAAAATGACCAGATGATGACACTGGTCCAGTAATTCAATGATGAAAGGCTTTTCTGTCAATCAATTTTTAAAGATGGAAGCAGAGGAATATAAGCTCATCATCCAATAAAAGGCTAATTAAAAATGGACAATAGGCACTGCTGTTACACAGGACAACCTTCAACAGAAAGAAAGATGAGATGTCACAAACTATTATGGCATTTTTCATGTGGGCAAAGCAAACCCTCAAAAACAAGAGATAAGTCTGACCACTGAGCCTCATGTGCAATAATCAGACAGCTGATTGGTTCCAGGCATGACTTTAAACAATAACAGAGCTGTTTATTGGGTATCCTCCTCTAGAAATTAAGCTAAAAGAGCTGTCGTGAGGTTTACTCAATGCTGTTACCCAGCGAACTCAGTGATCCTGTTTTGTGAAAAAACCCACATTGGAGAGACAATACTCTGGTCAGCCCCACTAATAGTTCTGTCTGAGCAGGTTACCCTTACTGCTCAAAAAAGAACGCTGTGGTGGAAAAGTTAATGAATTTACATCCTCAGTTTGCTTATAATTCAGTTATAACAGATCCAGAGAGGAACTGTGGGCCTGATTTTCACACCTACACTTGGTCTATCAGTCTAACAAATACAAATCCCCAATCCTTTTTCTCCTGGTGGCATCGTCTTCATGGCAGCACACCACACAACTGAGGTTAAATGTCAAAGACATAATTCTGTTGATCCATGTAATTAGATGGCACCAAGTGAGTTGTGCAAGGTGACATTTAGTATTTTTTTTAATTGCCATACAACTTGCTAGAACCAGATGTAAGCCTATTTAATTCCACCAGTAGGAAACCAGTCTCTCAAAACCAGTGTCATGCTACTGCAGGTCTATACTGTATGAGAGTACGGAGAGGGAATACTCAGAACACATCAGTTCATGAACTAAGGTGAGATCTATTCGCTGGACTTTATTTGATTCAACCCAAAGAACTTAAAACATTTTTTGATAGGTGTAAAAAACTGAATATCGTGTGGGCCTTCCTCCTGTTAACACAGTTCCCACAGATGTGCTGCACTTGTGGTTTGCTTCTGTTTGACTTTTTGTCCAATAAGTCCTAAACTAATAATTTTGTCTAAGTTCATTTTAATTCACTTCTTGTTATTTTCGTAAATATGACTCCTATATGAATTCAAAAAATTTTAAACTATTCTGTGTGAAGTAAACTGTTCTTTTAATAAAACTAAAATTATTATTAAATTAAAATTACTACTACAATTATTCTTTTAATATGTATCCTTTTATTTGGTACTGTACATCCACCCTAGAAATATTTATTAAATTCAATTTGAAAAAAAGAAAAAATTATCAAGTAAAGAAGAGAAACTTCTTATCCACCAAAAACCACTCAGTTTCATCATTCAGGGCTCCCCTGAAAAAGAGACCTCAGTCTCCGTGGGACTTCCCTGGAATAAAGTAAAATAATTTGATGACTTTAACTCAAAGCTATTTTATTAATCTGATAGGGATTTAAGCGATCAAGTCAGGCCATCAATCAATCAATTAATTAATCAATCATAAGAGAGGGGCGTTGGCGGTGCAGCAAGAGGGTCATGGGTTCGAATCCAGCCGGAGCTGTTTCCGTGTGGAGTGTGCATGTTCTCTCCGTGTTCACACGCATGTCCTCCCGGTACTCCAGTTTCCTCTCACAGTCCAAAGACATGCATGTCAGGTAAATTGGAGACTCTAAATTGCCCATTGGTGTGAGTGTGTAAGTAAATAGTGTGTGAGTGGATGGTGTGTGCGCCCTGCAATGGATTGGTGAGCTGTCAAGGGTGTGTCCCTGTCTTTCGCCGAGTCAGATGGGATAGGCTCCAGCTCCCCTACAACCCTAGTGAGTAAGAAGCGGTATTAATAATGGATTGAATTATATAAAAGCAGTGCTTACAAAATAAGGGTAGAAATTAGTCACAATCTTTGCTTACTCCATTTACTAGGCTAATTTTAGTGAAACATTAGTCGGCTACCTGGCAGAAAATCTTGAGTCATTAGTCTGGCTGCCCAGCCAGTTGCTGCACAGTAACACACAGTTATTGCACCAGCAATATTATACCAATCAGACTAATTCAATACTACTAATACAGCCGCAAGCAGCAATGAGGGGGGCAAGCAGTGCAGCAGGGCAGAGTCGCCATGGCAACTTGATACGATCATGTTAAAATATGGCAGTCAACAGTGATAGGAGGTTTTACGCGAACTGTGCAAACATTGGGTTGAACTGAGATATGAGCTCATAACCTGTTTGGGTTATTGCTTTCGCTTTGACCCATCGGTGCTGCTAAAGTAAAACTTTGTGAAAAGAATCAGGGGACTGTCTCCAATCAGTGCCAGAAGAAGAAGTACGGACTTTGATTTTAACTCAAGTTTGTACACGAGTTTGGGGAAATCCCTCCATCTGCTGCTCATTGTGCATGTGCAGAAAGACTTTCAATCACATAAACTTGCGGATGTTTTTGATTCCATGTTAAACCATGTGAGAGAGTAGCCACCGAGCTTGATCGAAGGGTTAGACTTGAGTTGAGATCAAGGGTCTTTCGGGGTGGAACCCCGACAAACTTGCGCAAATCGAATGAAACTCTGCCAACTCGCGTACAAACTCAAGTAACAATTGAAGTCAGCCGTGAAAAAGAAGAAGAAGAATGAGCTTTACTGAAAACTGATTGGCTCATTTTTGTGATTTATGGTAGGTAGAAAAGATCAGGAAAAACACGAATGTAGTGCTTTAAGAATGTTGCCAGGCTCTGCTGTGTGTCACAGATCCTGTGAAATCTGCTCCACAGACATTTCTCATTGCAAAGCCACATATTTCGCGTTTCTTTTTTTGGCCTGCCATTTTGAACGAGCTCATCAGCATGACTGGGGGCTGATTGCTCAATTAACTCAAGAATCACATCTGTGTGGAAAAACCCGACTTCTGCATCCCTTGTTAACCAAAATGTTTGGGTAAACAGAACTGCAACTATTAACTTCAGGTTAGAGGACAACTGTGAGAATTCAGCGGGTTTGCTGATTATGTTCGATGCCAAATAACTCTCCCAGAGGCCACGCCATGACTGGAAGCCATTTTATACACAAAGCATGGGGTAAGTGTTAGAATTAATTTCTGGAAATGGACTCAGAGGCTATCCTAAATGCTGAGAATATTATTCTGTGGAATAAAGACTTTGTCCCCTCACCTTAATTCTTCGCATTTTTGTTTTATGTTGAGTGAGACTTTAATGAGGTCAGATTTAGTTAAGAAGGTGAAGACATTTGTTCAAGCTAGGAACCATTTGCAGTTTTGAAGATTAAGGGATTCATTTCAGTTCCCCTTTGCAGTAAAGAATTACATTCCCCAAAATTTCAGGGACTTAAAGGGGTTTAAAGGGTTCAACAAATCAGAAGGAACTGAAAAGTTTTATAAGCTACAGAGCGCTCCAATGGTGCATAAATAAATATGTGACGGATCTCTAAAGTTTTTTTTTTTTCTATTTCTCTTTAGATTGCAGTGCTGTCTCTGTCGGCCTGTTTGTCTCAACAGCAATTATCTTTGCTCAGAGTTCAGACCGTGACGGAGCGAGGAGTCGCTGGCCTGCTGAATCCTAACACTTTTCCCCTGCTCTCGATCCCTTTATTGCCTGCCAATTGAGTTGCATTAAATGTCAAGTTGAATTATTGGAGTGAGAGTGAGTCTCTGTTTATCTCCGCAGAACCAAGTGTCTGAGTAATCCTCCACGCCTCCTTCGTGGTGCGCAGACTAAGCCAAAACTGCTCCTGGCAACCAGCAGCAAAAAAAAAAAAAGGAAAAAGAAAAGGTCTCTCTCTCTCACACATTCCCTCCTTTCCCTTGCTTTCTCACTATCTCTCTCTCTCTCTCCCCCTCCAATTAAAACTTCCATAGTAGATGAGAGTGAATGTGTAATGCGCATATCCCTTATTTGAAAATGAACTGATTCAGGGACTGTGATTAGGATCCTGTTTCAAGGATGGTGGTACAGTTGGCCTATGTTATATTCATTACATTTTACTCTCACTTCCAAGGGTTTGGTCACTACAGCTTGATGCACTGTTAACATGGAATAGTTTAAACTTTTTCCAGCCAAATAACGTTAGTGACACTGCATACCACAGGAGGGCGAGCACATAAACCTCTCTGGTTTCATGATTCTGGGTTTTGACAGCTGTTATTTTTTTCTGTTTTTTGATGCGTTTTTTTTTTCTACAGTACCCAGAAATTCTTTTTTTTGTTCTACCAACACTCAGCTTCAAAATGTACTATTTTCTTGAGTTAAGAAAATATAAAGCGTAAGAATGTGTCAAAATTTTGTAAACTGCAAATGTTCTCCCCAGCCGTGTCGCCATGTAAGAAGGGCTCTCAGATTGCTGCTGTTGTATTCCCAATTAAACTTACTGGTGAAAGAAAAACAAAACAAAAAAAAAAAATCAAATATATATTAACTAACTATTCAGTCTATAGGTGAAGTATTTGTGGTTAACTTTCATGGTATTTTACTGGAATTCCATAAATTACCTTCTGGCACGTCCCAACTAAAGTCTTCAAAAATTCTAATGTTTTTTCTTATGTTAAATCTCGACACTGAATTTCATTGCTATATGTCTTCAGTATTGTTCAATGTAGTATGGCATGTCCACAAGGTTGAGTGAGATGTTGCTGATTTTTAACATAAAATATCCAGACCTTTGCTATGGATCCTGGAATCGTAGAGGTAACTTCACTCAATAGGTTTTTCACAAGGTAATACGTGTGACATATGCTGTTCCGGCTGGAGGAGTTGTCCATGGTCATATGACGATTCTAAAGGTCACTTGGTGCTGACTGACCTAATCACAGTGAATGCAACTAAGTTATATGAGTATAAAAGTAGGATACAGTAGTGTGCAAAAGTCTCAGGCACCCTACATTTTTTAAATTTAAATCTGGCTTTAGATGTTTACTTTTTGCTTTTGTCATTGGTGTTGTTAAAAATAATTGATACAGATAATACAGTCTCGACAGAGCCCCGATGACGACATCATCATGGCTGTCTGCAATTACTTGGAGGGATAGACGCAAGTCACTTTGTCAGCGTGCGGAAGTGGTGGCAAGTTTTCCGCTCTGCTTGGAACAAGCAAAAGCAATCATATAAAACTATAGCACAACAGGACAGCGTCCCAAATTTTAAGGCGAAGCGTAGTCACAACATGGATTTGATTTAGTTTTTAACAATTTACCGCTCTGTTTTATTATTTTCCTGACAATAGAAACTTTTAATTTAAAAATTTTTTTGTTAGCATATTTGCCTGGAGAAATTGCTTTAAATCTGCTTTGGACTTTTGCACAGTACTGAATATAAGTCAAGATGTATATTCCATATGGCAGGGATGAACAACTAACGGTTCTTGAGGGCTGAGGACTGCTAGTTTTGCACCCTCCCTTTACCTGGATGTCAAGAATAAGGACAGTCTGGCCAATCCAAAGCGCTTATTTGAGAAAAAAGCAAAACAGGGCTGGATTTGGATTCAGGGCAAATTTATACCCACCACATATATTACCACTGAGCACCTGCATAGAACAATAGAAACATCTAGAGGACCATGTCGGTGCTGCAATGATCATGATAATGTGACAGACATATTTAGAGATTTAATGCACCTGACAGAAAAAAAAAAAAAACTAACCATCACAATTTTCAAAGAGGACAATCTATCAAGGACACAGCAATTAACTGGAGAAGTTCAGCCTCATATGTCCCCCAAAGCGCAATCGTACAGTCCGGTTAAATACTCAGATTGAGGGGTTCAGAGGTCTAATAAGGGGTGTTGGGCTGGCGTTTTGGATTTCTTGTCCCTCAAAGCTACATTGAGCATTATTACATGCATTTTTTTTGGTAAAATCATCCCTAGCAATGTAGAGTCATCATTTGTACGTCTCTTACAGCCAAAGAATAAATAGCCAGCCGGCTGTTTGAGCTTACTGAATTTCTGTGTTGGCCCAAAAGTAAGTTCCTCCTCTGCCCTTCCCTCTCCTCTCTCCCTGCTGTTGCACAGGGCTCTCTGAAAACTCGGTACTTCACGTGTATGGACGTGGATTCGCGGGATGAAGCAGTACACACCTAGACAAGCTCCTTGGCCACCTCAGCCTATGCTCTGAATTCACATTTATAAGCGCACGGTTTAGCTTATGTTAGGAAGCGTTTCCTAGCTGGCGCCTAAAATAAACAAACCACTAATCCACTAATACAACAAATTTAGCGAATGTAAACCATCTGATAGAGTTTCAGCAACATCTAAGATGGGTATCAGGGTTTGGTGATTTGACACAGAATTACCCAAATGTTTGCAATTTGAGCCCTGAAAGCTTCTGAATGAACAGCATATTGAGAACCCAGTTGTCGTTGCCTTGACAAAAAAAAAGCCACTCAATGATTTGAGTCCATGTTTCCTCCTGGGGGGCATACTGCACAGCCAGTTCAATTTTAGCCCGGTTTTCTTTGCCTGAGCTGGCTCGACAAACTCGCAATCAGAGATAACAGAAGTTAGAATTGCCAGGTTATAAAAGAACCACCTTTGTGACAATGAAATGCACGACTTTAAGCTCAACATACCTCACTAACTCACAACTCCCCCATTTATTGTACAACCCTTAGAAGGTTATATTTGGACAACTCAAATGCAAATGACCACTTTTTAACTTGTAAGCGACGGAAATGATGTTATTATCCAGATCCAGGCTCAGATTTCTGACTTCAAATCGAAAGCACCATAACTCATTGCAGAGTAAAGAAATGGCCCATATGCTTGTGTAGAATGTTTGTAACCTACAGTGTGACAGCTGTCTCATAAGATAAGGTTGTTTCTAGGCCCATATTTATACAAGTCTAAGACAATGTGATTTTAATTAGACAAACCAATTCATACGTCATTCATGTTATAAGTCTGGTTTCAAGTGATTAAATGGGAATGGACCACTGAATTGGTAGGATATAAAATCAATTGATTATTTATTATAGTTGACAAATTTAATCAATAACTCATTATTATTCCAATATTAAATACCCTCAAAATTTAAAATGAACATGTCTTTATCAACAATGCATGATTTGTCTCTCTTGATTCTTCTAATGGATTTCCCAATGTACAAATAATGTTTGTCAAATTCAGCACTCCAAAATTTAAATATGGTGACTGTGCCAACTGACATTTTATTCTTATTACATATTTTCCCCACCATATTTCACCACTGGGACATTATTAATGTAACTGAAAAATGCAGAGCGTGTAAAGACTGTTTCTACACACACAAGGCTGTCACTGGTTCTCCTGGTTGACTACAGCTTGCCCAGGCAGTTATTAAAGCACTATACCAGGCCGCATTTTCAGAGCATAAGCATGCAGGAAGCAGACTGGATAAGATAACCCACACGATAAGTGACAACAGCAAAATCAGCCCTTTCCAAAACATGCAGTGTTTTTAATGAAGGCAGACTTATCTATTCCACATTTAACCCAATAGCACTTAGCCTCATTATATATAGATTACCTCTGTTCCCTGGAAAATCCAGGTAATTTCCGTATTTTTGACATTGAATTTTGGAGTTATACGGACTCTGAATTATTGTCAATTTCTGAATATATTTCTGACGGAAACAAGCAAGCAAATGAATAACAAACACTCTGAATATAACATGATGATAAAATATATTCTAAAAATAACAGAAATTGAGCACTTTGTGCATGGATAATACAAAAATACTGAATTTAGTATCGATAACAAACGTCTGATACATGACTCAGAGGCATAGTTTTTGGTACAGTGTAATATGGAAATTGTCTTGAGAAAAATGAACGAACTTTACTAAGATCAGGCATTCTACCACTGATTGAACAATAAATAGCGAAATAGCGACCCCTATGTTTTATCTTGAATTTAGGTCACTGGGGAATCCCTCTTTGCCGATTTTAGCCATTTCAAGCTGATGACGTAGTCCAATGTGTAACCCTAGGCAATCATGTGACACGGGCGGTTTGAGGCGGTCTAGGGAACAGAAGTTTCAGGCGGTATCGGTCGGTCCAAGTGCTATTGGGTTAAGCTGCTTTCACACCGGATCCGAAACAAATTTTTCGCACGACAGATTACATTCAAAGTCAATGCAAAGATGCGAATACACGCGAAACGCGTGTATTCCGTCTTTGCATTGACTTTGAATGTAATCTGTCCTGCGAAAAATTCGTTTCGCGTCCAGTGTGAAAGCGGCTTTATTGTGGCGCTACACCGGACACACAACCAACCACTTAACACACAGCTGGTGCCATGAGGCTAACCACAAAGAGGACCGAGTAAACAGCATGAGCCGATTTTGTCGCAGTGATCCCAAGGTGGGAGCAGAATCACGTCTTCCAGTCTTCAGAGGTTTAGAAAATGTGTTATTTCTGTTGCAGCCTAATTCAGGAGAGCCTTAGTCAACTCTTTACACAGTGTTCATTACACCCTTTGCCAACACTATTGCCCACATTTTTCTGTTTTCTTTCTTTTTTTTCAGGAACACAATCGTGATTTGGAGGCTAATCCATTTAGCCACTAAAACGGTAATGTTTCCTGTCTGCAGTCTGACCAGTTTAAATTAAAACTGGGGTTCAGTCTTAAAATGTGAATGTTTCATTAAAGGGACTATTTTTCTTCGGGTTCGACGCAGGCTGTGAAACACACTCCACACACACCCGCAGGCGCGAGAGCCAACGTGCAGCCATACACTGTAGCTTTTGTTCAGCCCGTTGGGCTTCTGGGTAGTCGCAGCCCTTGTTAGCGAAAAGGGACACAGCCTGCCCTGGGGCTATTTTATCAGCAATATCACTTTGCGTTTATCAACAGACACTAAATCCACCTTTTTCTGTCCCTTATTTTTCGTTTCAGTGTCAAAACAATATGTTGTAACTCAGTAGTATTATGGGATTATTAGCTTTTACTAGATCTTCTGTCGCTGAAAAGATCCCTTAATCATGTGTATTGTACACTGCCGGGCTTAAAAAAAAAAAAAGGTTTCCGCTTGGATTTAAATAAACAAACTCTTAAGAGCCAGAGACGGAGTTATTATTGCATTGATTAATATGTTTCAAGCAGCAACAGTTCTTTTATTCCTGATTTGTGTCATGTGTGGCATCTCATTTCTTAAACAACCATATTGAAGGACGTATCCCATAGCTGTGGAAAAGAAGTAACTGTTTCAAGAGGGACAAATTATTGGCCTGCCTCTAGCAAAAAAAAAAACAAAAAAAAAACAACTAAGGACATTGCTGAAGTCACAGGTATTGGGTAAAAAACTGTCTAAAACGCCATTAAAACCTAGAAGAATAGTGGTGAACCTTCAACTCTGCGGAAGAAATAGGTCGGAAAAAATCTTGAATGATCTTGAATTGGTGATGGCAAAACGCTTGTTGAAGTCTCATCATTGAGGATCAATAGTAAAACTCATGGCCATGTTTAATTTTGAAAGTAAGAGCATTTACGCACACACAAAGCGACAACAATTTGGAGGACTGGAACTAAGCACCTGCGTGGCCACAAGAAAGCCAGTTGTTAGTGAGGCTAATGGGGGAAAAAAATTACTTAAATTTGCTCAAAGCCTGCAGACTGGACAGTGAAGCAATTAAAACGGGCAATGTGATCTGATGAGTCCAGATTTCCTCCATAACAGAGCAATGGGATTGTCAGGGTAAGAAAGAACACCTAAGAAGTGATGCACCCATCATGCCTAGTGCTCATTGTACAAGTTTCAGGAGGCAGTGCTATGATCTAGGTTTGCTTTAATTGGTCAGGTCTAGGTTCAGCAATATTATGCAGCAATAAAATGCAGACAGCAAACTACCTGAATGAACTGAATGACCAAGTTATCCCATCAATGGATTTTTAAATCCCTGACGGCATATTTCAAGGTGATACACTAATTCGATTCCTTACTGACGTTGTGTAGTAGCATACTAAATGTGAAATAACCACAGGAGTTTATTCTGGCAAGAGGAATTAAAGTACTGCTGCAAGAAGATCATAATACCAGGATCCTGGATACACTGAAGGAAACAAAGGAACAGCATATACATGACTTATATTTATATATTTATAAACGCACTACTCCGTCTGAAATTATGCACACAAACAGCTCACCAGCTAAAGCAAGATAAAAGAAAATGCTGAACTGAGGGTAAAGGACGGAAAAGTTAACTGGGTTGAGTTTATTTTTCTGGTGCATATACTGCTGAGATAGATTTATTGGGCACCATCACATGTGTAGGAGGGCAGGACGAGTGACATCAGAACTCAGTCCAAAAGGAAAGAAAAACAATGCTTTGCCCAGACCAGTCCCAATTTCACACAACCCACCAAAAGTCACAGCAGAAGATCCTTATTAGTATCGTATGACTGCTCCCATGCCAGTCTAAACTCAGGGAGGTAAAGCTTTACCACAGTTTTGGCCAAAACTCAAACAGAAGATAAATAGCGCTTCAGCTACAGTCGAAAGACCAAAAGGACGGATCGGATTGTAAATTGCCCATAAGGCACCACATTTCAAACCCTTTGGAAATATGCAGCAAACCATTCTAAGAATTGATGTTTCCATGTGCCCTGCATTAAAACCACTTAACAGTTATGTAGAAAGACCACACAAAACTGAACCCAGATGAAAATGAAATATAAGACGCAGCCCTGGACGTCGGAGCCAAAAATGCCTCCTTCATAACGAAGACTGGAGCTCAGAGCAACAGAGACACCTTAGCATACGATCCCCCGTTTCAGAGGAACAGTATTCAGAAACCCCAACAGGAACCACTGAATATGAAGAAAACAAAAACCCAATAATCTTTTCTTCTTATTTTAAACGGCCGTTTTTTCTCATTAAAGTAGAAAATTTTAACTAATTTTACGTTATTTTTGTCTTGGTAGATTGCAGTTTCATTGCCTTTGTGCATATTTCATATTAAGCAAATGTCTAAATGCATGGCCTCGTGCGCAGGAGGCAAGTCCATTTTCGTCAGAAGAACGTTAGCTAGTTTGTTGGTGGATATACAAGGTTCAAGGTTCAAAATGGCTGCATTATGACGAAATAAATAGGGGACCTCTCTTTGTGGCATACAAAAAAACTAAGCGTGATGTCATATTCCATTTCCTTCAAATTCCTCTGCATTCACTTCAGGGCTGATTGCTCACATGACAACAGATAGCAAGAGGCATCAATTGTTTAGACTAAAGGAATAAAGACAAAAACCCTGCTCTTCCATGAGTCAGTGAGAATTATCTGAATTTTATTATGTGCTGAAAGTTTATTTTCCTCCACGATATTTTAAAAGGTTTATTTTACCTGGAGTTCTTTTTCTCTTTAAATGTGTTTTGTTCAGAAGTGAAGCAAACTGAGTTTTGAAAACTTAAAATAGGGAAATTTGTCACAGTAATTTAAAAGCATGAAAAGAATGAATAATAATGCAATCAATTTTTTTCTGCACTCTAGGCAATAAATGAAGACGCTCTTTCACCACTGTTCTTAGTCCTGTGTATCGCCATGCTTGTCTGACCGGTTTGGCAGAGTTACTCAGCACGTAATATGCAATACTATAAAATAGACATCTGAGGGCTGTGTTGTAGTGTTCCAACTGACTTCTAAGAGTATCATAACTGCACTTCTGCAGCCTTCCAGAAAACTGTGCTCCATAAGGCAACAGTGCGTGTTTTCATGGGTTTTTCATTGACGCAATTCATGCCATTAAGAGGAGACTGGGGTCCAATGAGCCATGGGGTCCAATGAGCCATATCATGTACTTTTAATCAATAGATGTCAGGGCTGCATAAAATAGACAAAATAATATTATGGCTTATGGAGACCAATGAGCCATATCACTATTTTGCCTAGTTTAAGGGCTCATCGGACCCCAGTCTCCCCTACTGCATAGACTTGTCATCAAG
The DNA here is from genome assembly GCA_029692085.1 of Gymnothorax javanicus. Taxonomy (NCBI): domain Eukaryota; kingdom Metazoa; phylum Chordata; class Actinopteri; order Anguilliformes; family Muraenidae; genus Gymnothorax; species Gymnothorax javanicus. The sequence continues at coordinate 12,214,078 of CM056208.1, read as the reverse complement.
CAATTAAGCACATATTTAACGGATAGCAATTATCCCATAGTTGATGAGTGGCCAGTATTATTGAACATATTTTGTGCCAGTATAATTTGGATCAATACAGTGACCAGCCATTATGATATGCTGTAGTTTCATTGTTTCTCATACAAAATAGAAAATAATAATATTTTCCATTGTGATCTTCAAATTGTACGCATGTTCATTTCGGTCCCTGAGTGTCTGACTGGCAGGAAGTGTGTGTGTTTGCTGTGCAGTAGCCAACAGACCTGTATTATTACTAAAAACCCCAATTCCAACAAAGATGGGACGTTGCGAAAAATGTGAATAAAAACAGAATACAATGATTTGCAAATCCTTTTCGACCTGTATTCAATTGAGTACACTACAAAGAAAAGATATTTAATGCTCAAACCGATAAACTTAAATTTTTTTTTGAAATATTCATTCATTTTGAATTTGATGTCTGCAACAGGTTCCAAAAAAGCTGGGACAGGGGCATGTTCACCACTGTGTTACATCACCTTTTCTTACAACACTCAATAAGCCTTTGGGAACTCAGGACACTAATTGTAGAAGCTTTGTAGATGGAATTATTTCCCATTCTTGCTTGATGTACGACTTCAGTTGCTCAACAGTCAGGGGTCTCCATCGTCGTATTTTGCACTTCATAATGCGCCACACATTTTCAATGGGAGACAGGTCTGGACAGCAGGCAGGCCAGCCTATTACCTGCACTCTTTTACTATGAAGCCACGCTGTTGTAACGTGCAGAATGTGGCTTGGCATTGTCTTGCTGAAATAAGCAGGGATGTCCCTGAAAAAGACATCGCTTGGATGGCAGCATATGTTGCTCCAAAACCTGTATGTACCTTTCAGTATTAATGGTGCCCTCACAGATGTGCAAGTTACCCATGCCATGGGCACTAACACATCCCCATACCATCACAGATGCTGGCTTTTGAACTTTGCGCTGATAACAATCTGGATGGTCCTATTCCTCTTTAGCCCGGAGGACACGACGTCCAAGATTTCCAAAAACAATTTGAAATGTAGACTCGTCAGACCACTTTGCATCAGTCCGTCTCAGATGAGCTCTGGCCCAGAGAAGCCGGCGGCGTTTCTGGGTGTTGTTGATATATGGCTTTCGCTTTGCATGGTAGAGTTTTAACTTGCACTTGAAGATGAAGTGACGAACTGTGATAACCGTTAATGGTTTTTCGAACTGTTCCTGAGCCCATGTGGTAATATCCTTTACAGAATGATGTCAGTTTTTAATGCAGTGCCGCCTGAGGGACCGACGGTCACGGGCATTCAATGTTGGTTTTCGGCCTTGCCGCTTACATCTAAAGATTTCTCAGGATTCTAAAAATGAGTGAATATTTCCAAACAAACAATGAAGTTTACCAGTTTAAACATTATATATCTTGTCTTTGTAGTGCAGTCAATTGAATATAGGTCGAAAAGGATTTGCAAATCATTGTATTCTGTTTTTATTCACATTTTATACAACGTCCGAACTTCACTGGAATTGGAGTTTGTAGATTAAAACCTCCTCTCATCATGTAATTTGAGCTGCGGATATTACTTTGGATAGTAATATCAGTTACCTGAGCAAGATTCAGTAATCTCTCGCACAAGCAAGCTAAAAAAATGTAGTTATAACTAATGGTAAAATAGTTTAAAACCACTGTTGTGCTCCATGACTCTCAATCCAGGTCCTTGTTAATGTTTCACATCTTGTGTCCAATGTTGCTTTCTGTTTGTTTCATTGCTTATTGTCTCCGTATTACCCTGAGCTGTTCCTTCTTCTCTTTGTGCCACCCTCCGCAGCTGATTCCCATTTTTTGCCCTTGTCTTGGAGCATATGGCTGCCTTTTTTGTCATTGTCCGCAGCCAGATTGTCTTGTGCCTCCCGTGAGCTGGTTGCTTATTTTTTAGCGATTAGTTCCTGGGCCTGTTTCCATGTTCCCATGCCTCATACCAGCCAGTCACTTCCTGGCAGTCTATTCCTGCCTCCCTTGGCCGGTGTCTCTAATTGTCTTTCTCCTGTTTTGCCCTTGCCCTTCGAGTCCCTTGCCCTCTTTGGATTGATTTCGTGGTTCTAGCAATTGCCTGCCTATTTGAATTCGTCCATGCTACCAGCCGCTCTGCTCCCAACTCTCGCCTGTCTCTTAATGAAGACCAGCTTTGTCTACATTGCCCTGTTTTCCACTGTACTTTTTCTATCAACCAACCACTACTGCTGTACTGCTGCTCTTGGGTCTGCTACTGGTTCCTGGTTTCCCACTCTTGATACCAATCAAGTAAAATTTGTCTGGTTCTTTCACGTCAGCTTATTTTTGAGACTTCTTGGCAAGTTGCTACCGTCACTGACTGCTGCAAAACACCATTCTGAATGCTTGCTTAATTGTAGACGTGCAGACATAAAAACCAAAGGGGGGAAAAAAGACAAATCTACGTATCTTATGAAGAATCTTTGCTCATGCATCAAAATCCTCAGGCTAAACTAGTAACAGTCTCTAAATACGTGTTAACTGTACCCTTTGCGCAGATATAGACGCCGGCGTCCATAAATTCCGAAATCTGATTTTAAATAATTTTGTAATTGAATTTCCAAATGTCTTGCTTCACTGGCATAATTTTCCACAGTCTCTGTGACACAAATATTGAGTTATAAAGCCTAAATAGGCTCACGCACAACAGGAAAAATTGGCATAATTTGTATTCTGTGCAAAGGAGTTAAATGAGCAGGTTGATTGGCAACAAAGTTCTAAGGAGGTATCATGTTTCAAACACTGGCATGGACATGGGGTTACTCTGGAACGTTTGATACAGTTAGGACCACTACACAGGTGGACTGCCTAGAAAAAAAAATTCCATAATATAGGACCTTGCATAAAACACTTGTACTTTTCAAATCATTCCATTTTAATTTTTATTTATTATAAATAGCCCCCTTTTTTGAAATTGGGGTTGTATCTTGGAAATGTTTGTGGAGATTGCCTGACCTGTCTGATAGTGCTAGCGTGGCGCGCGGGTCTGAATGATTGTTGCGGATGTGTAATGCCCGGCTCATGGTGAATGCGACACAGTGTGAGGAATCTGGGTGGTGCTGCCCCCGTACGGGCGCTCGACAGCGCAAACTCCCAGGGGGTCGTCCGTCCCGACACACTCCACCGTCTTTCTCTCCGGGGTGAGAAATGAGATGCTGCCCCCTCCCTCTCGCTCCGCCTCTCCCTGAGGGCCCCCCCCCAGCCTCCCCGCTGTTCTGCCATCTCCCTGCGGATGCCCGAAATGGGCCCAGCGTCCTGCTGACTCCACACGGCATAGCCGCGAAGGGAGCCCATTCCCGCCGGTCCACAACCATCCACCGTCATCCCATCTGTTTCGCACTGAATTGTAATCCGAGTCATACGCCTTTAGTCTTCTCTTGAGGGCCTGACAACATGCCACTGCACTGACCTGCCAGACCAAAGTTAACTGATCACTCATATGACACAGGAGACAAGGTCCTGATGGAATCTTACAGACCATAGTGACCCCCCTGGGAAGCAGAGTCCAGAGAGTGGCATCGAGTGAAGCCCATAATGGCCTGACCGTAATACAGTTTTTAAGGGTTGTGATGTCTACATGGTCAATTAATTCGCTCTTGATTTTCCCTAGTTTTTCTACTTGGCTCACCTCTTGGGTTTCAGGGAGCCCTGGTTTTACTATACGTTATCTTATACCTAATTTGCATCCGACCAATCATAAGGGAGCTAATCTACTTTCCAAACCTACCTATAGTCAAGGTCAAAGGATACTCCGCCCACAATAGCCACGCAAGCGTGAGATGAGTGGGTGCAACGGCAAAGCTGAAGTTCTGCAAGTGCAAGAAACTAAAACTGTACCGAGCAAGCTGGTTATGTCAAGCGTAAATGTACTACCATGCTAATATAGCCTGGCAAACTTTATATAAGACAGGACACAAAACTAAATTTGGGGTTCTTTATTACATGACTGCTCTCATAAAAGGGAGAACAGCATTAACATAATTTAGACTTTTTAATTAGTGGAAAATTAACACAGGATTACAATCAAAATAAATCCATTACAGACACAAGGTCTACATTTAAAAGTATAACTTAACCATTCGTAAGAAATGTCATTATAACCGATCACTTCCCGATCGAATGCATTTTCTGGAGCAATTCACGCTTTCTTAAGTTCCCCCAAAGTGTCCACAAGAAGTACTTCATTCAGAAATTTTAAAGTGCATAGGTAAATGTTGGCAAAGTTACTCGGCAGAAATAACTGTAGCACAAGTAACAGGGCGCACAAATAACTGCGTACAAAAATTCATAGAAAACTGCATGCAAAAATAACTGTAGTGGTAGCATCCTATGGAAGCAAAATACAACCACATGCAATCAGTTTACACCAAACATATATCTTCAGTTGTATCACATGAAAACGAAATCTTTTCCAAGATACACAACTTTATCGCTGCTAACTCATTGGCATATGCGGCGATCAGCCGTCATCTTCACACAGCGCTAAATTATGAAAATAAACATTTTCTCAGAACAATGTGCACTTAATACATTCCGGATGTAACGGCAAATAAAATACTTCTTATAAGCTGAACTTGTAATGTTTCCAGAAGGCGTTAACATGACCACGCTTCCTTTAATTAAGCAGCTTAATTAAGTGGATGACCTCGGCAAACATCGGAGCATCTGGATTACCATCCATGAAAAACACTCTAGTTTACATCTCTATACAATCAAATTAAGGTACATCTGTTGATATTTTTGCACAGAGACAATATTTTAGACATATTTACCCTGCTTAAAATATGGAGCACCGAAACACGAGGAAACCGCTGCAGTGATCGCAAAAGACGTTTCACTTCCGTTTTCAACCCACAATAATCGGTCAAGTGCACATCTCACTCAAGGGACCCCCAAAAAAGCCACCATGTGGTTTTTGTGGAAACACGGTATTTTCCACTTGGCTACACTAACGCTACACCTTCCAATGCTTGGCTATTTGCATGACCCAAGAAAGCTCCATGGAGGACACTTAAGTTGTTGGTAACTAGATTGCAGTCCAGCAGTAAAAAAAAAATTCAAATTTTGTCATTATTTTGTTAATGCTGAGTAGTTCCAAGTAAAAGCAACAGATCCGATATTAAATTGATCATAAATCTCAATGTCAAAACCCTCTTTCATTTGTATTCAATGTTTGTTGGACCGAAGTTGTGAACTTGGAGACAGTTGTTGAGGCCCATGTGCAGTCCTGAACAGGCAGCAAGAGCGAAATTTTCAAACTGATAAGATATGTGGGAGGAAATGTTTTTGTCCCTCTAGATTGCCTTCACCCCAGTGTTTTTTGGTGCATATGTTTAACATTGCATAGTTAAATGTAGCATTTTCGCAGATGTTTAGCGTTCCTTTAATGATGAAAAAAAATGTGTGGAAAATTGCATTTACTTGGAGTCAAATTTGAGGGAAGATCTTGAGTTTTGTGGAGCATAGATTTTTATGAATCAGCAATAATTTGGTCAACCACTTTCTGAGGCATGTTTCCTAGACCCTCTAGTTCACCATTTTCTAAAAAGCTGTGGCATGTCTTAACAGCATCATCCTTAACACAGCGCAGCTATCGTGCTTTTTGTATTTAACCCTTAGAGCGCTAAATGCAGCTATTGTTTCACAATGATGTAAGATATCAAAATCAAAGCTATTGAAAACCTGTCATGTGGCAACTTATTTCAAAGAGCTCCCACAAGGGAGCTCTTTTAAACAAGTCGCAACATGATAGGGTTGCAACAGCACAGGATAATTAAATTTACGTATTTTTAGAATTTTTTTCAGCATTCCAAGGGTTAATTTAGCGCCATTATCTCACTCATAGCAGCTGCCCTGCACCACCCCGTACATCCCGTTATTAACTCGCTAATCACATTTCCTCTCGTATCAAGCGACCCTAAAAGCCAGAGCGGTGCTCCCAAACCTGCACCCACAGCTCTAATTAATAATACCGATAAAAAACTTTTTACTCTCGTTTACTCAAAAACTTTGATAGTGTCAGCTTCTCAGTTCACAACAAGGGAAAGTGAGAGAGTGATTTTTTTTTGATAAAACTATAAAAAAAAAAACAACACCATCGACTTTATTCAAAGCAAAACATGCGCTCAGGGTACTAATTAACGCTCTTGACAAATACACACAGTCAGAGGGCCATCAGGGGACTAATTACTGGAGGTTTTTTCGGGCCACAGAGACATCAGAGGCGAGAGGCACCCGGGCACTGCAGCGAGTGCCCTGTCACTCCCCTTCACGAGGTGTCGCACACCTACAGAAATGCACAGGCGCGGCAGACAGAGGACCGCGAGCAGACTTAACGCCCTGAGATCCGTGAGTGGGACCCTTGCTGACAAATACGTGCGGATATAATTAAATGCAATTCGTCTTCACCTGGCAAATTGCCACTTAAGACAAAGCCTGGACCGGTGAGGGACTGGGGGTGGGGTGAGGGGGTGTCAGAGGATAGTGGAGAGGAGCAATGGCGGGGTGATAAGGGACATCGCTGACGACTGAAAAAATCGCCCCCAGCTTCTCCAGACGCGTAACCAAACCCACGTCTGCTGCTAACATCAGCATTAGCTCCTCACAAAGATGGGGCGCAAAAGGGGAATATACGCACATGTGTAGAATGAACATACGCACTCACGACCAAAATATTAGGAACACCTGCTCATTGATGCAAATAGTCTGCACTTTCAAGCAAAGAATCATCTAAATTCAACTCAATCTATGAAGCATGCAGGCATGTGGAGGCGCTTTGATTTATTTATGTATTTATTTTTCATTACATAACAGACAATCTACGTGACTAACTACGATATGATTGTTGGTGCCAGACGTATCGGTCCCAGCCTCAGAGAAACAGCTGCCCTAAAGGATTTTTGCGCACTACAGTCACAGTTACAGAGAATGGTGTGATAGACCAAAAAAAAGTGACATTTGTGTCCTGAGTGAAAATTCTTCAGGGCCTGACAACATGCCAATGTTTCAGGGCTGCCCAATGCAGCTATTGGAGATCTACCATTCTGCTAACTTTCACCTCAACCCAAGCTTAACTCTACTCTGAGAACACCGTGTAAATGACGGCGGTCAGAGGGGAATAGACAGTAAAACCGAATAATGTGGTGTATTCAAGCATTGTGTGATAACAATTTAACTGCAAAATTGTGTTGCCAACTTAATTGCCCATTGCTGACAATATAAAAGTATCATAAAATACCTACATTACTGCTTTTAGTACCCGCAAAAATTATATTTAAACTGAAATTCATCTCACTTGTTCTTAACTTAAAACAGTACGGTTACATCAGCTTTAATTCATTTCTGTACACTTTATGCATGCTGTCTCCTCACTGGCATTTAGCACATCCTGATTCAGACTGACTTGCAAAACGTCATTTATTTATGCGGGCAGATTTATACTTATGGCATTAAGCTCCCTAACAGGGAGTCGAACTCAGGACCTAGGGGTTACTCGCTCTGTTCATGAATGATGTCAGGCAAAGTGAGTTGCATAAACAATTATGTACTAACACTACAATAAAAATGTAGCCCAAGAGTACTCAATGCTGGGATTACCTTTTCACAAAGTTAAGTATAGCATTAGTCATTCTGTTCTGGGGCTTCGTTTATAACCAATGCATACTATCAAAAAATAAATTTATGCCACTTTGACCTGAAGTTTTGGGATTGATAAAAACTAACTTGATTAGGAGAAAATATTCAATGTTCTTCAATCCTGCCCACTTCTGCAAGATTTCAAACTGATTTTAACTGACAGAGTAAAAAAATTGCATGCAGTTTAATGTACCCACAGTAGATACTTTTGACAATACACCCCTTCTTATTTAAAACAAACCTAACATATCATCTGAAAAAAAGCAAATTTTTATAAAGAAGGCCCCAGGTTTACAAAGTACATGAAGCACAATGAAAAGAAAACACAAACTCAAAACACACATGATTAACATTTAGAGCTCTGAAAAAAATTTTCAAAAAATTATAAATTAAATTATCTTGTGCTGTTGAAAACCTATCATGTGGCAACTTGTTTAAAAGAGCTCCTCTGCGGGAGCTCTTTGAAACAAGTTGTCACATGATAGGTTTTAAACAGCTTTGAGGTTGATATCTTACATCATTGAGCAATAATATTTGTAGTTAGGGCTCTAAGGGTTAAAATGGTTTTAGAGTCCCTGAATATACATGTAAAGTTTTGAACCAAATGGGCTACAACGGCGGACCACACAATTCATGACAGCCAAGAACAGGAACGTGAGACGAAAGTAGGTGTATTCTCACCCAAACTGGGCGATTTAAAACAGGAAAAAGAAATACTACCCGAGCAGATAAAGCTTAAATTCTTTTGCGATATGCAGATGTTGAGGTCAGAATTTCGTATAAACCACCAGTGCAGGTCTAATTGTGTTGGGAATGCCTTCTTTGCATAAATTAGGCCTCTTGGTACCAACTGAGCATCAACTGTATGCAACAACACTTCTAAGCAAAATGACTCTCCATTGGCATCATAATAATGCATTAATTAACAAGGGTCCCACACACCTGAAATGAAACCGAGGCCTGCTCAAACCCAGATCTCACTCCCAGAGAGCAGCCTAGAAAATATGCAAAAACTGAATGATGCTGTCGAGCTGGTATGTTCCTAGGTCCAGAGGTAAATTCTTCAGTATGCGCTGTGAAGAATTCAGGCAGAGGCAAACAAAGGTCCTATTTTGTATTATGCACGTGTACCTAATTAAGTGGTCAGTGACCATTTATCCGTTTGACTGCCAATACTTGAGTGGCCAATCTTTGGAGGATACTGCAGATACACACTCAGGCTCATCAAGCATGACACTGTGTGGAGGTTTAGAGGGGTCGGCATCACCCACACGGCCCCTGAGGTAAACAGCAATGCGAAGAATAAAGGCCGGTTTGACCTGTGACCCCCGGGAGTGCATTCCTTTATTGCCATTCTGAGTGGCTTGTGCTTTGACCTTTTAAAGGCCCTTTAAAGGTTCTGCGCTGCTACATCCGGAGCTGCTGTGCGAATCGCTGCGGAGGCTGGATGGGAGAGCTTCTCTCGCCTCGTGTAGCGATGACCTACAAAGCCGTTGTATTAAAAGAACGGTATATATCACTCCCTTTCATGTTGTTCTCTTTATTTTACCCACTGCTGCATAGCAAAGCGCGCCCTAACTCAAACTGAAGTGTGCATCGACTCAGCATCAAATAGGTTTCATAAGTTCAGGGAAGAAGTGTGCGGTGCTGTAGGTTTGAGAACTCAAACTTTCACGCTGCGAGCAGATATTCGCACGCTGGCTTCCTTTGTTTTGCTTTGGGACTTGCTCAGGGTCAGACACAACAAGGGTAGAGCCCGTCCTCGTAATTTAGAAGCTGAAGGCTGGAGACGTCACTTGAAAGGTCACGTCTGTGGACGTTACGAAATGTGGATCGGGCCGTGATCTCTTGAACCACCTCCGCTACGAGTTCAGACTTTAAACATGATGGGAACCTCAAAACCGCAAATGTTTGCCCTTGGAAAAGACCAGAAGGTAACAATAAAAATATATTGCAATTCAGACCAGAGTGGATTATAATGATCCCGAATATATCACCTGGTCTGGTTTTTAACACTCTAAAGGCCTCTGCTTCCACTGAATACTAAGTTGCTTCACACATTAACAACTGGATGTAAAAAAAAAAAAAAAAGGCAAATAATAAACTTCCCTGTGTGAGAGGTAACATTGAAAATAAACACTGTCGAGAGTCCAGAGAGACATTACCAGCTGCTTCAGTCACATCTCATTATAATCTTCCTGTTCCAGTAAGCATGGCTTAGTGCATTTCTGTGGAGAAGCCAAAAAGTATTTGCAGTGCTGCAGGCCAAAGTGTATTCACCATGCTGCAAAGATGCCAAACTGTGAAAGTTTATCATCTGAATATCTGCTGCTATCCCAAGAGACAACATTTTATAGGCTTGTACCACAAGCAAATCAACCATACAACATTCATCGATGGAATATTTTTGTTTTTAATGTAATTACAATATCCTATCCTGTTGTTTTGGTTTAATTTCAAGTTACCGTTGGACCTATATTTGGACACAGGATGATGACTCCTTACAACTTAAAAATGAACAGCAGCAATATTCCAACAAGCTTGAGAACCCCTTGGATAACACTCCAGGAGCTGATTAACAGAGGAGACGTTATTCCCAGCATTCCTCCGGAGGTTACGATCCTGGTGCGGATATCTGGCCATGAGGTGAGTGCATGTGCTTCTGTGACACATGCAGACCCTGGAAAACGCATATCAAAAAACTATATGATGAGGAAGCAACTTCAGATAAGGAAGACGGAAAGTATATTTCTGGGCTCCGCAACTGCCTGTCTATGAAATCTTACCATAAAAGATGCACACCACTGTCTCAGCAACAGAAGACAAGAGTTCTCAGGTAGGCGAATGACCTCAGATACTTCATATTTAATACTAACACATATTTACTGATTCGTTTCCAGGCCGCCTGCTTGGCACAGTTTATCAGTTCTCCGGGCTCAGGCAAAGGCATATGGCCACAGTTTGCCATTACAGCTCCCACATTTAAAAACCACTAATTACATCATGCAGGAACAGATGCTGCTCGCAAGGACATTTTCCAAGAGATCTCTGCTGACGCTGTGCTTGGGTGCGTGGGGCAGCAGATTTGGGAATGGCTGGTAACTGGCAGCCGTGTCCTCTGATGTGGGCCAGCTCAGTACATGCTGACGACGCAGAAGGGCCTATTTCAGGGCTACCCAACCCGGCTATTGGAAATCTAACATCCTGCAAGCTTTGCCGTGAACTCTAGTTCAACTACACTCTAAGTAATTCAACAACGTGTTAAACTAGAGGGCACTTAGAGAGCGCATACCTTCACCAGCAGGTTTTCATCCACTAGCACCTATAATCAGCTGCAGAATCCGGATCTGTACCCGGGTTAGTCTGGAAATCTAATCACCTCTTCCCAATCATACACTTCAACTTCCCACAGAATTTTGTGGTAATCCGTTAATTAGTTTTTGAGTATTCCTGCTGGCAACACGCACACACACAAAGTGATCATAATACCTCCTTGCGAAGGTAAAAAGGAGTGTACTGCGGCTGATTTAAGAGTATTTTGTTAAGATTGCTGTGAAAAGTAACAGACAGCAGACAGACGACTGCTCCTTCCTGTTCCTGGCCTCTCTCCGTAGCCCCTGAATGTGAATCAGTAACTCTAAGGACCAGCTCTCAGGAAGGCTTCCTGGTGCCCATCACTTCAAACCTCCTGGCTGTTTGCCTTTGCACCCCGGCGAGACGCCGCGTTCCGCTCAGGGCTGAGGACTCGCTGTGGGTCCGGCAGCCCGAGTGCTGGGAAACAGCTCAGCAGCACACAGCCAGGAGCCGTACCGGACCTTCACTGTTCCCAGGTCAGGGACCGCTCTGTTTACGGAGGCCAGAGAGCGAGGTGGCCCCGCGCAGCAGAATCTAAGGGCCTCTCATTCACTCACAAAGGCCAAGAGGAGAGGAAAGACTCTGTTTACCCAAGCTGTTATTTGTCCTCCCCTTATTGCTTTAAAATAATTGCATTGCGGTTCGCATATCTCATCCGGCAATCTTTCCATGAACAAATAAAACAATTAATTCCTCAGAGGCTGGTCAACAATCCTATTCCAAATTAAAAAAAAAAAGTTTCTGATGTCTTAAGTAGGTTACATGCACAGTGGTTTACCGAAGGGCATCTAATGGCAAAAATTACCTCACACGCACATTTTTGGGAAATAGACAAAGGCATCTTTTTTCCTTTTTTTTCTAATAAGCTGGGTTTATTCAATTTGTTGTGATATGTCAGGTAATTGCTGATTCATGGGGTAAAAAAATGCGAGGCTCTCGTCCAGAGCAGTACAGAATACCCACATAATATCTGCCTCCACATTAAAGTTAAGAAGTTTGAAAAACAACTGTCTGGGAATTTGACCCCTTATCCTTTAGAAAGAGAGGCTATCGCTGATGCAGAGACAGTGCTAAGCTCACCGCCGTCAGACAGACCAACCTAGATTTGAAGCAGCATTTTTTATGGGTTGTCTCTGGTGCGGCTCATGCTGACTGGCTATGCTGTGCCACAGAGTCGGCTACCCTGAACAAATAGCAGGAAATGCATCCGCCGTGGACTTCCTGTGCTGTTTTGTTTTTTTTTTTTTGCCCTTTGGTCAGGAGGTCAGATGGAGTTACAGCAACCATCTGAGACAGGCCTATGCATAGACTTCCCTCTCCTCAATCACAAACACGACGTGATAGCGAAAGAATGGCATCATGCTATCAGCTAACCACAGCTCATCTTATCTGCCCCCTTTAATGTGCTTGGAGTCCCAGAGACTGTGTGACCTCTGCCTCTTCAGCTGGGTTACAGTGCTGTCCAATGACTGTCCTTCTAATTGGCCACACTCAGCACCACACTGGGGGTCGCTGTCTAAGCCTTCGAACAGTGACGCAAACTCTGAGAACATTGGGCTTGGTATACTTTGGGAATACCAGTCTTTTACTGGTGGGGAATGACCGGCCTTGAACTCGGTGACGAAGATATTGCAGGTTACAGTAGGTAAGGGGGAAAAAAATCATCGATGCGTCAGCTGTCAGAGGAGGTTTAAACTGATCCCTGGGGGCTGCAGGCAGGAAAAAAACAGGGATTTGGGGGGCATATGAAATCCATGATGGAAATCCTCTTGCTCAGAGAAACGGGATGGTCTCCAAAACCAGGATTAGGGCTCAACTTCCATCTGTGTTAGAGACATCACACAGAACACTTAGGAGACAATTATAATCCTTTAAAAGGTCATAAAACACTGTACTGCATGATGGGTTTCCCTTGACGTAAGCAGGGGAGCGACATGCACCCTATTGGCAGTCAGGTCACCTCTACACTGCAGAGCAAAGAGGAAAGAGCGGATGGCCTGACTCACCTCCACTGCTTTTCATTTCAGAGTTCAGGGTTCGTGCCCTAAATTGAACTAATCATGGCATAAATGTGTGTCCATTTCAATTTATCTGGAGACTCATTTCTACAGGAAAGGCAACAACCTCTTCTCGACTTACCCTCACGCTATAAATCAAAGCCATTCCTCATATCGCCATTTCCATAGGCCTCGCGAAAATAATCTCAGCACAAAACTCTGGTGACACAGGCCCATTGTGCTAAAAATTATATCAAAAAGTGAGATTTTTTTTAATGTTAATGCAGACACTGAGACTAGTATTAATAAGCCACACGTCAAGCCTCGGAGTACAGGGTCATGAGTTACTTCACAGCTAGCTGTGTAACCCGGGATGGGCTGCATTTCTGAAACATTCATTGGACGAGAGCGCACCGGGGACCTTATTAAAACAAGTTCTCTGGTTTATGCGTGCCTGCATGTCCCTCTCGTCTGGCCTCTGCCATCCCGTGGCCTAATGGATGCACATAATGACAAACACGGTGCAACCAAACTTCCCAGGACATGGAGGTATTCCCTTCCCAAATATGACTGCAGTTTATGAGAGCAGGTTTGGACAACCTGGACATGAAACAGCCTCTCAGGGCTACCGTAGCTTTGCGCTACGTGAAAACTTCCCGCAACTTCAAAAGTCATGGTGAGCCGAGAGCTTTGCTCATGATCTGTCTGACTAATAGTAGCACAGGACGGTATCCACTTCACTATGCAGGTGCAGTGTCTTCCACGCGCATTTCAGAGTGTTAGCCTCCTACCAAACCGACCCCCCCATCACCACTTCGAACTGCAATAATTTTGTTATTCTTTTCTCGTGGAGGTCTGTTGGGCAAATGTTGCCCTAGTTAAGCTCTGCACCGCTTTAGCTAGCAGGCAGCAGAATGGGCAGCTATGGCTACTGACTGACAGCAGTGCTCGACAACAAAAGCTTAAAGCAGCGGAAATGCATTTTCTGTTCTCTCCCGCTCAAAGGTTCAGCTTAGTATGTCAAGACACACAGTTGAAAAAAACAAATAAAGATTTCATGTTCTTCTTTGCATTTCTAGAAGAGATTAATACAGTAGACAAGAGTACACATTTGACATCTACTTGAATAAGCCACAATGCTGTGTAAAAGTATTTGCCCCCTTGCCAACCTCTTCCATTTTTGCATATTTTTAACATTTAAAGTGTATATGACAGAATTTTTTATTTTTATTTATTCATTTTATAATTTTTTACAGTTTTTAGTTGTTTCAAATATACAATAAATAAAAACGTTTTTGGAAATTCCAAAAAATATTTTTTTTTTGTTACTTTCTGTTGTTCGAAATTCATTGACTCTCCCTCTAAAATAGTCCTGGAGACTGGGTCCAAGAATGTCCAGTGTAATTGATTGCAGTTTTAGCTTTGAGTCATTTCACTTGCATTTGCGTGCTGAAATCAACCAATTATTCAGTTTATGGGAGTTATTTTTTCACACGGGTGATAAAGGTTTTGAATAATTTCTTACCTTCAATAATTTAAATTATCATTTAAAAGCTGCATTTGTGTTAACTCAAGTTATCTTTGTCCTATATTAAAATTAGTTAGATGATCTGAATCATTTACATATGAGAAATATGCAAAAATAGAAGAAATTGGGACAGTGCAAATACTTAATCACAGCATTTTATAAAGGGCACACAAGTGGAAATCGCAAAATTTTACAATCATAATATGGGTTATTTTCAGATATTTTTCCATATAAATCCATTGTGTAGCTGTACATGGAGCAATGATATATGACGGACCCTTAGAGGATTAAACTATAATTGGATGCTCTTTACACAACAGGCAGATATCTGTCCTTGTCACCATACATGACATTATCCTCATCGGTCTACAAAATTAAGACAAAGTCTCAGAGCATTTTCTCCACCATATCGACCGTAAAAGCATCTATAACCTTTCACAGAAGCGGAAAACCTGGCTTTGAATTGCCTGTGATCAGTTTTGTCGGTTCAGTACGAGAGCTGGTCAGTTCACAAATAGCAAGACTAAGCAGGTGCATCTCTCAAGGTTTAAACAAAAAAATAAAATAACTCACCGACTTACTAGCAAGTAGCCAACAGCTAACAAGCAAGAACAGCAAAATAAAAAGTAGGCTAATGCTGATAACCAAATATACCAAATAAGTTTGCTAAAGCCAGCAGGCAAGTACAGCTAACTAAGAGTGCTTCCACACCAGGATAGTCTGGGGGACTCGGTTCGATTGGGCGGGAAATGCCTAAAAATTTCTCACCTTCTTTTGGTTTGGTTCACTTTCACACTGCACTTTTGAAAGCGGACCAAACCGTCTAGACAACGTCATGCAGTTACAGCAGCTGCTCGTTTGGGGCGGTATTGCCCGAAATGAGCACTTACCACGAAGAAAAAAAGCATGAGGAAGAAGAAAACCCGGCTCATCAATTGGCCAGGACCTCTCTTTGGGTCACTTCCTCTCTTTGGTTCGCTGGATAGTCCGTTTGCATTTCCCACTGTAAGCGAACTGCAACAGGGTTCGCTTGCAAGCGAACCGAGACCCACGTTTTCAGGCGGACCAGAGTTCGCTTGTTAGGTCCACACCAGAGTTCGGTAGAGCTTTCACACCAGCCCAAACGAAGTGGACTATCCGAAGAAACAAACTCTGGTCCGTTTAAAGCGGACCAAACAGCTCTGGTGTGAAAGCGCCCTAATACTGTACGTAGGCTGCAGCTAACAGTCAAGAAATGCAAAATACAAAGGGTAGGCCTCTGCGGACAAGTAAATACCCTTAAAAAGTATGGTAAAGCCAGCAGACAAGTACAGCCAACGAATAAGCAGATTGAAGCACATGGGAAAATGCCACAAATAAGAAGGCTTACTACTTTAACAGTAATACTGTATACTTGCTGTAATACTGATGTAGGCTGCTGCTAACTGGCAGCACGCTGAAGATTTATAGTCCTAAATTCTCCACATTAAGCTGTTCTCCAGTGTGTTTCACAAATTAATTTATGAAAATCAGCAGAGGAACCTATACTACATGTTACACATTAATCACTGAAAAGTCTATCCTGTCTCTGAACAGGATATTGCAGATAACAGATGAAACTGAGTGTCTCTGACATACTACATATGGTTTCTCTGAGCAAATTTTTTTTTTGAAAAAAGAACTGAAACAAAAGGTCAGGGGCATCTTGTACAGTAATTCATAGCAGCTGACTGATTAAAATATATCTTCAAAAAAAAAAAAAACTCCAGTCTTGACAGGTAAGTTAAGTTGGATAATATTCTGCTTCCATTGTAAATGAACATATAGAGCCAATATAATGGTCACTTGAGTTTTCCTGACCAGTTATGACAAAGATCTCGGTGCACGGCTAGCAGAAATTCTTGTTAATGAGCAAACAACCACACTGGATCCCAGAATGTGAAAGAAAGCACTACAGTGTTGACTGAGTAATAATTGGATGTTTTCCTGCATCATCGGGATGGGCTGCATTAAGTATAAAAAAGAATCATTAGCTTCAGAAAAAGCTGAAGCGTCGTAAATGTTTTGTTCGGTTAAAAAAGAAATATTGGGTTATTGCGTGTGTGTGTCTATTTGTGTGCGCACACGTGTACATGTGTGAGTGTGTGCGCGTGTGTGTACATAACCATGACGTGAATGCACGAGTGAGTCTGTCTTCTTTGATCATCAGTGAAGGAAAACATGTCAATATGTTTTCTCTACCTTTTGCACACTTTTGATACATCATTAATTTATCAAACATGCCTTTGAGAGGAGGGTCTAAGGCAGTTTAACCCCTTGAACTCTGATTTTTGCATTAATTTCACCTTAGGTGAGCTCAAAGCTAGAAGCATTATTTTCTATATTTTATGACACATACACAGACATATTCTGTATATGCTGGCTGCAGCACTTCACTGAAGCTACATCACACTTATATTAACCCTTCGAGCGCCGCATTTTCAAGGAATTAAAAATGTAATAATCCTGAGCTGTTGAAAACCTATGATGTGGCGACTTGGTTAAAAGAGCTCCTGCTGGAGCTCTTTTAAACAAGTTGCCACATGATAGGTTTTCAATAGCATCTGACTTTGACATCTTACATCATTGGTCAACTATAGTCGCATACCGTGCTGAAAGGGTTTTTAAGAGAACTATTCAGGACGCCATGTTTTTACAGCATTACATCAAATAGAAACTATCTAGATCTTGTGCATCATTTAAAAACCAACACATTTCTCTGTAATTTAGCAGGACATATTTGGGATTTTCAGCAACCTTGGGATCTCCTCTAGAATTTGAAATAGGCCTGAACGGCTTGAATATAACAGCTACATTTGAAAAACCCACATATGGGACGGGAACAATTGAAGAGGTTAAGATTTAATCAATAATGGATTGCGTAGTGGGCTAAATAGAGAAGAAAATGGCGGGATCATTTAATTATCCACATCAAAGACAGGTTCTGATGAGTGATGCACTCTCTGCAGTAAGGCAGGGTAACAGACTTGTCTGTCTTCCTCAAATTTCAAAAAAGGAAGCCCTTAAAAAAAGCAGCTCCTTAAAAAATGTAAGCTGTTATTATTTATAGTTCAATCGCAAAGTTCAAAGCATTTCCAGTTCTCACACACACACACACACACACACACACACACACACACACGCAGAAACACATCGCCTGGGCTCACACAAACATATACACACACAGAGGCATGCATGCACACACGCACACACACACACACACGCACACACTCATGCAGAAATCCATCGGGCTCACACAAACATACAGAGACACACACGCGCGCGCGTGCGCATATACAGGTACATACATACACACAGATATACAAACACACACGCGTGCGCAACTATTGATGCAGATTACTATCAGTCATTTTCGGAAAAATCAACCCTTCCAGCACCAGGACTTATTTCAAATAAAGCATTTATGGTTCTTTTACCCTAAACATGCTAAATTCAATCAAATCATGATACTATTTTAATAACAGGAAAAGCCTCAGGCTGAAATAACTTCGTTTCCCTTGCACTGAGCCCAAGATATCACGTTTCTAAATTTTAGACGTTTTTTTTAATATTCCCATCCCCTCCAGGAACGAATCCAAGTTTCACCCAATAATCTTTTCCTTCGTGGGTTTGCTATGCTAACAAAGACCACATGTTCTCATATGGAAACAGCCAGTGTAATCTGCTGCCAATATCCCTTTGGAAACAGAATTATCTTTCAAATATCTTCAGTTATCGTGAAAGGCAATTTCACACTCATTTATTAAGTTAATAAATGTTTAAAAAGTACACGTTAAAATGAGATCTTTATCTCTAGCATGAGTATGAGCTGCTGAGGAAATAATGTAACACCACAGCACAGGTGGGCATCTCACAAATCATTCCCTTCAAGCAGGTTACAGGCTGATCAAGGCATAGAAGTCTTGAGTAAGACTGATATGATAGCTGGCTTGCTGAAGGAAAAACTAAAGCATGAACTTGAAGAAGAAGAATTTTGAGTTTTGGTTATGCACAGTCTAGGACAGTGTAACTGCCTTAGGTATACGCAGATGAGCCAAAACATTACGACCACTAGTCCAGGGTCTCCCAGCAGAACATTTCCCAAAACATCACTCTCCCTCCACCAGCTTTTCGTCTTCCCATAGTGCATCCTGGTGTCATTTATAAATGTAAAAAAAAACAAAGAAAAAAACAACAGATCAGCCAAAAAAAGAAAAAGGAAAACCGCTATACAAATTCTACAGGGCCATATGTAATATATGCATTTGTGGTTTTGGCTGTACATGGGCTTCAGTGTGTGACTATGTGTGTGTGCGTGTGTGGTGTATGTGTGTGTTCTTGTGCATTTTTTTCCTAAAAAGTGGGGTCATCTTTGGGAATTGAAGACATTTTCATGGGTACTCACAAATACTGTACAAAGGCAAATTGTGATTTATTAGTTAAGGTTAGGGGTAAAGTTAGATTCGGAAATAGGACAAGGTTAATGTAAGGGTTTGGCGTTGCTTATTGTTGAGATAAGAGGAAGGCTGTAGAGACACACATAGAATGAATGGAAGTCAATGTCCTCACAAAGATAGAAGTTCAAGGATGCCTGAGTGTGCGTGTGCATGTGTGTGTGTACGTGTGTGTGTGTGTGTGTGTGTGTGTGTGTGTGTGTGAGCCAATGCCTAAAGTGAAGACTGCAGTCTGAACTTCAGCCCGCAAGATTACTGCAGGGATTTTGTTTTCTGTTTTCATCACTTACCATCTGATATGTGGCGAGGTCTGAATTCCCCAAAACTAAAAGATTGCAGCTTTACAAGCAACTAATGGGGTGAACAGCACCTGATAAAGTGAAAAAGCAGACGGCTTTCAAGGGGAAACACTATTCATTTCCACTAGATTAGAAACCACTATTTTTTTCACTGCCTTACCCAGAAACCAAGAGCTCACAGCTAATAAAAAAAGCACAATAAAATCTCATGTAAGACTCGCTAAGAGATCATGACATCATTTTTGCACCGTCTGTGGTAACTGTTATTTTAACCAGTACTGCCTTGATGAAAATATCAGCTGTTATAAAGTGTTGTTAGTTCCTCCAGTGCGTGGCTTGTGTTGGCAGCGCTCGCCCTGAAGCTGGAGAGGTTTTCTCTGGCAGATTTAAGGGGTCAGATGGGGCCCGCTGACGCGGCCTGACAGGGTTAATTACTCTCCGGTCCCTGGGATGGCAGAATTGGAGAGGGATCAGATCCGTAGTGTCTGCAGTAGAAGCAGAAATCAAAGAAATGCCCTGCACCCATCACCTTCCCCCCTCTCTCGCTCCCTCTCTCTCGCCCTCTCCCCTCTCCCTCTCTCTCACTCTCTCTATCTCCCTCTCTCCATCTCTCACACACTCACACACACTTGCACACTCACACACATCCTTGTACATATATCCTTGTGAGTACATTACATTGACTTCCATTCATTATTTGTGTGTCTCTACAGCCTTTCCCTAATCCTAACAATAAGCAACGCATGCCTAACCCAAACCTTTACCCCAACCTTAACCTATCCCTAATTCTAACCTTACCCCTAACCTTAACTAATAAGTCACAATTTGAATTTATGTTATGAAGACACATGAAAATGTCCTAACTTGACAAAAATGTCCCCACTCTGTGGAACAAAACAAACCAAACATTTTTGTTCATTTTTGGTTCTCACTTTGTAGCAAGTACAAGAACACATACATACACACATACGCACGCACACAAACAAACACAAGCACGCACACTTTAGCTCGTCCCCAGCTTCCATTGTCTGTACTTCCTCGTATTGAATTCCCATCACTTCCGCTCAGTGGCTCAGTTATGTGCCCTGATATTACAGAGGCCTTGGTGTTGGTCCTGACCCCTGTGTTAAAACAAGACGGCAGTGCAAACAGCATGGCACACATGGGACAGGGCAGCTCACAGCCAGACCCCCAACCAGCTAACAGAGACAGGGCTCCCCGCCCATCACGCTCCTGCCAAACATGGGAAAGCTTCCATAAACAGCAACGGGCCATTGCACAGACAGCCCCTGCTACTGAACTTACTGACAGGCAGAGATATGCATTACAATTAATCACAAAACGCCTTGCCTCGTGTGCATGACCAGCCGGCTGAAAATAAGCATGGCCAATGAATACCTGATTCCATTTAATAAGAATTCATATGCTGTCCTGGCTTTGCCTTGCTTTCAGAGATGTAGTTTAAACAAAATGGTAAACCCTTTCAGCTAATCTCACTTTCATAATCAAAATATCAAATGCAAGGTGGTCAAAACATTACACTCACAGCCAAATAAATATCAAGTGTATAAAGCTAATGCCGATGCATTAAACCTAATAAAGGCAAAAAAAAAAAAAAAAAAAAAAAGGCTGATGAGAATGATCCAATCAAATTGGGCTGATTTTGGATTAACAAAAATATGTACAGGACCAGCAGATTAATCTAGACCACTACGTTTCAAGCTCATTAGACTGAACGAGCACAAAGAATATCCAGCCCTGACATACTGCACATCTACACTCATACTTTTACTCAGCCCTCATTCCAGAGCCACAGTGACGGCAAGCACTGTACATATACTCCCCAGGTTCTGTGGAAACTCGGGGAGATTACTCAGTCAAAAACAAAATCTCACTATTTATGCAATTTCACAAAACGTAAATGACTACAAGTCACTAGAAATCTCTCTTCTGTGGATGCAAATCACAGTTCCTCAGTCTAAATAAAATACCTGCAGACACAGGAAAATAACCAGTTACGAAAGATAAAGATATTGCAGGTCGATTGAAATCTACGAGAGAAATTTTGGATTTCCATGACAGTAGTATATACTGCATAATAGAATGGTTAAGCAAGTCTAAACAGCTTTGAAGTGATTCTATTTTACATTTTTATTTATTAATGTTTTGCCCTTCAAGTGAACATTATGTCACAATCTGTGTTACATATTTATCGGCTGAACAAAAAAAAAAAAAAAAAAATGGCGAAATCGGACAGGCTCTTTGACGCGACACAGCACAGCTACATGCAGCTGTCTGTGAGGCTGTCAAGCAAATCACTGAATAATGTCTTTTCCTCTCAGGAACTACAAGCTCATCCTCTGTTTCTGAATTGCTTTTCACTTATTTATTCGGTATTCAAAAGAAATAAGGCTAACCTTCCATTCCTTTAGGTCTAAAGGACGCAAATAGAAACAAAAGAAGCAAAGCTATGCGTATTTGACCTTCACACACTATTTCAGGTAAAATACACATATTTGTCATTTGGAAAGTATTAAATGTTACCTGCCAAAACTTATATTATCTGCTATCGTCTATTTAACTCCAAATATGAAAGCATAATGACTATATCATGGCAATTTATTCACAAAAAAATGCAGAAGGGAAATAGATATGGACAAGTTACAGTATGTGTAGTCGCACTGCTAGCTATATGCCAAATCACATAGTGCGTCACTGAAACAGCCACTGGGAGCTATTAGTTCACATTTCTAAAAACGCCGCAAATTTCAATACAATTTTTTAAGGTAAACTGTCACAGTTAACTGTTCATGACTTGATTTTCATTAAGCATTGATTAACTTCATAAAATAAGAACAAGCTTTCACACAGTGAACTCAGATGTTATGAACAAACTTAAGTTTAAGACTAATGCGAGACAGCTGGGGTACAAAGCATTATTGCATTGCTTAGATCCCAAACATATATCATCTGAAGCAAACTGTGCAAACTAACTAATGCTTTTTCAACCTGAAAAACCCTGACCGACTTTCTACACTACCGCACCCTCCAGCCATCCATTAGAAACAGGCAGATGCAAAGAAAATAATTTTCATTGAAGTCCCAGAATTGGGCCCTTATGGTTCCACCAGAAAAAAGTAAAACATTCTAGATCATTCCATCATTTACTGGCCGCTCCACCGAGGCCCAGTTCTCTGTCTGCACCAACCATCACACTGCGGTAATACAGAAAAACAAGTCTGTACCAGATCACGTACAGCACAAAAACATTCCCTCGGGCTCAGATTCAATAACTTTACGCCAAACACAGTGAGACTGCACAACCACCGCCCGTATCGCATACCAGGTTTTGGACCATAAGGACCATCATTCCATCACAACTGTTTCTGCAAGAATTTCACAAATACCTATGGAATTCCAGTTGGTAAGGTACCAAACATGACACACAGCAAATCTTTACACAGGAAACACAGTTAAGATCTGCATCTGAGATTTCACTGAGTATACGAGCCAACAAAGGCTCATGATGAGAGAACTGCATGTGAGAGAAGTAAAGTATGTCCGTTAAGTATTATGGTTTTACATTAGCAGGGAGGCTGAAGGACAGGAATAGGAGAAGTCGGTGGGCAGAAACCACCCTGCCGATGCGCAGTTCCTTCAGCATTGTCCTAAACTGAGGACACGTCCTCCTTCAGACTATGCGCTGATAAAAGCAGAGTGTGGAATGAGAGCTCACGATGCTGTCTTCAACAGGGACAGTGACCATTTTTAACCCTATAAAACCCACAGACCCATATTGGCCTACAAATTACAGCCGCTGTATTCAAACCTGAGAAACTTCAAACCTATTTTAAATTCTAGAAAAGATCCCAAGGTTTCCAATGACCCAAAATAAGTTGAATTACAGAGAAATGTGTATAAAATGATGTACAAGATCTAAGTTAGATATCTCCCATTTGGTGTAATTCTGCTGCCATAAAAACATGGGTTTGAATAGTTTCCTAAATATAAGAGTAGTGTAGCTTAAATGAAGCATTGCAGCCAGCTGATACATAATGCCTGTGAAACTGCCCTGCAATATGAAACAAACAAACAAACAAAAAAAAAAGCTTTTCTGACGTCAAACTCACTTAAGGAAAAACTTAACTTAAAAATTAAGGATTTAAGGGGTTAAATTTGTACTTCAGCACATTGAAATACAATTTGCCAGCTAGGATGTGAATGTCATGCTCAGGATTTAATCTCAAATCACTTGTACCTTAATCTAGCACATGTACTTCACCCATATATGTCTATCTTTATGTTGTAATCTTTGACATTAGGGTGGCCTGGTTGCTGGTTTGAGCCCCTAATGGGGGAATGGGATTCTGACTTGATCTGTAGAGATGAAGTTGTGAAGAACTCTGCTATTGGACACTTGAGCAAGGCCCTTATCTGAAAACCCCCTCAGGGGCCTTTTTCCTTTTCTCCCTATCACTCTGTACTTGCACCTTTTCTACCTGGAATTTCTCCCAGAACATTATTGGGAAAAAAAAAATTTTACATTTTTCACAGGAGCATCCTTTGTTACCTCCGCCAAACGAAGTTGGCAGGAGGTTATGTGATCGGTGCCGTTTGTTTGTCTGTCTGTTTGTGAACAAGATAACTCAAAAAGTAATGAACAGATATCTCTGAAATTTTGTGGGTGGGTCGCTATTACATCAGAGATGGACACTATTGATTTTGACTGCGATCAGTCAAACAATATGGCCGCCACGGCCGCCATCTTGAAATCCTATGACATGCAATAACTGAACTTTGCTCCCACTCAGCAAGATTTGGACTGTGCTGCCTTGGCGGAGGTTGGCACTCTAGGAGTGCCTCTAGTTAAGTAAATGCTTTAAAAAATCATGCCCCTCTTCCAGACATGCCATAGCCTTGCAGATTCAGCCCATATTTACCATGTGAACTAGACTTGTTGTCCCTGGCAATGGATAACTAATTAAAAGTGAATTTTAACAGATCTCATCTATGTTTTGAGCTTGTTCCAACGGCCTTCAGTATTGCGCTCAAGGTGCACCGTTTCGGACAAACACCCCAATCAAATAAATGTAATGTAATTTAATTCCATTATAGAGCAGTACAGAGCGAAACTGCAAAAATTATGTCAGTTTTCAAATATTTACAGAGAGCTCAGTGTAACTATGTACTGTATCTACGCAGGGAAATATTAAATCCCCGAGCACAAAAATTCCCCTTTTTGATTCTCGACAGTGCGTGGCATGAAAAATACACAATGCTCAGAGTCGAAGCGAAGAGAATGAACATTCAACGCTTGCATTGGAGCTCGGAAAAAATAACGCAGCGAAAGCGGTCAAATCAAATTTCACATATCACCTGTGGAAATCTCATGCCATGAGGGTTTGAAAATGCCATTCAATTCTGTAAATCACCTCAGCAACTATTCCTCGAGTCAGATTCTCCACAGACAATAGGAGAGGACTGGAGGCAGAGATTCATCTTTCTCTCAGTAACGGGAGCGCCTGAGGAATGCTTGGTGCCCCGTGCGAGGCCTGGAGATGGCAGGGGAAGGAGAGGGGAACGGATATGGATAAGGAAAAACCATTAATCACCTCAACATCCAATTCCTGCAGCTGCACACTGATTGACTCTTATTCATTAGTTTTGACCTTGCTGCTCCACGTCCTTCCTCCTTGTATTTCTTAGTAATGGATTCACTTTGCATGGGCGTCGCGCTCGGGCTGAGGCCGCCTAATTTTTCATCTGGATTGTCCTCTGTTAAGCGCAGCAAAACAAAACATTCATTGGAAACGCCGTCGTGCTGAAAGCTGCAAATGAATATCTATGGGCTTCTGCCCCACCGCGTCTTCGGCCGACTCAGCTGAGACAGCGAGGGACGTGTTTAAATACAGAATGCTACGCTCAGCCGCAAAATGCGAGAGGAAGACGCCGTGTTTCCTCCCTCTGTCATATCCAGTCTTTGTGATGGCCCACATCTGCAGAGGCACTGGGTGATGACCAGTCAAACGATGCATCAGCAGATTATGGTCTGGACTCAATCAACATCTGTCCCTCACATTAACTCAGAACTGAATATAAGTGGAAATCGTTTTTCTTCAAACCACAAAGCTGAATCGAGCCAATATGTATCCAGTAATCTGCACAGTATGTAAAAAAAGAACTATAGCGCAAGTACAACAATGACATGACATGTGATTTGTACACGGCCTACATTTTCTCGTAAGCGACAGTCTGCCACTAAAATTATTTTCGCAAAATGTGCCTTTTTCAGATACATACGCGCCCAATAATGAAGTTACTTAAACCTTTGAACAAAATGTGCCCATGCTCACTTTACAAAGCTCACTAACCGCGGTATTGGAGGTAATATCAATGATAGCTCACACTCCAAACTGTGCTTCACTGCCAACGAAGCACGCTTGTAATTCTATTTATTGGACCAATCATTGCAATTAAATTACATATTTACAAATTGCACGCTTTAGGATTTAAAACCACTCATTCTTATAATTTGTGCAATTTGCAGATGTGAAAGTGCACTTTGGTTAAAATTTGCTGATTGAATAATTAAGTCAAGAGACGCGACAATACGCAGAATACTATATTTTGAAAAAAATGTTGTAAAATAAAATGCGGACTGTTGCTTAAAAACATTGAATTTTGTTCAAACACTGAAAAATAGCTGCGAGAAACTACTCAACACTTTACAGCAGTATTCAGCAAACATTGCTGGTTATCAGATTTACTATCGCTTGTTTTCAATATTTCCATTGGATTTCCACACAAAGGGGTGCAGAGGATTACTCTCATTTTCATGTACTCATTCTGGTTGGCATTATTCGGAAAATAAATGTAAGCTGGATTGTGCAGTCACAGGCAGGAGAACCAATTGTACAAAAACAAAACGTGTGAGATTAGTTTTTACATTATATTAAGTTAGCTTGCCAGTATTTATAATGTTTTATGTTGCAAATGACTAATTTCCTTGATTTTAATCACAGCCAACTGATATAACACCAGAACTACATGTTTTTAGTCTCATTTGTTTTGAAGGCCGGTAACTGCCCTCTACGCCCTCGCTTATTTGAGCATTCCCAGCCGAAGGATAACGTCATATCAAAGACCTGCTAATACAACACCCACAGAGTACTGTACGTCTGCCTTCATGCAAAGCAACACCCACTGCGGTTTTTTTTATTTTATTTATTATTTATGCCAGAGAAGACGGCTGCCTCGCTCCTGTCTCTAATTCCTCTTCTTCTTGTCTCTTTTTTCTCTCCCCACACATTAATGCCTTTTTCACAAAACAGAATTGCTAAATGTCACATATTTTTGGCAAATAACTGAGCGTGAGCTATTCTATCCAATTCACTATCCCGAGATCTGTGGGATGACTGTAATCAGATGTATTGCATTCAGATACTTATTTTAGCAATGTGGTGAGAAAGGCTTAACCCCTGCCTTTCACAAAGCACTCAACCAGCCTTGCTGTAGCATCCAAAAACTCAAAACTAGAGGGCACTCGGTAGAGCGCACAACTCCGCCACGCCGTATGTCTGTTCTTTTGACTACAGAATATGTTCCGGACCACTTCCAAAATTAAATCAACTCTTCCTTGGGCTACCTCCTATCATCCTGCCAAATTTTGTGCCAAACCATTCGTACCTTTTTGAGTTAACCTGTTAAAAGACAAACAAACTAACAAACTGGGATGAAAACGTAACCTCCTGGGCGGTGGTAATTAAGTGATTGGGCTGCTGATATTGTGTTTTCTGCTGGAGTGTTCGGCTTGCAGTATGTACTGTGGCCTTCAGTGCCGAGGTAGGTCACCTGATCACCAACCTGAGCCGAAGCTGACGGTGAGCTACAGATGTCCGCTAACTCACGAAAACTGTAGACAGTTTGCAGCATTGTTTACGTGCTTGGCAGCAGTCCTCTCCCAAACGGGTTCAGGTGCACAGTCGCTAACACACAGCTGAGGACAGCATGACACATTACCTCATAAACACAACTGGGCTTGTACAGAGGCCATTCAAGGTGACCAGGTCCAGGGTTCAACAGGGATCCCCACTGATAGTCTACTTACCAACTCTGTTCGCTTTGTAAAAAAAATATATATAGAATAACTAAATACATAAACAAAGAAAAACTCACCACAAAGCGCTGATTACTACGCCTCCACCTGCCGTAGCTTCATGCACCCAAAAAGTAGCTCTTCAGCCCCCGATGAACAGCTGACCTTATGTGACCTTGACCTTTGACCTGATTACCTCCAAAACATAAATCAGTTCAGCTACCCTGTGTGGAGGGCTAGCGTGTCGGATTTGGTGAAAATGCCTCCACTCCTTCAGTAAATATAGCAGGAGAAAGATATTTGTGACGGACTACGTGACAGATACATGCACGGATGGACATCTGGAAAACTGTGTGTGACATAGGCCCAATAATAAAGACAAACACAAGAGAAAGAGCAACATCCTCTTAAACCCGGCAATAATGCATAAAGAAATAGGCGGTACTGCTGCATGAGAACACATAGAAGTACGCATCTCCTGTTCGTTTCACATAACCCTATTGCCCTGATATTTATGGCACTTGGTTAAAAAAAAAAAAAAAAAACCTGAATCAGAAGGGGACAGAATGATTCATGACTGTATGAACTGGGGTATCAGAGGAGAGCTGTCTGTAGTATGTTCCTGCAGTAGGGCGCACCCCGCAGCCGTTAGCGCTTTAGCCCTAGCTCTTGTTTGTCACGCTTCCCTCTCCACTCCTGCGGCTCCTCAGGCACTAATGTGGGAACGGTGTGACAGGAGTGCATGCTGAAGCTCTCCTCTGGGGCCTCGAGGAGGGGAACAGGGCCTGGCAGAGGCATCATGGGGGATATCCAACACCCTGACATTCGGGAACCGCTACAGCGTGTGCCTGCCGCGGCCAAACAGGCTAGCTGTGACAGGGCCATATCTCATTTTCAACTGAGAGCAGATGACTTTCCTGTAATGGGGTTTGGGGATAGACAATGGGAGGAAGGGAGGAAGGGAGGAGGGGGGGGTGGGAAGTGCTCGGATGGAAGGAGGGTGTCCCCCTGAGGGCCGATGGCTCCGGGCTCCCACTCCGGGACATGATGAGAGGCACTCCATCTATCCGGAGGCGACACCCTCATATAATTGTTCTGAGGAGCCGTTGGTCTCTGCGGTGAGCTTGACTAATGTGGGGTACTGCCCAGAACAAAGGGACAGGGTGAGCATTGGATGACGAGACTCAAAATGCAGGCTTGCAAAATTTGGGGATATCCTTGGCAAAAGTGGAAAAAGGGGGTCTGTATTAATGAGACTGAAACAGACACTGAGCTTAATGACCCGTGTGGATGGAGGGGAAATAATGATTCATGCGAAATTCCCTCAGACGATGCTCTATATGGGCTCGGCAATAAATTCATCAGCATGACATTAACAAGGTGTTGAACAACAAAGCCATTCATTCACATCCCATTACTGTATGATGTGAAATTTGCTCTGATACAGTAAGTAAAGACACTGACATTTTGTTTTAACTCCAGCCATTTATGCCAGGCTTATAAAATTGCTATCGAAAGGCGGCTGATGAATTTCAGATTTGGTGGAATGCCAGAAACTATTCCAACACTTTCGCCATACTCAGTACCAGACTTAAAATATATCCTGGAAACACAGGGATAGTCCAATACATGAATATAAATATACAGTCAGGTTCATAAGTATTTTGAAAATGACACAATTTTCATGGGCTGAAGAGAAATCAGCGAGTGTCAGGATTTTCCCCTGCAGAGGGGATATTCAAAGCCCACAGGTGGATACTGGGGTGGAGACGGGATGTTAACATGCGCCAATCAAAGGTGATGCAGCAGCAGGAGAGAGTGAGGCAGAGCTGCAGCAGGCAGATATGCATGGGAGTGTTTATGATGATGAGCGCAGGTCTCAAGTTGTCTGCCTGAACAAGCTCTGCAAGCTACTCCCCATTTGCCATTTTTACCCCTCGGTCAAATTTTGGCCAGAGGGGTATTGTTGTCACCTGTCTGTCTGTCTGTCTGTCTGTCCATGACTTTGTCCAGGTCAGCACTCAGCAACTAATGATCGCCGCTTCATCAAATTTGGTATGGTAACTCACTGTGACCCATAGATGTGCAATGCCAGGGTTTTGGCTGGATTTGACCTTTGACCTTAGCGCTGTGACCTTCACCATGGAAATCTTGTCTGGCCCAGTACTCAGTAACTATTGATGGCAGCTTCGTCAATTTTGGTATGGTAACTCTCTGTGACCCATAGATGTGCACAGGCCGAGGGGTATTCAGCAATGCGTTATGTTTAATACTTGCGCGAACATCATTTGTAGTCAATGCATGCTGAAGTCTGTAGCCCATAGACATCACCAGAAGCTGGATTTCTTCCCTACTAATGTTTTGCCAGGCTTTCACTGTCTACAGCTCCAGCTCGTTCATGGGTTTTTTGCCTCAGAAGACTGAAATGCATCTTAAGTTTTATTCAGAGCAGGCGTGATTCACAACTTCTAGTCGCTTGGCTATTTCAAAATTTCACTTCTGGTTGCTTTTTTAGAATGCTTCAGGTAGTAATCCATCTGTGAGGCGCCATCCAACAAATTTTGAAACATTTGGCCGAATCTGAGCGAATAACTAGTCCCACTGGCGACCACACATGACCATGCTTCCCAGATCTGGTGGTATACTTTGGATCATGAGCGGTTCCTTCCTGTCGCTATACTAATCTTGTTGGTTCATCACATCTGTCAATAGGAAGTTGTTCCAGAACTGTACATGCTTTAAATTTTTTTTTTTTTTTTTTGCAAACATTCTCATTTTTTAGGTTTACCAGTGGCTTATATCTCATGGAAGACTCACAGTATTTAATCCAGTGAGGACATCTAATAATTACTGACATTGCCATAGTAACGGAAACCTCCTGGAAAGTGTTCTTGAGCTGATATTTCCTTACTGGGGGAACAATTTTTCTGTCATCCACCATAGTTGTAATCCACAGTCTTCAAAGCCTTTTTGTGTGCATCATTTCCTTTTAAGAATGAAATGAACAGTTGATTTGGCTGTGCCTAATGTTTTATACATATCTCTGATGGGTTTGTTTTGATTTTTCTGCCTAATGATGGCTTGCTTCCCTCGCAGTGACAGCTGTTTGAACTTCGTAATCAGCTGTTCCACAACAGTATGACTTTAGCCTTGTTTATAATGAGGTATAAACTTAACTTGGACATAAAATGCTTAATTAGTTCAGATAGATAATCGAAGAAATATGCCTTAATTCTCATAAACACTGCCACGCACTGGCACTGTTCTACCCCTCTGTAAGGTGGGCCATTCAAGCTGCTCAGTGCTCCATCTCAGCAGAAAAAAAACATGCCCCTGCCTGCTGCTGTGCTGCATCACTCTCTGCTGCTGCCAGTAACATTGCCTATAACTGCATCACTCTTGCTTGCTCCTGAAAAAACCACACCTCCACCTGAGCATCCACCTGCAGGCTCTGAAATTCCCCCAGCTGGTGTTGGGGTATCCTGACACACCGTGCCCCCCTCTTTAAGCTCAGTAGGCCATAGGACATTTCCGTGTCAGAGCCTTGACACCAAGCCATCATTGTATCTATTTGTTAATACTGCAATCAACTGCTTGCACATGAGGTGGCCAACTGAAGTCTATCTGCACAATAACTCACATTAATTGACTAATGATATAGAGTAAATTTATGATTTATAGAAAAAAAAAAAAAAAAAAGCATATAAAATATGTACTCACTGAATGTCCCAAAATGAAACATGGAGGTCTCATTTCATGGTCAAAATGAGCTAAAATGGAGGCTAGAGCCTAACTGCAGAGCCTGCAGTGCTTGGCTTTCATTGTTCCTGACCCAGAAGCCAGTGACAGTTGTCTGGGTTGGTCTTTTTTCTGGTTTAGTCACGGGCACACA
Source organism: Gymnothorax javanicus (assembly GCA_029692085.1). NCBI lineage: Eukaryota > Metazoa > Chordata > Actinopteri > Anguilliformes > Muraenidae > Gymnothorax > Gymnothorax javanicus. The sequence goes on along the minus strand of CM056208.1, from coordinate 12,182,756 downwards.
GGATATTGTCACTGACAGAGACTCAGGGAAGGTAAGAGAGTGCAGGCTCCACACTGTGCAATGCTCTGACTCTGATCTCACAACTCTCTGCCGTTGAAGTGCAAAACCCCAAAGGATACAGAGAAAGTTCAAATACAGACCATTCTTCCTCCGGCCAGGCAGCAGGAAAAGTGTTCATGCTGGTTTATACGTGTGCACTTTTGTTAGTGAACGCATGAGTGTATATGCAAACATTTGTCTTAGCAATAATGTGTGTGTATGTTATACTGTGCTTAATTTTCCCAAAATCCAATAGCATCAAGATATCAAATCCCTCACGACATGAAGGAGATGGCAAAGCAAACGATTAAGTGTGCAAGTCGCATTAATTGCATTATCGATCTGATATGTGAAATCGAATGGACTGTATTGAAGTCTGCACTTCAAAAAGCATTTTTATAAAGCTATTTCTATTCAATTCACAATGCAAAACAAGTTATTTTAGTATCGGTTACCTAGGTCTCGATCTGTATATAGTTAAATGTTGTAAATTATATTTTTTTTCTGTTTGCTTTGACATACAGACTAGTTCTACATGCCATCTAAAACAAAAACAGGACAAACAAGATTTAGGAAATGGGTCATTTGGACCCTGTACCTGTTGGACCCGTACAAGTTGGACCCTGTCCAGTTGGAACCCTGACCAGTTGGGTTAGGGTTAAATTAAGGATAGGTTTAAGGTTAGGGTTCAGGTCTGGGGTCCAAACAGCATGGGGTCTAACTGGGTAGGGCCTGGGGTCCAACTAGTCTGGGGTCCACCTGGTTTGGGTCCAAATGGTCTGGGGTCCGAATGACCTATATTTTTAAGATTTACGTTAATTTTACTTTGTGACAAACAATGACTCTGAATCTATGTACGTACATCACTAAAGGAGAACTGAGTCTTAGCTTTCTCTTCACATGCACAGGACATGCATTGCTGTTATTTTAGAGTTTCTGTGATATTCAGATCATCGGACTTCTGCAGTATTGTCTCAGCGGCCTGCTGTACAACAGGGGACAATCAATTTGATACTGCTCTGAGTGTATTTACTCTTCTAAGGAACCTCTCCTCAAACAGCACTGTTTGCTCTTAGTGTGTCTCGTTTGGGGACCGGGGCTGCTCCCCAAATGAGACTCACTCAGAGCCAAAAGCCTAAAAAAGAGGAACAAAACCAACATGTTGAATACCTAGATGCATTATGGCATCTCATGGAAGATTCCGGAAACAACCGAAAAGAGCTCGGGGCTCAGACTAAACAAAAACTTATACTTATACAGGCCTGATCAGGTCAGTGCAAAGCGGCCATGACAGCGGGCAGCACCTTTGATTAGGGCCTGCCCAAGCCATTTTATGTGCAGCCCCCTGCCAATACTGTTTACAGCAGTAGCCTGCTCATTTACATAGACATTTTTAATATCATAAGCTATAGCCATGTGGCTTACATCATTCCAATGCCATCTGGTATGCTTTTACCCTCTGTGGTTTTTAATCTCAAGAGGGCAATGTCGCAAGGTCACAAATTCTATAACTTGCTGACCAGTTCATGATAATAGTGCAATATATGACCACAAAAATGCTTAATTGAATGAAACTGATTATATGATGCTGTAATCAATACCACTTCTATTGAAAAGAAACTCATTTCCACTACTCAGAACAATACTCAGCAGCTGGGAATACAGTATGTCAAAAAAAAAACAACTTAATCAATAACTTGCTTCTAAAACCATGATCATAGTCCGATAACAAATATTGAACTCCAGAGTTCAAAGAACAAAAGTCATAGATTTCCACAGTGAGCAAAAATATTCCATCCATTCTTTATATCTTATTTGCGTATTTGTAAAGGAGACAAATACGGCATGATATATCCCCAATGGGGGGACCCTATATGCACCTCCTGCTTATTCAAACAGCCCCTGATCACAAGGGCACACAAGCCCTCCTGCAACCTTCATGCCCATTTCCTCCATGTGGGTGACGCAGGTATAAAATCAGGCTCAGGGAATATAAGATGATTGAGCGACCTCAGGACCGTCTGATTCTGATCAACTGTGACTCGCAGCCTTATATCAGCCTGGCAGCTATAATGAATTGAAAAATAAAGCTAAAATGAAATGGAAGGAAGAAAGATTTGTGATTCTAAAATTCAAATACACAAAAAAAAGAGATGTAATAGTCCCGTATGTAGCATCATGAGCCATCATATGTAAAGATCTGAACACAGATATTTGAGAATTGAATTAATTTCACTTAACCCTTTTAGCATTTGTTAACATTACCGTTGTTTAAGAAACTTCTGAAACATACGAGCTTATTACATGTTTTACACCATCTCCTCACTAAAAAAAAAAAAAAAAGCTAACTTTGTCAAGGATAACTCATTTACAGCATCGAAACTGATTTACAGCATGAAAGCACTCCAGAATTTCATGAGCCTAACAAGCTAATCTTCTAAGCTACAGAACTCAGGAGAGATTCAGTCTGTCTGGCTTGGTACAGTGCGCTTAAATGGATGTGACTGCATTAGCCTGCTGCCAGTAGATGTAGCTGTGTTAGCCTGAGCAGTGTTGGACTGGACTCAAAATAGCAATGTGATAGCTGACACTCCTGACAGGATAATGGGTTTGTGGAGAGCCGCTGACATAACAAGGCCAGCTTTGAGGAAAATTCCTGCTAAATTATTAAAGGAGACAATAAAGGCCTCCTTATGCGAGCCATTTAGTAGATGAAACCTCTATTATTTTCACAAATATCTTTAATTTGTTTGATTATTTGTGGTTGCAGCACTCAGCAGCCTTTATTGTGTGCAGGATGCGATTACGGTCTCTCGGACTAAAGTGGTTGTGAAGCCCCACTCCTGGGACTCGCAGGGCATCCGTAATACAATATACCATCTGCATACCTCCTGATTTGCATCTAGATTGCTTTAATTATGAGCGAAAGTCAAGTTTTCTGTTCAAATGTGATGATGGTGCATCAATCAGAGAGCGTGAATAATGAATAAGAGTGAATAAAAATCAGCCACCTGGTTTTCACAACGCTGGAGCTACCGCCAGCAAAATTTCAAAGTGAAATCGCTGAGAACGCCATCGTGATGAAACGCTTCAAAACCCATGACAGTGTAATGTCCTAAATAATTTTGATTGACAGTAAATGATAATTGCTTCATTTCCGCAGTGCAGTGATACGTATGGAAATACAGAAGAGTGTTCCATAAGACTGTTAGATGCTTATAATGATTTGATTAGTCCTCACAACTGTTATTTTAGACTATTGCTGGATATATTTTTCGACTACAAAAAATTGTGAAATGACGCTTTCAAAATGAAACCGGGGGATCCAGAAAATTGACTTAATTGGCTTGTTACTAAAGGTAACGGAATTCAGAGAATGCGTATTTATGTTTTATCAAATCAAAACAGAACAAGCGGTGCCAGGCACAACAAACCCCGCCCCTCGCACATACTTTGACCTGCTTTTCCGAAATTCAATAGGCATCTATTCTGGGTCAGTGGCAATCCCTATACCAAATTTGGGGTGAATCTGGCCATTAGTTTTGCTGCTAAAGTGTTAACAAACAAACAAACACAGAAACACACAAACACAGAAACAAACCGAACCAAAAACAATCCCCCTTGCCCTCACTCTTTGGGTGGGGCGGGGTAATGAGCCACGAAAGACGAGGGAGACAAACGGCTACAAACATCGCTCTGCCTCCACGTTGCTTGTCCTGCACCACTGTTGGCGTAGAGTCAGAAGAGAATAATGACCACTAGAGACCATTCCTTCAGATCTTGAAAATGGTGGCTTCACGGACAATTTGCAGAGTGAACACAGACATGAGGGAAGGGTGCCTGTGTGGGACATTCTCCTAATCATAAGTAAAACTGGAAAAACAAGGGCGCTGCAGCAAAAATATGAAACAAATGTGCGATGAACGGGCCCTGCTCTTTCCCTGTAATGGCCTCTTTCAGCCGTGGAGATGATGAAAAATGTTTCCACTGTTGAGGGGACACCAGAGCACAGGAACATCCTTCAAGCTCAGGTCTCATTCACGGGGCGCTCCTTCCTTTTTTCTTCAGATTTACTGAAAGGCTCTGGAAACTGTCCAAACACTGGACCTATTTTCTTAGACGAGCGACAAAATGACTTCCATTTCTAATGGTGCCTCCCATCAAAAATATATTTCGCATGTAACAAGCTTTCCACACAGTTGGAGATATCTCTAGGAGAAATGTGCTGATTAGCAATGACTTGACTGATTTCTGGAAAGATATATCCCCGAGAGAGATACATTTCAGAGATGGACATCCATCGACTACAGACAGATTTTATAAACTCACAGAGTATTGCATTTAAGTCCTTGGGCAATTTTTGGTAGCGCTGTTTCATTTTTTGGTGAGAGAAGCGTATCTGAAAATCAGGCTAAACGGTCACTGGCGGCCTGGAGGCTTGTTTTGAATTTGTAATGTCATTAAGTTTGCGTGTTTTGCCCATGTTTACGAGCATTTCCTCCTGGCCTTTCAGTTTCCTAACCGAAGACACTTATCCCAAGGCACACATGAAAATTAGACCAGACTCCCATTCCGACTCCAACGCATTTATAGAGAAGTTAATTAATGTGCATTGAGTGTGTCAAATAAATGAAAAAACAAAAAAAAAATCCACAGCTATAGCTGTTAAATTTCTTGCTGAATCCAAGCACAGTTTCTTTCAATTTAAGGCAATTCTTTTGCAACTAATTTTCTGGCGTCCAGCTACTGCCTCCAAACTGTTTATCCATCGATCTATGCCTGAACTGCTTCTTCCTCATTAGTTTTGTGGGGGAGCTGAGGCCTATCCCAGCTGACTATGGGCGAAAGGCAGGACACACATTGGACAGCTCTCCAATCGAACGCAGGGTGCACACACAATTTCACCTGCATTCGGTACAGTCTCCAATCAGCCTGACATTCATGTCTTTGTACTGAGGGAGGAACCCAGAGTTCCTGAAAGAAACCCATGAGAACACAGGGACAACATGCAAACCCCGCAGAGAGAGGCCCCAGGCTGGATTCGAACCCACAAAATTCTCGCTGTGACGCAAAAGTGCTGCCCACACTGCCACCTTGCTGCCTTAAAATGTTTCTCATCATCAAAAGTGGACTGAGATTAAACTCAGTTTGGATTGGATATTCCTCAGAAAAAAAATTCAGTTTAGTAATACACATACTTGGAAACACACATGATAATCTAGCTTTGCACATCGGACCAGAGAGTGCAAATCCCAATGAACCTGTCAGGCAATTGTCCAGGAACTTTGATGCATATGAAGACACACACACAAAAAAAAAAAAAACCTAATGAAAAAATAACAAGGAAAGCCATACTGACGGTGCGCTTTTTGGTATGTGGATTAGTATAGATTCTCTCTTTCCTGCCCTTGGCTTTGTACTTTATTAATCTCGCTAATGAGCACCCTACGCTCTGGGCTGGGGCAGGATGCCTCACTGTCTTCCTCTAATAAAATGAAGGAATGTGGCAGCGGGTGGCCCCGGCTCGCTGCGCAACTGGGGATGCCTAATTGATGGCCTGCTGCCTCCATCCATCCACGCTCTCTCATTCCATCCCTCGTTTTCTTTTAATGCCACTGACACACAATGTCCCACTATCCTGGTGAAGAGCTGTTTAATTAGCCTCCTGTCCTCTTTCTCTGAAGAGGCCAATACTTCACAGCAACCAGCTGCCAATATTTCCAACTTTGTTCCGAGACTGCACAGTTACTGAAAATTCTAAATTCAAAGCACACTATTCTTCTGCAGGATAAAATAAAATAATGAGGGGCGATACAGCTCTGCTGCCAACACCTTCCTGTTTTCCTCTATATTATTACAACTATTATGCGCCCACCTACGCAAAGCATAGGACGCACATACTACTATTGTGCAGGTTTATTATTATTATTATTATTATTATTATTATTATTATGTATAATTTTCGGCACCTAACTGCTCCAGCACCACTTCATTTCTCTCCCTGGTATGTGGTCTCACATGGATTTCTGCCGCTCTCTAACGCTCGGCTTGTGTCACCTGTAAATGTTTGTGTGTTTGCGCAGAGCATCAGCTGGAAAGGTCAGTAGGTAAACATGGATGAGAGTTATGCATTTATGGTGAATCATGGGGGCAAGTGGCAGGGCCATTCAGAATTTCTTGTGGGAAAATTTCTAGTCATTATTGTGATTATTATGATTATGATTATTATTATTATTATTAAAGCTGCCTTAACATGCATGCTCAGATATTTTGTCCAGTCAAAAATGATGTAAGCTGAAGTGTAGACCCAAATTTTCCCATGGTGACATGACAGCAATTGTGTAAAGTTGTAAACTTTGAAAATAATTCAAAATATACCATACATGTTATGGCTTAACTTGCACCAAAACATAGCCCAAAGTCAGTAGAAACTTTTATACACTCTGAACTGGGGAAAATTATGAAGTCAACCACAGTATTTTTATCATAAAATGTAAAACCAATGTCATGAAACATGTCCTTCAAATTTTCTTCAAATGGCGACATAGCATACTAAGACTATGCCTGACAAAACAACAGGGATTTAAATTTTTCAAAATTTGCACACTGTATAAAAAATATCTGACTGTAAAAACTACAGTGCTCTTACATTAAATTTTCAAATATCTACCCAGGGAGCACATCCTATTAGTTCCTATTGTGGCACTGTCTGTGCTACAATATTACTAGTTCAAGCCCTGAGTGGTACTACAAAGATGTGTGTACAAGTTTTCTAACTGATATGTAGTACACAGTATGATGAAACTATTAATATGCTGTTACTTAAGCTCCTGAGAATCCAAGTCTGAGGACACTTTGAACAAAACATTCTTCATAAATATTTCCAATTTTAGGCCATACAAAAAAAAAAGAAGTTGGTGATCATCCTTTTGGGCATTAAAAAGTGAGGAGGGCAGGAGGTGTTTTTTTTTAAAGACTGAAACTGGTGGAAAAGCATTTTAACGGATGACTGTTTAGATATTTGCGCATACGCGGCGTGGTTCAACAAACGCTCGCAAGAGGACCGGTGAGTCATCCCAGTTGAATCGAAAATACAACACAGACCGTGAAGTTTGAATCACTGACGCACCGTTTTTTCACGTTTATATGCGATTCAAGACATTTTTCGATGAAAAAAATTTTTTTTTTGAAAATTAAAAAAAAAAAAGCTCTTTTAAACAAGTTGCCACATGATAGATTTTCAACAGCTCAGGATAATGACATTTTTAATTCCTTGAAAGTTTATTCAGCGCTCTAAGGGTTAAGAGAGGCTAACTCTTGCTCCAGGAGAGACCAGCCCCAGGTTGGTCACATCAACTGCAAGTGGCTTTGGATAAAAGCCAGAAGAAAGAAGGTAAATAAGGTAAAGAAGGGAGAGGGTGGCATTACATTTTTTTCAAAGGTATACGAGCAGCTCTTCTGAATTACGATTCAGTAGCTCTGCAGCACTGCCTTACCACAATATCCTAATGCAGGCGCTCTAGGCTGAATGAATCAGTATTTTTTTAATGTACAATTGATTGATTGATTGATTTCTTTATTGTTTAATGACAGTTTCAACAATTTTTTTTTTGCTATCTCAAGTCAACATACAATTCACTCATACCAACGGGCAATTTTGAGTCTCCAGTTAGCCTATCATGCATAGGATATTGATTTTATTGATTCCCAAAATATGGGATAAGAAGGTGCTGGATATCATTATTGGGCATGTTGTTTAACGTTATGTCCACAGCGCTAAACGCGACCCCATTCAGACAGGACCTCATGTGATAAAGACTGCTTTTAATTTTGAACCACATTTACTCAGTCTACCACATTTTTTTTTTTTTTTTACAACAAGGCATATAATTGTTCCTGCTGTAGAAAAGATGCTTAGATTTGATTATGAGTTAATGAATATGATTTCATAAATGCAGCATTAAAAGTGCTCATAAGGCAGTAGTTGTGTCCAGATAGAGTGCTGCTTTGATAAAAGTGAGAACCGGAGAGGTTTGGGGATCCCCAGCATAACCAAATCAACTAAATATTTCAGTTTCCTTTTCCGTTTACAGCTCTTCTGTAGCCTGTACTCTAAATATCTGCTAAATGATGGCAGATGACTGGTGCTCCATCTGTCGGATTCTTCTGGGTTTGGTTTGCGTTTGGGGGTCACATCACTGCACTGTAATTGTGGGATTGTATGTCTGTCCAATCACGTTCTGCAAGTTTTAGTCTGTATTGCCCAGATCTCGATGTCTCTGGCCCAACAACACTGATACATCTGACAAATATCAATCAATGACAATGATGTCCCCCCTGGAAATACCAATGTATGACACAGAAAAAGAGAATAAAGGTAAGTCACCTTCGCTCAAAAAAAAAAGAAGTTATTTTTATAAAATAGATTGCTTGATTGACCTATGGAAGCTGCTAAGCCTCCTAATTACTATGTCACCCTTGTGAATTATTGCAGCAGTGGTCACCATTGTATTTCACAGGGGCCACTAAAAGTACTGCTGTGGCACACGTTTAGTGTGGAAAGCCTGACTATGGAGCTCCTAAGATGGTCAAGTTAGTGGAAATGATCCATTTAAATGTCTGTGACAATGCTGTAAACCACTGTGCTAACACCACTGTAACAGATGTTTACAGGTTGACTGAATTCCCATGCATTTGTCCCCATAAACCTGACAGACCTCGTCATGCTCCCTCTTATCTCCAGCTGACAACACTGCAGAATCACAGGGACATACAAGCCCCATTAAACTAATCACGCCCTAATGACTTCATGAGGCCATTTAAGATGGCTGCCAGTGCAGGGAATGATTACCAAGATAAACAAAGGACATGAATTTATTGGAAAAAAAAAATGTGAGTTGACCCAAAGAAAAACCTTCCATCCTTAATCACCATTCTCCCCATTCTCATGTAAAACACATAATGGGAATATGACAATGACCATAATACTGAGTGTTATTTGGAATACGGTATGCATCTGGTAATAGAATATTTAGAATATTTCAGATTCAACTGCACACAAACAGAGTTCTAAATAAGATTGATAGGTTAAGTCAAACTTGTCCTGTGCTTACATAGATATACATGTCCTTGACCTCAATGGCACTATTTTGCATTTAAGCGGCTTATGCGGCATATTTACAGCTTTCCAACTGGCTTTCCTCCTTATTCTGAAAGAAGAAATACCTCAATGTTGCAAAGAGTGAGTGGATTCTTGTCCTCACTCTCCACTAAGTGCAAGAAAGCGAGCAGGCACAGGACAGGAAAGATACATTTGAGCCAGAGAGAATCCAACCAGCTCACATGCAAGTGTCCAGTCTGTGCCAGCAACCCACAATCTAACAGAAATACAGAAATCCCCCCCCCAAAAAAATACAGAGACTCGATAAACCATGTGACTCCTCTCGGAAATCCCGAGCTGCAACAGCACTGGTCCTCAAACGGATCCTATAATATTTCCATAAGAGTGCTTTGCACAATGAGCTGGAAATTTATTAGCATTACTGCCCCATAAAGTGCAGTAATTCTTGGAAACTGGCTCTTAGAAAAGTAACGGATTTTAGATGCTCTCATTCAAATGTGAATCCATGAGTCTGGGCTGTGTCAGATTGACCAGTTGATGCTTAATAACGAAATGGCATTTGCTTTATGATTCCAGAGATATGTTTTCGTTAATTTTAAGATGAAAATATAAAAAATGTGAGTTCCAGTAAATAAAAACTGAAGATCAGTACATTACATGCAGATTTCAGTAGCTTCTCACTTAATCTCCTGTCAGCGCAATAATTTGCACATTGTGAAAAATGAAAGTAGTTATATTTTTCCGATGCGTTGCTGATAAAGATGTTTTTTCCTATCTCTGCTCAGTATACGTGTTCTTTGCATGGTCTGTTATATTTCCAATTGGAATTTACACACTGATAAATAAACCATTCTGTGAACTTGTCTCTGGGTGGAACCGTGTTCATTTATTGTGCGCTATGCTTTTCACACAGGAACATATTTCACACTTTGAAATTGACTCATTGTCAAGAACTGCTAATCCTTGGCTACTGTTGCTAGGTCAGACAAACCACATCTGATAAGAGTTTGATCCTGTTAAGAATACACTGAAAAACACTCTCTGCTTTTGTTAGAATAATTATGCCTCGGTGTGCGCATGCGCACAGCGAGCATACGGTACTCAGTCTGTGTATTTGTTTGTCTGTCTGTTACCATCATAACTGCGACAGCGTGTGCATCCAAGCTAAAGTAACAATGCCAACGAGTGACAAACACTGTTCTCTTGATTTTAAATGTGCCAGAATTTTGATTTTTTGTAGCACTTCATGTTTCAGTATACACGTTTTGTGTACATAATGTTAAGCCACACCCACATGATTTTGGCACAAGGACCGCACTCTATTGACTGTTTATGTATTCAAGCTTGCTTTTATGTTACTGTACAACTATTGTACATCAGTAGTGGCTAAGCAATACACACCGAGGCATCAGCACCTCTGGTGCTTTCATTTAAATTGCTTTCGGTCATATATCTGTGAATATATATTCTTTCTCAAGTTATGGATGTTGGTCCACTCCAGAAATCAATTTGTGACCACTTTTGGAGCATGAGGGGATACAAAAATAAGCACAAAATCTAGACAGAAGGGTTTGCAGTAGTCAATGGAATACAATTTCCTTGACATCGAAATAACATTGACCAGGGGAAATGTTACAGATCTATGCCAAAAAAGTGAAAAGCTGAATCACCTTCCCGTGGAAAACAAAGGATTGGAAGACTGTAAGACAGTACACCTGGGTAATTTCAACATTATTTTAGCTTACAAATACAACGTAGCCTATCCTACTTCAGTGGTATTGCTTTTGGCTAAACATTACATTATCGATGTTCACTGACTTCTTCTGTGTTGTTGACTCTGCTGATGCAGATTTCCTGCGAGGTTAATCTTTATCATTATCAAATTTACAATATACTGGATCAAAACAAGGCCAAAATCGTGTGTTACAAAGGAAATACATTACAAACAAAACCAAAAGCATTTCTTGTTCATGATAATGAAGGAAAAAAAATACCAAAAGATAATGGTTGACAACAAAACAATCGGTTCCAAGCCTGCAAAATTTTGAGAGAAAGAGTGCGTACTTAATTAAAACGGCTGTTGGCAGACAGCAGCAGTCCAGAGACTTTACAAACTCTGTACGCATGAGTAGTGGGACTTGCAAAAGCTGAGGACTTATTTACAGCGCAAAATATTTTTGTGAAGATGAAATTATAATAAATGGAAATAGGGCAAGCTGATAATTGTGGTGGACAGTTATAAGCTGAGATGAGGTAAATGGGCAGTGCATTAGTCATATGTTGTCATTTAATAAACCCATGGAGAAAGAGAGTGAAAAATAATTCCTGTTTTACCTCTTAAAAGCAGGATGAGAAGGAAAGAATTAGATTGTAGCACCAAATATAGAGCATATGGAGTTCAAGTAACAAAGCGGCAAGAAAGTGATTCGAAGTAAAGGACATCAACAACAACACACTGTTACATTAAATCGACATATTACTTGAAAATGTTTGGGACAAAGACACAATTTTTCTCAGCAATCAAAGATTCTAGATTTGCAATTAAATGAAAATATGCCTGAAATGCAGAATCACAGATTTAAAACTGGTAAATCAGCCAACCAGTCAATCACTTCAAAATGCCTCAAACGTGTCAACTATCGTGCAATTTTTTTTTTTTCCCTGCGAACTAGCCAACCTTGAATTAACCCAGCTCCCTTCCCTACAGTTCTTGTTGAGGCAGGCTATGTGGGATTTTGCCATATTGAAAGCAAAAGGTTGAATAATTTCTACAAACTCTTTTCTCAGATATCATTAAGGATGTTTTCAAATGGAGCCACACAAATATTTTTGATTACATGCATTGAATACATTCATTATTTTGTTAAATGTCTTTTTTATTTTCTTTTTTTGTATGAGAGGAAGAAAAAATAAATTGCATAACTGACACCAGTTCCCTGTCATAAAACAACTGCTGTGTCCTGCATCCAATCAATAGTCCACTGCAATGTAAATGTGAAAGCAAAGGCAAATTCTGTTCTTAAAATCAAAGTAAATTCGCCATTCTGTGCCAAGCAGGAAATCTAGGAATAGCATTTGCATTTTTTGCAACAAATAATAATTTAATTTTAATAATAATTTGCAACAAATTAAAAGGTAGAGGCAGAAAAAGGAGGTTCTTGCTCATAAGGGTATGATAATCAAGGTAACTAAAGCTACATTTATTTTAAAATCTAACATATATTTATATTTTTACCAGTCATGCACCTTTTACACTTGAGCGCAAACTTTTCAAAATCATAATATAAAACTAAAAAAAATTCAAAACAAGGGAGACACGTAAAACTTAAGGCTGTATCATTCTGGACCCCATTAATTTTCCTTTCTTTCACAAAGCGATACACAACAGCACAGTCCAACCCACAGCACGGCTAGACCATAGTGCTGGATAGGATAGTAATCAAGAATATTAGTATTTTTTCAAATTTAATATGCTCTGCTGAATGTCAGATGAGTTGAATATGGGCAAAGAAAACACACGAGACATACAATTTGCCAGCATCACCCTCTTTTTGTGTCAGATACTTAATGTGCGATATTTGCTTTTTTTTGGACATGATTTAATATTTAGCCATTATTTCCTTGCCTTTCCACTTATCCAAGTGGGTGTCATTCATTTTTTCACTTTGTTTCCAAATTTCACTTTCATAATGCCAGAATCTCCCTTATGTTCAGTCTCCTCTTAAAATTCTTCTTTTTGGCTCAAGAAATATAAAACCTAAAATGAATAAGTAATGCATGCATATTTGTACATGGAAATACACATAATATTCTTATTTGATAAACGCTAAGCATCCCAAAGATCAAAACTCCATTTCAGTAATTTTGTGACAGGAGGCGCCAATGCAACTGTGGCGCTGTTGTCAAACATGTTGGGCTAAGAAGAATTAATTACCAGTGGGTGTGGAGGGGATTTTGTTCCTTTAAGGCCAATCAGATCAGCCGCCCTTTAAAACTCGTGCATTAGCGCCATAGCAAATCGCCATTTCTCTCCGCTGAAAAACAAGGGCCTCGCTTGCATTTCTGCCACCTCCTTTGGTTCTCTGAGGACTGCGCTCCGATGTAGTAAGTGTTTCAATGATGTGAGCTGAAGGTGTTAAGCAGGCAGGAGACTGGATGCACTGGAGGGAGAATCCAACAGTGAGCCCCTTATGCCAACAGAGTACAAGCCTGCCTCTGCCCTCCCCACAGTATATGCAGGGGTTCAGAGGTCAATTCACCCAGTACTGAATTTTGTATGAAAGGATGTGGGCCATTTAAACTATATTCAAAACGGCACACATGGCATTAAAGCAAGGGCGAGACTGAAATTCATTATTTGCATGTCCCTGCACACAAAGAAAATATTCCCATGTGTAAAAAATAGCCCTTCATCCTCCCCACCACATTAGAACCTACCACCATTCTGTAGCCATTATTTCTGGGGTCAATAATGAAAGTTGAAATTAAAAATGACATGAACGATATGCGTTCATTTGCAAACAGCAACACAGGCTGGGATTCAGAGCAACAACACAGCAACAGTGTTTGTGTTACAAGGTCTGGGTGAGTCAAAGTGAATATGAGATTCATGATATGAAACTTGCTTAGCCCCAGCTTTAAGAATTGACACACTCCTGAGTGCCACTGTCACACAAATGGCTTCATTTAGGAACAAAATACTACCAAACAAGGCATAGCCAAAAAGTATGCCTTTTGCATTGGACAAAACAGTGTATAGCACTAGCGCCACAGGCGTTTCCATTTGCAAAGGCACCATAATAGAGCCCTTCAAGAAAAACTGCACCCAATTACAGAGCTGGGGAGACGTACGTTCAAATGTATCACCAGTAAAGCATTAGCTTCCATGCTATAGGTGACTGGACAATCTTTTTCCATATTTTGCAATAAATTCTCAATTCAGTACACCGGTTGAGTGCCAATTCAGTGTTGACTGAATAATAGGGCATACGTACATCGGTACAGAGGTTACGTACAGACTTAGTGGCAATGCAGCACAGTGGTCAGTTTGAGGATATAGTCAGACTGGACCGTGTTGTACCCTAAAGGTAGGCACCTAACCTGAGTGGCTTCAGTAAGAGTCTCCAGCTGTATAAATGGGCTGCACTCAAAGAATGTAATGTAATCAGCGCAAGTTGCTCAGGATAAGGATCTGCTGAATGTATAAAATGTAATGTCATGGATTGATTTCATTTCCATATTTCCCCTTGCCTCAAGCTCCCACAGTTCATTGCAAAGTCATTGTCTAGAAGATGTTGGTGAAACGCTTGATGGGAATTGCATAGTCCTGCCAAATTGAAAGACTGAAGAAACCTCCTATGGAAAGGTTATATAAGCAAGTGATGTCAGACAGCATTTAAAATATTGGAACCATAAAAATAAGTATAAATAAAAACACAAAAACTTACAACAGGCAATTAGTTTTTGTTTAGACAAACATCGAACTAATTCCAATTTCCAAATAATGGATGGCTTTTATATGCAGAGCTTGGATAAAGTAAGAAAAGCACTATAATAAAAAAGGACTTTGAAGTGACTAAATAACAAATACAAAGGCAGCTATGCAGGTGATTCATAAAAAGTTGAATGCCAATTAGCAGCACAGCATCAGCTATAAACCAGGACGGATAGTCAGCACTTTGATAAGAGTTTCCAAAACTGCATGCCTTCCTAAGAGGCTAAACTGCATTTCCCAAATCGCAGGTGCGGTGGACATTAAAAAAAATTTAAAAAAAGACCAGCGCAAAGATTTAATGTGAGGAGAGGGAGACAGATGCCAAGCAAGAACAAACTGCATCAGCAGAGAGGCACAGAGCTCACAGGGGGAAGCTCACCTTCAGTCACAGACAAGCACTTAACAGGCCCCTTGCTGAAGCACAACTAAAGGGTCAAAACCCATCTCAGAGTGAAACGAACACCATTATGACCCAACTAAAATGAAATCTGATTTGAGGATTAAAAGGGTTTTTGCTATGACTGGGCTGCCATTGACAGACAGACAAAACCTGGCACCCGACCAGTAATGATAAAATGGTATGACACGTCAAGCTTTACGGTTTACATTTACAGTAGATAAAGCCCTAATGCTCCAACCACCAGCAATAGATCAATAAACAAATCAGAAAATAAACAATATGGATCTTCAATTGGACGCAGAAGGGAAAAAGATTATTTTGGAACCGCATATGCTGCCGTCTCTCTCAGGGAGACCTTCGCTTGTTCCAGCAGAACAACACCGAGCCTCATTACAACAGCATGGTTTTGTATTCACAGAATGTGGGTGCTAGACTGACCTGCCTGCAGCCCCCACCTCTCTGCCATTGACAATGTGTGGTGGTTTACAAAAAGCAAAATACGACAATGCACATGACAGACTGCAAAATTCCAACGGTCAGTGCCCTCAGTTTCAGAAAGACTCCAGAGTGTTAATAAAAGGAGAGGTGATGTTACACAGTGGTGAACATACACATGTCCTAACACCACTGGATTGTGTTGAAGGCATCACGTTTCAAAACAGCAATTATTTAAAAAAACAAAACAAAACAAAAAAACAATAAAGCTGGCAACATGCAATATTTTCTTTGTGCATATTTCAATTGAGTACAGGTTAGAGGGGATAAGCAAATTACTGCTGGCCATTTTTATTTACGTTTTACAACTTGTCCTAATACTTCAGGAATTGAGATTGTATTACATTTATGTCGGATATACATTTATTTTTCCATCATTCTCATCCACCATAGCGAACAGATAAGAGTCTGAGTGGTGTCATTTCAGAATCCTGGATCCTGTGCACGTTCACTTTTGCTTCTGAGCTGAACAAATTCACTGCACGCTCCCTCGACATACTCCTTATCATCGAGGCCTGCACATTACACAAACATTTGAGCAGCATATTTTTATTAGAATGTTTTTGCTGAGCCGAGCATCTCCAGCGCCACGCTGGTAATGAGGACTCGTACTCACAGTAGAAATAACATTTCAGACGATTTATCGGGGTTTTCAACCCTTTCATGGAAGAAAAGACCAATGCTTAAAAAGTAATACCCACAAACATTATTGCACACTTCCTCGGGCAGAAATATTCAAGCCTTTGCTTTTATTTCAAAGACCCTGCTCAGAATGACTCAGCAGCCCAGTGCAGTAAGTCCACAATCAGCGCCCATGTCACTGGAGACTAATTCTTCCCAGTTCGTCAGTGAGAGAGCTGTGTATGATTCAGAGAGGAAGTCAGCAAACTCTCATTCCCTGTTGTCTCTGCATAGATGAGAGGTATCAGACACCAGAGCTCTGTCAAAGACTGGCAAATTAATAATAACAAAGTGCCCCAGGCTATTAGGACAGAGGAACCCCACCGCTCAACAGGAGTCCTCCATCTCACACAACTTCAACTGAATTGCTAAGCGCACTGCTCAAATCCAGAGAAGAAGACAGCCGCTTCCTTTTACTGCAACAAAGACGCTTGATTGCGGGATAATAAAAGGAACAAGGTGGGAGTGATGTTCTTTCAAAACGCACAACTCCAACGCAAGATTTAACAAGCCAGATTGAAAACAAATGCCTGAAATCGGTGCTGATGGATTGTCTCAAAGATTTACCCTGCTTTGATTTGAGGAGAAATTCTATCAAAGGTGCGTATCAGCGAACCCCACACCTGTACACAGGCGGAGAGAACAAACCACTGATTAAAGAGACAGGCGTGCACGGACAGCAATCCGGGGCAAAACTGCAGGATAAAGAAAACAGTGGCGGGAGGCAGAGATGGCCTTTTCAGACAATAATGCAAAAGGACAAGTGCTGTCAAACTTGCTGGTGGTGACAGAATGCCGCATTCTGGGAAGTGACAGTGCAATATTGGTTTCACGTAGGTTTGATTGATGTGGCTGTCATTTGGGTCAGATGGACCCTCTTCTTGATGAAAAATCCACAGCAGGACTGGGATATCAATACTATGAGACTGGACAGTAAAGATGTAATATGAGATTATCTGTGAATTTGAGCTCTTTGACAAAGTCCTGATGAAATGCTAAACTTCAGAAATTATTGTAAAGTAGATATCATTTTGAAATTATACTGCAGTTTAATGATATAATTCTGGAAAACCACTAATAGCGTTGACGCTCTGGCAACCAGTTTTCCTACAGAGGTCCTTATTCGAAATCTTATTTGGTCAGAAGATGCGGCATATGGCATACTTTCCGGAGACATCCATTGTGGAAGGACTCGAGCTTACTCATGTCAGATTTAATGACACGCCAGCACTCAGAACCATACAGCAAAACAGATTTCACATTGCTGTTATATAATCGAAGTTTGGTCCTAAGACTATGCTGGTTTGACTTCCAGATGTGCTGGAGTCGGGCGAATGCACCTCGAGCTTTCCCAAGTCCAGCTTTGATATCTTTCTGTGCCCCATTGTCCTTGCTGATAAGGCTGCCTAAGTACGTAAAGTTGTCAACAAACTCAAGTGGGTCACCAGCGACTGTTATTGGTGCAGTAGGGGTGGCATTGACATACATCACTTGAGTCTTGATGGTGTTAATGGTGAGGCCTGTTTGTTTGGCATAGGTATCCAGTCTATCAGTCTTTTCCTGCAAGTTGGAACAGGTTGTAGAGAGAACAGCGAGGTACATCTGCGAAATCAAGATCCTCCAAATGTGAAAATAAGTTCCATGGGATTCCTCTGGGCTTGCCAGAGTGTCATCGTGTAAATCAGATAAAGACTACTTCGATGGCTAGGCCACGTGTTGAGAATGAACCAAGCGCGTATCCCTAAGGTTGCCTTACGTTGGACACCACCCGGTAAAAGGAAACCCGGCCGACCTAAAAACACCTGGCGGAGAACCATCATAACTAAGCTCAGCAAAGTACCAGTCACATGGGGCGAGGCGCAACATGTTGCGCAAGATAGGGCAAAATGGAAAGAAATTGTTGCTGCCTCATGTCCCACAGGGGACGAAGAGGATTAAGTAAGTAAAACTAATAGTGTTAGCAGTGGTTAGCTGTACTGAAGGTTTGCAACTGAGTTACAATGAGGTACGGAGACCCCTGAAAAATACAAAGGTGGAGTGGATTACAGGTTACATGCGCTGTGAGTGGGTTACAGGTTACATGTGCTGTGAGTGGGTTACAGGTTACATGCGCTGTGAGTGGGTTACAGGTTACATGTGCTGTTAGGTGAGGAATACAGAATACATGTGCTGTCAGTGGGTTACAGGTTACATATGCTGTTAGGTGAGGAATACAGATTACATGTGCCGTGAGTGGGTTACAGGCTATATGTGCTGTGAGTGGGTAACAGGCTACATGTGCTGTTAGGTGAGGAATACAGATCACATGTGCTGTGAGTAGGTTACAGGTTACATGTGCTGTCAGGTGAGGAATACAGGTTACATGTGCTGTGAGTGGGTTACAGGTTATATCTGCTGTGAGTGGGTTACAGATTACGCGTGCTGTTAGGTGAGGAATACAGGTTACATGTGCTGTGAGTGGGTTACAGGTTACATGTGTGGGTTACAGGTTATGTGTGCTGTGAGTGGGTTACAGGTTACATGTGCTGTTAGGTGAGGAATACAGGTTACATGTGCTGTGAGTGGGTTACAGGTTACATGTGCTGTTAGATGAGGAATACAGGTTACATGTGCTGTGAGTGGGTTACAGGTTTCATGTGCTGTGAGTGGGTTACAGGTTACATGTGCTGTTAGGTGAGGAATACAGGTTACATGTGCTGTGAGTGGGCTACAGGTTACATGTGCTGTGAGTGGGTTACAGGTTACATGTGCTGTGAGTGGGTTACAGGTTACATGTTTTGTTAGGTGAGGAATACAGGTTGTGTTAACCCCTTTAAACCGGGACAGCATGTGCGCATTTTAAGAACGTGTCGTTTCCGACACAGATATGCGCGTAATTTTGAAAGTACCGTAATTACTGTAAGTTTTGCGCATTAGAAAAAAATTCCAACTGTTCCTGAAAGCTGAGAAGCTGTGCTTCAGCCCAAATACAGGTTACTATGGTAAACATGGCAGCATGATTCTCTGCTGGGATTTTTGCATTAGGCCTTAAAGGGTTAAACTCATGCAGAGTGATGACTTGAAAACTTCACCTCTGCTAAATCCTATCTTCACCTTCCAAATCCCATCATTATGTCTCTCTCATTGTGTGCCCTTGATTGTCAGGTTTTAACACATATTTAGCACACAATGGCCTGATTTTAGTTTCATTTCACACATCAGTAACTGTAACAATATGAACTCACTGATTAATAAATAACACTCACCCACAACTGTGATTATAAGTTAAAAAAAAAAAAACCTCAAAGTGTGGGCCTCACTGTTGATTTAAAAAATAAATAAATAAATAAATAAATAATCCTGTTTTAAAGGAATCGCATCGAGATTAGCATGAGCTCAGCTGTACAGCTTCCTTAAACACTAAAATCACCATTAAGAGAGTGAGTATGTAAAGCCATGCCTCCAGCCTTCCAACCCACCGGTCTATCAAGACCCGGACCGCATTCTTCAGCTATGCAATCATTGCATGCACCTGTTGTTCATTTCCACTGTGTGGTAGTATTGTGCTATTTAAGACCGAGCATCCCACTTAGTCTTTGCAAAGGCTCGTTAGCCTGTATTTACTCCCTAATCTTGTATAGACTTATCTCCCGCGTTTTGCGTGTATATATTATAACTCTTGAACTTAGTGCTCTTTATTGTTCATATCAGCACTTTAACTTTATTACTAGAAACCTCGATTCCTTGTTCTTTTGTTCTATTTGTAATACACTGTGCTGTAGCTGAAGACCAGTGTCTGTATTACCACTAGTATTATTTAGGAACCTCGATTCCTTGTTATTTTGTAATATATCCTGTTTTGCCTTCTTGCTGTGCTGAAGGCATAATAAATACAACCAAGTACATCTTCGCACCTGAGTCCAGTCCAACACTTCCTGTCCTCCGTGCACATCACCGGTGCTCACAGCACGACCCTTACAGAGTGAGCAATGCCACTTTTCAAGCACAAGGATAACTCAGAATGTGTAATTCTCCTACACTTTCCAAACAAGACAAAGGTTAAAAAACAACAACGACAACAGCAACAAAAAATGAACTAACACCTGATAATGTGTTCCCAAAGTGAAAGCTACAATATGGCAGTATAAATTACAGCTGGTATGTGACAGTACATATTACTGTATTTTAGAGCACATTAAGTTTAAGTCATGCTATTAGTTATTTCTATGTTTGGAGCAGTATTTTTTGAGCTATTTTAATCTGCTTTTATTTTCCATGATGGATGTGTAAGTATCCCTGACGCCATGCATATCTGTGCAGCTCAGAAAACTGTGTTCCCTGGGAATATCACCCCTGCAGAATTCAGTGAAACAAATGAAATCGGGGGAGTCATTTCCTTCTCAAATGCGTTTTACAGTTTTCAGCTGTCTTCAGTAATTTGCACTTGAATCTGTGAAAACGGGTTTGCAATTTTTTCCTCTGGGAAATTGTTCATTTTTCACTATCTTTTCTCATTTTTGATATTTTAAATGACAGGCCCCTGGGGTAAGACTGGTCCGTACATCTGGAGCAGGAGAGGGATGCCTTCAACAGATTGGGAGTCTTAACTATGATTATTAATCACTGCTTGGCCAATGAGAGTCTAATAATACAGTGTTCAATAGGTCATATACATGTACTTCATACTCAGCAATATCTAGAATTATGCTTTTCCAGAGAGTTAATATTTTTGGCAATTAAAAATGATCAGTATTTTTAAGCTGGCCATTCATCTGATGTGGAAGCAAAAATCACACAATTAAAATGATGGAAATTATTATTATTATTATTTTAAATGCCAAAAACTGCCACAGCAGAGCACATAATTGAAAGTTTCATAAAATTATTTTTAAGTAATAAACTATTATATGAAGTTAAGAAATCAAATTCAATGCTTTTTTTCAGCAGTTTCTATGACCACATAAATCTTCAAACTGTGAAAGGCAAATTTGCAGGGGTTTAGGACACTGAAACAGGTTCTCAGGGCATTAACGGTCATGATTGGTTCAAATCAGGTGACCAATCAAAACAGTTGGGAGGCAGACCACATTGAAACTTCCTCAGGACTGTGACGGGCAAACAGGTATGGTCAAAGGCACTGGTAAAACTGCTAACACAAAGGTTAATAAAATATGATATGAATACCTACAAAAAAACATTTGGTATTGCTCCAGAAAAAAATACATTGTTCCTGAAACAATTAAATCTGTTATCATGGTGATTACCTTTGCACTGCAAAAAGCACCCGACTCAAGTTAGCCAATCAGATGTGCAATGGTCCTTGACAGTGACAGGTCTGCCTATTACAGACCCTCTCAAAGTTTGGAATTAGCGTACCTCATCTCTGCCATGATTGGCCACCTGATTCAAACCAATCATAACAGTGTCTGTACTGAGAACATGTTTTAGCAAAACATGTTAGCAAAAAAAAAAAAAAAAAAACCTCCTTTTCTACCAGCAATTTCACATAGGAACTCCCTTATTAATGCACTAACCACTAGTGGACCACCACAACTTTTGCCCTCTTAGTCACCCAATCACACGCATTTATTGTGACTCATATCAGATTATAATCTTAAACTCGAGTTATCGTGACTGTGCATCATAGATGAAGCACTTTTCACGCCGACTGTCTCACCTCTCGGGAGCTGAAAACGACCTGAGCTGCACCCTGTATGCTACGCTACCTGCAGCCTCTACCTTTTGTTTGGATTTGTTTCTAGATATTGTGGGGGGTGCTATTTTGCCATGAAGCAAAGGCGTAGGTTTGCGTATGGATGGTTGGGACATGTCTCTACCAATAATTTGTGAAGCCAGATTGTCCCTACCAATATTTCAGCGAACTCGTTCTTATCATCTTTCCAGACAAGCCATATAAGACCCAATTGTGGAGGCTATGTCTCCAAGACAACCAATTTACGCATTCTAGCATTTGATTGGTTGAAGGGCGGGGCTACCTGAATTCTAAAAGTCAAGAGTAAACTGACCACTCTTTTCAGGTCATTTTGTCTAAAGCGAGACTTGAGAAGCGCAACTAGATTGCCTGCTTTGATTACATGTGTTTGCAATGGCTTACCCATGGAAGAGAATAGTAATTATGCCCAATTGTGATGTCTTGAAAACTCTAGAGCGTTAACAAGCCATACACAGAAACATTTTCCGCACAAAATTATGCTTTATTTCGCCAATTCTGTTGCCATGGCAACCAAAATCGATTGGTGTCGTGCTCTAACAATAACCTATGGCCACGCCAAATATGAGAGGAATCGGCTGAAATTTGTGGCCTGCAGACCGCCCACAAGAGAATCTCAACAGACACGGCGGCAGCGGCAGAGACAACAACCATGAATCCATAGTAGCCGCCTGACTTTGTCCAGGGGGCTACAATAACATTTAATGTGCGGGATTAAAAAAAGTGCAAAACAAACAGCCATGAGCATGCTGCCCTGTTTTTCAGACAGCCTCCTGCCTACAGTTTAAAAACAAGGCTTCTTTATGGGGAAAGAGGCAGGAGGAAGCCGAAATCACCAGAGTCTGCGGCCTTTGCTTTGAAGATTATGGCTTTGATCTCGCCATCACAGAAAATGACAGTTGTAACAGTTGCCTTTTGTGGGACTGAATTTGTGTAAAAATGTAATAAAGGAAGGTTCCTCTTCCTTCTTCACTCACACACTCACACTGCAGAGGCCAAAAGCCACTTCTACGCATCCACCTTTCATACACACAACAAAGCATCAGTTATTGGAGACAGAATGTTAAGAGATAGACATTCAGGCACACCGGTGAGATACTGTAGTGCTAACACTTGAAGCTTTATATTCATGAAGCATTTCAGCATGTTCTCTCGCTCATAACATTATCGTGACTTAAAGGCACAGAGGCCTGCTCTTTAACTCAGTGATGGACTTAATTAAGCCAGCAAATGTTCCGACCAATCAACACATTTCACGCATGGGCTGACCCCAGATGTTGGCAACTATCCGTTATCTTTTTTCAACTTCAAACACTTACTGTTGACACGACGGTGCAGGGTATTTGTTAATTGTTTCTCAGTAATTTCCATGAGATAAGTTTAACAAGATTAAAGTACAAACTGAAAGTAAAAAAAAACTCTTCTGCTTTTCAGATTTCTGTGACCCTAAACAACTTTGCCGCACTGCTTCACAAAGCCTGCTAATCTTCTCTGAAGAAAAAACATCAGGCCTCATTTACAGCTTTGCCGTATATCCAAGATCAGTAGCACATACATGAGAGTGCACAATCTGGGTTACAACATACCATTCATATCTCCGCAAGTTCCATGACAGTTATGTACACTGGCTATTGTGTTTTGTGTGATTTGCCATGTATTCAAACCAATTAAAAGATGCAGCGCATCATTTGAAATACACATCTGCCGAGGTGAGATGGGTAGTGAACAGCACACGTGCAGATCCGCTCTCGATACCCGAGAGGCCCTGCTAATGATGTGAAACAGCCAACTGACATCTGCAGCATCTTGTTTCTCATGTCTTGAGCAGGAATTTTATTGGCAGGTCTAAATCTCGCCCCTTTATGTGTTGCTGCAGACGTATCGTGGACAGGAGATCAGTCACTAAATAAATGAAACAAGTTTTAAACTCTAAATTTGCTGAGATATACCAGAGGACAACAACTACAACAAAAATAACAAAGATATTGATGTTAAGAAAAAAATGCACTATTCAGTGTATTGCATCAATGATTGGCTACTGCATGAGAGGAATACCTTCTCCGCAGTCGTCTCAGTCTCTCTCATTCTCATAAACACACACATCACACAAAAAAAATACACTCGTAACACAGACACACACACACATATAGTGAGCCTTACGATGTAGGAAATTAAAAATCAACAGCAATGCAGTATGTAAAATCTGACTAGCTATGAACCGCTTGTCATTTAAGAAAACCTGACAGCCTAGGTTACAATCATATTAGAAAAATAATAAATAAATAAAAATAAAAAAATCATAATAATAATTAATAAATAGCAATGTTATTTTATTAACAATTTTAAACTGGATTGATTTTTACATAATCTCTGTGACAGGAAGGTGAAAGCACAGCTTTAAAAATGCAGGCCTGTGGCTTCAGTGTAGAACCGAGGACACAGACCGCTTTGAGGCACTGGGTTTATAGCTTAATCCATACTAATGTCAAGATCGAGGAAAAAGCTAATAAAAATATAAAAAAGCCAAAGTGGTCATTACATTTTTCATAATCTCCACATTCCTGCAAGCCAGAGATAGAGAGCATACAGCAATTAATACCCTCGATAAATGACCAAAAGGCAGTCCACAGCTCTTCCAGATTATAGTGCTCATTGCATTTCCTTTTTGTATGGCTCTATTGTTATAGAATGGCACAATGATGGCGTATAGCTTTGGCACTCTTTTCCTATCTACAGTCCTATGGAAAAAGTACTTGCCTCCTTCTGCGTTTCTTCAATGTTTGCATATTTGTCTCATCTAAATGTTTCAAATCATCAAACTAATATGTAACAAAGATAACCTGAGAAAGAATAAAAGAATAAAAGCTAATCAACCCTATCTGGCTATATGTAAAAAAGTAACTGCCTCCTAGTCACTAAATCGACATGTTCAACAAATTTATTTGACAATTAGGCTAATTTTTTTTCGAGGCACACCTAAGCATTATTACAGCCAGCCCCATTGAATCTAAATATCACTTAAATAGAACCTGTCTGGGAATGTAAAGCAGGCAAAAAGCAGCACATAATGCCACAATCAAAAGGAATTTAAGAACAGATGTTAAAACAAAGTAGTTGACATCTATCAGTCTGGAAAGGGTTACAAAGCCATCTCTGGGGTTCTCAGACTCCAGCAAACCACAATGAGAGCCATACGGAGAAGACCTAGAATAGCGCTGAACCTTCTCAGGTTCCCAAGTGCATCAACGACTCATCTCGGAGGTAACAAAAGAACCAAGACAAACATCCTAAGAACTACAGGCTTCATTTGTCTGTGAAAATCAGTGTTTATGATTCCATAATAAGAAAGAGACTGGGCAAAAATGGCATCCATGGGAGAGCTGCAAGGCAAAAACCACTGCTGACCAAAAAGAACACAAAGGCTCACCTCGCATTTACCAAAAAAAAAAACAAAAAAAACATCCTGATGGCCCCAAACACTTTTGGGAAATTATTTTGTAGAGTGATGAGTCAAAGGCGGACCTTTTGTCAACAGTCAAATGCAGTGGTGGTGGAGTGATGGTCTGGGGCTGCTTTGCTGCTTCAGGACCTGAGCAACTTGCCATAACTGATGGAACCATGAAATCTGCTCTAAACCAGAAAATCCTTTAGGATAATGACTGGCTATCAGTTTGTGTCCAAAAGCACAAGCTCAGTTGGGTTGTGCAACAGGTCAGTGATCCGAAGCACACAAGCAAGTCTCCTGTGATCTGGAAAAACCTCGTGAGTTTATCAGTGGCAAGGGTCTCGCAAATGAACAAACACTTTTGGATCCTGGACTTTTCCTAACCGAAAAAAAAAAAAAAAACGAAACGTGATTTTGACAGTTCAAATAATGCTAATAGTTAGTGCAAGATTTTCACCACTCTTAATTATTGCAAATGAGGGTCAAACTCAGTCCCTACCAAGAGTGACATATGTACTAGGTTTTTCCAGATCACAGGGAAAGTCAGTCCACCTGTGATTGCCTCAAAAAAAACAAAATGAAGGTTTAGGGCGCCTTGACTTGAATCCAATTAAAATACTGCTGCATGCCCTTAAACAGGCAGTTCATGCTTGAACACCTAAAAATGGACCTACATTAAACACCGAGGCAAAGAAGAGTGAGCCAAAAATCCTCCACAGTGATTTAAAAGGACTCCTCGCCAGTCATTGCAAATGTTTGATTGCAGTAGTTGCTGCCAAGGGTGGCATCACTAGTTTTAAGGTCTTGGGGCAGTTTTTTTCGCATGGGTGACACAGGTTTTGGAGTTACTCTTTACCTTTATCAACAAATGTTATAACTATTTAAAAGCTGCATTTTGTATTTACCCATGGTTTTTCGTTGTATATAGAAATTAGGTGGATGATCTGAAACATTTAAATATGACAAATAAGCTAACATAGAAGAAATCAGGAAGGCAGAAATACTTCTTCACAGTATTGTATGATTTTGTTTCTATCCACCACAATGAGATTGGTGGCTTGTAAAAGTGACATGGCTGTTCTTTCCTTCATTGAAGGTGGGAGTGGGGGGGACTATGAGAAACCACACTGCTTTCCAGCTGTCCTAAAACTACAAGTAATGCCAGGAACTTATAATCTTCAATAAGAACGCAGGTATAGGAGGAAATGAGGAAAATACACTCGTTCAAGCACCAGACATTCATCTAGCTATATTTAATTGGCCAATTACTTACACAGGTAATTATTGTGCAGCATGCTCTGTGAAGGCCTTTTTTCAAAGATTCATTTGAAGCAAAACGTCAAATGCAAAGTGAATTACAAGCCGCAATTACCTAGACGTTAAATGATCTTCAATCTAAGCACTTTTTCAGATTATTTTGTTCTCCCTTGAGATCTTTTCACAGTGTTCAAGCCTAATGACCAATTAAGTAAAACAGGCAAATAGAAGGCAAGAGGAGCATACATAATCACAGCAAAATTTTCAGCCTTAAATCAAACTGTAACAGAACTGATATGGTCCCAGCTGGACCTGTGCGCACTCATTTTACATTGTCCTGTCAATTTTTCTGTGCTCCTGAATGCTGCATTCATATCCATAGTGTACATATATTCATGTCAGCTATGGGTTCACTAGCAGGAAGATGTAATGTAATGTAATGTAATGTAATGTAATGTAAGCAGATGTGATGCAAAATAAAGTATATACCGAACCTGCTCATGTTTTTTGAGCACATCAAACCAAGTGTTCTCACTTTGTAGTGCAGCAGTAGGGCTTTTTACGAAGCCAATTTGCAATAATGTTTGGGACACATTGGTCTCACATGCTGTACATCATCTCCTGCATAGGGTAGCTGAGTTCCTCGATTGAATTTTGGGCATTGATACCATAACCAAGTCCATGAACAAACAAAAACAAATGTAGAGAAAGAAAGTACACATTTGTAGTGATTAGCCCACTATTAAAAAAAAGGTTTGTGCCTCTGGAACTGAGTTGAGATCCATACCATAGTTAGCTGAGCGTAGACGGACACCGTATATAATCGTTCCCCATGACATAGCACTCACTTCAGCTATGCTACCTGGCTGCAGCTGAAAGGGGTATTGAACATCAACATTGACAGAAGCAAAAATATGATGTTTTACTGGCAAAAATATACCCTTGGAATGTATTGCTTTATGCTGTTAAAAATTAAACTTGCAAGCACCGGTTGGGTTGTCATCAATAATAACATGCTTAAAACCCCTTTGCGCAGATATAGACGCCGGTGTCCATAAATTCTGAAATTTAACACCTAAATAGATCTGTAATTGAATTTCCATATGTCTTGCTTCACTGGAATAATTTTCCACAGCCACTGTGATACTAATACTGAGTTAAAAACCCTAAATAGGCTTATGCGCAGCAGGAAAAAATTGGCATTATTTGCATTCTGCGCAAAGGGGTTAACTCAAACAACAATAAATATATGCAGCATTTTAAAACAGAAACACTGAAGCATGGATTAGAAACGAAACATACCTTACACAGAGAATATAATTAGTTGTTACAGTGGTGGGGAGACTGCCACTTGATGAATTTCATTATAAACAGAGTGACAGGCCATTTCCAGATAGGAACTGGTGTTTCCATGGTGACGCGTGGAGCATCAGAGAAGTCGAATTGATCAACAGAAAGACTTATTCTCCAGTGGATGCTGTCGAATACGAGTCTGCCTCAGCTTCTCGCTATTAGAGAAGCCGCTGGCAGACTGACTGAGTCACTATCTGAGTAGGAAGGACACTTTAGCACCTTATACCTCAGTCTGCCTGTGTCACTGCTGCAAATAACTGTCAGCTTCTCTGGCTCAGCTGAAGGCTGTGGAGATTAAAGGCAGCTGGATATTCGCTTCAGTAAGGCCACAAATCCAATGAATAGGGGCTCCACATACAGTATGGGGTGGTGCTGAAATCATGTGCACAGACCATGCCGCATAATGACTAAAAGCAAAAGCTTACAGGCACTCTTCGTGAAAAAATTTTTTTGAAAAATTAATTTGCTTGTTTTCTATCTGACAGTCTAAAGGACCCATAAATAAGAGACTCTACCCTTTCTATATGGCTGGTAAACATCTCTTCAGTACATACGCAGTAAAGGAAGTGTGAGTCTGCTGTGACTTTTTCCATCTATGCCACTGCTTCACAGAGAAGCTACAGGTCAGCTGACAATTGAAGTCTCCGTCTCCGTGCAAAACGGAAGTGATTAGTCTTCCTTATATCACCCGTCAATTTTGATGAAGGTTCACTCCATGGAAACAGCTAACAGCTATTTGAAGATCCTGATTTTCATGTGAAGCACCCCTTTAAATAATAATAAAACAAAACAGTTGCCCGTTTTATGCATAAAGCATTTTTCAGTTCATAAACGGTTAAATGCATTGTTTACTCCCGACATTGCAGCGCACTGATCACCCTGGATTAATCCACGGAGAAGGAAGAACCAATCAGCTTGCTGATAATGATGTCGTCAGTGGTTGGCCTTCTCTAAAATGATCAGCGAGAGGAGGCTGACGGGGGTGTAAAATTATAAAAGAAAGAAGAGAGAGAAATGAGGGAAAATTAGCAAATGGATGAAGAAAAACTGACAGCCTGAACATCGAAGTTAGCCAAGATTTAACACTGCAGAAACTGACCGGTCAATGCTAGCCAGCTAATTAAAGGGTACCTGAGGTGATCCAAAGCTTTTTAAATGTAGGTTAAAAAACCTGACATATGAAGGACAAATTAATGGCTGAAAACTTGAGAATGTACATATATCAAGCGCAACTTTTGGTTCAGAACAATTCAGATAAGATCAAAAAAGCAAGTATTTTTAAATAATGGCCCTAACTTTTCTCTTTCAGACCAATCAAAGTCTTTAATCCAGTGATCCTATGAGTGACATCTCTAAATAAAAGGTTCAAAGTCTTATCACCCTTTCATGATATCTGGATATAAATAATGTAGAGGTTTTCTAAAGGCAGGGGTCAGTGTTAATTTCTTCAGTGGAATGAGACAAGTCACATCTGTCCATGTTCTGTATTTGCTGATTGGAGGGGATGTAAGGAAATATCCTCCCTGCTCCGATGCCTCCTCCGTCATCAGCAGATGTGTCATTCACTGCGTCAGACACCAGACCTCCAGCCCTCTGGGGAAAATCAGACTCCGGCTTCAAAAAGCTCTGCAATCTGTGAGAAAATCTGCGCCTGCAGCGCGTACAGTCTTGATCTCGCATCAGACTATCCAAAGTGGATTTTATCATACGGTGGAGTGTGTTCTCATTGGCAGACTCATAAAGCGTGTGAGAAACTGTGCACATTTTCATTCTCATTACTTGACGACAGCCCTAACTATTGGTTTCTCCGCGTATAAATTCCACTCCTAGAAATAATAAAGGGCTCTATTTTATACCCAAGCACAATGCAAATGTCTTTGCAAGTTTCAGACCAACACAGTTATCATCAGGTGCATTGCTATCGTGAGGCAGCGGAAAGCGCTGAACAAAAATCTGATCTCAAGTCAATGGCACAGTATTTTACTGTTATTTTAAGGGTGCATAATTATGACAGCAATACAGGCCTATATGGGCAGATGCACAACATCCGTACACTCTGCTTGAGGGATGCCCAGGACCAACCAAACATGCAAAAATTAAAAATTAAAAGATTGCAGTATTACTATCACTGCAAAAAGTGTCTGTTTTAACAAGTCATTTAGTCTTACTATAAGACCTAACTTCCTAGTTTCTTGCTCAAAAGTAGAAAATATTAGCTTATTTTAAGTTACCATGTGCTTGACAAGTGAATTTTCTTATCCCATTGGCAAATCTTGAAATAAGTCAAAATTATCCAACCCCATCGGCAAATTTTTGTCTTACTGAGAAAAAAAGGTAATAGAAATAAGTGTTTTAAGTCTTAATACAAGATTAAAGTACTATGTAAGGTGGACTTATTTTTCAGTTTGAGCTGTAGACGGTTTGTTTGCGCACATGGACACTGTTTCCTCTGCAGAGCAGCATTCTCTCCTGCTACATAGCTAATCCCTCTTTATAATAGCAATCTGCCTGGGTGCAAGCGTAATGGGAGACGGTACTCTGATTGGTTGGCTTCATGTTACACTCAAAGAGACTGATGGAGCATTCGATATGAAGTCGGAATTTGTAACTCAGATCTTGGTGATAACATCTTTTTCGTCACTAATAATTTAAAATTGGTAATTTGCGTTTGTGTTGTCCGAACATTTCCTTCTGGGAGAGACATGGACTCGCATCGCTGAGCGGCTAAGCTGTCGAGGAAACGACAACTGCTTTCCCAGTATGCTGCCCATTCAGGCGCTTTCATGGCTAAAATCGTAAACCTTTCCGAACAACTAACTCAGGGTTTCATCATCTACTACATTTGCAAGTCAAATTGCGGTCAAAATATTACAAAAATAAGCGTTTCAATTTTGTTTACGATTTTCCAGATATCTTTTGCACTATTCACGACATGCTCTGACGAGGATTACATCACTGGGGAAAGTCAAAGTCGCAAGAAGAGGTTGATATTTCCCATCTCAGAGTTCCCACTTAAGGGGCGTTCTCTGGAATTTTTCCCCATGGAAAGTTGGAAATCCCCAGTTAACGAGCTTCTCACCTCAAACAAATGCACCAAAAGTACAACCCCATTAAACCAAGCACCTTATATTGCGCTCAGATTATCTGCCATCAAACTGGCTAAAGGGGATTTGGACTGTTTACACCATAGACTGTATAAAAAGATGGACGCAGCACCCTGGTCTGAAAAATGAAGCCCATGCGGAAGTACCATAAAATGGCATTCTATTTAATGGCCAGCAGATGGCGATGTCGGTGGTTGCAGAAAGAAGTTCAATGCTATAGAAGTCTATGAGAAAATGACCCTACTTTCCCACCTGATTTTTCATTTAAAAAATGATTTTTCACATTATTTTATGGTAGCTATAGCAAGTTTCAAGTCTCCTTTGATATATCATGATGTTCATTTTTGTAAATTATGGTCCCATATAGACTAGAATAAAGGATAAAGCCAGAATATGCTTTAGGGGCGTGGCTATCCTCTGGTCCTCGTCCCATACGGTCAGATCCAGAGCCACGGTTCTCCCCGGATCTTCAATACACGCTCTCGTCCAATAGAAATCACATCCGGTTTCAAAATGACAACATGGCGCAATTCAAATTGCCAAAATCGAGGCTGCCTTTATGGTATGCTGAAATCAATGGGTGACGTCGCAGTAGCTACGTCCATCTTTTTATACAGTCTATGGTTTACACTTGTGCCATGCGCTTTACATCGAGTGCTTACATCCTTGTAACATAGCTCCATATGTTTTGAAAATAATGTAATTTCACACAAATTAACAATTCTCACACTTCAAATGGCAGGTGTGGTACATGAGCCAAAATTGCAACAGCCATTTTTAAGCTTCACGTGACTTCACATTTAGTTTATGTAACAAACCTGCTTGGGATGAAAATTTCTTCACGAAGAGAATTCTTCTTCCTCACAAATCTTCCCCAGAAAGCAGCTCGGTAAAGCTTCATGTCCATACAAAGGTGCACTGCCTTCACTAGCTAACACAAAGTGGTTGGGATCACACATCTCCTTCTGTGTGATATTCACATACAGACCTGTGGATCTGAACTTTCCATTAATCACTACGTTAAGGTTTACTAAAATTCTCAAAACATTGAGGTAAAGTGATTTATTATCAGTGTCGCTAAAGTCACAGATAATGGAGCCTCTGTTGACAAGCGAGAAAGAAAAAAAAAAACAATTTAAGAAGAAAGTGGTCATTAATCACAATGAACCGAGGATGCGGGAAAGCACAGTTTAGACTTACGGTTGTGTTTATTCCTCTTTTTAATATCTTCAAATCACAGCACCTCAGTTATTCTCATGGAGCATGAAAGCTTATTACAGAAGCCCAATCTGTGTGATGTATTCACACCATGCATGCCTCCCAAGCTGTCGGAGCTGGTTCCAAGCACTTTATTAAAACGTGCACGGCTGCAAAAGAAAGTGTCACCCAGGAAATCTCATCTGCAGATTAAACCCAGGAACACGTGAATTAAACAAAAATACATTTAGAAATGGAAGCTGAAAAAAATGCAAATGCAGGTGAGAAAATGGAAGAGTTCCACTCGTGAAAGTGACCCACAGGTCCTAATGGCCACCAGATCATATTCCTAAACACAAGGCCCCATACGCAATGTAAACATGGGATATGTCTGATATTACAGTATAATACATGCATTACAGTAATATGTTCTATTTCATTTTCTATGCTCCGCATAAAAGCAGTTTAGTAGCAACACTTCCATCACAGCCAAACAGAAATATCAGGAAAGTAAAAGTTTTGTTGAAGAATATGACATCTTTCATCAGCGGCGAGTTTGCTCCCTAGACCAAAATTCTTGCTAAAAAACTTAGTGATTTTTAGCATTAGGTCTTGTTATGCTCACGGAAAATGCATTAGGCTGCGCTCTGTCAGCCCAGGAGAAAAATTCACATTTACAAGTCAATCTCACACACAGTCCCTACACTCCCTCCCACTCTCTTCCTTCAGACCCAGAAATGTCTCTCTGAAAGCCAACAATAGTTCCTGGCGTCTCTCCATTTCAATACACCTTTTCCCTGGCCTCCTGAGCGCCCGCAAACGTCAGCGAAATGGAGATTACGGCGAGGATTTGGGGTGTGCAGAGGGACCTCCTGACACCTTGGCGCCCGTCCCTCGGCTATCGCGATGCCACAGGACGGAGAGGGCTGGGCTGCGCGGGCGGGGCGGGCGGTGTCAGAGAGCGTGCCAGGCCATTGTGTGCTGTGATTTATCACACCTGCACCTGAATAGCACAATGGAACAATGTCATCTCCATCTCAGCTGGCTTATCGGCCCGGCAAAACGACTGGTCTGCTGGGGGTGCCTGCTTTTGCAGGGCCGAGCGGGGAATCTGTCAGCACATTGTGAGCAGAGGGAGGGAGAGAGCCATCTACTCAACAGGAATTGTATCACATGCATATCAAACAAAGCGCCCCTGCTAAAATCTCCTTTCCAAGAATACATGTTGCTACAGACTGCAATGTTTTTTTGTTTTTTAGCCATTTTGGCTCTATGCTCCTGCATATGGATGTGAGATGAATATGATGTCAAAGGTCAGAATGTCAGCGTTGATTTAAATGTGTTTGCACCCAAATCAGGGGGTCCACAGAGGAATTACAGCCTCTTTTCTGCAGGGCCTGCATTTTTTTTTTTTTTTTTTTGGGTGGGTTGGGTGGGGGGGGGGGGGATGTAATTATAAAATTCACCGCTGAGCTCTTTTTTGGCTGGCCGGGCGGCTTTGAATCATCACATTACACATAAGACGACGAAAGATTGAGTCGATTCTGTCTGTGGATTCTGTTGCTGTCGGCGTGCAACCAAAAAAGTGTCACTGCTGCAGTCAATCACTGCAGATTTCCTTTGGCGGTGAGGAAAAGCCCCATTTTCAACAATCAAATGGATCAACAACACTAACCAGGATGTGGAAAGACGTGTGAAAAACAACCGTATAGGACTGACGACGGCAGCATAACCTTAGGGCAGGGGTACGAGTATTATCCAGAGCGCGGGTGAAAACGATATACACCCGATTCTACTAATCAACCCCTAGAATTGAAGACCTTCATGAGTAGAATCAGTATGCGACTGCATGGCTGGAATGAAAGCCCGCACTTACACCAGATCATCCTGGATAATAGTAATTACCCCTGTCTAAGAGGGTTCTCTGAAAAATACAAAACAATGGTAGGCATAAAGAACAGAGCAGCCAGGTTCAATTCTGCTAAAAAAAAAAAAAAAAAAAAATACTGTAAATCAGGGGGCATACTCTTGTGACTCTTTGCAACGGTACATAAATTTTAATATTTCTCTGTTCCTCTATCAAACTTGGCTCATACAGGTAGATTAATCTTGGGTCAGTAAGTAGGGAAGGTAACCCTTTTACTGGTTTGTAGCAGTGAACTAACCACACTTCCCGTGTCTGACCTCACTTGCTGTCAGACCACACTTGACATTTGTCTGACCATACTTACAGTGTGTCTGAACACGCCTGCAGAGTGTCTGACCACACTTACTGACAGTCTGACCTCATTTATTTAGTGTCTGACCACACTTTCTAAGAGCCTGACCACATCTACCGAGTGTTTGACCACACTTAATGAGTGTTTGACCACACTGAGTGACCGACCACACTTACTGAGGGTCTGACCACATTTATCAAGTATCTGACCACACTAACAGCATCTGACCACATTTATTGAGGATCTGACCACTCTTAATGAGTATCTGCCCACACTTATCGATTGTCTGTTTGCATATTATGAGCATCTTAACACACTTATTGAGTATCTGACCACACTAATGGAGTGTCTGACCTCAGTTACCGAGTGTCTGACCACATTTATCGAGTATTTGACCATACTAACAGTGTCTGACCACACCGAATGTCTGACCACATTTAGTGAGTATTGGACCACTCTTAATGAGTATCTGACCTCGCTTATTGAGTGTCTGACCAGATTTAAGCGCCTGACTTCATTTATCAAGTGTAATACCACACTAACAGTGTCTGACAACACTTACAGAGTGTCTGATCACATTTATCGAGTGTCTGACCACACACATCGAGTCTCTGACCACACTTACTGAGTATCTGACCATGTTTATTGTGATTCTTACCTGGCTTTTTGGCTTTTAAGATCAACAGAAGATAATGCTTTGGCTGCAATGGCTTTCGAGAATGAATAATTAGCACCTCTCTGAGAGGTAAAACGCATGTGGGAGTGACATGATGCAATTTCTTCCTTTGTGTTGTGTTCTACGGAAAAACTGCAGGAAACAAAAGCCCACCTGGTAATGTTCAAGTTGAGCTCATCAGCTCAGCATTATATGTAGCAACAGAAGCAAGGATGCGATGTCAGACCATATCACCATGTTTTCCAGTGTTTACTGACAAGTGCATTATCACCGCTTTAGCATATCGTCCAGTATGACAACAATGAAAGAAGAATACAATGTGACTACAGCTGTGGCTAACGCGCAAGCTCTAATGCCTCAGGAACTGTGCACCCTGCGGAAAATTCTAGATTAAATCAGCTTTGGCTGACATAAGCCGGATTTATTTTCTTGACCAGCTGTTCAGCAGCTGAGCATCCTGTAGTCAGCTAATCCTCCAGTTTAGCCACCAGCTTTCACCCCCAGTTCAGGCGTCAAACAGCCACAGATCAGCCATTACCAGCAACAGACTGGCAAACCGACTGGCGAAAAGAGACAAAAATAAAAAGCAGGTAGGAATACCAGTTGGTGGAAGCTGGACTTTGCAGTTGGTGAGAATGCTTTTTTAAAACACATTTTGCAGCCTGTATTGAACAGGATAGTATAGACAGGAAGGAAGAGCATGGATTGAGCGGGAGGGAGAAACTTGCGACAGAGGTCAGTGGACAAATTAGACCCACATAGGTTGCGTTCGGTAATGAGCATGTGGATAATGTTCTACAGGCTAAGAATGTTGTTTGCATATCAGGCACTGACAGCACATCCCTATTTTACGGTATTTCCTCATATACGCGGCCCGTGTGGAGGGAGCACAGCTACCGAACCTGAAGGAGCCCTTGTCCGAAGCACAACAAGCCGCGCACTTTCAAACTGGTCGCTAACAAGTGGACTGTTTCCATTGGGCTGCACAATAGCAGCAGTACAGAGACAGTAACATCGCCAGACAAAGCTTTTCCTCATCTTATTAACATTCATGAGCCGGCGTGCGGAGCATCCCTGCCGATAACAAAGATGACTTTCAAAAATGATCCCGCTTCCCGAACGCCTTAAAACCGCAGGGTGGTAAAACAGTTCTGAGAGGTGTTCAATATGCAGGTTTTTTTTCGAGCGACTTTGATTTCTGAGCAGGGTACCACAGAGCTCGCGCTGAGGGCTTGAAACGGCTCGGGGAGGCAGCGGCCGACTTCCACACTGCCGAAAACGCCGAGCCTGCGTCACCGTAAACGAAATCTGAGGCATTTGCATTTAAAAGCCCGTGTGATCCGTGCGTCTCTGACTCACTCTACAAAGGGTCTCACTCTCCCTTCCTCAGCAGATAAACTGCACACCTGTTCAACAGGTTACCTGCCCACACAGCACACAGGATTAAAAAAACAAAAAACAAAATGGCGCCACCTACCTCATTGCTGTACTTCTCCAGCCAGCTCTTGACAGTGGTGAGGGCTATTTTAGCGGCAGGATCATTCGGAAAACCTGACAGGGAGAGAAATCGTACATTTGCTCAGTATTCATTTAACCCAGGGGTGTCCAATCGTCTCCATACAGGGCCTGTGTGGGTGCGCGTTTTGTTTTAACCCAGTGCTACAACACCTGATTCCGCTAATTAACTGATCAGGGAGTTCAATGAGGACCTTGATGTGTAGAATCAGGTGTGTCAGTGTTGGGCTGTGACAAAATACAACACCCACACTGGCCCTTTGTGGATTAGATTGGACTTAAGCCTTTGACACCCAGCTTTTGCAAAACTAAACATGACTGCTCCGCTTAAGTTAATTAAAATTGGATATCAGACATGCTCACAGTTTTTATTAAATTCTTAGTTACCATAGCATTTTATGGTATAAAATAGTAAAATTAAATGTTGCTTATACATTTCAGCACAAGTTGGAGGCATTTATTTACAGCAAAATGTTGCACATTTTACACATTGAGAGCAAATATTTAGAGATACATGGTAGGTTGGAATTTTATTGGAATAAATGTTTGCTGAGGACCTCGATTAGTAGAATCTGTTGTGTAACTGCTTATTTGGAATGAAAGCCTCACTCACAATTCTGGGCCTTTCTGGATAAAACTGACGCACCAACGCAATCGAAAAACACAAAAAAAAAAAATCTGTGTTCCGGCAGAGGAGTCAATTAGCATAAGACGGAAATTTCCGTGTGTGGATGTGAAAGGATTATTGATGGGGGCAATTTACAAACAGTGCTCGGTTAATATACCAATGCTTCAATGGCATGCGCATCAGTTTCATCATAAAACAAAAGTATTACAGCGTAAAATTTCATTTCATACGTTTGTATTTTATTTCAGTCCTGCTGTGCTGTGAGGTTGACAGATCTGTACTGCACATAAATACAGTATATCACCACTAATACTGGCCTCCCTCAGCCTCACCAGTAGAGCAGCTACAGTGATAATAATAAGATATTGACCAGCGCACAGGAAGCACTGCCCTGTTACACATGATAGCAATCATCACAGTTATTGCAAGGCGCTGGATGGAAATGTCACCTCTGCAGTAACACTGTATTGATCCGGATTACATAGATTTTTGAGCTTATTCATTTTTAATATGCTTGCTAAATGTTGAGACTTAGATTGATGGGGTGTGGGGTGGAGGAGGGGGGTTATGGTGTTATTTTTGCTTTCTCTTATTTTGATTCTGCAAGCTCCTTTGAAACCGTACAATTCAGCTGCACATTCAACCACACAGCAACTGACAACTAAAAACAAAACTATTGTTTTTCATATTCCCTTGTCCTGCATTCTTCATTTCATATTCTTTGCTGTCCTCTTTTATCATGGGCATGGCCGCCGTGCCTCCACAGTTTGGCCTTTTGCCCCTCAAAAAATTACATGCCCTGCGGTCACAGTGGGCTCGACGCACTGCCCACACTGCCCCCGCTAATTTCCCCTCGGCCTCGTTCCAGGTCAATTCAGTTTTTAGACACCAGCGTCTTCCTGCGAGACTCTAAGATCTTATTGGGGAACATCAAGTGAAACGCTGCCCACATTACCAACGGTGAGTTTGATTTTGAGCCTGGTATGGATCGTTGGAAAACTGAGCGATTTACGATAACAGTTTGACTCAAACACAAACTGAAGGGGAATGGATGATGGCAAAAAGAATTTAATCACTTGCTGGTTCCCGGTGACATCAAACGTCAAGTAAAATTGTTTTCCAGAAAGTGAAACAAAATTTTTGTTTTAGAATTTTAATATTTTTATGGCACTTATAGTTTATGTCAAGAAATTTTCATACGGTTATACTGAATTGATAAAATTGAGAAAAAAAAGTGAATTTTTATATCTGTTTGTCTTTAAAAGAGCTGTGCCACAATTACTGAGCATGCTCACAACTTTAAATGAAGAGAATCCGCATCCTTGCTGATTTGTCGTCATTTTGCATTGTATATAAATTTCTCAATTACTCGGGCATTATGCTTCTTATATTAAGTAGTTTTCTACGAAAATTAGAGGATTCAAAGCGCCATTTTGGAGCTTTACCAAAGGATATAAATAGTGTTGGCTGGTTTTATAACCGCCAATAATCAGAGAAGAAGAAGGCAATCTTCTTCTTCTTCTATGATGTTTTTTGGCGGTTGGAAAGCCAGCAAACACTTTTCATATCCTTCAGCTGAAGTGTTAAAATAGCACTTTGAATTTTGAATATTAAAATTCCTAAATATTAAAAACACAATGCCTGAGTGACATAAATATGTAAATACAATACAAATAAAAGACAGATTGGTGAGGATGGAATCAGAGTTTGACTTGCAGTCAAGCAGGTTCACTTCGTTAGGCTAACAACTTTCAAAGTTCTGAGCATGCGCGGTAATTGTGGCACAGCTCCTTTTAGTGAAAACAAAATTGTTAACTGAGCACTCTAATGCTACAACATGTGTCATTCACCGCTAATATTCCACTGGAATGGAAATTAGCATCCTAATTGGGGTATAGGAGAAGTAACGGGCATTAGCAATAGTATTGAGAATCTGAGTAAACAACTCAAAAGACTTTGATTTACATAGAATCTTTGATTGATTTAGGCATGTAAACATGTTTCAATTGTTCCACAGTTTTAGAATTCACACTCAAACCAAAGTGGTGAATAACTCAGTCACACAGATAATTATCAGCCGTCATTTCTGAACAGATGTAGGAATTCTTTTCATGCCCAGTTGCATTGCAGCATGACAGTTCCACAGATCTCACACTAATTATTAAAAAATAATAATAATACGTTGTAATCATGATACATGTTATTATATAATAATAATAATAATCATTCAAAAGACGGTTTTGCTAGGAACCGCGAGAATCCTCCGAAGAGTCCTTGGAATCTAAGGTGGCTTGTTGCCACTCAACCAGGGGCAATGTCATCTCCAGCAATGTTGCTGAGTTAGTTAGTTATAATAATAATAATAATTAATTATTATTATTAATAATTATTATTATTATTATTATTATTATTATTATTATTTTAATGATGATAAATCCAAGTATAATTAGGTTTGAGAAAAACCATGTTGTTCCAAATCATGTAAGTGCTCAATAGAAATATAATATTAAAATAATTTACTCCCAATAATCATATTATTTGTGTTTATGGGAGCATGACCCGGCATGAAGGCCATCCTGATGTAAGACAGCCGGCACACTGATGTGATGAGTGGAACAGTGAATTTAGCATCAAACTCATGCAAATGCAGGCATGGCTCTGAGCTTGAGGGACACGTCTGCAGGAGGCTGAGTTGCGGTGGTTTTATGGAGATGGGGCAGTTTGCACTGACACACTGATGAAGCTGCGAGACACATCCAGTCCGCATCTAGATCCAGACACCCAGACACACA
Source organism: Gymnothorax javanicus (assembly GCA_029692085.1). Lineage (NCBI taxonomy): Eukaryota > Metazoa > Chordata > Actinopteri > Anguilliformes > Muraenidae > Gymnothorax > Gymnothorax javanicus. The sequence continues at coordinate 12,142,630 of CM056208.1, read as the reverse complement.
CAGGCTGCCTGACAATTCTCCTTCCTGTGGTCTCAAATGCAGCTAAAGAGGCTACAGGTTTCATCTCAGGCCGGACATTACAGTTCCCCTATTGCAGTAAAGAACTCAGTATGAATTTCGCCAGAAAATTATAAGACTGCATGTAAAAATGTCTAAAACAAGCTGAGAACATTAAGTTTCTCTTCTATCAGTACATGTTATAAAATGCTGCTTGTTCAGTGTTTAAACCATTAAAAACATTCCTAACACCATTAAAACCACAGACCCATATATGTGTCCGTCAAATGCAGCTGCTGTATTCAAACCTGTAATAGAGCCCCCTCCTGTTCTCCCCTGTTCCCTTTGGCTACCTGCCTAATCCAATCATACAGTTGTCCTCCTGCCCAATGATCACTTCTGGTCCTGGTACATTGATTATCACTCCCTGATTATTTAAACCTCTTTCACCCACTCCCTGGCAGGTAGCGTTAGATTTTAACACCTTCTAGTTTAAGAGCACTTTGTTTTGGTTTCTTTGTCTTCAATTACCCGGAGTAGTTAACATTTTCTATTACTTTTGTTATCAGCATTTTGTTTAGTTAGTAACTTGTTAGCACCTCTGAACTTGGGTCCTTCATCTTCTCACTCATCCGGTGCCCCCACTCCTTCCCGTGACACTGACCGTCATTCCAAAACCTGCAGAACTTAAGGCCTGTTCTAAATTCTGGTGGAGATCCTGAGGTCTCTGACAATCACAAATGATTCCGACTGAATTACTGGGAAACGTGTATGAAATAATGTACAAGATTTAGATATTTTCCACTTGATGTAACGCTGTGGCCATAAAAACGTGGCATCCTGGGTTTAAATATTTCACTCAATCTAAGTGTGATGCAGCTGCAGTGAAGCGCTGCAACCAGCAGATACAGAACATGTTGTACAATGCTGCTCATAAAGTTGGAATAAATTTCTTTTTTTTAACCTCTTTTCATGAAATGATTGTGACAATGTGATTTATTCCCGATAGATAAAGTGTCTGAATGCAAAATCATTCCAACATTAAGGGCAACAGTATATGCGTCTTGCATTTAAGGGAAAATGTAAGTGAAAAAGTCAGACTGTATAAGGGGTTAAACAGTCACATTGACTTTTTTTTCTTCCCAAATTTCCTTTCGCCTGGCCCTACTGCATCTGTGATTTCTGATTCTGCTGATTGCATTAGTCTTGTTCTGGTATCAGCTTCCATGAAGAGTTTGGAGAGGGGATATGATGCTTCATGGACGAACGCTCCGAGATCAGCTCAGAAATGATAACATTGCCATCTGCTCGCCCCCGTGCCTAAAAGTCAACTGACATATGGCAAACATTTCATAAAGAATGACAACGGAAAAGCTACATATGACCCCAGTTTGAGCAGATTTCAGTGAAAAAGGTGAAATGTAAATGTTGTGATACAAAGGCAATGTACTCCGAAAGCACTGAAATTATGCTAAATATGTCATCTAGCCACAATCAGTTCACGCTTGAATTAATATAATTACCTGAAAACATCAGTGAAAACTTTCTATTTAAATAGGGGCATCAAAGTTAGGCAAGAGACTGGCACTAAAAGCTATCCCTGTTCTTATTGTATATTCTGTAAAAGGAAATCTTTATTCATCTCTTTTTAGGTATGTTGTACTTGACCAAAACATATTCTTTTTTTGTGGAGAAAATTTATGTCTAAAAAATTCAGTACATCAAACTCTAACTATTTATCTTCCCAATATATTAAATTGTTTGTTTTGTTTTTTTTTATAGACATACATTTTTCAATGAGGAACTATTTATATATTTCGAAAGTACTGCCCACTCCTACTGTTTAAGTCATCCCTTAACCCCAGTGTAATATGCCACCAAATTTTAATGCCAGCAACAATTGCCAGAATATTGGATTACAAAAATATTTTATTCCTTCCCTAATTTGGAATTCTGGACCAAAAATTATCCGACATTTCTGAAAGTCAGTTATTAGGCATTTTGACAGGATTTGTTTTCCATTTCAACTGACACTTGAAAGGCCAATAAACTATGGATAAAGATGAAGCTTTTTTCCTAAAATTAATTAGCATTTCAGTGGCAAAAAAAACTGCAATATCAATACGGTAGTAAATGTCTGGACATTTTAAATGTCAATTGTGTGAAGATGGATTGGAACATAAAGGTCAGGCAAGAAAGTCACCTCCTGCGAAACTGACCAGCTTGGACTAAACTCTGGATCCCACAGCCCACAAACTAGAGCTTATTCCCCCAGGCAGCAAACAACATGATCTGTGCCCGTTTAGGCGCACTTTGGTCTCTAGTATCCACAAAAGTTGGTGTTATTTTGCTTGGCAGACTATCCAGGAGACGTGTATCCAGAAAAGGCCTGCCCAGAGCTGTCTGACATCGTAATATTGCGCAGCATATGAAACTTAATTGAATTTAAGAAAGCTGCGTTTTTGTTAAGGTCACATAAAGTTGTGTCCGTGTGTTGGAGCTCGGGGGAATACGCTGTTACACAGTAAATGAACGGCTTAAAAAAACACAGAAAGGAAAAATGTGTATGCGCAATCACATTGAATCGATATTGCGACCAAAAATATAGGGCACTGGCGGCCCCAGAAGCTCCCGCCGTTATGATAAACAAAATGTCAAAGTTAGGAGCCTGTAACTGAAATAGTTGATGAGATAAAGCAAAACGTCGAAGTTTTTGGCGATAGTTTGAGGCCAGTGACCTTGAAAAAATAGGCTAAGGTCACCTTTAGGCCTGTCATTTGTAGGACTTTATGAGATGCATGTCCAGTAAAAATTTGGAGCCTGCAACTGAAATCGTTGATGAGATAAAGCGAAATGTGTTGACGAACGCACGCACGCACGCACAGACGGAGCCCGATACCATAGCTCCAGCACCGCGAGCGGCGGGAGCTAAAAAAAAGCCACAGAGAGTAGGTGTCAAATTAATTATTTTTGAACTAAACGCCAAGTAGACATACACTTCGGCTACCCTTGACCAAGAAGGAAATGATGCGATTCCATGATGCGATACCCAAACGCTTCTGGGTAGTTCCCACTTCTCAACACAGACGATAGATATACAGGTGAAACGGTAGACCTAGACTCAGGCTACCTGAGTGATAAGAAGAATGCAGGTATTGACGCGTTAACGATGAGAGCTCAGTGTAAAACAACCAGAAAAAGGTGATAGAATCCAGGTTTACACTCTGTCTCTCCCTTGCTGGACGTCATTTACATTGTTCCACATGCAGCAGTCGCACACGTGGCCAGTGAGGAGATGGAATAGTGTCCTCGGCAGGAGTGAGGGAGCTGGAGTGACTGCCGGCTCTGGGGCCTCCCTCCTGTTTTATCCTGAGCTGGGAATAGCGCACGCCCAAGAAGATTCGTCTTAGAGAGGAGTGGTGACGGGATCTCGGTCAGCGCGGCGCACTTGATGAGGACCCATGTGACACTTTGTTATTACGGCTCCTGGCCCCGTACTTCATCATAGGTGGGTCCACAAGAAAGTGAAAGAGAGAGAGCGCACTGAGCGCGTGCAGTGTCGCCCCTGACCCAAACCCCACCCAGGCCCCGCGGGCAAGCGCCACCCAGTCAAGGGCAGCAGCGCCTTCAGCTGCCAGCTGGCAATGCCACAAAAACTGGGACAACCAGGCTAAGAGAGAGAGGGGGGGAGAAAGAGAGAGTGAGAGAGGGATGGAGAGAGAGAGAGGAGTTAAAGAGAAAAAAATATGGAGGTGGGAGAGAAGAGGGGGTGTAATGAGAGGAATACCATTTTTCACTCCTATGGAAGTATGACAAGATGTATCTCCATTTTCTTTGTATGGAGATTAAAATGTCCGTCTTGTTTTAACCTACTATAACATTTGTACATGCAAGTTTTGTGCTTTAAACCAATTTAATTCAGCATTCTGTCCGCCATCTACTTTACGGGATACATACTAAAATATGTGATGTGTTCTGAGAGAGAGACAGGAATTTTACATCGCTGCATAGTTTGAGAGCTCAGAAAGTCCCCTCTAGTCTAGTGTAAAGTAAATGCATGTTTCTTTCCCAGGGTCAAAGGATCAGTGATTCCAAAATAAAATGAATAAAACAAAACGAAAACATAAAAAACATAAAAACGAAAAGGTAGTGCGAGGCAGACAGTGCTTTCTTTAGCTATGATAATTTCTCATTCAGAGAGTGTGCAGTACAGTCCAGACTACAGCCAGCATGATATTATTCACAATGACACATAGGGTGGACTATTGTTGGAGACACTCTAGTTAAAAGCGCATAAAATATTGATCACAACCTATCATCTCTCCTGTACCTATTACATCCACTTTAGCTCTCAAAGCCTGATAAAGACTGAATATCGCAGAGGGACCACAAACATATACTGTGTTTTAGATCAACTCTTCCAATGTATTTTTCCATTCTTCAACATAATTTTAGAATTTCATACGAATGTAGTGATTGCTGATGTTATTGTGTAGACTGGGACCAGTAGATAACTGAGGAGAATGTTCAGGGTTAACAACTAGACTTAATTGCCCTTCTAAAACATGCAATAAAGTGACAGCATATGACCCAATTCCTTTAGAGTGCATATCAGCCTATTTTGTGCCAAATTGTGAGCCATTACAAGTTTTTTGCACGCGAGTTCACGCACCCATTCTTTTGTATTTGATTTAATTAGTGCAGTGCCCGTTCAAATTCTGCCTGTTCAGAACCGGCGGATTGCTTGGCCTTTGGTATTGCTGCTTGCAGGATATTGCTGCTCACAGCTTTCTCAAGATTTCTCCAACCAACCATTTCAGCCAAACAACTTCGCACTCAACGCTGCACTTCCTAGAGTCCTTAGCAATACGCCTGCCAAGTTTGAAGTTAATCAGACGAATGGTTGTCGAGAAAATCAGAGGACGGACAGAAAGAGGCGTCTCACATTTTAGTACGATTGATGGATGTATCAAAGTAAAATTCGTGGATATATGATAGCAACACCTGGGATGTTTATTTGTTCAGAGTTTTTAGCAACATTTTGTGGGTTCAATTTCACACTATCAGGCACCAGACTTTATTCAATTGGCTGTGCACAGACCCATCACCTTCTTCAGATCCATTTACTGTTTGCGCACAATTTGCGGAATCATTCCCTGGATTCTAAACAACCCCTGACAGGGAATCCAATCATGTGACAGGGATCTGGTGCATGTTCCCATTAGATAAGGACGCCGATTATCTGCGAGCCTTCTTAGAATCTGCGACCCTTCTCAAATGGGAGCACGGTATGTTCTGGAAGTCAGTAAATAGAAAGATGTCAAATATGACGAAAAATTAAAAAAATCTTCAACCAGTGTACCGTCCCTGAAGTGACTCCCTGAACAAAAGTGCATGCAATGATGTTATGATCTAAACAAGGAACCAGATAGAGGTTCAGGGTCCAATCTAATGAGGGTGTTAAACTGATAGGAATACTGTAATGATAGTGGTAGGGCCGAAGCCCAGAACAGGAAATGCGCAGTCTAGCTTAGGTGGTACAGTGTGGTGAGGGTAATGGGCGTGTCCATGCCCGGCCAGTGGCGTCCCGGGGCAGAAGCCCAGTGCTGCCAAAGTAGGACTGTCAGATGGCAGGTCCAATGGGTTTAACAGGAAGGCAGTCCCAATCATTGGAGACCACTGAGGGTTTGGGAAGCGTTCTCAATAAACTGGGCAGAGGAACAAACTGGAGAGGCAAGCTAACAGGACCGCAGTCCCAATACTGGACACCGGCAACAAGGCTTGGGAGTTTGTTCCAATTAATAAAGTTTCAAAGAGTAGTTGCATATCCCATCATCTTAAAGGTTATGATAATTTTTGAAGATGATAACACAATGTCTGTCCAAAAAAAAAGTCATTAATCATTATTGCTGCAATTAATGTGTTCCAGCTGGCAAAAACTATTTTAAACCAAACTGATGAAGCGTGTAGCTTCTCATTTCTAAAAAAAAATTGTGTTGGAAGACTCATCACTTGGTGGGGAAAAAGATGTTACAGTGTTTCAGGAAGGGAAAAGTATTGGCCTGCATCAACCAAAGAAAACAAGGAATGAGAAAAACAAGTATCAGGAGTCATGTTCACACATAAATTGGCCACCACAAAGTCCTGACCTAAACCGCATCGAAAGTCTGTGAGATATGAACCAGAAACCTATAGAGTGGGTCAACTGTCCTGTTGTGAAAACAAGAGCTAGGCCAAAAATAAATGTTCTGGCGTTGCATACAGTTGTCTAAACAGTGACACAAATTTACACTGTAATCAAAGCTACAGGGGTTCCAAATAAACATTTGAGTGTATGACTTTTTTTTTTTTTTTTGGACGTGCACTGTACAATTATAAACGAGAAAATATAAACCAACTGGTAGCTTAAGGACTTGAAGCATGACAATCCAGCAACTGTGCAACGCAGAACTTGGGCTTATATACACCAGGGGAACTCAAGGGAATGGAGCACACAATGGATTACACCTGGAAAGGGAAGCGCGCAAGATGCCAAACCAACACTGCGGTTGTGACACAATGAGCTGAGTAACTGGTCAGCATGCAGGAGTTACAGCATGTTGGGAGGACCGAACTGCATGTTTTATTTCAGGATGAGGGTGAAGCCATGATTTGAGGCTAAAACAACATGGGGCATCCAAAAGAACACTGTCAACATCCTTTTTCAATTCAGAGAAGGTGTAAAATGAGTTCCCTTTTCCAAGAACTCAAAACAGGAAATGATTGCCTTGCATTGCCTAAGATTTTCAATTGGGGTAAAGAAAATTTATTGATTTACCCTAAATAGCTTGAGGTACCAGGTAAAATTGTACAGATAATTTCTGAGTTTTTTTTATCATTTTGTTTGATCCGATAGGGTTAATTATATCTGATATCGATGTAATAATTCTAAATGCCACAATAGAAAACTGATTAAGAGCATCTCTTGTGTGTCTACTGAAATAACGCACAACAGGATTGTGCCAATTTTCCCTCTTTTCTGCCAACAATTCTGTATTCCTTCCAAAATAGCTCCATATGCTTCCTTCTTTATTTATTTATTTTAAGTATAGAACATTATTCAAGCGCCAAATGTCTCAAAATGTGTGCCACAATCCATTTCAGAAATAAAAGATCCAGGAGCTGGATCAGAATTTGCCTGCAGCTTAGACCTGTGAGCCACCAGACAGTTCAAAAATCCACACAAATGAGTCGTGATGGTTATGAATGGTTATGGAGTGGAATAGTAAGTTGCCAATCTTTCCAAAGGATGTTCAATAATTATTACTCAGACGGCAAACTTTATATTTCCATTTCACAAGATTACATCACAAACCATCAATAATTTGCTTGGTTTTCTCAAACTGCTTCCAATGCGAGTCCCTCTAAATGATTTATACAAATGAAAATGTCACATTTGGTTTCGATTCAATGATTTTTTTTTCAACTAAACTCACAAACGTTTCACCAGTGATCTATAAATCAAATATGATTCATTCACAGTAAATCAGTTTTGTAGCAGTTAGGGCTCTTGGTTTCATTGTATAAAATCATGGGTGTGTGTAACAGGGTTATGAGCTGACGGTTATAATGCACTTGCGGATTTTTTGTAGACTTTGGCTGATAGTTGAACATCATTCATCTTTCCATAAATTTTCCCATCATATTTGCTCATGTGCTGATATAACCCCACCAGACCAGCCAAGGCTAGAACAGATGGGCATACAAAAAAGCTCAATGTTTTTCAATATAATGACAGTTCTGCTTACAAGTGTCTTCATCTTTTAAGCACCATCTCTCTCTCTCTCTCTCTCTCTCTCTCTCTCTCTGCCATGGCAGATGGCAGAGGTTGGTTAGAGCAGGGATCACAGTGGGCTCTGAGCATAAGGCAGCAACAAAGAGTCAGTCTTGAGTGTACTGTAAGAAAGCAGAGAGCTCAGGGGTAGAGGGGGAACTAGAGGTTCAGGGGGAGGCCAGAGTAAAGTCTGCTTTGATGTTTTCTTTTTTACATAAAGCTTTTTGTGGGAGGTGTTGCAGAATGATGATGATAAACGTGTGGCACAATAAAAGTGCCGTAAAAAATTCTACACTTTCTCCCCCTTCCTCTCTCTCTCGTCTCTGCAGTCACTGGCTCTATCCAGCAGGAGGCACTCTTGGGGCCCCTGGCCGCATCTCTCCCAGTAATTAGCCGTGGTCGAACCTTTCCAGCACGATGCCTCAGATTCGTTCTCACTCACCGGAGTCCAGCTTTTATCCGCCCGGCAGAGACGTAGCGACAATATGCTCGCTCATTATCTCGGGCACAGCTGACAGGCTTGATTAAAAACAGCTCAGAGTCTAATGAAGGTTTATTAAACGCTGCTACGGGCTACCAGTAAATTACGCGTGCGATGAGAGGCGAGGATTGCTGACAGCATCGTAAAGACACGATGGATGCAGCCAGGCGCAGGAATTAACAAGCTCTTAAGGACCGGGGCTACTGCGCCATTTTCAGCGTCAGAGTCTGTCTCTGCAGCTGAGCCAAGAATGAATTGGTTGTCGGTCACTTGAATTATGCTGTTCAACTCCGTGTGTTTGCTTACATCCAACGCAACCAAAGTTTCAAAACAAAGACAAAACTATAAAACCCGACAAACAAAGGGAAAACATTTTTAAAAATTCAAACGTTGTTGAACTTGGACCAACAAGCTCATTAGGGGGGTTCATGTGTAGCATGACATTTGGACGGCTCACAAAATTCCAACTTGATAATTTCATGAGCTATATTTTCAGATGAAATCTACTGGAGTACATAGTGAAAAAGGAAAAGTTGCTGCAATGTTCAATGCTTGGGGACTACACTGTACACTACACTGTACCGTCAGCGAACACCCAAACGGCGGTCCTTGGGAAGGAACATATTCTGAATGTTAAAGTGTTGTCTGTTAGCCGTCCAGCTCTCACGCTAATTTACAGAGAGACTGCATGCACAGCGCTTTGGATTAGAATGGCGGGCGAGTCGGTGCCAGCTTCGCGGGCGGGCGGGCACGTAATTGGGCGTCGTGCTGCTCGAGGAGGGAGAGCTCCAGTCAGGCGCTGCATCTTTTCATGCGAGAACGACTCCTCTGCTCTGCCAGGAACATACAGCGAGTCTCCGCCAGACACAAGCACCACCTCCCGATGCAGAGCGCCCCCTGCTGGAGGACTGCACTTTGTTCTGCGCTTTCTGGGGCTAACAGGGGATATTGCCATGATGGGACAGACCCACACCCATTCCACATGATGACAAGTGTTATGTGCTAATGCAGTGTCATGAAAGAGAACCAACTCAGTTATCTAAAGCTGGCAAATTCCGTTGCATTCTTGAGCAAGGCACTCCACAATGGTAAAAACACTTCAGAGTCGAGCAGAGGATAAACTGATCAGTAAACTGATATCATGAAAAAAAAAAAAAAAACAGCTGCTGCAATTTGTGGCCGTGGACAAGAGTGTCTGTCAATAATGCAAAGTGTTACTGCGTTAACAAAATGTATTAATAAAAACAGTAACTCAAATAATTTTATGCATTCCCTTTATAATGACAGAGCATGGTAATCACTGTAAATGTACTTTGTGAGACACAGTTGCACAGACAGCTTTAGGCAACAATACACAAACAAGGTATGATAAAAAAGAGAGGGGGGGACAGTGATAGAGAGGGAAAGATGACAGAGATAGAGAGACGGAGAGAGATGCAGACACACCTCGATCCACCGTAGTGGCTTGACTCCAGCTCCGCTATCAGCGCTGATCTTGTAAGACATTGAAAGGTGCCTCCTCCGCAGAAGCTATAATCCTTTTGAACCCAGGTCTCCAGGCATTGATCGATGGGCTAACAGACCGGCACTTAATAACCTTTATCACGCCGTCCGACCTGGCGGCCCATGGCGGGCGCCAGTTTGTTTACGGGCAGTACCTCCCGACACGCTAAGCGCGCAGAAATTCCGCTGTGTCTAAATGGGCCAGGCTGAAGGATTGGGCTGTCGGCCTCCGGCGAGGCCTCATTTCTCTGGCTGGCAGCCAGCGAGCCTCCCTCTCGGCCCTGCCCCTTACCTCCGCATCATCTGTCAGCCGTGACTGAAGTCCCTCCAGGACACGCGGCACCCAGACTTCAGCCAACCAGTCCAAAGCAATATGATAATTATCCTTCATATTTGAGTTTGCGCTAGGCTTGAAAATACTGCTATTATTGCCTTCATTGAATGACTGTGCTCTGGCCAGTGATTGTGGCATTCTATCAGTCCAACCATGTCAGTCAAAACATTTTTCAGTATTATTATAGTACAATGTAGTTATTATTATTTGTTTTGGGTGTTCTTTTCTTCTTCTTCTTCTTCTTGTTATTATTATTATTATTATTGTTATTATATTCGCGGCATATGGACAACTGCAGAATAGAGGTCTGGCTCATGTTCCATCTCTCCACTTCAGATCTTCAGAATCCAGCATCATTTCACCTATGGTTATATAACAGAGTCAGCCTCCAGAGGTGGGAAGCCAAACCTGTTTCAGCGATTTTTCAGAAAACATATTTTCAGGGCTTATATTTTGCACATTGGGCCCTATTTTGATGACCAAAAAGTAGTCCTTAGCTAGTGCTAATGGTATGACAAATCAAAACTGGGCCTGTCAAACTCTATTCCGGTAATTTCACGACAGGAGGTGATAGTGCAGCTGTGGTATTGTCGTCTAAAGGGTTGGTCTTAAAGGAAGTAATTACCTGTTGGTTTGGTTCATTTAAAGCCAATCAGATTAGCTGCTGTTCCCTTTAAAACCAGTGCTTTAGGATAATAGCAAACTGCCAATTCTGTCAGGTAAAGAACAAGGACCATTTTCGCATTACCATCATCTCCTTCAGCCCTCTGAGGACTGTGCTCCAATGTAGTAATTTGTGGAGGCATTTTGGAGGAAAGAGGTGGATTCGCCAGGAGATGCGTTTTTTTTTTTTTTAATGAAAATATTTAAGCCGTAGACAAAAAGGGTAGCTATGGTATTACACAAGGGCGAGGCTGAAGTTAATTATTTTTATTACTTCTCTCAAAAAAAAAAAAAAAAAAAATATATATATATATATATATAAAAATATATTCACATATATAAAAATACACCTTCAACCTGCCCTACCTATTAGACCCCTCCACCATTGTGGAGGCATTATTTATTGAGTACATAATGAAAATGAAAATGTGAAAGAAACGTTATCCATTTATAAGCGAACAGCTCCACAGGCTGCGATTTTGTTCCATGAAACTACCTTTGAGTTACAGTGTCTATGTTAAATGGTGGCTTGCGCGTGTCAAAATGCAAATGAGGTCTGCGGTGCAGAAATTCCACGGCGCCAGCTTTGTGCAATGACACACCTCCTTTTGCTTTGTCCAACCTCTTGAGATGCAAATCCTTTTACTTTAGAGCAGGAAATTACCAAACTGGGTGAAGGGGGAAAATATATAGTTGCGACGGACAAAATGATGCGTAATGTTACCACTGCATGCGCCTCCGTTTGTGAAGGCACAAAAATAGAACCCAAAATTTCTTACATTACAACAATGTATAAATCCCTAATCTTACAGGAAAATTGTTTGTTTGCCATACACCAATTACAAATAAATTAGTCCCCATCACCCCCCATATAATCATTGTTGGCTGTTCTGTGCTACGGTTACGGTTGGGTTATTCTCTAAATTAAAAATATGAACCAATATGATGGAAAGACAACTCGATTGGTTATGATGCTTTTTTTTTTTGCATTTGATAATATTTATTAAGTGCCAGCTGACCCTTATTAAACACCCAGTGGCACTTATTAAAAGGAAAATAAAATAATTTTGTTATATTAGGGCACTTAATGCACACTGGGCCATGTCATCTATAGCTACCACAATGATCAATGCAAAAATAGCCTCAGGTTTTTAGGTGAAAATGGGGGGGGTAGGTATAATGTGAACAGCAAGGCGACTGAGGGTATGGTGGTGTTTATTAACCGCCTGGCAGCGCCACTCGGCGTTAAATAAATAATAATAATTTAATAAACACCTACAAATTCAAAAACCCATGCATCAGAAGTAGGCGAATTTCCATGAAATACTTACTGTATTAGTTTGGGAAAACAAATATACTCACACACACACACACACACATATATATTGTTATGGGATGCTAATTCCATGAAATGTGTACTCCGAAAACACTATAACTGACAAAAGTTTCAGTGTCAAAAACTAGCCGTGCTGCTGCTCCAGAATTCCTCCATTTTGAGCATTGGATTATCAGCAACGATTTCTTTGGGCCATTGCTTCAAGAAGTGGTTATAGAATTCTATGTCCATAAGAATACAGGGACCTGAACTGTGTTTAGGACATGTAAATAGGTGGAGGTATTAATAATTAACAGCTGAATAAGATGTTATAGATTTCTCCGTGAATTCATTGAATAATAAAAATTGTATTATTGTCCTCAGTGTGGTTTGGTTTTAATAGCGTCATTCATTTTTGTAGAGCATTACAAGCAGGAAAAGCTAGTTAACAGAGTAAGGTTTGGATAAAAACCTCTGGCCTCTATGGAAAAACCTGTTCATGACCTGTCAGTGCACAGCTACTCTATTCCGATTTCATACATGTGCTTATCAAATAACCAGTTAAACTGAGCGCAGGAAATAATTTTGTTGCATGTTTATGAGTGGAATTTCCATTGTGATAGTATGGTGGGCAGAATGCTCAACCTACCCTCCAACAGTATTTATTTAAAGCAGCACACAGGAGAGAGGTCAAATAAACAACCATTTCTCAGTGCCTCTTTATATTGAAAGCAATTGCAGTAAACCACTCATCCAGAGTAATTTTTTTAGGAATTTTTAGTACTAAATTTTGCGCATTGAAGCTGAAATTAAAACACAAATGAGACGGTAAGCCTCAGGGTGATGGAAAGTGGTTTACACAAATCCAGCGGAAATCCCTCCATCTTCTCGAAAAGCTACCTGACACTGAGCTCATAAGCTAAATATTCGACCAGCAATCAAGCTAAGCTACCGGACATTATTTCCTTTTAATTAAAACCATACACTAGCCAATCAATACGACAAATACGGGGCGGAAGTCGACACTTTTGTACTCCTCAGTTGGACTATTTGATGACATCGCTTGATTATTCTCAAAAATTGACATGGCAATTAGTTACACTTGGCTGCATACTGTTAACTATTAGCCTCCATGAAAGGGGCATTTTTTGAATAAGCATTAAATTATTCCTTTTTTATTGCTTCATGAGGCCTCAGTGCTGTGGTTCACTCATGAATTGGGCTAATCAGAGGTCCAGCTGCACGGCAGTACTCCAGCCATTGCATAACGCAGAGCTGAATTAGCATTATTTATCTTGCCCAGTATGGGGCTCACTTGCTCTTGCCACGCTGTGTCAGGAAAAGCACAAGAATTAATGAAGAAAAACGAACCTTTAAACGACAACGGGGAACCTGAACGTTGCTTTTTACATCGACAGAGGGGTAGCTCAGACGGTAGGGCTCTGACACCGGTGCTGGGACAGCAGACGCGAAAGCAACTGTTTGCTTTGAACTGCCTTTTCAAGCCTAATATACAGCATTTCAACGTTAAAGGGAAGGATTATATTCAAATCTATTTGTGTAAAACTTTACAGCAGCCTTCATAAGGGGCCACTGGGTGGGGGCCCCTATCGTGTCACCAGCTACACAGCTATATTAGCCATTACAAGACATTTCAAAGCTGTATTTTGTGACATCACAGTGGGGAGTATCACCCAGAATAAAGAAGGAACTGATTGACTGGTTGGCTGAAGTTGATCAGTCCTTTTCGCCTCTGGGCCGGTCAACTCCCCTTGTGTTGTCACAAACAAACAGATTTTGAAATGGCTTGTAGTGAGTAATTGGCTGTGCACCTGGTGACGTGATAGGGGACCTTTAAGTTCATAATGCCAACCTATCTTAGACCAAGTAATTACTTTTATGAATATAAATAAGCGACTGATTGGGATGACTGATGATAAAATGAAGACATATTACCAAGCTTTTGTGCTGTAGAGAGAGCATATTTGGGGACTGTAGCGAAATGTATAAATGATGAATGGCTGATGTTCTAATGTCACCCTAAAGATGGCGCACTGAGAGATCAGGAATTTACAATGGTGTTTCCTTATGTTAATGATGTGCATTTATCAAATTTACCGTAACAGTTCCCATCCCTCAAAAAGCATAATTGTTCTCATCTCTCTAAATAATAAAGACACACTCTCTTCTGCCCCCGTCATATTCTATTTGACGTCAAAACGCAAGCACAAACCACAGACTTAAATAAGAAAGTCCTTACCGTATATGCCTGTTGATATGCATGGGAATGCCTGCAAATCAAACAAACACCAATCAGTAAGTAATTCACACATTTTGGCAACACATTTCAGTAAACTGTGTGCGATTAATTAGTGTTCACACAGTTTGACTACACATTTCGGATAATTGTATGCAGCGGAACCCAAGCCATCAAGAGTACAGTTAAATATCAAGATTTTTAATTTCCATTGAGAATAACCCCATTATATGACTTAATTTAATCCCTGAACATGGCATTCCTGGATATTGGTAAATATTGAATCATATTGCGATTCAAATCTAATTTTGATCTCATATTATTTCATATTTAATTTTCTATCTCTTGCAAAAGACATGACCAAGGTTTGACCTTCAGAAAATCAAATCTAATAAAATCCACAAATATGGGCTGAAGAGCTACCAGTAAATCTGATATCAAGCACTGCATTTCTCATTTGTATGCAGGGATACCAGGGGATAGCTATACTAACAGATAGTGAAAAGCAAATTTATCACATAACATGCTTCTGCAGATTATCAAACATCTATCACATCTACCACTCACAATACATAGATAAATCAATGAAAAATGGACTTGTTTGCTCGTAAAAGGTGCTTATCAGTACTTTTTTTTTTTTTTTTTTTTGATATATCGATGGCCCCATGCAAGAAGGGCATAAGTGACATTTTACAAATTTCACAAGAAAGCCAAAAAACTGCTGCAGCACCAACTGTTACAAAATTTGCCTGCAGATAAGACTTTTTAAAAAGGCTGTTTAACCCCTTTAGGATAGGAATTGAGACTCCAGACTTGGTCAGGAGATCAGCTAGTCTCAGCTATTCCAAAACAACCAAAAAAGTCATTTTTGACCAAAGTGTCACTTACGCCCTTCTCGCATGAGGCCATCAAAATGTTAATAAAATTTGAACAATTCAGAATAAATATGTTTCTCCACAGTTGTTTTCTACCTGAGAGAGTATTTAAGCATTGCATCACATATCCAGACACCAATTTAAAACTGTTCCTTTTTCAAGTCTCACTGATACCTGCATTTTTTTCGAAAAAATACAAAACAAACAGCCCTCACAGTCAAGGTCTGAAGGTGGGGAATCAATTATTTAACCAAGTGCTCATCCTCTGCAGAATGTGCATAGTTCATCAGTGAAGTTAATCATTTTTCAAAACAAGCATGGCATGCTTTGAATTGAATTGAACACTGCATTAAAGACAATCCTTTTTTGTCTTAGAATGAAATTTAGTCCTCAAACATCAGGACTATCAAAACAGAATTTTTGAATGACCAATTAAATGCATTTTCATCTGAAAACACCATGGTGAGCGGCAAAAATTACAAACAACATTCCTTTTGTATTTAGCATAGTGTTGCGGTGGGTATAGCGCTTTGATTTAACAGCAAGAAGGTTGTGGGTTTGAATCTGGCCTGGGGCCTTTCTGTGTGGAGTTTGCATGTTCTCCCTGCATTCACGAGGGTTCATTCTGGGTACTTTGGTTTCTATAGTCCATTGACAAACCTCCCAAATTAATCAGAGGCCCATAAGTGCAAGTCCATGAGTGTCTCTCAGACAAATCTGCACGTATGCAAATATCCACCTTTCTGACTAAACTTAATAAATCAGACCCATAAACATGAGAATTGCCCTTTAATTAGAATAAAACCATACATTCAAACCATTGTTTGATACTCATTCATTTGAATCGCTCTTATTTAAGTTTTAATTCACATATTGTTTTTACATTTCATTCTTGGTGTTTTATAAATAGTTTTTACTGTTTTTAAGTTTTTTCCTAATTTTGTCCTCATGCCTGCCAGTGTATTCATACATTACTGCACATTCTATTGTTGTGTGTTATAAGTTGTAACATGCTTCATTAAGTTGATTTTGATGTGCTATACAAACAAAACATTATTATTATTATTATTATTATTATTATTATTATCATCATCTTCGAATCACAGTACTGCAATGCCAAAGAATCTAGAGCAGGGGGCAACGAGTCGCCTTAGCATTCCGAGACTCCTCTGAGGATTCTGGCACGATTTTCTGCATTGTAGGTACTGCATGACCCACGGGTACATCTTCCAGATCTTCTCCAGTCTGTCTGTATAGCTCCCAAACACCCCTAAAACAACTGGAGTGATGCCAAATTTTTCTTGTGCCAGAGAGTTTGTATTTAAAGCAGTACGCAGGACGCAGTATTTGTTGACCTTTTTCTCCTCTTTTAGGGTGATCCTGCTATCCCTTGAACATGCTACATCACTAATATGACATCTTATTGGCCATGACAACAACAACATGTCAGGCCTATGGTGTGTCAGCTTCTTGTCAGTCATTATTACTATTATTATTACATTTAAAGTTTATAGGAAACTCAATCCTCTGATCGTGTGACTCCACGAAGGGTTCCGACCCACGTTTGGGGAATCCAGTTATTAGAGAGCACGGAGACCTCAGAAGCTCTCAGGAATCCCACACAACCTTCTCTCAGAGCCGCACGCTAACATAACTGACATCCACGTTGCGTGAAGCAGCCCTTAGAGATGCGTTATACATGTACCCTGCACACACTAGCTCATGTTAGCTCCACCAGAAACATGTACACACATAAAGAGGGAAGAGAAACATGCTAAACTTCACTGAGAGCATCAATAAATAATGAGACCGGTTAGAAGGCAAAGTCATTTACACACAAATTGCAGGTTTTCCACTGGGATCTGGACGGAATTGCTATAGCGGTACAGACACTGCATTGACCACCCTGTTCACTGGTTTTCCCTTTACAGAGGTGTACATGAAATCTACGACAAACAGCAAGGCGTGTTGCTGCATATATTGTCGCCCTGTACATATTGTCCCCGACGACAATTTTTACCGTCTCTCTCAGCATATATTGTCACCGGCGACAATGTGTTTGCTATAGGTTGTATCATCTTACTTCTCAAGAAACTTGTTAAAAGCAAAATAGAGCATAATAGATAACTTAAATACATATGACATTCAACAAATAATATTTCTGAAGGTTATTGAATGTTTTATCGTTAGCATTTGTGTATCTCATTTGTTTGATCACCTACACCATTCTCATAGACATGCGATGAATGACAAGTTGTAAATAAAGCGGTGATCTATTTCACGTAATTTTCTGCGTAACATATCCGCCAATTCGTCGCCGACGACAATATGTGCCTTTCATATATGTGACAACCAATACATGAAGCACAAAATATCGCCGGCGACAAAGCATGCCGTGAAGCAGGGAAAAAATTGTCGCTAGCAACAATATATGCTGAGAGAGACGGTAAAAATTGTCGCAGGCAACAATATGTGCAGGGCGACAATATATACCGCAACAAGGCGCCATATTCTCTGTCACTATTTCCTAAGGAACAACAGCCTCCTCCAGCTTCACCTCTGTGTTGTCAGAGCACCAGTTTTCCTGTCTGTTGAAGCCAACAGAAGAGTTATTTTTGGTTTTCTGTTCATTGTGCTGTTGGTAAAGCATTTCACCCCCCACCACACCCCACTGACCCTGAGTGTACACCAGGAGAGGGCTGGGTAATCCCCAGCACTGTGGCCCAACCTGCAGATCTGTGCGTGTGCAGAGCCAGCCTTCGAATCACTGTGCACCAACGTTTCGGCCACACTGTAAAAAATGTAAAGTACACTCAACTTAAACAAGTACAGCAACCAGC
This sequence comes from Gymnothorax javanicus, assembly GCA_029692085.1. NCBI lineage: Eukaryota > Metazoa > Chordata > Actinopteri > Anguilliformes > Muraenidae > Gymnothorax > Gymnothorax javanicus. The sequence continues at coordinate 12,124,552 of CM056208.1, read as the reverse complement.
TGCGGAGCATTCTTGAGGTGGTACATCTTTCAAAATGGGTTTGTGAAACCACAAGGACTTGAAGTTGAGCAAACTCAAAAATACTTAGCGGCTGGTTCCCTTACTTTCTTTAAGTTTAGTCAACTTTTAATTTTTTTTACAGTGCATAGAGATATGCTGCACCTCTGGCAGCGTTCGCGCTGGGATTGCTTGGATCACTGTGTTTTACTGGTTCTTGCGGATAAAACGTGACTTGGTACTGACTGACGGCATGGTGAAAATGAGAACATTCCGGCAAGGACCATATCTTGGGCGCTGTGAGACGGATACATAAAGACTATCCACTGGCTTACAACACAGTGTTAGGCTACTTCTGTTCTACCTCACAATTACAGAACAGTTTCTGTATCTCCGAACTGAACCTCACGAAAACGTCTGTAAAGATGTATCCCCAAACTCAACAGCAAGGATTTAGAGAAGACGTCCTTTTCCAAGGGTATAATTCTCTCCTTACTCTGGTCTGCGCCTGTTTAACCTCATGGGGATGAAGCAAAGCGCTTCACAGCTGTAGCTGATGTATGGCACTCTTAACAGGCTAGCATTGCAAGAGCTTAGAGCACTTAGAATGTCATTATGCAAAACACACTAAAAAAAAGTTAAAAAACAGAGCACACCGGAAATTTATTACAGTCTTTTTTAAATGCATTTTTCTTTTGTTTTGTTTTAAAAATAATAAATAAATTTTCCAGCCTATAAAAGGTATTGCTTTGCAGCGCTTTGCACCAGATACATTACTCACGGTGCTGCAGCAAAGCTGAAAATAGTTTCATTACTCTTACACTTCTGTGGGTAAGTACAGTATGATCCATCGGCCTGACGGGCGGCTCGCTGCATCACATTCATCTTTTAAAGTATATTAATAAACAGTAAAGAGAAATGATTTTTTCAAAGTCCGCATTAATCTGGGAAAGTAGCTGAATATGTGCTTTACTTCCCGCGTTCACCACTTGCACCCTCCTTTCCCCCGAGCAGTAGAGATGACAGACAAAACCTGCAATTTTACGAACCCAGCCCCCTCCGATACATATTTACGTGATGGAAATGAAATGCAATGACAGTTTAAAAGACGAGAGGCGGACCCAGATATTAATATGCCCGTTTAATAATGGGTGTAAAAAATACGTACTGCTTCAGTGACAAAAAAGGAGAAATCTCACAGCCGCTGTAGCAACGCAACATGTCATGTGCGATGATTCGTCTGACAGATGGAAACGCGGATGGGAGCGAGGCGAGAGATAAGAGATTGGGATGAAGCCGCGCTCCCAGGAAACGGGCCTACGCATTCCAGACACTTCCTCACGCAGCTCCTCACAAGCGCGCCGCAGAGAAAGACAAATATTTTTCGGTCAGAGAAAAGGCATTGTGCATTCATTTCCTCTCCCTCGCTCTCTTCCACTGTTAACGTTCTGCTTCACTTCAGCAATTTCTCTTAAAGTGTCACAAGCTATATTTTTTTATTGTGCCTCACATACCCCGTGTTTTCTTATTTTTATTTTACCACACATCGAACACAAGAGAAAAAGCACAAGAGAAAAGTTCCCATATTTATGTTCAGAATATATTCCATTGCTACGAAGGTGGTTGTTCTCTCCGTAGCGGCACTGAATAAAGAAGGAGAAAATTCCAGAAAATGCAAATTAAAATACAGATTCCAAAAACATTGCTGAGTATATTGTAAGAAGAAATATACACAATGCAATACTGAGCACTCAGACATTTCTGCACGTCACAGATCTGCTGCAGGAACACGAAAGCAAAGCGAAATCCACGCGAGTGGGTGAAAACCAGAGACTACTAACCCTCAAATTGAAAGTTCTAAGAATAACAGGTTCAAAAATTCTGCTTTCTGTAAAATCAGATGTTTGCCAGAGTGTTGACACATCTGGTTAAAATAACTTGTAACTCATGTTAATTGTTTATGATTTAAGTGTAATAAAAAAAGAAAAATACTGGAAAGTGTGATTTTGACAACTTTGTGAGATAGTAGGTTCTGGCACCAACCTGAAAAACCTGTTAAAAACCTGAACTGTGGTTGATAGTTAGCAACATAATCAACTGTAGGTTTGCAACAATCATTTCAAGCAGCTGGGAACACCTCCCTACAGATCTGCCAAGCCCTGCTGATGAAGTGAAACACGAACAATTTTGATGTGAAAACTTTCAAACCCTCGTACTGGTCTGAAAATAAAATCAAAATGACACTATCGTTAGCTCCTGTATAAGCTGTTTGTGAATCTTACCGCCCGTGGTCATGCTAACGGCAAATTGATTGATTGATTGATTGATTGATTAGTGAGTGACACTAGAGTCTCATCACAACACTCCTTCCTAAGCTTTGTCTATCCAGGAGCAGAAAAGAACAAGGTACCTGCAGGACACAGAAAAAAAAGTCAAAAAGGACATGTATCTCTGGGACTGAAAAAAAATCAATCAAAGCTAAACTTTTGACAAATGTTTAACAGGATGCTGAAAATAGAAAATGCTCAAATTTTGCATCTTGGACTGTAGTTAGTAGGGTCTGGTTGCTCCAATCCCTACTTTCACTTGGAAATGAAAGTCAGCTGCTGCCACCCATGAGTATCTGATGTAATTACATTACAGTAGCCTCTGGCAGAAAAACAGAACACAATGTCAAAGGGTGCTATAGGACCTCAACTTCACAAATGCTAGAATGTAGTCCCTGGTTCTCACCCATTCGTGTGGATTGTGCTTGTTTTCATGTTCACGTGGCCGATCTGTGACTTGATATAGCATAGCATATGCGCAGGTATGTATGAGTGCTCAGTATTGGATCATGTATATTTCTTCTCATAATATACACAGCAATATTCTATAAACAGAAATACAGAAACCATATCACTGAGAATAAGTTAAATTAATTACTGACAAAATAAGATTAAAAAAAAAAAAACCCTCCAAGTGGAATTTTTGGAGAAGTTCACTGCTTAGGTTTGTTGAGCAGGTTGGTAAGGCTCAGGAGAAATACTTTGTAAATAATAATAAATAATTTTATAAACAATAATAATTGCGCTATTGGACGGCCGGTGCACTGAATGATCCCTAAGCGGTGTGTGAACAGGATCATTATAGAGTACAACAGATCCACACTTTTTTACATAATAAGTAGCACAAATGCTGGTGCACAGTACAGTGTTACTAAGTCAAGATTAATATGCACTGGGAGTGTCAGCCCGCTAATTTCAACTTTAGAATGTTTATGAGTTATTGTGCTGTTATATTAGTTCTGACTACATAATCAAATGGCTATTTTGGTTATTAGAGCGTAGCTACTCCGGGATACTAAGACGTGTGGAATGCAGTTTAATACTGATGGGTTTTACAAGCAGAGAATAGCTTGTCAGAGTGTTCTGTATAGCCCATAATATACTCAATGGGTGTACTGTTGTGCATTCAGAATGCTGTATTTTGATCTCCACGGAAACACGGCCTGGGGCCAAATACAAACTTGTAATTTTATTCTGACGTGGGGTGAGAAAATATATTGGGCTCAACGCCAGGTAAGACAGAGAAGGCCACTGAAATCAGGGAGCCCACAGAATTCTGGCTGGAGAGCACATCGCAACGCTAAGCTAATTAGCAATACCCTCAGCCACAGAAAACCTGAGATAATGCAACCAAGCGAACAGAAGAAATGCTCTTGTCAGCTGAACAACATGTCCCTTTATCCCCATTCAGTTTCTAAGGGCTCTCAGCTAGCATGCTTCATTCAAAGTGCCGGACAGTGAGCTTATCACCGGTTTAACCGCTACCAATCTCCCCGCAGCCAAGCACTTGTCGTACTGGCTCTTCAGTTTGTCTGCCCTTTCACACCATAAAAAGAGACATTACAATATTAAACAGTGTTTTTTTTCCCTGTGTATGTTTAGCAAGGAGGAAGAGGCAAGGTTCCCAGATTTGGATAAACAGCATTCATTATTAGTTGTGATTTATTCACATTTAAAAATAAATGACCCATCTTACTTACTGGTCACAGAATGCACCACCCTCCCCAGCTCCTCTGCCTAATTAGGGGAGACGGGCTAAATAAGTGATTTGCAGGCTGCAACAATGAGGGTTTCAAATGGTCTTTTTTCCTCAGAAACTGCTTTAGTTGGGGCCAAGAGGATTGTAGCAAACTGCCCCTCATTTTAACTGCTGTTGTGTTTCACTATTGCTCTAAAGGAGGAAGAGAGGGGGAGGTAATTGAACTATAATGAGTTCAACTGGTCCAATCAAAAATAAATACAAATACCATTTCCTCATATCTCTTAAACTGAAATCTTAAGCAATTTATGTTTGTTTTTTTTTTTAATTTCTGAACATACTAAAAATGTTAATTAAATCTGAGCTATCTGATTATCAAAGCAAGCCAGGACTAATTATGTGTGTGGTCCATTACCAATGCGCTGACCCAAATTTCAGACAGCGCACAGCAGAAGTACTTTTCATCTCCACAGAACCCCTTAGAACCCACACACATTAAATCACCTTCAATCTCAAGCTCCTCATTTCTTTACAAAAATAGCAGGTGCCTTGTTTGTCAGAACAGGGCACCCATGCAACCAGATAACTAATGAATGATGAATTGGCTCCAAAACTCTAGGCCGAAGTATGAAACCAATTTAAGGCCCGCAAAGAGGCCACCTATTACTTAGCCCACCTGACACAGTTGCACTACGGCCAATGTTTGGATCAGTCTGAATGTTAAAGAGAAATGATATTTATATTCGGGTCCTCGTGTTAATGAGCAGTGGTAGCATTATATAGTGCCAGTGTGACTTATAGTCAAAGGATTCTACCATTATTCCTAACTTGTCAGCTCATTAAACTGCATAAGCTATCCCACCCATCCTCTGACACAGACCCAGTGCACCTTCGTTTGTTACGGCCTCAGCTTGGGGAGCATTCAGAGTCAGGTCCTCGGGGAAATCGTAGTTTTCCCATGACCCTCTCCAATCAATCATATTTTAATGCAAACACTTGTCTCCAAAGTAGAACACCGTCTTCACCCTTTGGGCTAGTTCAACAGGAAGGTTTTTAGGACAAACCACAAATTACAAAGGTCAGTGTTGTATGAGAGCCACTTCCTGTATTCAATATAGCTGAGCCATAAGTAACTGTTTGGATGGATTGTTAAGAAAACCGGTGTGAAAATAAGACTTAAGGCAACAGAGGGTATTGAGGGCCGTATCTGTTTCTAGTTTTCAAGCTATATTTTGCCAAATTGATCTAATTAGCCCTAATAATTATGCCAATAAGTGGCTTTTTGGATCTCAATAACATAGCAGAGTATTTAATCAATCGTATTAGCCGATTATACTGAGGACACAGTGAAGGTACCTTCTATGATTGTGCGGAAGCGGTGTGAGTGTGTGTGCGTGCACAACTGTGTATGCATGTGAGCGTGTGTGTGCACACTCGTTTGTGTCCCTGCATGTGTTCATTTATACCCTGTATGGTATCATCTCTTTAACAAATACTCTGTTCAAAGCCCAGTTCTGACTTCCTACGAACAAACAAAAGAGGGAAAAATTTTTTTTTTAATCACTATCCAGAGCAGCCTTTAGAACCATTTCCCCCCCCAAAAAAAATAAAATTTAAATTAAATTAAAAATAAAGTACAAATTTCAGTGAACTAAGGGAAACGGTTTTCTCATGAACTAAATAAACCAAGATAAACCAAAAATGACCCTTATTAAATCTCTCTGTGGGTTTTGAAGAATGGAGGCATTCTGACATATTTCCATATCCCTGGTGCTCTGACCAGGCTATCAGATGCATTAAATTGCATTTCGCCGTTTTTTCTGAGAAATGCTCTTACCCAGTGTGACTTACACTGAGAGCACAAGTAAACACAATCAGAAGAGGTCAATTTGACCACCGAAGTCAGGTCATATGTTGATGAAGGCTAATGATTTAATGCAACAGAAATCATCAGACTCAGTGGTAAATAATACAGAAAGGCTGTTCTCTCTCTGGAGTGATTCCTTTATGTAGTCAGCACACTGGATTAAAGCAGCCAATATGTCAATCTTCCAGCAATACTCAGATATGCTTACAGTAGACACAAATACATACATCCACACAAACATCCATCTGCACACACACACGAGCACAAACACACACGTGACTATTTCTTTATCATTCTGTGACTGTGTAAAAAATAATTAATTGGATAATAATTAAAGTTGTGTCAAAAATAACATAACATGTGTTGTCTCTAACTAGACGTGGAAATATTCAGATATGACACAGTTTGTGTCGTTTCACACACATGGATTTTAAGAGTGTAGCTCAGCCTGGAAATACCCTACTTCTGAAACATAACGGTAAAATTTCACAACAGTCAAACCAATATACAAGTGCAAATACATAGACAGATAAACAAGCGTTATACTAGCTAACTGCTGGCTGACCACTTAGACATTTTAAAAACAAGGGACAGTGAAGGCTGGTTTTCAGCTGCATAAAGAAAATCTTAACCCATTTAAACCGGGACAGCACGTGTGCATTTTAACCTTTAAAACCGGGGACGCTGTTACGCATTTCTACCCTTCAGGCCGGGAAAGCGGATACGTCATTTTGTAGTTTTCATTACTTTTCCGACCATTTCCGGCTCATAGCTGTTCTTTTACTGGCACTTTATACTAGGACAGATGCCATAGTAACACTTCAAGACACTTTATTTTTTATATTTTTATGTTTATTTTTATTTTATTTGATCGGACACTTTATCACGCCTGCCACCCAGTAGCGGAGCTATGGGGGGGGCAAAGACATGTCCCTTTTAGTCCTGGCTAGATCTCAATCATTTTCCTTTATTGACGTCTTTTCCAATTATCGTAATTGGCAACTGAAGACACGGTTTCTCACCGTATGCGATCTAACAGCGATGAAATCATGGGCTAAATTCAGTGCAGAAAAATAATTTACTTATTAATTGGCCAATGCTTCGCGTGATTGAACTGGTCCGTGTTCCAATGAAACACGGACTTTCACTCTCGGTATTTCGTGGGTTGATTTAAAAAAAAACAAAAAAAAAAAAATGGCACTCGGCAGTTAAATAGCCTAGGTTATAACAAGCGTGCGGCTCAAGCCATTTGCGTGAGAGTGGACAGGTAGGCTATGCAATTTCGAATAACGTAGATTTAAATACAGCAAATACGCGTCCAGAGGAATGATTGTCGTCTTACCTAATCGGGGAGAACAAGCAGCACCTGTTAAGTGCAGAGCGCTCTCGGAGTGAACCTTTTGTTAATCATGAAGATGACTGAGAACAGGTCAGGATTTATAATTGTTTTAAAGGGCTGTTTTGTGCAACCCAATTCTCTGTTCCGCCACTGTGCTGAATTTAACCCGGGGTTTAATCGCTGTTAGATCGCATGTGGAGAGAAACCGTGTCTTCAGTTGCCAATTACAATAATTGGAAAAGACATCAATAAAGAAAAATGATTGAGATCTAGCCAGGACTAAAAGGGACGTGTCTTCGCCCCCCCTGTAGCTCCGCCACTGCTGCCACCTGTTCCAGAGAAAGAAAAAATGTTTGTTATTCTCTAGTGCAGAGCTTATACTTTTATTTATTAGGCCTCCTTATTCCATTTGAGTTGTGCATGTTATGTAGATAGCGATTTGTTATTTATTTTATTGGTTTTATTATATTTTATAATTTGTTATAGTTTGTTCAGTGTTTTAAATATTTGTGATGAAGATTTGCACAAATAAAAAACATAGTTCTTATGAAAGCCACATGTGTAAGCTCTCAAATACTTTTTGAATTTTGTTTCTATCTGCTACAGAGGCTGAGATATCAGCTTTTTACTAGATGTTGACACCTGCGTGCTGTTTTCCAGAAAACCTCAGGTTTTAGGGGTTCTTTTCAAAATCGCCCATAGGTTTTCATAGGCGTTTTTTGAATAGGCCTCAGGCCTAAATGGGTTAAGACAAAGTACTGTTCTGCTTTATCCAAGTAACAGAGCACAGCCCCAACCTTTAGCAACAGTACCATCAGGCAACTTCCCAACACCAACGGCGACAATATGTAGTTTCTACCCCAAGCTTGAGCTTTTAAAGAAAATAAATAAATAAAGGAACGCTGTCATATAGTCGTATGTGACAAACTTGTGTCAATTTTCACTCTTAAAAATAGCCATTTACTTCAAATGACATCGAGGAGTCTGTCATCTTCAGTCAGGTGTCATATTGAAGTGTGAGTGGAAGTTAAGAGAAAGAGCTGTGAGGCAGTTACAGCCGGTATCAGATAAAGTGTGAGGGAAACAGTGGTAATGCACACCGCGAGACATCATCCGCCGGCGATTTCCTGTCAAACCCGAGCCCGATGCCAGAGCCCCGACAAGCGGTGACGAGGGCAAACGCACACACCAGCATTAAGTTCCACTCGCAGTACACGGGTCCGCATACAACCAGCTGAGACTACAGGCATTAAAAAAAGATATAAATCAGGCCAATTTAAGCTGGTGTTACTGGGGCCCAAAGCCCCGGAGGTGTGTGGGCAAACACTTGGCCGCTCATCTTCCCGCACATTACTTTGGCAGTGCTTAAAATGTCACCAGTTTGGCTGACGGAACGGGTTTGCACCAAGTGCCTAATCCCACAATCCCTCAAACTGAATCACAGTGGCACTTCAACAGCAAGCTAAAACTACAACTCTTAAAAATCAAGTAGTCGGGAAAACTTTTGTTACAGTTACTTAATATGCGTGGGTTTCAATGTGCAGAAACTAAATCCGCGTTTTGTGCCATCAGCAATGTACCTAAATGATGTTTGCATGTTTGACTCCCAAGGTAGTGCCTACTTACAGCACATTCCTACCCATTAAATTCAGGCATTATTATTTAGTTTCTGATCGTTGAAAATTGCAGCTCCTAAAAATATACAATAATAATACTTGTACTACTGTACTAAAAACATATTCTAAATTGAATGAGAAGCATGTAAGAGCAGAGAATTGATAACAAGAGGCATTACTGTAATATGAATGCAGTCAGTGGCATAGCTAACAGAACAAGGCAGCTAATGATAAAATGATAAAAGCAATGCACATAGATGTAAATTCAGACACATGACCAGCTTATACCTAATCAGGATCTCAGGAGGATGGGGTGTGAGCGAAATGCAGGAAAAGGCGAGAGACAGCCTGCCCCCCATTGCAAGGTATATGCTATTCACACCAACATGGGAAGTTTAGATTCTCCAATTACCCAAACAAACACGATTTTGGATGACAGGAGAAAGCCATGCAGAAGGTGCAGTCTCCATGGAGAAAGAGCCGGGTCAGTTTTGAACGCACAGCCTCCTAAATAAACAGGTAAATAAAAGGATAAAAAAAATAGCCAGACAGAGTTATGGAATTCACTAGAAGCCAGGTATGCTACAGGCACAGCCCTCTTCAGCTGCAGTGAGAGTGTCATTTCTGAGGACCGGAATCCGTTAGGGTCAAGTGCTGTCTCAACAACACCACCTCATCATTTCAGCCTCTCATGAAGAAATATTCTCCACGCTAAAAGGCATTTGTAATATGCAAATCACCTCCAGCACTAATGAGGAGAAATGGAGTACACAGGCACTTTGTCCTGCCCCCAAGTCAAGCTAGGACATGCTATTATGCTAAATGCTAAGATCAGCAGAGGTATAATACGAAGGGGAGCTGCATTTAATTGCAAGAGAAACTGGTCGCAGGGGTGACTTATTGCATTTCACCGTTTCCTTTAGGGAAATCAGACGATTAAGGAGAGTGATTCCACATGACAAAAGAGTTTTGTCTCTTTCGAAGGCTGATTCCTTCAGGCATCTCTGGAAGTAATCAAATACGGGGTGGGGGTGGGGTTGGGGGGGTTTGAGGTGTGTTTGGGACAAGGAGACCAAAGAGCCAACATAGATTTGAAGAGAACAGCAATTCATGAGCAAATTAGCAAATTATGAAAATCTCAAAAAGCAGTTATTTAAGAACAGCTGTCAGGATGGGCATGACTGGTTTGGCCTGAGACAACTCGACATTCAAAGAGTCATGTCAGCAGGAAAGATAGGAGTGATTGAATGAATTGGAAACAGGCACATGCGTGCACACACACACACACACACACACACACGCGCACACACACACACACACATGCACTCACCCATAATTACGCATATAATGGAGTACATTGTGTGGCGTGATGTAATTATGATTACAGACACAAAAAGACAGAGTAAGCATGCTATTTTGTGTACATTATTGATGCCTACAAAAGCCCACCAAAGGCACTGTTTCCACAGTATTTTCAAAATGCAAAATATTTGTACATAAATGATATTTTTCGCGACACCAGGCAAGCAATAGTTTTAAGATGCTCCAATCGAGCAGGCAGTGTGAGTACGCAAAGCGACGGTCGATTTCATGACCCTGCGTGACCTTTCTTTCATTTCCTTTATCAAATATCCCCTGGCTTCTTAGCCCCCGTAAAACTTAATAAGGAAACACAGACACATCTCTCAAATGCTTAGCCATGAGATAAGAGGGAATTATGGGATTGCAGTGATTAAAAACTGTGAGAAGGGCACTTTTATGATTGAATGCCACTGCTGGTAAAGGGGTATCGACCTCCTATCTTCAAACATCGGCCAAAGAGGAAATGTGGCCCCCATGCTGCTGTAGAGCAGAATCCGGCCCTGATGCCTGATATTAAGCACAAAAGAACATCTCATTCGCTGAGCCAAAAACCGGCCGTGTTGGAGAGAGGGGGGAAGAGCTGCTCTGTGCTGCTGGCTGGGGACGGCTGGAAATCATGTCAGGAACAAAACGGCTAATTGACGGAGCAGCTGGTTCAATGGTCCTGATTAACGCATGATGACAGGTTTCAGAGCCAACCAGGACTATCTGATTATAGAAACAGCCAGGCAGATTGCAGCATCCCGGACCTCTTGCAGATTTTGAAGTTATGCTCTCAGAAAAATACAAGTCATAAAGCAGGCATATAAGAGACATTACTGGAATTAGATCACTGCGATATAAATCCAGTTTACATCACTTAAATTGGCATAGAAAATGATGACAGTGCTTTTGGAATATGTAATTAAGCTTTAATTAAATGGAGACAATGGCAACGAGCAGTGTTTAAAATAAAGCCAATGAGGTGAATAAGTACTTGGACAGGTACTGTTATTTCTGCAAGGTGCACTCAGTCTGTACACATCTATGAGGGAGCAATGTCGGATTTGATGCCCTTTAAAATCGCACCACTGTTCAGATACCCATGCACCTCATTATCTTCAATTTAAACATTACCCCCTTAAACTCTAACTTTTCTTTTAAGTTTTCCCTGAAGTAGGCTCAAAGTCAGAAAAAAATTTTTTTTTCCTATTGTAATTGTAATGTAATGCCACATACATAATCTGTGTCTGCTGGCTGCAGGGCTTACTGAAGCTACATCACACTATATATAGCTATATGTGGATTACCATTGTCCCTCCTCCCATCCAGTAACTTGCATGTCTTTTAGATGCATTGTCCCCTTCGATTGGTAAAATGTCTTGTGTGTCTCCCCCCTCCAGGTGTAATGCATTTGTGTGCCCCATTCCTGTGTGTCTCCGTTGTGTATATAACCTTACTTGCCGACTTCCAGGATTGTCCTCGCTATATGCCCTTTAGCAAACAGTGAGTAGTCTTCCTAGTTTGAGAGTATACCGTCATTCGAAATTATTGTAATTACAGTGAAATACGGAACTACTCTTCCTGTCTTATTAATAGGAACAAGAGCCATCGGAGATGGCATATCCCCCGGCCCCACGTCATCAACTTCAGATTAGCAAAAGGCACCACGTCAGGACATGATTAATGTGCACACCAAGTTTCATGAAAAATATTGAACGGTTTTCAAGTTATGATCCGGAAACGAAATGTTCACAGACGGACGGACGGGTGGACTGACGGACAACCGCACCCATGACTATATCCCCCCGCATTATATGCCAGGGGGATAACAAGCTCCCAAGCCGATTTCCTAGTCTTTAGGATTGGGACTGCATTCTTGTTAACTTACCTCTCCAGTCAGTTCCTTTGCCCAGTTGGGAACACCTCCCAAGCTTTCAGCAGTCCATAGGATTAGGATTACTTTCCCACTAAACTCTCTGAACCTGCCTTCTGATATTTCTGCTCTGTTACAAATGAGCTCCATCTGGCTTCTACCCCAGGATGCCACTGGCCGGGCGTGGACACACTTCTTACCCAAACCAATCCACCATCTGAAATAAACTGTCCTCATTCTACACTGGGCTCTGTCCCACTCTGTCTTTACTGAATTCCCATCCATCAACCCTGTTACTGGACTGTGCTCTGACTCTGCAGCGGGTTCCTTAACAGCCAAAGCATTACATCAAATGGAAAATATCTAGATATTGTGCATCATTTTACACACATTTCCCTGTAATTTAGCAAAGCATATTCGGGATTGTTGGAAACCTAGGGATCTCCACGAGAATTTCAAATAGGCCTAAAGATCCACAGTCTACAGCAGGTACATTTGACGATGGGGTTAAAAAAAGAATATTGTTCAAATATTTATGAACTTCGCTCTACTCAGATATCAGAAGAACCCTCGGCGCTGTGTGATACTCCCATCAGCAACTGGGTCATGAGACCAAGAACTGGAGTTCATGCCAGGACAATTTACAAATATGCTGGGGTCAACCGGCATGAAGAACTGGACGCATGGAAGTTCACGGCCTCTCCCTAAAAATTATTTGCAGCCTATTGATTTTGCTGTTCGTGTTGGTTGATGGTGTCCTGTGTGCCAGGCTCTCTAATGTGTTTACCTGCTGTCCTCTAGAGACAGGGCCTTCCACTGACAGCTGGATTAATGGAATCACTCCCTTCCTATCTACCTTGCAATCCCATTTTTATAATAAAATGCCCAAATCAATTTCTGTTGAGCCTTGCACTTTACATTGATTAAGATCTTGACTCTGACACGTGGGTAATAGTCTCATTAAAGGTTTTATTGTATTTATCACAAGAAGTATCACATTATAAATTGAAGAAGGCATTCGGATCTGGCTTTCGAGTACTCTTGTAAAAGAACAACACGGGGAAAGAGATAAACATCGGTTACGGAAATGCCCAAACAAGCTAACAAATAAACAGCGTGAATCATTGCATGTAAAACTGAAATATGCTATAATATGTACAGGGTGCCATGGACGAACAGTGGATAGGGCAGCAGTCTTACGCGTTTCTTAGAGGAATTTTCATGCTCGTACGGGGCAAACACATGGATTTTTGGCTAATTAGAACATCTCATAGGTGCGAGTATGTGAGTGAATTGTGTGTGTAATCCCTTCCATGTTTGGGTAAGATTGACCATTTTGTTTTCCCGGTTCTGGCCCATTGCATGGTGGGATAGACACCAACTCACCAGAAGCCTGACCAAGAATAAGCAGGGTAGATAACATACAATTTTTCATTTGCAAGGCTCATAAAAATAACATTCAATAAAAAAAAAAAAAAGCAAATGCCATTATAGTTGCGTATTTATGGGGAGGTATCGCGATTATGCAAGTCGAAGCCATTCCATGACATTCATGTGCCTTTATTTATCAAAGATACTTTATCCTAGCATTCCGACTGACTTCATGTGCATGTTGTGGCTTTTAGAGTTTCAAGACAAATAAATAAAAAAAAATCAAAAGCCTTGCAGATTAAGCACTCATTTAGGCTAAATTTGATATAGCTTTGATGTACAAAATACTTAATGATGGCGGATGAGCCACAATTACAAAGGGTCCACACAGGCCATTCCTATTAATTTGAATGCAAATTAGAAGCATGTGTTTGCCTAACAGTCTAACCAGCGGCATTTTACTCGGTGAGTCTCCAAAGCTGTAACTGGGTTCTAAAGGGACCAAGAAGTTGGTGACCGAACTGCAGGTGTGCTGGTAAAAAATAAATAGTCTGCAAAATTATCAAAGGTGCAATGGAGAACAGAGTGAAAAAATGACAAAATTTGTTCGACACCTATAACAGCAACCACAAAAAAAGAACTGTAGTTGCAAGTCAAATCATTCTGACAATTAGATACTTACTTGGATAGTAGTCGATTACCAGAATTATAACTATATTTATATAAATATCTGCAGAATTGTATCAATCCATATCTTCACGAGTCCCAACAGAAATGTCACGTTGTGAGCATCACAATGATGGCGCCTATGGTAGCGATTCCAATATTTTGTCCACCTCTGAAAATGCTGTTGATTAAAATATATAATTCCATTAACCGGCTGCGAGGATAATTTAAATTCATTGTTAGATGATGTTGTTTCGCTTTTTCTCCTTTTGCATCAGATAAGTTTATTTTAATTTATACTGATGAATATATATGCACAGTAAATAATTTATATATATTTTTTTTTTTCAAAAAGAACATTCAGCCTTTGGCAGTTTAGCCCCCACATGTATCAGGTTTCTGGCAGAGGAACAGACTGCCAGCTCACCCCAAATATACATGCCTCAGATCATCCAATTAATTTTCGTATAAGACAAAGGCAATTTGAGAGTAAACACAAAATGCATCTTTTACATGATCATTTCATCTATTGACAGTAAAGAATTATTCAAGACCTATTTGTGCATGTCCAAAAAAAAAAAAAAAAAAAAATTGCTCGCCTAAACCTATTAACTGGTTATGCCGCCCTGTGGAGGAATTTTGGTTTCATTCAGTCACACTGGAGAGCTTTCTGGGTATGAACTGCCTGTTTAAGGTCGTGCCACAGCATCTCAAACGAATTTCAGTCGCCTCTTTGACTCGCTACTCAAAAATCTCCTTATTTTGAGCCTCTCAGAGGTGGACTTGTTTGTGTGTTTCAGATTATTGTCCTGCTGCATTACGCATCTGCGCTTGAGCTTCAGGTCACAAACTGATGGCTGGATGTTCTCCTTCAGGATTTTCTGGTAGAGAGCAGAAGTCATGGCTTCATCAATTATGGGAAGTCGCCAGGTCCTGAGGCAGCAAAGCAGCCCCAGACCATCACACGACCACCACCGTGACTGACTGTTGGAATGATGTCCTCATTGTAAAATTGCTGTGTTAGCTTTACGCAAGAAGTATTGGGACCCATAACTTCTAAAAAGTTCCACTTTTGACCGATCAGTTCACAGTATATTATCCCAAATTTCTCGGGCATCATCAGTATGTTTTTCAGCAAATGTGAGACGAGGCCTGCAGTTCTTTAGATGTTAGTGTGGGTCCTTTTGTGGCCTTCTGAATGAGTTGTTGATGGGCCCTTGGAGGAATTTAGGCCAGCCTCTCCTGGGAAGGTTCACCACTGCTCCAAGTTTGCGCCGTTTGTGGATAATCATTCTCTTTGTGGTTTGCTGGCATCCCCGAACTTCAGAAATTGCTTTGTAACCATTTACAGACTGATATATGTCAACAACTTTGTTTTTCATTTGTTCTTGAGTTTATCAAGATCACAGCATCATTGTGCTGCTTTTTTCCTATTACCCATTACCAGACAGGTTCTATTTAAGTGGTGTTTAGCTTCATCAGAGCAGGCAGTAATAATTCCCCAGAGTCTCTAATGAAATTGGACCAAATTATCAGTTCAATTTGTTTAACTGGTTGATTCAGTAACTAAAGGGGCAGTTACTTTTTTCACAAACAGCTTGGTAGGATTTAGATAGTTTTTTCCTCAATAAATGAAATCATCATTTATAAACTGCATTTTGTGCTAATTGAGGTTATTTTTCTCGAATACTGAAATTAGTTTGATGAGCTGACATATTTCCATGTGACAAATATGCAAAAAAAGAAGAAATCAGGAAGGGGCAAATATTTTATCATACTATTGGACATATACTCATTTAGGCTACTTGAATATTGCTCAATAATGAATTTCTCTAAAAGTTGACTGCATGGGCCTGAAATGTCCGTCAACCACTTCTTAGCAGGTAGTCACATCGCTCACTCAATGATACAGTCCAAAATTATCACGATGCAGTCATGTTAGAAGTCCCTAAAATGACAACTGTCAAAATAAATAAGTGATTACACTTAATCATAAGAAACACCCTTAAGATGCACAGAAAACAGTCATCAAGATAGCAAGTATGATGTGTACAGTGAGGAATAAAGTTATCAAATGCATCTTTTGTAGTTATCTTTAAACAAGCAGGCAAACAAGACAGAAATAACCATACTATGCTGAAAGCTAACTGGAAACATACTGAATTATTGACCATAATAAAGTGAATTATTATACTAGAGAAGACCTCGGCTGGAATACAATGTTTTAGCTTTGATAAATAAGATGGAGTAGAGAGAAGGAAAGCTGCCAATGTGGGACCTTTTACATCGTGACACTGAATTTTGCGCACTGCGCAATTCTTCTGGTGCATCCCAGGGCTATAAATCAAGGGTTCCCCAAATATTTTCACCGGAACAATCATCTCCCTCTGGCCATGAACTTCAACCCAATAAAACACTTCACACTTATTCATCTTTTAAAAAGTATTATTCCCTGCTCAACAAGCTTTTAGAATATATATATCACCCAACATAAGCAATGGATATTTACGACGTATCCGCATTTGCACATAAATTACCCGCATGTACAACATAGTTCAAGTCATGCAGACATCTGTAAAAATAACTCTCAGCATGAATATGCAGAATATGATTTTTCGAATGTGAACTGGCCGTCTGAAATGTTGAATTTATGAAAGTTGGAAACAAACACAGTGTCGTAATTTCCCCCCGTTTTGCTGAGGACACAATGGGTCTCCTTCACAGACTCCGGTGGGAACACTGACCCCCAGTCTGTGGAAGGGCTGTATTTGCTTTGGCCCAGGGTTTACATATATAACTAAAATAACACGATTTCATTCCTTTCCCAAAATGAAATCAGATGACATGGACGAGCACTGTAACCGATCTGAGCTGACTCGAGACTGTATGCAATGCCCCAGGGGCACTGTCAGTCAGCGTCCTCACAAACCATCCATTCACTTACATGCTGGGGAGCTGGTTGACAATGACTTGCTCATGACACTACTAATTATTTACTTATTTATTCATATTTTTACTTATTTATTTGTTTAAGTTTTATTAATATCAACATTTCCCTCACCCCTGCCAAAAAACTAATCAAAGTAAAATGTTCTACGAATAAAGTGAAGGTTTTTAAACGCAGTAGAGGATAATAAAACATTTTTAACAATCTAAATAACAGAATGCTCACTGCATTTTGACACCCCACAGCATCTGGAGCCTGTGCTGATCGGCTTCAGCTTCGTTTTTTAATAAAGCAGCAGAGCTGAAGGTCCTCAGATTTATGCCGTCTGCCAAACGCAGCCCGGAGCAGTCAGTCTATAAGCCTCTGGCAAAGCTGTGTGCTGACTAGCATGTGTTTACAAATGAGCCTTCAGCCACTTATCCTGTATGCAAATGAAATAAAAAGAATTCAAGAGTGATTGTGTTGAAACGCTGCGGCTGAAAATGATACATCACAAAATTCTGTGACAGGGCTGGACTTATTTGTCAGTAAAAAAAAAGGAACACATGCATATGTGTGCGACATAGAGTGTGTGTGTGTGTGTGTGTGTGTGTATGTATACAGACACACACACACACACACACACACACATACAGTATACAAATACATATATGTATACTGTATGTGTGTGTGTGTGTGTGTGTGTGTGTGTGTGTGTGTGTGTGAGAAAGTATTTTCCCCTTCCCAATTTTTTCTATTTTCACAAATTTTTCTCTCTTAAATGACAAATCATCAAACTCAATTTCATCTTATAATATTAGACCAAGCAAACCCAAGTACACACAAAATGCAGTTTTCAAATGATGATTTCATGTCCTGAGGTATAAAAATCTATTGAACCCTATCTGGCCCTGTGTGAAAAATAAATCCCCCTCTAATTTTTTGAATGCGTGGCCTGCCTTCTTCTGCTCTGATTTAGAACCCTGGTTCTAGAGATAAAGTGATAAAGCATGCACCAGTATGGTCTATGTAGCTCTCATATCCATTCATAGAATGGATTCCATTAAAGAATGACATCTGTTGCATTCTGTTGGACCAAACTTTTGTGTGGTGTTGTGAAAATTAAATTAGTCTGGTTGAAATCAAAGCACAAACTCAAATGAAAATAAAATTGAATAAAAAGGCTATGTCAGTCAAGGCAGGAATGAGAGCCGCAGTATCAGAGGATACAGAGGATGTGGATAAGGCGCACTGTAAAGTGTGAGGGACGGACTTTAGCATATCGAATGGAGGTGCACATGGACAGAGGCAGCGAGCATGTTACGTGGTATAGATTCCTAAATAACTACTTCTGTGTATTTAAATTTACCTAAAAAATTAACTTCATTCATTCCAAAAAAAAAAAATGATGATGTGTTCTTGGAAAAAAATAAGCATAACACAGATAGCAAAAAATGTGTCTCGTCATAGCAAACCCTCCCAAAACCAGAAAAGATGTCGTTCATTAGCATCAGTCAGTCACTGAGCAAGGGAAATTGACTACTAGTTGTCAACTTTGCCTTCTCAGGGTTAAGTAAAATAACCACTCTTGTCTTGTTGAGAACACGGGAGAGATAAGGCAATGCATTTTTAGCACATGGCGCTAGCCTATTCCCACACAGCAGAAATTGCATAATGCATCTTTCCACCCACTGCTCTCAAAAGGAAGAACAAAATAAGTTTCACTCCATCATTCTCAAAATCAGCGTGAAACCGGCAAGCGAACAGAGAGCACCAGATGCCGAGATTATTCAGCGAGAGAGGGAACCTGAAAACACAGGCTGAGCTTCTCCAAGGTGTCGCGACAGGACCTGCTACCTATAGATGGTTTCTTTCACATATACCACAGAAGAAGATTCATAGCCAAACAGAACCCCCATTTTCTCGTGTCAATTCGAGACCGTGCCAGAGGCAACAAAGGCTGCCAGCTCCACATGCCAATGTACAATTTACTTGGGAAAATTCAACCCAGAGACTGGCGAGCTTCAGCAGGGCTAGAATGGAATCGCTTCATCGCTCACCAGCGCCCCCGGCTGGTTGTCTGGCGCCTGCAGGATAAGAGGAACTTGAGACTGTCCGTGAATCTCAGAGTTATACTACGCACGGCCTAAACACACTACACACACACACACACACACACACAAACGGGTTTGCACCCACACACACACAGACACTCACACAGACTTACGCACACAGTAACTAAGCATGTCATGAATTGTAAAAGGCTACTTTCATTGAATTGAATAAGATACGGGGTCAGGACCCAAGGCATAATAGCCGCAATAAATTTGATCCATAAAATTACACCTAAGCCGCCATTTTGTTTAACAAGCTCTCAAGTTATGGCACACTGCAGTTAAGCAGAAATCCCTCAACACATGCAATTGTGCCAGTGAGTTTCAGCATTTATTTCAAAATTAAATAAAGGACGTCAGATCACGAGAGATTATGATTCCCTAAATTAACAAATCCCTAAATTCCCTGTAGTTCAATTTCCCCATTTGTTCAGAGGGAAATGTAGACTGAGGAAGAACTCAGGGTAGTCCTGAGCCACAGCTCACAATCAGGCTTTTGTGTGCCGCACAAGGGAAAAAAAAGAAGAAGAAGAAAAAAAAACTTCAAAGTCTTTGAATCAAGGACGTCCAGGACATAAACTCCGCCTCTCTGCCAGAGTGATGCACACTTCACCAGCAGGAATGTGGCGCAGTAATCCCCTTCTGCCATGGTCTACTGACAGCTGGGAAGTGCTCCCCTTTCCCCAGATTCACCTCTGCCCCTCCTAAGAGAGGATGTCGGGCGGCGTGGCCCACTTTGAAGACTGGGACACAGAGAAGCCTCCATATCCTCATTTGCATAAACCATCCTCGGCCTTTCCTCCCAGCCAGCCCGAAAAGGCGCGGACGGGCACTGAGAACAGCCATGTAAACTCAAAGACCTCCAGGAACTAATATATTCACACCTGCAGCGATGACAAAACCCCCTTACCGCTTTGTCTGGAACCTGAAAGCATGCTCGCGAGGCAGCTGTTGGTGTGTATGAAAGCTTTTAAGAGCATCCATTTGATTGGCTTCTAGGTCAAACCTGAGCTGGGCCTTGCTTAAGATGGATTGCCAGCCACAGTTTCTGTTTTGCTGAGCATTCAAGCATTTATACCAGAGAGGAAACTCGCCTCTGAATGCAGGAAAAGATGCACATGAAAATATTTGCTGTTTTTGATACAAGACATCACCGCAGTGCTGCTTCGTGAATAGAGCAGCCGTAAATATCAAAGTAAATAAAGCACAGATCTGATGAATTATGGCACCCACGGCCTGCCCTGTTGTCACCACCTGCTGAGTCCCTGGCATTCAGAAACAGGGGACTGAGGAACCTGCAGGTCTTGTGCAGGTCTGTGCAGAACAGCATCACAGCACTCACACGAGCCTGAGATACACAGTTCATGTGCATCTCTGCAGTCGTCCTGCTATCACTGACCCTGAGAGTTTTCTCTCAGGAGACGAACACAGAGGGGTCCTGTATATGCTGCCCTGAACAGTGCTGAACACAAAGGACTGTCCGTAAACATACACACACACACATGCTCACATATAAACGCACGCACCGGCATGCACTTGTGCGTGAGCATATGCAGACACACTCACGTACGCTCGCAAATCCTGTCACATACAGGCACGTACACATACCTCTGCACACACATGCTCAAATACACTGAGACACATGCATGCACACACACACACACACACACACACACACACACACACACACACTAATGCAAATCTACAGATGCAGACAGGCATTTCCAAACACAGAAACATATATTCGTAAACACACAAACACACACACACACACACACAGTCATGCACACACAGATATAGACACATGCATGTGAGCAGAAGTACACACAAAAGAACACATACACACAAATGCACATGTACACATGCATGCACAAATATGCAGGCATGCACACGGATGCCTGCACAAACACCCGCGCACGGATACAAACACACACAGATACATTAGCATATGCACATGTGCACACACAAGCATTCGCAAGAACACACATACACACTAATGCACAAGCAGACATTTCTACAAACATGAACAGACACACAGACAAAAGCATAAACACACTCACCCAGACACACACACACACACACAACAAACACACGTACGAAAGCACATGCACTCACCAGGACACACGCACACACACACAATGCCCTATCATGTCCCATCCTTCCTCCCCTAGCCAGAGTTACTGAATGATGCAGCATTCCTGTATCCTGTTCCCCAGTCAGCAGCAGGAGAGATGTCCCTCTCAGCACAGCCGGTCCCCACATCAGTCAGACTCCGCCGGCCACCCTGATGGCCTCTGTACCTGCAGTACCTCAGAGGCACAGCATGATCACTCAGCGATACCATAGGACCAGGCAGGAGGTAATGAGGAAAGATCCTTACACCCCCCGAAACCATACTCATTCGTTAAGTAACGAACAGAGCTTGGCTCTACCAGAATCAGCATATCGGCGAGGGGTGCTGTTTGGATTCCTGGGTCAAAGTCACTTGAAGGAGTCTGTGTGTCCAGCTTTAATACCTAATAGGGACACTGACTGATCCCTGTCTAGGTCCCCGGTCCGTTGGGGGCTTGTCCGGGCCTGCAAGAGCCCTCTGACCTGCCGCATGTATTCTGATACACGCCATTCATCTACAAGGAGCCACTGAGGCGACACTTGTCTGAGGCCCTCTCCAAAAAGAAATCCATATCCCAGCGTTCCTTGAGTGATCTGGCGTCACTGAAGTGAGGACGGTCATTTTACTCACCTGTTCCAAAGGCACCGACTGTCTCCGCCCTTTTGACATCCATTGATCCAGGATGACCATGCCTGAGACGATACAGCGCGAGCCCTGGTATTTATAGAACCACCCCCGAGTGGTTTCATTGTATCGTAACTGCAAATCCTCTCATGATTTATAAAAGGTCAGTTCGTGTGGAAGGACATTGGAGGGATTAGCGGATTAATTATAGCACACAAGAGGTAGCAGGAGCTCCAGAGGGGGCCTCAGGAGGCAAAGAGCTCACAATCCGAAGTTCAGGTACGACTCCCTCGCCCTCCCTCCCTCTTAACATTAGCGCTATATGAACTCAATCATTAAGAGGTGATACAGAAATGCATCCTGGCAGAGAGAATAGGTGGGTGTCATCTTAATTAATTCTTCCAGGGATTTAATGCGACGCATCTGATCCGTGTCATGGGCTAACTAGAAAGCTGTCAGCAGCAACATTAAAGAGCAGCACCGCCTGAGGGCAAAAGTATAATTACATCAAATAAGAGTGTCTCTGGATCACTGCAAACATGTGGCACCACATGACCTTAATAAAGACAGAGACGCTCCTTATTCATTTGTTGATTTATTTCATATCAAGAGGCTGTATATAATTGAGTAATGGCCCAATATCTAAAAGCAGTGTTCTAGTAACTAGGGAAATTAACAGCCAAACCTGCTGAGCAATCTGCGACTGTCTGACTCTTCATCTGCCAGGAAAAAAAAAAACACTGGTGTAGACATCTGTGCCTCAAGTTCAAGGAATGCCACTTTTAAACACACAAACCTGCCCACATGCGGAGAGTTGATGTCTACTGAAGTGCCAATCTTTGGTGGGAAAGGAATTTCCAAGCCAGATAGACAATGCAGAATGTGACCCCTAAAAATAATCCTAGACATCCTGTTGAAAACATGACACAAGCCAGGGTTAGGTTGAATATATACTGAAAGGCATTAAAAACGCAAAGTGGTTTTTATCGTCTAATTTGAAAACTGATAGTTTTTCCTTTTGCTGATTGACATGATGACCATCAGGTATGGTAAGCATTGCAAAATGTCAAGTGTCTGGGTTTGAATCCTTTCTTGGTTTAACACATGATTATCTAAATGCAGCACAGTTCCCTGGATCATGGTCGTGAATCACATTGGGAGAAATCATTTTGCACATGAAAAGTTGAAGATCAGGGCCAATAAAAAAACACACATAAACAAAGTCACATCATTCCCACTTCAAATGCCACAAACAAATGAATCTCTGAAGAATCAAACATTTTGAATGTTGAATGATGGCCATTCTCAAAGAAAAGATTCTGGACGCATTAATGTCCATTAAATGACTGTATCCAGACTGCAGGGATGACACAGAATGACCAGATGTGTCAGCTGTCGTCCCCGACAAAGTGCGTCATCTGTGACGCCACAAAAATACATTCCATAAAACGTCTTCTGCCATGTCAGATAATGCATACGAACTGCTGAATTGACTGCCAGTGTAACAATAACAGTGAGGGCAAGTCTCACTACCAAAAGCACAGTTTCCTCAAGACCGTGTTTTGCAACTACGAAAGAAACCATTTACCACTACTTAAAACAGTATATTTTATTCTGCGTTTTTAATGCCTCTCAGTCAGGGGCGTCTCTGGGACTGAAGATTAGTGGGGCCCAGAGCTCCCCTTCAAAACAATTACTAACCCTGACTTGCACTCAATCATTCGCATAATTGACAAACAATCCTTCCAGGATTTTCCGGCTTTTTATTGTTTTATTGATTTTTTGCGTAACTTTTTCAAAAAGTGGCAATGAAAGTTGCAATGTCTCAGCGATTTATTTTTTTTGTCTGCGAGACATTTGTGTGATTGGTTGAATTTGCTTTAATAGTTGCAATCGCGACATGCAACTTCCTTGAGGACTGAGCAATAGATTGACTCGAGAACACGCCGGTTCGGTGCAACATTTCGCACGGCGACAATCATTAATCTGGACACGTGATTTTGTGCATTTAATTCAGTGTTATTCAGAATTGCACAAAGACGTTTCAAATGGTCTTTTATTTTATTTAAACAAAACGATCATGAAGCGCCAGTTAAATCACTTGATGTGTGGAAAAGGTAGCGCAGACGTTTCAGAGCAGTTTGTCTTTCATAAAGCGTTGAACAAGTTTTGAGTAGCCTAAATAATTTTTCTGATCTGAATTTATCCCATTATTTAGTCGTCAATAGATCGCATGGCGAGAGAAACCGTAACTTCGATTGCCAGAGAATTATTGTCATAATTGGAAAACGTGTTAATAACGGAAAATAACTGAGTACAAGCCAGGAACAATCATTGATGCAAAGGCATGGTCCGGGCCCCACCAACTATCACTTCCAGAGACGCCACTGCTCTCAGTATATGTTGGGTCAGAATAAAATTTGGGTAAGGGTGAGGTTTGATAAATGTTGGATCAGTGTGAAGTGATACTGAGTATGGGTTCGGGCGAGTTAAGATGGAGTTTGGATCAGTGTGAGTTAATCTGAACAGTGGGTCGGGGTGAGGATTGATGGATGTTTGGTTGCTTAGGTTGAGCTTGAATTTAGATTGTTGAATGGATTTTTGGTAAGAGTGGCTTTGATGGATGGGGGGGGTCAGGGTGAGGTTTGATAGATGTTGGTTGAGAGTGAGGTCAGACGGACATTGGGTCAGGTAGAGGTCAAACAGACCTCGAGTCATATTGAAGTCAAATGGAATTAAGCTCAAGAGAGACTAGGATGGCCTTTCTGAGGCAGCATGGTTCAGGAGGTAGAGCGGGTGGTCTAGGAATCAGATGGTTCCTGGTTCGATCCCCGGCTCCTCCAGAGAGCATGTCAAAGTGTCCTTGAGCAAGACATGAACCCTGCACTGCTCCTGATGTGCAGGTCGGCACCTTGCTTGGCAGCCTCTGCCATCAGGGTGAATGAGAGGCCTAATTGTGATGTGCTTTGGGGTCATGTGACCAGAAAAGCACTATATAAATGCAGTCCATCCATCCATCCATTCTGTAAAGGCAGCGTTAGATGAGCCCTGGGCATGGGTGAGGTCAAATTTACATTGGGTTGAGGTGAAGTTAGATGAGTTTTTGGCAAAGGTGAGATTAGATGAATGTTGGGTATAGGTGAGGGATTTATGTCTGAGTTTATATGAATGCTTGGTATGGCTGAGATCTTGGATCAGAATGAGGTTTGCTGGATGTTGAGTTAGACCGAAATTGGATGGGTGTTGGGTCATGGTGAGCAAACATAGACACTCGCTCAAGAGGTTGTTTGTTAGGTTGAGGCTGCTTTGAATAAAAGCTTCACGAAATAACGGGACAGTTTGGTCCCCCGCAACCTATATGTATCCCTGGATGCTTGTATTCCTTGGTCACCCATAAAATACTCAAAGATCAGCATTTGGCCTTGATTGTAAGGTCAAAGCTCAAACCCACAGCTGATACACCACATACGGTTCCTATTAGTCCTCAAAGCAAACAAATGTCTTTATTGAGATAGTAAATGAGATATAAATTGTTTTGTTCAAGGTGTCATTAAAATCAATAATTAATAATTCTATTATTATCCATTACCAACCAAAATTAATTGGCATCGTGAATTTATCACTACGAATACCTCTGCCAAATTTGGACAAAACTGAGTCATAACCTGCAGTTCAATTGCATCAAAGCTGTATGCACACGGTGGGGAAAAGGACACAACAGAGATGGTGGTGGAACGAATGTAGATCTATAGTACCGCAACTTTGTCCAAGGATACAATAGTTAGCCAGATGCAGGACATTTCCCTGTAAAGATCAAATCCAAGGTCACAAACGGATGTGTGACACATGACTTTCTTTCAGTGTCTAATACCAACCTAAGCCCAAAATGCAACAGTAAGTCAGATATGGGCAATATTGATGCAATAATGAGAGCATTCTCCGATCTGACCTTGAACTCGAGGTCAAAGGTGAAATCCAAGGTCACAAACTGATGCACAATATATGACTATCCATCCCCCATACTAACCTAAGCCCTCAATGTGACAGTTGGTGGATATGGACTTTTTCATTTGGGATTAATTATCTGATTTGGGCCAAAACCGATATGCATCGAGACCTCACCACTACCAATGCCAAAGCCAAATATAAACAAAATTGGGTCATAATTGTGACCTGCAGTTTGATTGCAAAAAACATCTATGAACATGGTGGCAGCGCTAGAGGCCATGGATACTGAGGCGGCAGAACAAACGCAAATTCATAGTATCCCCGACTTAGTCCGAAGATACAATTAATATTACAATTTAGAGGGTGGGGCTGGACGGATGTTGGATACAAGACAATACTAATGCCTTGCTTTGGTACATTTCTTTATTGTAATTTCAATTCCCGTCCTCATGTCTGGATGCTCCTGATCGGCTGACGGCCAGAGATAAGAGCGTGACGGAGCGGCGGAATGCAAAAGCAAAGCGTTGCGAGTGGGGCTATTCAGTGTGGGCCCAGGTGCGGCTCTGAATGAGAACACTGCGGAGGGTTGGGGGGATGAGAGCACAGGGGGGATAAGAGTATAGGGGAATTAGCAGCAGGACCCCCAGTGGAAGAGGAGGGGAGCGCGACTCAAGGTCACAGCCGAAGCCTCCAGCGTCTCTGACTGATTGATTAGACGCAGGAGGAGCATCTGGCAGAGAGGAAATGGGAAGGTGACTGGGGAATCACCAGGTGGCTCCAGTGAATTATGGCCACTTTTGCAGGGGCTCACTCCACGCCACAGACTAAGTGCGATCTGGATCGGCTCCGTCAGTCAGTTGATGTTTCCTGATTGATGACTGATTTGCATTCCGGAGGACGGATAATTGCACGCGCGGCCTAATTTGGCCACGGAAGGAGTTTTGATTTATTTTAATTCCAGGTCTTTAATTTTTTTCATTGAGCCTGAGTATTGCTTTCTTCTGTTTTATTTTCGGCAGTCGTCCATCTCGCGTGAGAGTATATTCTCATGCTAAGCAGTTGACTTCGTCTCAGGCTATTTTCTGTGCTTTCCATCCTAGAAAAAAAGCATGCAAATCAGCAAATGACGCACAGCTCTAAATTCATTTTGTGCAGATAAAACATTCTTTTTTTAATGAATTCATCCAGTTTTTCTGAATTAAATCACTCTGTATTGTTACATTTAAACGTGAGAGCTCTCCACTCTTTCTTCCAAGTCATGAATTTTGATGGTGCATTAATTAGCTTCTAAATTTACCAGCTGCTTTCCTAATTAGAGTGCTTATTTTGCATGGCAACTGTCAGAAAGGAGAACGTACCACATCGGTGCCCTGATTCCTCCTCGCAGTTAGGTGTGTTACAGGCACTTTCTGAGGATTAACATGTCTTAACTTCTGCTTCCTGTTCAGCTTATGTGCAGTCAAAGTCCTTTCTTTCCATTATAATAAACAAAGGTTCTTTGATGCGGATACCATACCACTGTGCAATCCCCAGCAGACGTGATGATGTTACTTCAATCAGCCTGTCTAACATGCTAGTTTAGAGAAGATAACAATGATCTTCATATTTCTGAGACATCTGTAATTATGTGCAGAAGGCAAAGTGAGCAACTAACTTAGGATGGAAGAGCTCAATTGTATGCTATGAAATCCTGACTATATTAGAGGCACTGTGGCTAGGAGCAACATATTTTCATAAAAAGGTTCATATGATATCTTACAAAAAACTTATCCAATCCTCATTCTCTGCAACATCCTACAAATTCTTACCTGTTGCAACACGTGGTTACTCAATTACAAATGAAAACCTAAAGGTCAAGTGATGACCGTATTCAGTTTTTCAATTAAAGGGTTACCGCTACTGTGGCACAAGCATTACCTGTTACTATGAGTCACATTTGGTTAAGCTTAGGGTTCCAGGTTAGGGAAAGGCAATTGTGTTTTTTAGTGGACTGTCACTGTGACAGTTACTGTCAGTTAATCTGAACTCAAAGCATTTACATGAGACAAATTAGTTAGAGCAGTCTGCCAGCAGTAGCCACATACAGTGCTTAACAAATTTATTAGACCACCTGCCATAAAACAAGCAAACACAAAATTCAAAAACTTGTTTAAAACTAAAAATTATGTTGTTATTTCTTCATAAAACCTGGTAAATATTTTCACACAAAGAAACCAAAAAAAAAAACTTAATATTTTGTATGTCCTCCTTTGGCCTGGATAACAGCTTGCATTCTTGCATTCAACCACTAAAACAAATTTTTATGTTCAGGAATGCAAGAAAATAAGTTATTTGGCATCTTAATCAAAAAAGAATAATTGTGCTTAACTATTTTTTCAGCTTTTTGTAAAACGGTGAATTCAAAAATTCATGGAAAACAATAATTATATTTTAGCATTAAAAATATCATTTCAATTAAAGAGCTTGCGTGTACTGGTGGATTAACGATTAAAGGAACATAAAAATTATTTTGGTAATTACCAGCACTATTAATTTAGGGCAGCTCTGGCATAAACCTTAGACTGGGTGGTGGTGTAATTTTGTTAAGCACTATATTAAGCCACTTGATATGGTGCCATTATAACTGTAAGAACTGGATATGTTTGTGTATGTGCTAGAGGAGAACACATCTAGAAAAAGGGCCTCATTATCAATGGTAAGACCTTGCTTCAGTTGCAATGTATGCAAAAGCATTTATTTAAATCTTCTATCCGGAGAAAAATATGCACGGTGTATTTTTACTCTTCCAAGCTTTTCAACATGAAAAATGTTCAGCTACAGTATACAAATGAGGTGCTGACTCGCAGATACTCAAGCAAAGGAAATGGCTACTGGAATCTGGGCAGTAACTGAGCCCCTGTGGGTCTCCGAGCTCCATTTGTCATGAGCGAAAACAACACTGGAGAGCCGAGGTTCAGTAAAACAGGAATAACTCGCCGTGTGTGTGAGTTCACATAAGTCTCGAATGAGCCCTGTCCCTCAGGGTGGGAGACACTGAAAGGGTTTCTCTTCTTTAAGGAAACCATTTTATTCAACACACTTAATCCCATAACGACTGGGTAAAATAATAAAAATAAATCAGTTAATTGGTTAAAAAAATAAATAAATAGAAATGGTGTCAAATTACATCGGTCGCTATGGTCTTTGTGAAGTCTCGTAACCAGTGGTGTCTCAAGTTAGCTACGGGCCCCAATGCAAAATGGCCAAGGCAGGCCCTGTCAGTCACAAGGCATCATAATTCTCTGCCAGCAAATGCATTTTCATTTTAATATTATTAGCCATATGCTTCCATTAGCTTGCGACCTGCCTCCCTTATGCCTCTCTCACTCCCTTCAGTACAGAAAAGTTCTGTTATAATAACAGCCTCGTTTTCATACAAAATTTAGTCAGAGTAAATTTTAATGTTTTAATGTCAAAAACATACATCATGAACATTGGTGACTGTTTCAGATATGTGTTTCTGTGCATTTACGACTTCAGCATTGTAGACAACGCCTGAAAGCTTGGGCGGGGCTGCCCTCAAGTTTTTTTTTTTCATGACAAGTGGATAAAGCATGATTAAGCTATATGTTAAGCGGTGCGTGATCCCTGTGAGAGACCGGCAGTCTGTATTGGTATGCCCCGCCTCTGGCTCATCGTATGCTGGGAGAGACTACAGCCTCAGTGCTAGCCTGCTCAGAATTAGATAATGGATGTATAGATTGTGAAGTCTAGTGAAGATTCAAAATGGCCAGCATTCAGAATTTGGGGTCTGCTCCAAATCTTTTTCTGGCATGGTTTGTGACATCAATGTATAATATCGAAGTTATTTGATGACGATCAAAAAAGCCCTCTGACAAGGGAAATTACAATTCAAGGACTCCAAATGATTTAATGCCTGTGTGTCATGTCATTGTTAATTACCTCTGCAGAAAAAGTGCTACTATCTCAAGGACTAACAATCCATTAAAGAACGGGCCGCATGCTAGCTCAGTCAAACACCCGAGTTAATGTTTCAAAATGAGACACTGGAGTTTGAAAGGAAGAGAAAGGATAAAAGTGTGTATTCAGAAATGAATGCTTGCGCCAATGCACTAATACATACATAAAACCATTACCAACCCAGCTTATTTCAGGTTAGGGTCTCAAGATGCTAGAGTGAAGCCTACATTGGTCAACACACACATATACACTCACACATGCTCAGTGGCCTTTTCATACTTAATAAAAAGCTTTCCCATCAGCAATCAACATGGTACACTGAAGACAAACTCTTATTGCTGTCATGTTAAGCACATGGATGCTCCCTCTAAACTGAACCATGAGGGCAGTGCAAGAAGTTGGCTGTTTTTTAGCACAATGGCTACAAAATAATTATGAGACCTTACCCAAGTGATTTTATAAAATAATTATAAGACAATGCCAAAGCAATTTTGGTTTTAATCAAAAACACTTTATGGAATGCGAGCTTATCTGAAATTATGATTCTGTAGCAAAAAAAATCTTGAAACAAACAAAAACAAAACAAAAAATAGCAACTTTGCTATCAAATAGTTAATAAAGAGGATAAGGCTATTGATCACTGAAAGACAGCTGTGGGTTTGGAGCCTGTTAGGATGGGTAAGTGTGGACTCCCAATGTTTCCGTCGATTTCCTCCTGGTACTCCTTTTGCCACTCGCAATCCGAAGACAAGCACGTCAGGCGTTTAATGGAAGTTTACTAAGTCACATTTTAGACATTGAGAAAAATGGGGAAAACTTATCCAACCCCGTCAATAAGGCCATGCCTTAGGCCATTCCTTTGTTTGGTGTTTTTAGGAACCAGTGCATTATTTCTATACAGTGCCAGTGTGAAACGATGACGGAAGAAGCCAGTAAATCCAAAGTAACATCAAAATCATTTTCCTCAAAAATGTGACCCACTATCTTTTTCCATTAAACTCTAGAATAGAGGACTACATTTCCCATAGGTCTGAGTGAATGTTCTGAGGGCCGCTGCCTTCAGTTTTGCCTTATAATTGTCAGACCACGCCTC
Source organism: Gymnothorax javanicus (assembly GCA_029692085.1). Taxonomy (NCBI): domain Eukaryota; kingdom Metazoa; phylum Chordata; class Actinopteri; order Anguilliformes; family Muraenidae; genus Gymnothorax; species Gymnothorax javanicus. The sequence goes on along the minus strand of CM056208.1, from coordinate 12,093,675 downwards.
CAGCTGTCCAGCTCACCGGTCTATTAAGACCCGGACTGCATTTCCACCTCATTCATCATTGTTGCAACTTTGCTATCAAATTCGTTTGTAGTGATTGAGTCCTCTAGATATCTGCTGTGCTAACTGGCTCACGTCAGTGGCAGGTAAATCTGAATCCAACGAGGATGAAGCATTCAAAATATCCGAGAGCAATTCCAATCAAACGCTACGGAACAGAGGCAGAGCCAATGGTAAAAGCAGCAACAACCGCTAGAGAAACAAGCAAATACATCTAGCAGCTGCTCTTTCAATACTCCTGCAAGGAGAACATTGGCCCCCCTTAGCAAATTAAAGCCTAGCCGTCTCTGCTAGCGAATGTACTGCAGATTAAATCACAGGTGGCGTGGTTTGAATGTTTCAACAGGCCCCACTGTCACCAACCCCCCCTCAAAAAAAAAAAAAAAAAGTCAATCAGTGCAGGCAGAGCGTAGAGAAATGGCGCTCCTTAACTGTGACCTTGGGAGATGGCAATGGCACGGAATAGGTAATGCGGTGCGACATGTCCGTGATGAAAGACTGATGTGGTCACCATAAACAGTGCTCATTTTCACAATGACAGGCGGACATCGCGGAAAATAGGGCGAAATTGCCTTTCGCCCGATAAGAGAGATCACACACAGCCGGGAGGCACAATACCAAGACAAACCCATAACGGCAGCAGAGAGGAGGGTCTGTTCACCTGCCTGTTTCATGCATGCATTCACGTGCACGGACTTACGCACACACGCCTATACAACAAACAGAAGCAAAAATAGAGACACGTACACACACTCACACAGACACCCATACATACACAAACAACAGCACATATATGCATATGCAAACAAAAAAGTTGTACAAAAACACTCACACATGCGCAAATATACACTCGCGTAGCCCAAACACTTTATCGCCATATTAAGTATGGCCATGTGTATTTATTTCCTCTAAAACAAAATGGCAATCACCACAGGAATTGGCAAGAATGACTTCCCTGGCAACTGACGATACAATATGCTCAAAACAAAGAGATCATGAAACTTAAATCGACAGACTTCTGTGCTTCTGCGGGGAGATTTCTCAGGGGGGAAGTGGACGCGCAGATGGAACAGATGAAGGTATCCATTCCATGTGAAAGGAAGATGAAAGCCGACAGACTCCCCCACTGGACAGTCAGCTACAGTGCCCCAGGGACGAGAGCAGGAAAACACGTCTCCCTCACACAAAGCCTCCACATGTATGTTTGTTTTGTACCCATTGCTGGGTCAGCCAGCGGCAAGGGGCACACATTAATGTGTTGTCCACTTCAGCACATATAAAAAAGCCCCTTACATTATTATGGCCATTCTATAAAAGCATCATTCATTTATGAATAAAATCACATTGATACTCCATACGTCCGCAGAGCCAGGTGTACCTTTTGTATATGTCAAGTGTTCTTTGTAGGGCGAAAATGGCTCTCGTTGGGTAAATTCCTCGCCCCATGACGGAGGGTTTCACACAGAACTAACAAGGATTACTAATCAGCCGAATAACATGGAGAGGTGTTTTAGAATTCAAAGCATTTCATGCAATCATTTCCACAGACCGCAGCACCTTCACGGTTAACATGTCCTGCTTAGAGAATGAGATTACAGTCTGTGCTCTAAGCTCCTCGCTCGCCGAAGTGCGCCTACATGGAGCGGTGAAAAGCAGCTATTGTTCCCTCCCTTCAGACTTCTCCTCTTCCCTCAGTCTGTCAACACTGCCAGGCTGGTCCACATCCAGCCAGCCATGTAAATCACTCACCACGGCTGTCACCTGTCTTAAATAAATAACATTCCCGTAATTGTAATGAGCAGTTGCAATTACCTCGCACTTATTGAATATGATTAATATTTTATTTCTGCGGCATGGGAAATTTAATACGCAGCTTTCACTGTGACTTATTCTCCCTTACCTGCGTTGCGTGGCATAAATTAATATCAATTACAGGTAACAGTATGGGGAAATGAAGCTCTTAGCCGACACGTGAGATGCCACGCCGAACGCGAATGCCAGGCAGTACATCATCTCCAGAAAGGCCATGTTTCTTGGTGCAATAATTTTGTCGTTCCAACAAATCTGTTATTCAGCACGTCTGTAATGAAGCCAGAGCAGATGAGCTAAATGACTCCTTGTGCCTGACAGCAGACTATTCCACACGGACAGACAAATCCACTGGATGCCCTGAATACTGAGGAATTATGGCATTTTACACATTCCTAAATTTCTGCTATTACACCATTAGCAGAAGTTTCACCTTCGTACTTCCCTCCGAAGTTCATTAAAAGATTTTGGAGGGATGGTGGGCCAAAGCAAGCTTATTGTTGCAGAATATGGCTCACAGTCAAATGTTATGAGCTTCACAAACGACCTAAGCAAACAAACCACACAGTTAGAGTGAGGAAGGTGTGTTACTGGCAGCATGAGTGTATAGCATGTGTCCTTCGACGGAAGGCCTTTGGTAAAATCACCTTTCAATGTTTATTTACTCTAATCCTCTTGCAGTTTACCGTTCCTGATTAGCAACATTACTGAGATTAATTGGCATAATGACCATCAAATTTATTTTCAATAGCATTGCTGTACATTGCATCAGAAAGTTATGAGGCGTTTATGCACAGATTTGCTTAAATTAGTTTGCTGGGCTCATTGAGCAATATGTTACGAGAACCTATCGTAAATTCTGAATATAGTCACGGCTAAAGGATGCTGTTAGGCAAGACGTACACTGGAGTGATATTGTAAAGATGGCAAAAAAAAAAAATCCCAGAGGGACAGAAGTCAGTGAAAGGTTTGGATTTTTTGCATTTACACAAAATATTGCCAACCTTGCAATGCCACATCATTTATATAAATATAGCCAAGAGGTAATCACTTTGTCATCATCATTTCTTTATCATTACAAGTCACGTATTGGTCTTGGTTGTTCAGTCAATAAACTGTTTGATTGTTATTCAGGCGAAGTTAAACTGGAACAGCTTGAGAGCAGTGAGGTTACTGAAGGCCCTTTGAACCTCTGACAGCACGCCACTGGTGTATAGTTCCACCGCACATGCAGGCTTAACTGTCATCCAACAGGCCTTTCCCCGACATTTTCAATCACACACTTTAAGGAAGATGAGATGAGTGACTGATTTGTGAAGCATCTATTCACAAGAGAGATGCTTCAGCACATAGGCATCATCATGACAGGGCAGAAAACGGCCATTAGTTATTACAAATGATATGCTTCAGTTTCCTGTTCCATATATACGTTAAGCACAGTGACATCTCTGTATTTGCCACAGTTACACCCTTCATTACACAGACCATGTTCCCGGAAGAGGCACGAGACACAGGAATAGAAACATAGCCTTAAATCCGTGTCATCTGATTGGCTGTCCCATACCTTGCATTCCCCACCCATGTTGACTTTGTCGGTAATCTCTGCGCATGAAAACCTTCACTGGGAATCTCTGCACTCACCTACCTGGTTCTTTAAAGGTAAAATTAAAAAAAAAAACAGTAAAACTGAAATACTAACCATTTAAATTTTACATGAATGAAACTAAAGGCAAAGGCATGAATGCCATGCGGTGTTTACCACGGCCGCAGATATTGTGGGTGATTAGTAAATTGCAGGGCTTCTCTGCTCGGTCGAGGAGCCTAAACGCAGCTTCAGAAGAAGAGGAAGGACTTGTGGGGCCTAGCTCAGCCTGCCCGCTGACAGACATTACAAACTGCTGATCAACCTGCAGTCAGCTCTGCAGGACAACTGACCGCAGGAATATTAAATGAGCAGCAACCACACGCGTTTGACATGACCATTTATACGACAGGGATTATCTCTCTTTATATACAGTAAGCCAGTTGAATACTCCATAATGATTGGCTGAAGAACATTCTAAATGTGTGCATAATTTTTCTACAACTACGCACGTATGACTTAGTTCCAAACTTTAGTCTTTTGACTCTGTATGAATTTGCCATGTTTGAATTACAGGCTAAATTTAGCTGGTCTTTCGAGTCACTAAGTTACAAACGTCAGAAGGGAAGGCTGAAATTGACACTGACAATATATTTTAGTTTTCCGGAAATCTTTGGCAAGTGTGGTGATTATAAATATTCGAGTAAGCCAACTCAACAATGGCTGTCTTAGAAACCACAGCTTTTGCATGGCACCAAATGGAAATAGAACTAACGACCGCACACTTGCTCACAGCAACAGAAATTTCTGTTGTTTTTAACAATATACTGTAAGTTAACAGTGTCAGCAGCAATATAACACAATAGCCAGGATATTAATGCAATTTTAGGACATAAACACAAAAATCGCGTCTTTAGCTAAGCATATGTGTGTGGTAACCATGTATATTTGTGTAGTAACCACCGTTTGGATTGGGCTGTATTACACCGCTTAGGAGTACAGTTATTTACATTAAATGACCAGCATGTCGTTGTTTATTGCTTACTTTATTATATTTGGTTATATTTGTGGTCTTACTACTTGGTACAGCGGGCTGACTGCAGGAACAGCACCTGTAAATTTGACAAACCACACTGAAGCATGCTCTCCACCATGGTGTGCACAGCCAGATGCCCTGCATCCAGTTTCTCATCACGATCCACTCTGCTGAGCTCTGCTGTGATTTGGTTGGAGAAGTTCTTCTCAAGTATAGCTGGTGCAGCAGATGGGCGGTGCTACACCGTGATAAGTAGCTGATATCCATTCAATGAGCAGACTCTGCCAAATGAGGCTATTGCCTCCAAGTTTCATTTGTTAGGATTCTCCGCTACTGGGATTCTCAAACTTCCAACAAAGGGTGCAGTCATTCTTTCCGACCAAGCAGTCACACCCCTGATAATTCTTCTCAAGGTCTTCAGCAAAGACACTCTCAAGGTTGATTAATATAGTCGGATGTGTAACAGCACAGCTATAACTAGACAGTCCGGTTTCCTGCGGCAAAATTGGAGCGGCCCCTGAGTGCCCCAGTTGCAATATCTTGAAAACTCTGACCTCAAGAGCATTCACAAGCCATATGTTGATATGGGCTCATTTTCAGCATCAAATTATGCTTTATTCAGCCAATAGTTTTGCCATGGCAACCCTAATCGATATGTGTTGTGACCTAACCATAACCTATGCACACACCAAATATCAAAGGAATTTGAAGAAATTTGTGGCCCGTAGAGTGTCCACGAGAAAATCTCTACGAATGCAGCAGCGGTGAAGACAAAAATCATGAATCAATAGTAGCCGCCCGACCTCAAGGCTACGATGAAAGCCTGCACCTACACTGGCCCTTTCTGGATAAGGTTTAAAACCCCTGCTCTACCAGGTATTATAGTACTCTACCAGACCCTGAAGTGCTTTAAAGGCATGCTGGCTGCGAATGCCAAGAGTTGTTGGGTTGGTCACTCTGCATTCTGCATGTGATAGTAAAAGGTCTCATTGGTTGTGTGAAATACATCAGGAATCACAAAAAAGACTGAAGCAGCATTCCAGAGAAAATACTACATCCCTCATTTTGTGCAGTGGTAGATTAATGTATTTTCATTCTGGGATAATTCATCAGACATTGATATTCATGTGTTACGATCCATTAATTTTAATTCCCTGAGGACAAGATTTTATTCAATTTAGCGCAATAATTGGATATAGGATTAAAAAGCAGCTTTTAATAAAATAACAGGCTGTTCAGAATTGTTTTGACCTTTTGTTACATTGGAATCAGTATTTTGTATGACTACATCACCTCCTTTGTCAGCATTTATATTAGCAATAGATTGTCCATTAGATGGCCAAGAGCACACTAATGCTTCTCGGCAAGAATTTTCTTCAGACTAGAGGAATACTAATTTGAATCACTATTGATGTCCACGGGTTGAAAAAGAAACGTTTCTATAGAGGAATTATTCACATAAAGAATATTTGATTAGTTCCATTCATTGATGACTGTGTTCTGGGAATAATACAAAAAAAAAAAAAAAAAAAACTTTTAGATTTATGGTGCTAGGACCCCCTGCGTTCCACCTGACCCATGGCAGGGTAGTGGTAGTCGGGGTTGGGGAGGAATCCTAATTATTATCTCCACTATAAAAGTCCAGACCCTTTATCGCTCTCTCCCTCCCTGTTTTAGTTTATGCCCTTGGACACACTCACTGGGTAAGAATAAACATTTTTTTAAATTAATATTCTCCTTTAATACACCTTTCGCTTTGTTTTCATTAATAAATTTCACTTTTGAATTATTTCCCTCTTGCTTCTGAGTCCCTTTATTTTCCAGTCCTAAAGCAAGCCAGTTTCATATACATCCTGCTTTATTTTACCATTTTTTTCAGATAAATGGTAATGCATATAATGTCTTTTTAAAACTAGAGCTAAAATTACCAGACATTACAGGGGATACATGGATTTCCAGGAGGCAGCACAAACTGGGGGACCTCCAGACCCTTGGTTAACCCATATCGACACCCCCACGTGTGTAAACTTTTAACGCATGCAGGGAACTTTCTCCATCTATCGAATGAGGTTGTTATGATCCAGACCAGCAACCACAAGCGGCGTTAGAGTACAATTCAATAATAGGGTGTACCGATGGAAATACAGTATAAAAGTGAGACGGAGCCCAGAGTAGAACGATGCAGGTCAGTTCAGGCTTTGGTGCAAGGGGCGTGTCTGCGCCTGGCCAGTGGTGCTCCGGGACAGCTGCCAGATGGAACGCACTTCCCCAGAGCAGAACTGCCTGATGTCATGATCGGGGAGTTTTGCCAGAACACAGTCCCAATCCTGATGACTGCAGAAGGCTTGGGAGGTTGTTCCTAATAAACTGGGTAAGGGAACAGACTGAAGAATGATTAATAAGGGCGTGGTCCCAATGTCGGACACCAAAAGTTATGGTTAGGAGCTTGTTCCCATTAATAAAGCTAGGAAGAATACTTCCATATTTATCTATCATTGATGTTTACGACTAATTTCTGAAGATGATAAACTTCTACTGAAAAATAATGACTGGTTGCTAAAGGGCGTATAGCAAGCGGCAATCCAGGAACTTGCACACAAGTAAGGAATGTATACACACAAGTACACACTGTTATGGTTCTGTCTCATGTGTGCTGTTTTGTCATTGTGCTTGTGCTTTTTCTCCCGTGCCTTACTCTCAATTTATTTTTCAGCTTTCATTCCTGCAGTCTGACGATTGATTCTCTCTTGCCCAAACTCCTGTGATGTCGTGTGACAGCCTTCAGCATGCCTGAGTCTCGTTGTCCAATCACGTTTCGTCTTTCGGTTTCGGCTGTGGTATTTCATTCATTGCTTTCACCTGTACTTGATTCTGGGTCTCGCTAAACTCTGAGTGAATGCGTTCTCTGATAGGATAATTACTAACCCGTACTAACCAGCACTTATTTGAGGGTGATTGTATATATTTCGTCACGTAGTATTCACCTAATCAACTCATTAGCGAGTGCAAGTGTTTCTAGCTTTAGTAATTCCTGCCTAAGCTTTCCCTGACTAACTGCGTTTAAAGCTGTGCTTTCCTTTGCTTCTCTCGTGGTGCTTTTTACTCGTCACGTTTAGATTTCCTTAATCTAAACTGTCTAGCTTGATTGATGGTCTCAGCGTCTTGTCTCGAGTCATTATTGTTAACCCGGTTCTCGTGTAATTGTTTCATTAATCCCATGTGTTTCTGTTTCCTTTCGAGATTGCGTTCCGAGTCCCCCCCTCCTCCTGTGGGTATTTCAGTGGGAAAAAGAGAAGCGACCGTCATACGGAACTTTGTATTTGCTATGCGCTACACTGTGAAATCTCAGCTCCTGTGCCTTCCCGAGTATTTCCTTTGCGCGATTCCCGAGTCTTGTGTTCTGCTTCGCCCACGTCTTGTCTGCCCCTTGTCTAAGTCTCCCAGTGTTTCCGTCTGTTTAGTTAGGTCAAGTTTTTGTTTTCTAGTTAGCCACTCATTGAGTATGTTCTTCTGTTTCCCTCTGCCTTGGGCAGAGTACCTTAGTTTCTCCCATTCGTTCAGTGCTTGTGCACGGTGTTTTATTTTTGGCTTGTTTGCCAACCTTTCTCATTCAGTGTTTTTGTGTTTAAATAAACACTTCTGGATCCTGCATCTGGTGTCCCCTCAACTACTTCCTAACACACACATGACGGAACGGTGAAACATGAATGTTAAACAGCTGTTGAGGAAAGAATATGGGACGTAGACCAATCAAAAGAGACAATATATCTATAAGATACACAAGCTACTGGATGGGAGGAGACGCGAAAGGGCTTCACATGAAGGTTGTGACAGAGATCTTGTTTTTCATGATTTCCTCTACATGTCTCCCACTACTGCTGAAACATACTATGTACACTGTCCAGGGGAGGTAAGGAACTGTTTATATTTAGTCCACAGACACATTTTAATAAACCTACAACATCTATTAAAAATATGTCTGCCTGCATTTAATGGACCGTGGCATTCTCAAGCCAATACTAAATGAATTCACAGCTGTTTGTCACTTTCTTTAATTTGGACTAAATTTCATATTAATTCCCCCTATTACTGCTTAAGTGTCACATCCCATAATTTCAAACAGCGTTAAAAGGTCAGGCATTAATCGCTTAAGCAAAATGCATTAGCGCTAACATCCAAATGCACAGTCTTCATTACCATTCATTCAGTAATACCCAAAATAACCATCCACAGAACACTCTAATTGAAATTCTATGAATGCATAATTGCATTATCGCATGAGGAATATCTGAAATGGGGAAAGGCATTCATTACTCTCCTTACAATAGCTCCTTAATCCAAGAAACACAGACACAGGTCTCAACAACAGGTCTGTCTTCAAACTCTGTGACTGCATGACTTCAGGACCCTTGGAAACAGACAATTATCATTTCCGTGTGGGTTTTGTGGGAGTTGATACACAAGTGGACAAAGAGAAGCTCCTGCTTTTATTGGGAAATGAAAAGCCTGAGTGACAGCTCTGTCCTGCTTTGTCCGCCCACACTCCCTGCTGAGCAGACTCAGTTTGTTAATTAGCCATAATGATGTAAACAAGGTCTCATCCTGACAATCTCCACTGCCGCGAGAAGGCAATCTGTTTAGACAATCGCACTGCACGTCTCCCCTCCTCCAAACGCTCCCCAGTGCCAAAATAATAACGGTGCGCTCGGCTGATAGGGTTTGCTGTGGAACAGGAAATCTCAAAGCTGGCTGTCCATCACTCAGGTCTGAAGCAGGGAGAGAGAGCAGGACCTTCTATGAGAGGAGAGTGCCGCAGGTTCTGGGATAAGAGAGAGCAGGGGCTTCTGGGAGATGAGACAGTTTTTTTTTCCAGTTTTTGAGTACGCTCATCCCAAAATCCATTCCATTTCTGGTTTTCGTTTCTGTTCTTCGAACCTTTCTAATCCCAGATTTTGTAGCATAAGCTTGACCTCCAATGCGGGGTGGACCGTGTTCGATTTTCACTGAAATGTCACCGCAAAGCACTTGCTATTTCGGAGACTACGGACATCCCAGGTCCTAAAGCCAGCTACCCCTTTTCTCGCTGCTGACCATACAGAGGCATCAAAATAAAACATTTTACATGCAGCTTTGAAAAGCAGTCCACAGGCACTTGGAGGACCACCGAGGGTCATTATGAACATGGAAAAATAATGCTCCTTCAGCACATAAAACTTAACAGTTGATATGGGATATTGAATATGAGTTCAGCCTCTATAGACCAATTCACCCTACACTACGAGCACGGATTAGAACCAACTTCATGAGTTTACAAAGAGCAGGCATACAAAAATTTCAATACACCTTCCATTATTTCACCATTATCAGCTGGTCTTCATCAATACTGGCTTGCTTTTCAACCAAAAGAAAGCAGTCAAACGAGTTAAGCCGCTTTCACACCGGACGCGAAACAAATTTTTCGCACGACAGATTACATTCAAAGTCAATGCAAAGGCCGAATACACACGTAACGCGTGTATTCGCGTCCTTGCATTGACTTTGAATGTAATTTCACGTCCGGTTGTGTCCGGTTTCGCGTCCGGTGTGAAAGCGGCTTTAGGGGGGAGCAGGATAATAAGTATCTCATTTGCTGTGATATAAAATGTCCTGTTTTGATATAGCAAAATGAAGTGATGTCTGAAGCCATAGTCATAAAACATACGCTGAGAATTTTGATACATAATTATGATATGTCTTTACAGTTACATTAGTAGCAGTTTATTTTGTCCTTGTACTTTAACTTAAAATATGGAAGGGTGTGGATGGAATACATAATACGCTCTTATTCAGAAAAAATGAGGCATACCAGAGGAGATACGAAAACAGAGGAAGCGAGAGAGAGAGAGAGAGAGAGAGAGTGACAGTAATGCGGAGTGGATATTTGCTGAAATCACTCTCAGATCAGTAGATATTTGATTTCCAAGTACAGTGAGATTATCACAGTAATGACTTCTTTCTTAAAGCACATCATTTCTTAAATACAAATACAACCCCATTTCCTGAAATGTTGGGACATTTTTAGTTTCAACATTTGATATTTTGTCGTTGTGCTATTTTCAATTAAATATAGTGTTTTAGTAATTTGCAAATCATTGTATTCTGTTTTTATACAGCGTCATAACTTTTTTGGAAAAGGGGATGTTCATTAAAAGAAAAGGGCGCTTATGTGATGGAATCTGCTTTCCTAACTCAGAGAGGGCAAATGCAGCTCATACCCCCCGGCACTTCAGTGAGGGGTACGAGCACAACTCATTCTGAGCCCCCTGGTGCTTAATTAGGACTCTATATAGAGGTCGGCATAATGCCACAGAAAGCACAATCAAACCAGCAACAGCACAGCTATTCCAATATCGCTGAATATAAAACAGCTAATCATGACTAATTGGCACTAACAAAAGAGGGCACTCTTTGGGAATAAAGCCATCGCCTCGTAAAATCCACAGGCCCTCAAGTAAAACCATCAGATAATTCCTCTGTTCTCAGGGACTTTGTTCTGAAAGGGAGTATAATTAACGCATATCCATTGTGGAATCAAAGACTCACACCGCGCCACCATTCCATAAATCAACAATTCTCTGTGACACCCTGGTGTCGCCTCGCAAAAGTGTTTCCACTGTAAAGGGATGACTTTACGGAGGACGTTGCGCCAACCTGAAATTCGCCAGGCTTTGCTTCCTTTTCATGGAGAAGATTACAGGAAAAAGGAGACAATATCCCAGAATGAAAGGTAAAGCAGCTGAGAGAAACTGTAGTGCTCGCTTCATCAAATTAGCAGTTTGTTTAACATAATGATGCCTTGATCACTTCAGACTGCTTATTTTTACCTCAAAATCCTGCTCTGAATCCCTCATTTAAAGCAGGTGAACAAGCCGTTTTGGAGCTCAGCTCCGATTGGACGGAGCGGACTTGCCCTTGATTGCAGTTTGCAACCTCAATTACACCTGTAAATATATCCTGCGGTTTAAATGCATGGTGTTCAGTATTTAATCAGACAACCATGCATTTAAACAATCCATTTTGCCTTAACTTTGCCAAACTTTTCAATTAACAGCAAAGTTAGCGGTTTCTTCGTTCAAATTCAAACAGTTTTGCGCGTGTCTTGGGGATTGCTGAATCTGCCAAACTGTGTATGTAGAGAAAAATGTAAATGAAATTTAACTTCGGGGACATGTCGGCAAAATTCAGACTCGCAAAATGCAAAGTTCCTGTGCAGTTCCAGAGAAGGGAATCTGCACAGGAGGCTGACAAGGCATTAACACGTTGTGGACAAAATAGCAAATGCACCATGAAAAATGCCTGTGACTCCATTAAGCATCTAAAACACAAGACCAAAACATCTTCACAGGTAATTCACATTTATTTGTAATGCTAATTACAAAAATGTGCCTGCCTGAAATAGGTGTAACCAGCAGCAAGATGGAGGTTTCCAAAGCCAGATGAGGACACACAGAGGGTACCAAAGGAGCCAACTCGGGTAAAGTAGGTGGTACCTGAATTGTACACTTACGGCAGAAAAATAGCAAGATTATTAAAGGTGGTACAGAGGAATAAGTCAAGTATTATGACAACAAATTCCCAACGTCAAAAAGCAGCAAACGCAAAAAAAAAAAAAAAACGGAAGTGAAAACAAGACAGAGCTCTCCAAAACAAACAGACGATCAAGCGGTAGGATAGTTGCCATTAACCACAGGATTACATCTCTAAAAATCACCACAAAATTGGATCAATCTACTTCTAGGCCATTCTTAACAAAACCAGTATGCTACAGGCTTCACATAGCTAGAATTTATGGCAGTGATACCGATAATTTTTAATTCCTGGTATAAAGGCCTCCAAACTCGCCCACAGCCATCAGTACAACACTACCACCGGTCCTCTATTACCCCAGAGATTACCCTGATTTACCACTTCTGACATGGCTGGCACCATTGCTCTCAGAGTGCTGAAATGTCAGGTTTTACTATCTCTAATATTTCACAGGACAAAAAACAAGTTGAAACATCTTTCATCCAAATGTCAAGAGAGACAAAACTAACATCCCACTTTACCTCCCTGTAGCTCGTTTTCATCAGAAACAGAAGAGCAGGTAATTAGCATTCGTCTCCCTTTATTAATTGGAGCTGGGTGGCATATCAACATACACATAATTGGAGTTAATTACACCAGTGTTTCCTGAGCGTCAGATCAGATAAATAGCAATGGCACAATCCAGTGATGGGCTGCCCTTTTCAAAAGATCCATCTAATTAACCTTTCAGAAACATACGGAGGAGTCACAGAACTGGGCTGCAGGAGACAGACGTCTATGATCTAATTCACAACTTCCATTTTAAAGAAGGCAGAGACTAGCTCTCCCTGACGAGAGAGCTCACTGGAACGAACTGACCTCACGCTGAGCCAAACTCGAGGAGGAAAGAATGAAAAAGAGACCCGTGAGAAGGAATCGTCAGCACAAGCATTCGCGAGGCTGATGAGAGCGTGCAGCGGGCGGCTGTCTGACCTGCTGAGAAAAACATTCTCGCTAATAAATCTACCTGCGACACGTCTGTCCCAAACCGGCGAAAATTAGGACTGTGAGAGACGGCAGGTGAAACAGAGGAGCTGTTTTAGAGCTGGAAGCCTGTCAAAAACTGAGAAACCAAAGTGATAATATAAAATTTAAGGAGGACTATTTCTCACACATGAATATCTTCAGACATTAACAATACCTCCCAAACAAAATTATAGCTCTCCAAAAAAGAAAGCAGTGGGTAATACTGTGTCTGATGCATGTGTATATGTGTGTGTGTGTGTGTGTGTGTGTGTGTGTGTGTGTGTGTGTGTGTGTGTGAGCGAGCGCATGAGTGCGTGTTCATGGTTGGTGCCCATCTATAATACAGCCAAAGGTGCGCGTGCCCTAAGAGGCAACCTAAAGAGACATCAGTGACGAGTGGCGCCACCTAATGGCCGGCTGCCCCAGCAGCCATTAACACCTGTGATGCACAACCAAAGCTTTGAAGTTTAAGATCTTCACTCGGCCACTTCTCCATCGGAGCATCGCCCTACTCCAGTCTCCAACACTGACACTAATGATGCAACGACCCGAAGCCGCGGGGGACCGAGGAGGGCCGCTACCGATGTAGGGTCCGCAAGGCGCTCTGTTCTCAAGCAAAGAAACACTGCCACTATCGCTAGGTTTAATGTGCAGTCTCTTAATTTGGTAAATGACTGGAGGCAGATGGAGCTTGTAGGGTCTTGCAAGCTGTATGGAGCAGAAGTTTTAGCCATTCAGGGACATCAGTAATGCACTTCAAAGGACTTCAAGAAACACTTCCTTGCTATTTGAAAGCCTCAGTAAACCAATCCACTCCTCAGTCATCAGAAACACAGTTGATGCTGCACAAGATGGAGTGGTTTTCATAACCAGTAACAAAACCTGCAAAACCTTCACCAAACCCCACATCATCTCATCTTGAATTTGCGCTATCAAGTTTGTAGGCAATCCCAAAACTACCATTCTCTCGTGCTTCTGTCCTACTAATGTGTCCCCTAAAGAAAAGATGGACACATTCCTCCATGATCTTCAGGGTTTCATTGATCGTGTCCCACCACATAACATCCTCTTTGTCTGCAGCGAGTTCAGTGCTTGTCCAGTGCGTGACCGTCTTCGTTTTTCTCTAGCAGAGGAAACCGACAGAAGTGCCCAGGACCTCTTGAGTTTCATGAAGGACAACACTCTCCAGTCCTGCGGAAAGCTGTTCAAGAAAAGGGCAGCCATGGAAGCCTACCTTTGACAGTCAGGTCAGAGCTGACTTCAGACGAGCCTTCACAAACCGTTATGCAACACTTTCAGATCTTCAAGCGGGACCTCGCATCCACTTGTACTCGCTACTCGTTCAAGGCGCTCATAAAACTAGCCTATCCGTCCTTCCTGAGCTACCAAGGAAGAAGGTGCCGTGTCCCCTGGGATGATTCAGACATTCAAAAAATGAGGAAGAAAAAGCCCAATGCAAAGTTCGATTGCAACCAGAGTACTGTGATCTCTAAAATCTACACTGACAGAGTTGAAGCCTTCGTCCAAGGCCTGCGCAACATTGTTAATACTGCTTCTGAGTATAAGGTTGCGTGGAATGCAGTCAAGAAAATCTCAGGTAGCAGGCCACCCTCACCTTCTAAGATCAAAGGTCAAGATTAAACACCTGCAGTAAAAAAGGTAAACTGGCAAGCCCATTTCCAAAAGTTGCTAAATGTCGATGCTAGTTAAGATACCAATTCTAGTCAGTCACCTGCTCAATCACATTAGATCCGAGAGAAGGTCTCAGACCTGTCGCCTATTTCAACGGATTCAATCACAATGGAAGACGTGATTGCCTCTTTGAAAGAGATGAAGTTTATGATTAGCTTATCTATTTAACATCATTTGTCTCACATCACCTTATTCTTGCAACTTGTCTCATCATTATTTGTTGTAAATTGCCCCAGCACCAACTTTTTAAAGTATGTTGCAGTCATCAGATTTGAAAATTAAAGCATAAAAATGTGTTTTTCTTGTGTTTTAACTGCAGTCGAGGGTGATTGGACTTTTGAAATCAATCTTTTTTAATATAATTGGTATTTTTTTGCATGTGTGCAAGCTTTTTTTGGATTGAGGTTTCATAACATGTAAAATGGTTTATTTCAAGAAACTGAAAGAATTCTCCATGATATCACTTTTTTTTACACTGACCTTTTCAACATTCAGTTCTCTCCTCTGTGCACAGTTCCACACACACACTGCAGATTTACAATCCTTTGGGTTGTGCCATTTAGTTTTCTGCATACTCCAATTGTTAAAATATAGTCATCAGGGGACACCTTATTTACATTTTTCTGTGGTCTTTAATAAGCCTTTGATCGCTCCAGTGGCTTGTTACACTCTCAGAAAAAAAGTACCAATTTGTACCTTTAGGGGTAAAAGGCTTGTCACTGGGGCGGTACCCTCAAAGGTACTTGCTGTTGTACCCTCAGAAGTGGGTATTTATTTGCTTTGGAACATAAAAGTACCTTTTAGACCCTAAAAAGGTTCACACAGGTACCTTGAGGTCCTATAATTGGCCCTTGGGGATACATAAGTGCTGAATGTACCTCGGGGAACAGAAATGGACTCCTGCTGCACCCCTATTTCTGACAGTGTATCATGAACATCATAGTCACGATATATCAAATGTCTTTGATAATAACATTTGGAATGTATACATTAGAGGCCAAAAGTTTGGAAGCAAGATCAAATTTGTACAAAAAAAGATCATAGTTTCATTGGGATAGCTTGCAACAAAATAAACATGATTATTATATAAAGAGTCACTTATCAGAATACATTTTTACTCAAATTATCAGGCCCATATTACTAGGCCCATGGTCCTAGTGCCCGCCACATTGCCGTTGGCATCCGGTGGGCTATTATCCGTGACATAAAGTGAATAATGCAAACTGTGATTTGTTTTTTACTTTTTAACTGAAGTTGTGACTCTTGCAAATTTCTCAACCCAAAAACTAAGCCGCTCCATTCTTTTGTTAACATTTATTCATCAATGGTCTGGTAACATCAGTGTATACAGTACCTAAAGGTAAATAGAGGAAAATGGTGCATATCAATGAAAGAAAAGTCTAATCATGCAGTAAATACATCCCAAAATCCAAAGATTTCATACTGGTTTTTAAGAAAGGCATTTTGAACAGAAACCTGAAGTTGCTTCAAAATTTTTCACCTGTATTGGCCTTGCTCCCAAACTTCTGGCCTGTAGTGTATTTTTAAAATAAAGAGTTTTGAAATTCTCGCAGTATAAGTATTCACAGAGATCATAGTTTAAATTCATGAAAAACAAAGGCATTTCTATGAGGCAGCATATTTAATAAATGCTTTACCATCAATAAATTTATGCAATTTTTAATGTGTTACATTTAATTGATATGGCGTCAACCTGGCAATTTAAAGTCAGGAGAGTTGATTTAAAGTTAAATCAAAATCTTTACATTCCAAAAAATAGCTCTGGATTGTAGATTTAGAGGCTCAGAAAAAAAAAAAAAAAAGTTGGAAACACCACACCAGAAACACCATACAGGCAATCAAATACTGATCTCTCATCTGCAAATTTTTTACCAATCAGGAATTAAAAATTACTCGACAAAGGCCCCGCAACAGTGTAAGAAAGAAAGTGATTGTAAAAAAATAAAACACAGAGAATCCACTGAAGAGTAATAAAAAGTGTTAAGGGGATGTGGAGATTTTACAGAGCACTGCGAAGTGCTGAAAAGCATGCAGATTCTGATTCCTGAGCGCTACACGACCGGAAGCCGATCCAGAACACAGAGGGCGAGCAGTTCCCATGAGTCCATCTGTCTGCTCGCTGCTCACCAGGGTTAAGTCCAAAGAAAACAGCAGCAGGGCAAAACACACAAACATGTGTTCAGACAACTTGAGGGTGCAAGCGGGGAGACATGACTAATGCCAAAAACTGTCAACCGGTTAGCAAACGCCAGAAACGCAGACACACGCTGTCTGCTTTCCCATGGTGTAGCCTGACCATATCCTCCCGACCTGATGGGTCTTTAAAAACTCATCATGATGATGTGAAAAACAGATCTACAGGACGCCTTATGCGCCATTTGCTATACATCTCCTTAAATTCAAGCATCAGTAGAAGTTGTCTCCAGGGGTCTCATTTATAAAACTTTGTATGGCGTCCATAGAAGAAGTGAGTGCAAGCATGAAAAGCAGGAACATACGCATGACAAAAACCAGATATATAAAACCAGCCGTCTTTACACAAGCCAACAATTTTGCTTTCATAAATCACAATCATCACGAAAGGTTCACAAGCGAATGAGGCTCAGTTCCCACCCTTTTACCTCCTAATGGTCAATGCCGATCACCTCATGAATGTATACAATGACGGGACTAAACATAATGAGCATCCGCCTAATATTCTGTCGGTTGTCCACACGCAGCCAAAACAGCTTCGACCCACCAAAGCATGGACTTTACAAGACCTTTGAAGACGCCCTGTGGTATCTGGCGTGAAGACGTTAGCAGCAGTTGCACAGTGAAGCCGAACCGCATCAGATTGCACTGGCCATTCCACCACAATGATTACTGCATGTTCAGAAAGTTGCTTTCAAACATACAGCCTAAGTACAGGGATGGTAATACACATCTTCTTGACTTCATGAAAGGTTAACAAATTGCAAACCAAAACACATCTTTTAAAGAATCCAAATTACACACAGGTTGCGTGACAGTTGTGAAGGAAGAAATGAAGACAGCCAATTATCAAGGAGCAAGAGCCCCAGCAACTGCCAGATCCCCATCACACCTTTTTATGACAATTATTTTGAAAAGAGACAGCTTGAATGATGTTACAACACCAGTTGCAGCAGATGTTGTACAATATGCTCTATTCCATTAAATAAGACAAAGGGATGCGTTTTTTAAAATATTATTTCAGGGAATGCTCCGCCTAAATGAAAAATGTGCGCATCTACCAGTAAAAATGAACTCCAGCAAATGAGAGTAAAGTACAAGG
The DNA here is from genome assembly GCA_029692085.1 of Gymnothorax javanicus. Classification (NCBI taxonomy): domain Eukaryota; kingdom Metazoa; phylum Chordata; class Actinopteri; order Anguilliformes; family Muraenidae; genus Gymnothorax; species Gymnothorax javanicus. Next base: position 12,075,612 of record CM056208.1, on the reverse strand, counting down.
CTACATAACTCATTTCATACATTTCCTAATTAATATAGGGCTCCATCAAAGTGGAAATAACAGATAAGCAATATTAGCTGAAATTTATTTGGCTACCTTTCCCTAAGATGGGTTACTGTCTTTATAGCCTCTTGTGCTCTCTATAAATCACCTGCAGCTCTCTTCAAAGACCCTGGTACTCGCTACTTAGCCCTTGGTGCTCTTTATTAAGCCCCTGGTACTCTCCCTACAGCCTCTGAAACTCTCCACAAAGCCCCTGGTACTCTCCCTACAGCCTCTGAAACTCTCCACAAAGCCCCTGGTACTCTCCCTACAGCCTCTGAAACTCTCCACAAAGCCCCTGGTACTCTCCCTACAGCCTCTGAAACTCTCCACAAAGCCCCTGGTACTCTCCCTACAGCCTCTGAAACTCTCCACAAAGCCCCTGGTACTCTCCCTACAGCCTCTGAAACTCTCCACAAAGCCCCTGGTACTCTCCCTACAGCCCCTGAAACTCTCCACAAAGCCCCTGGTACTCTCCCTACAGCCTCTAAAACTCTTCACAAAGCCCCTGGTACAATATAAAGCCCAAGGTACATAGTGCTCCCTATAAAGCCCCTCGTACCCTCGAGAAAGCCTCGAGCTCTCTCAATAAAGCCCCAAATACTCTGTATAAGGCCGCTGGTCTCTCAATAAAGACCCTGATGCCCTCTACAAGGGTCCTGACACTTTCTATAAAGCCCTTGTAGTCTCTATAACCCCCTGATACTCTCTCTAAAGTCCCTAGTGTGGTCTACAAACCCCCCTCGTGGTCTCTGAAAAGCCCCTATTGTGCTCTACAAAGCCCCTGCTGCTCTCCTCAAGGCCCTCCGTACTCTCTGAAAAGCCCCTGTTGCCCTCTATAAAGCCCATGGGAGCTCATTATGAGCCTCTTATACTCTCTACAAAGCCCTCAATACTCTCTAAAGCCCCTTGTACTCTCTACAAAGTCACAAGTCCCCTCTTTAAAGCCCCTGGTACTCTCTATAAGCTACTTTCTGCATATGGTCCGATGTCCTGAATGTGCAGTCTTGTGACAGGAATGCTGCATCCTTTAATCATGTCCTAGCCTGGGCTGTTAGCTTCCGGAGGGCGTTGCACCTGCCGTCCAGTTGGTGAATGGGGCAGTCCTCTAATCTACCTCACCGCAGCCACTCTTTTCTGTGTCGGAGAGCCTCCAGAGATGAATGCAAGCCTGAAAATGTCCAACGCCAGAGCAGAGCTGGTTAAGGCAGGATCATTCCTTGCGAGGGAGGTCACAGCCAGCTGGATGAGTCTTTTGGAGCAGCACTATACTGAGTCTACTGGCTGACTGCTGCCCCTTCCATTGGTTTAGGAGGCGCTGTTTCCCGCTGGTAACTTCCTCCTTAATGACATGGGTTTGAGCAGCTCTCACAGGGGGCTTTCTGTGCTTTAGGTGTTGCACTGGTAGGGTCAAATAGACCAAGCTGTCTTAGGGGTATTCCTCCTGCGTGGTGGCAGCTTTTCTTGTTGTAGCTTCTCGCCTGGAGTTGAGTGGTTGGCAAGGGCTGGAAGGTAGTGGTTAGGCGTGGGCTGTAGGCAGCCTGTGGTAACGCGAAGAGCGGAGTTGAGCTGGGCATCCACTCTCCCCGTGTGACTGCTGCATCCCCAGGCACAGGAGCAGTGTTCGGCTGGGGCATACACGAGGGATAGAGTGGAAGAGTGAAGAGTGGTGAAGTCTGCTTTCCCCAGTCATAACCAAGGGCGTGTATAAACATTTTAAAGCCCAGGGGCTGAGCCCCAAAGACAGGACGTGATTTGGTGCAGATTGGAATTAATTAATTTTTCAATGGTATAAAGAAGCCTCACACCTGGATTAAATAAAATTTAGTGTACTGGCCTAAAGTATCACATTTCTAAGAAGTAACTAATGCAAAAACCGTATGTGATATTGGATACAGTACTGCACAAAAAATTTAATTTAAAAATGCCATGATGATTCCATGTCTTTTTAATGTATGCTCTAATGACCCTGCCATAGTGTCTGTATTAAAGCCCTCCCAAATCATTTAAAGCCAAAAAATGTTCATTCACATTACCATGTTTTTGAGAGACATAGCGCACACAAACTGACAGTTGCTCTAAATTATTGTCCCTGGCCTCATCAGCCACTATAGCATACATTCTGGATTCTTTCAATTCAGCTTCAACACTCTTCAGCACAACACTGAATCATCTGTAACATTTCATAGAAAGGTGTTCAAAATTTGACTAGTTATCAGGGGAAAATTAGGACCTAATGAGAAACTGACTGCCCGTGAACCACAAAGAGTAGTTCTTGAGTAACTCTAATAAGGTTTTTATAAAATGATTAGTGAATTGAAGAACAAATAAAGAATTAATAGCTGATCTATAAAATTTGATTGGGAGTTACTCAAGAACTGCCAGTTAACTAATGGTGTACCGCCAGTTAGTTCCTTTTCTGTTCCTTCAAATAATAATCATTTGCTATTGTTTAAAGGTGACTAGGAGTTCCTCAAGACTTTCCATTTAACTAATGGTTTACAAGCAGTAAATTCCTCATTTCTTCCTTATTTGTTCCCTGGTAACTACTCTAATTGTATACCGTATTGTAAATTATAAGAACAAATGTCAAGTCTGTGATGTGTTTGAAAGGCAAGTGGCATTAGAAGTCATGTAATGCTGAGGCAGAAAAACTATTCTGGGACTTAATTTCGCCATTTGTGTGTCTCATTTTTGTTCTCTTTAAAATAATCTATCTCTTTAAAGCTTTACAGGATACTCACTCATTTCATTCCAAAGTGGATCTTTATTTCAATCAGACATTAAATTAACTTTATCCCGTATTCTAATTTTGTGACTTCAAACATCAAAATGACATTTACTGCAAAGTTCGACGTCCCTATCACTGATCAAAGCCACGTGCCCACTACAGAGTTTTTACGACTTAACTGAATTTAAAAACATGGTAGAAAAACGACATAACGAAAGATTTAACAAATGGGTAAAACCGACTTTGAATGTTTTAATCGCACACATTAACAATTCGTCAAAGACTCGCACTCAACGTTTTTATACTTCCTAAAGAGGTTCATTAGCAGAATGGACAGCTGTGTGCGTGTAAACATTGAAAAATGGTTAAATCTATCGCAATATCCCAAGTTTTTAAAATCAGTTCGTCAACGTTAAGCTATGAAAACCCTTTAATGTTAGAGTCCACCAATGTGGTTGATCAAGCTAGCTCATGCAGTGGTAGCTAGCCACGAAGAGAAAAAGTTCATTGTTCACTTTGCCGGATGCAAATGACATGACGTATTAATTTTTTTTCAACAATGGAAGGCTTATATCTAATAAGTAAGCGTTACCTTTATCGTTTTATGTTTTTCTCAGATCGTTTTTTTTTTTTTGGCTGCACTACTAGCTAGCTCCCAAATGTCAAGTGTCAGGCATCATGAACTTTTTGAGTGCATAGACATAAAGGTGGAAGAGGGAGGCTTTTATGAGAACAACACAGACACATAAGCGTCCCCGTAACTACGGTAACTTTCTAACGCACGCCGCGAATAAAATATAGGCTAAAGACTCAGAGGTTGCAAGAGCTCAAAGTTCATGCTCGTCTTATTTTTTTACCATAAGAAAAGACCCTGGGCTAAAGAAAAAACACCCGGGGCTATAGCCCAGTAGCCAGGCCCTAAACATGCCCCTGGTCATAACTGCACAGTCTGCATAGATGCAGACCCTGGCTAATGCTTTCCCACTGACATTCTGCATGTGATGGCAGAAGGTAAGAGAGCGGTCGGGCGTCACTTTGAGGTAGGTTGGGGTGACAAAGAATGACTGTTGGGCTCCATCCAGTCCAACTTTCAACTGTCTGTTGGTTTCTTTGTTGTTGAGATGGAATACAAAACAGGTTGTGTTCTATGCATTGGTTTTGAAGCGCCATCGGTGGCAGTATTTCTGAAGAGCTTACTTGTCCAGTGTGAGGTTAGGCTCAGCTTCCTCGAAGGTGTTGCAGGTCGCGAGGATGGCTAAATCATCTGCATATACCAACATGGAGCTTCTCCTGGGTGGTAGGTCAGCTGTACACAGGTTAAAGAGTGCAGGACCAAAGACAGATCCTTGAGGGACGCCATTCTTGAGGGGCCTGGTTTTGCTAAGTTTGGTGTCAATAAGCACTCAAAAGCAGCGATTGGAAATGATTTCCTCTATAAAGCTCTTGATACCATCTGAAGCCACTGGTGCTCACTCTATAGCCCCTGGTACTCTTTAAAACTTTTGGTATCCTCTATAAAGCCCTTAGTACATTCTATTAAGTCCCTGGTGCTCTCTATTAACCCGTTGCTGCTCTCTATAAAGCCCCTGGTACTCTCTATAAAGCCCCTAGTCCACTGTTAAGACCCCACACCTCTCTATAAAGCCCCTTGTACTCTATGCAAAGCATGTGATACTCTCTGAAGCCCTTAATAGTCCCTATGAAGCTCCTTGTACTCTCTATAAAGCCCCTGGTACTGTCTGGGAAGCCCTTGATACTTGTTTAATTCAATATGATGATCAGCCCTTGATAGTTGTTTACTCGATATGATGACCAGTGACAAACCTTTCTTTTAATTTTGTCAATATTTACAACCCACAATCTGAAATGTTTGTCATTAAAATGGAGACACACACATAGCAGTGAAAAGCATTATGTACCTCTGAGTCATTAAATGAATGAATTTAAGAGCCATTTACAAATCCATCTCAAATTAATGAGCAAATGACAAATGGGCAAAAAAAAAAACAACTGTGAAGTGTTAAGCGCATAAATGTAAATTAATTAGTCACAAGGGAAATTGCCACTTTTTGAAAATAGAGGGTAAAACGGTACTTCATAAAATTGTAAGCAGTCGCAGATATAAATATAAGCAATGATAGAACATGAAGAACACGTGGTAAAAATTGCAGACAGACATTTCGACTGCAATCTGTATTAGTTGTTATTATCGCTTGTAAATGTCACATTATCATATTAATGGATTCTAAGACACAATTCAAATGTAATAATAGTCAAGAATGAAAGTCTTAGCAATAAGAGCTTCCTTACAAATATGGCTTACACTTTATTAAATGTGTATAAAGACAGCATGGGAAGTATTGTTATTATGGGACACCCGCCCCCCCCCAGCTTGTATTAATAAAAGGGTGAAAATCTCTGTTGTTAAATTATCCATGCAGACACTCAGGCATGAAATGCAGCCATCCACACATCCCGATCGGCAAAAAACCATCTAGCTATGTCGTGGCATGAAAATCTAATACATTGAAGGACTTTTTTAATGTAAATTCACTTGGTTCATCCCAATATCATCAGGTTTTATCCAGTGAGAAACAGCCTGGGAACACTTAGCATTACTTATCTAGAATGCACACACTTTTAAGCCAAATGCAGATTTGTGTTAGCGTTATTTTCTGTCATATTCTGAGGAATAGGCCTCTCCTTGAATTAGCTCAGGCCTCATCACAGCAGGCTTGATCTGCATGGGCTCATGCTGCAGCTGAAATGATTTGGTGGCTCTGATAAAAGCAGCGGAGGGTAGACACTCAGGTCATACTGATTAGCTCTGCTATCATTAGCATAGCAGCACATAACAAATCCAATCACCCACCTCTGTAAAACTGCTCCTCCTATCTCGCCGATTGCCATCGGCTCTGGCGGATAAAATAAACTGCACTACCTTTGCAGGCTCTCACTGGAGTGGTGTTGTGTGATTTTGTGCCACATGCATGCACAGTTTTGCAATAAACACACTAATGGCAGCATTAAAGGAGGAGACCGCACTTCGGCAAAGTATATTTCAGCGGAAAGTAGAATACTTTAAGTATCTAAAACGCATATTTTAATTTGATAATAATCCAGTGCGACACATTTTTTAAACCAGCGAGTCTTCAATTTGGCTTCAATATCAGGGGGCAGACATTTTTACTTGGGGAATCTTCTGATTTTGAATTTCATCTTCGGAAACCTCGCCTTTAAATGCTTAAAAACCTAAACCTCTCGCAGTTTACATCTCCCGATTAGCCACAGTTGCTCAGACTAATTGGTAAAAACCGATGACAGTCTAATTTACTTTTGATAGCATTGTTATGCATTGCACCACAAAATTATGAAGTGTCTTCTTCTGCGGATAAATGACAACGTAAAATATCAATATGCCTCTATAATTTCAGCGCTTGTGTTGCTCGTTAAGCAGCACAGATTTACATAAATTAGTTTGCGAGGCTGCAAGAATCTGTTCTTTATTCTGAAGGTTATCACGGCTAAAGGGCGCTGCAAGGCAAGTTGCAAAGCTGTGTGACAATCCTAAAGACGGCGAAAATAAATGCTGCAAAATCAGCGAAAGTTTTGGGTTTACAATGCCATATCAATTATATAAATGTAGGCAATGGGAATTCATCTTTTCATTATCATTTCTAATTATAGGTCATTGTATTGGTCTTGGTCACTCAGTCGATAAGTTGTTTGATTGTTAATCAGGCCAGCTTAAATAAAAACAGCTTGAGGGCAGCCAAGCCGTAAAGGTGAGCTTACTGAAGGCCCTTTGAACTACTCCATGGCCCGGATGAAAGGAAAGAGAACAACTGACGTCACGTAAAAGAATAACTGACGCTACAAGCACGCGGCACTGGCGCTTGATTGGATAAAGCGTTTGAAATGCACACTCACCCCTATATAGGGCACTATGTAGCGAATATTCTATACATTGAAAACAATATAGAGAGTGAGTGAGCGAGTGGACAGGTGTGCATTCCAAACGCAGCCTAAGATTCCCCAAGTAAAAATGTCTGCCCCCTGATATTGATGCCGGTTTTAAAATGCGTCGCACTGGATCATTACCAAATTAAAATTTATAAAACTATGCGTTTTAGACACTTCAAGAATTCTACCTTCCACTGAAATATCCTTTGCAGAGGTGCGGTCTCCTCCTTTAAGCTAGCCAAGTCCCATGACTTTTACTCTACAGATAAAACTTCACTCTTCCAAGATAAATAAATAGGAAGTCTTAGTTTGTCCTTTTTTTCATTTTTTAATGATTAAGTCAGCGTTGTTTTGGCCTGGGAACAGAGGAAAGGCAAGGCAGATACACTAAAAACATAAAATATTAGGTTTACTTTAAAATGTTACAACAACAATTCCAAGTAACTTCAAATGAAATTCTAAGATTGTTGACCAATTTAATAATCAAATTAATGATGTTTGGATTTTCTAAACTCAGTTATGTAAAACCAGCAAACGTAAAAGTTTAAATTAATCAAATGTGTGTACGTTTTTTGAAGCCTTGTATCAAAGTCCTCAGAGCCATGTCTCGCCACTCAGCGACCATCTTGGCTATACCCCCGGGCAGCTATTTCAAGCTAACGGGCCAGGCCCCTATCTAAATGAATGGAGAGAGAGCCATAATATCACTTTCAATGGTCATCTGTACATTAAAACTGCAATTATAGAATCATCAGTCAAATCTGATCAAAAAAGAAACTGCTTAAAAGTTTGGAGATTTAGCCCCCAAAAAAGGTTTAAAAGTCTTTCCACAGGTTACATTCATTACATTAACTTCTTTTACTGTTCCATTCAGAGTGTCGTAATGTGACGCCATCAGCTCTTGTCAACAGAGCGCTTGAGCAAAAATCTACCAAATCGGTAACCATCCCCTGTGAATCGGAGTTTTCAACCAACTCTCAATATGCATGGCAATTCATAAAAGTCCGTGACGCAAGCACATCCGCAGGCAGTTATTTTGGAGAGATACTTTCCCAGATACCTGATTGGCTGATCGATGTATGCATCAACACTTGGACTGAATCTTCCATCCACTGCAACGAGCGTTAGCATCCAAACAGGGGTACCTATTGAATAGCCAGGATCGTTTAAGAGAATGAGTTCTATGGTAGCAAACCTCTCGCAAAATGTTTCTGAGTAGTCTGTATTTAGACTCTGTAGTGTGCCTTTAACTAATGAATTAACATTACACAGTCGATGTGTACTTTTTGGAAACCTGGGCAGAATTTTCACTAACTCACAGGGAGGTGAACGCCACCATGACTGTCGTTACAATTACATCCTGCTTACATCAATCTGCTTTGCTTCTGTCATTGTTCAAAAAGTTTGATGACTGAAAACCAGCAGCAACCATTTGGTTAGGGCTAGAAAATACGTCATCAAATCAGTGGTGGGTGGGCATGTGTCCAAATGCTTTTGAATCGCCATGAAATTTCAAATAGTCCTGAAAACTGTGATTCATAGGTGGCTGGTTACCAGGCTGCCAAACCAGTTGGAACTGTTGTGAATCTCTTTTGCTACTTGCATCAAGTTAACACCATGATTGATTCGATATTTTTTCCATTTCAGCTGTTATAAAGCAGATGATTGGTTTTTGAGGGGAAGGGGCAGGATACATGTCATACAACTGCCACTTCTGGAGTTATGGACTTTTTCAATTCATAATACTTAAAGTTGATTGCCCCTCCTCTATTATGTCTCTGCTCATACACACCTGTGAAAATCGGTGGTGAAAAGTAAAACTGAATAGAGCTGAAATAGAGCCGAAACCTCACCTGCAATAGGTTGAAAAGTGTATGTATTTTAGACAAGTACTGCAGAGTGTAGAAAGGCCGCACCTCACTCGGTAAAACATGACTATAATTGGATTAACGCAGTCAAATTAAACTAGCATTTTTGTTCGTGCTCACACAGAGAGTGAGGTCGATAAATATTTGTAAAGTAACACTAGTAACCCAATTTTTGTGCATGCGCTACATCTGACATTATGCGCACAGACCGACTGCAAAGTCTATTTGCTTCTAGCTGCGAGGACTAACTGGTATTTTTCTGCCTGGGCTACATGCAATTGGGCAGAAATATGAATACTGAGGGCATATTGAGGGAATATCTGGTAAAATCAGATTTAGGTAGCAGTTCAGTCTCGATGTAGCTCTTGTAAGTCATAAGCGGTGTGCTTTATGTATCACAAAAATACCAGAAATTGCCTTGCGCGACCCCATTTAGAACTGCAAATCAGTTGTGACATGTGAGACTAAAAAATCAGTTTACTTGATTCTATTTGTTCTATGTACTCATTGTACCAGTAATTTTTGGTGTGCAGACTGAGTACATCTGTAATGGCCGGTAGTATATGGAGGCCAAGCGCAACGACAGAGAGAAAGAGAGTAGCACGAACACAGTACAAACAGAGAGAATAATACAGACTAAACTCAAGTACTCGCGCTACCAAAGAACGTATAATAGTCCGAACCACGGAGGCAAAGCGAGATTGAGAAAGTGAGAAGAAACTCCAACAATAAGAAGATAGAAAGTCATACAAAACCTGACTACAGATATCTTCGGCTATAGTGCGAATCTAAACACAGACACTCTAGCGAAGGAGGCGCGCCGGACATCCTGCTTATATAGATTCTGGGGAAGCGCCGCCCCAGCTCAATCAACCAGCTGGGTAAAGAATTCGATGGCCCAGGAATTCGATATCGTCCCGGGACGAAGCCACAAATAAAGGTCCAAACAACACGCACACCTCACAAACCATGACAACAGCAGCCTACAGTTGCGTCAACTGACAGAGTGTGGAATATGTGGAATTCGCTGCCAGGAGCCAGAGACACATTTTTGGGCAGTGTTTCTTAATTCTGCTGAAAAGGAGGCATGTTTCACAGAAAGAAATGGACATCTGTCCTCCAAGTGATCCAAATGTTCTCCCTTTTACACTCAAAATAATAATTGCCTTGGCCTTAAATGCCACTTTTTAATTCATCCTTTTATTAAAATGTTATATTTTTGCGAATTCCAGAAATTCATTTTGGAAGTCAGTGTGGCTGGATGTGGAGAAAGGTAATGAGATATGATATCCACAAAAACAATATTTATTATTATTAATATTACTATTACTGTTGTTGTTGTTATTATTATTATTATTATTATTATTATTAAAAGCCTCTTGCATTTTAGAACTTCTTGCCTCCAGCATACAGATGATACCGTGTTTCCCTCTTTTTCCAGATATAATCCTTTCCTTTCCATGAAATGACAGCTGCAACTCCTCAACATAATCACTGTGGACTTCCTTCAGAGGCCTCTAAAAATTATGCATCGTCTCCTAATTTATTTCAGGATACCATGAGATTGGTTCCCTGACACGTGCAAAGAGTTCCACCTGGTCAATTATCTGCCATAAACACAGAGGGAGGCCTATCTGAGCCATTCACCTCTCATTTTTCACCTCATAGACCATAACCACAACATCTTTTGTTCAGGTCATTTAACAATAGAGGCAATAAAAATAAGAACTAAATATTACTAGTCTTTTATTTACTGTGCCCTCCACTAATATTGGCACCCTTGGTCAATATTAGCAAAATAGGCGATGAAAAAAATGTGGTTGCTGCCTATCCTCCCAATTTTCTTCAAAATGAACAAAATCTACTAAATTAAAGACTATTGAAGGGAGAAAAAAAGTCTTACCTTAGAATGATAATTTTCCCAAAAAACAAAAATCTACTGAGAAAATCCCACATGAAGGGGAAACAAAAATTGTGGTACACGTTTTAGAGAGGAAAAAAAAAACTTTTTTCATGATGATAATTTTTTTTCTTTCAATCATTGTATTCGAATTAAGTTTCTATTGTTGATATTTTGAATTGAACATCAAAAGGACAGATAATAAAGGCATAGATGCATACAGTGATGCATACTTGTGCTGATTTCAGCCAGAGGTGCCAAAATTAGTGGAGGGCACTGCAAACTATATATCAGTGATTCCCAGCGTCGGTCCTGAAGCCCTTTGTGTGTGCTGTTCCTTTTTTTTCCCCACTGCAGTCGAAGGATTTTGACAAGCTGTTAATTTATAAGTATCTTAATTAGCCATGTTAATGTTTAGAGCAGTTATTTATCCTTTTAAGCCACATTTCAATGGATGTCCTTATGTGCCATGAATAAATATTCAATATTTGTATTGCAAGATGCTAGAAACAACAGTATAGAAAGAGAAAAATTTGGCCAATCAAAGAAATCCATCAAATGTTTCCCTAATTTCTGAAACCGTGGTCGCAAAAACTAACAATTTATTAGGCAAGGAAATGACAGTCAAACCTGTTTTGTGTCATGTTTATGCTATTAAGTTAAAGAGAATAATTTTGAAATAACTCTATTGACTCCTCTGTTCAGCAACCTAATTCTGAGTTACTGATTTTCTCAGTGTCCAATTTGATCAGTTTAAAAATGTTGCTACTTGAAATTGCTTGCAAAATATTTTTAGCCAAAAATTTTTTGCCAGGAAATGTCAACAACCCCTGGGTGTTTCCCCGTGAGTTTCTGTATATGTGTGCATGTGTATCTGAGTATACATGTATTTGTGGGTGTGTGTGTGAGTGTGGGCGCATGCACATGAGTGTAATGTATGCACATGTTTATCTATACTTGTGGGGAAAAAGCCCTGCAGGGACTTAAAAATCCCATGAATACAGTAACATCTCAAAAAACAGCACCACGAAGATTTTTTTTTGGTCCCCATGAGGAAAACACGTAATTCAGGGCCAAGATCTCAGTTTAGCACACAGGTTGCAATTGTGCCAATAGTTAGGACGACCTCTGGTTTTATGGTTAGGTGTTCAAATTATGAACTGGATTAAAGTGAGGTGTTAAAGCAAGGTTAAAAAATTTGGTCATTCTGAAGGGTTTGTTAGGTTTGGGGTATTCATTTAGGTTTGGGGTATGGAAACAAGATTGTAGTGCAAAAAACTTTTTGGCTTCCATGAATATAGAAAAAGAAATATCTTTGAGTATGTGTGTTTTAAATGTAATATTTGATGCTCTCAGTCTGAATGGCCCTCTTTTGCACTGCACTCATATCTGCATATGTGTGGCTTGCTGGGGTTCTGAACGGCAGGGGTCTGTGCGGGATTTCTGTTCCCAAAGCTCCCCTGCCCGACACAGCACAGCTCAGTTACTGATACGACTGCAGTCAAGAGCACAGGAAGTGATCAGTCAGTCTCTATAGTGGCTCCTCAGACAGATGGCCTGTCCTGATTGGACAGCAGCACCACAGTCTCCCGACCAGTGGGGCCCCGTGTCCCCTCAGCTCCCTCACTGCACCACTGGGGAGGCATCTTAACACAGCGTGTGTGCATGTGCGTGTGTGTGTGTGTGTGTGTGTGTGTGCACGCGCGCGTTCATGCGTGCATGTGTGTGTATGGTTGTGTTTAGCAAACAGTAGACAGAGTTGGGGCATTTGGTCAATCCATGTGTAGTTTGTTGACAAAATGGTCTGAATTTAATTGCCAGGTTAAACAGGTTGTCCTGAAGCTCTGCTTATTTTTCAGCTGAAGCCACTCTATCAGTCAGCTCATATTATTCCATACAGGGTTTACAAACTCTTCATCCATTATGGATTATGAGCACACCATCACACTGTTGATTCATAAAGGTTATCATGGCCTCCACAGTATTAATACCATGTAACCTCTCAGTGAACTATGCAGACGATTCTGTAATCCAATAAAGCCCACTTATCAAACTACCTCAAACATCTCACTGAGGGGTCATTTATAATCTGGACCCACAGCAGAGCCAACGCACAGAAACTACAAATACGCATTAAGTAATAGCATTGAAGTATATTTCAGCATAACTAAAGAACTACATGCAATCAATATAGCAACAAGAGACAAGAGAAATTTACTCATGAATAAAATAAGGGCATGTATTATTCAGTCCTCAGCATTCATAAAGCTGTACTGCAGGACTTCTGTGGGCCCCTGGCTGATGCTCTTCTCAAACACATCTGCACCAGTCTTCCAGAAAGGGAGTACTGTACACACATGCCCATATGGGCAAAAACTCTCCACTTATTTACTTACTTATTTTTTTTTTTTTTTCTACTTTTTGTGAGCCATATGCCTATGGTATTGGACTTGGCTGGAATTCTAAAGTTGATAGATTAGCCGGTAATCCTTTTACTCTCACGTTTATTTTATGTTGAATTTTGTTTTGGCTTCGATCCTTCTGTAAATCCCCAGAATCTCCATTAGGGAGGCACCTGTTTGGAGTTTTCCAAAGCTGCTCTCTCTCTGTGAGGAGGTGTTATGCCACCCAGATTCTGCTCCCCCCCACCTCCCGGTCAGCCATTGCACAGAAACACCCCCCCGTGCTTTTCACAGCTACTTTACCCTAACCTGCTGAGGAACGCGTCGCGGTTCTGCACTCCTAAGCCATTTCCGTGATTCGTACTGGATACGCCACAAACTGGAGCCACATCTTTGGTGGAATGAAACGGCCCGACGTGTCACAGAGCGGACATTTTGGCTCATAACAGAGTCAGACGGGAGTTCTTTTTCTCGCTGTCTGCCTGCGACGGAGGAAAAGTAGAGCCGGAGGGAGTGTGTTACGGCTCTGAAAGACTGACATCATCCACAGGGGTCCCGTCAGTCACAGACGTGCAGTGTTTTCGCACAGGGGTAACTAGAGCTCTCGCAGCTGTGAAAATAAATGTGCCGGCACTGTCTGTCTCTCGGTGAAAACAAAATGTCCCTTTTTATAAACAGGTGAATTATTGCAAAAATAAATGGGGAATGAAACCAAATACATCAATGTAATGCATATGAAACAGAGTGATAAATTAGCAGGTTAACAAGTAAGAAAAAACCAAAATGAAGTTATTTCGAGCCCCCCCTTCCTTGTACATTCCACAGAACTCTTTTGCACAAACCCCAATATTACCTCAGATTCACTTTGTTTATTGAGATGTATTTTTTTTTTTACTACAACCTTTTTAACACAGGAGTAATTACAATTATTCAAATGAAACAAACGACCAATCACAAGCCACATTATTGCTTTTGGGTGCGTTAAAAATGTTTTGTATGAGGAAAAGACTCATACAGATTCCCCTTCCAAAATGGATTTCTACCCCACAGGTCCTACTTTATCATTTTGTCCCTCATATATACCTTTGCTTTTAACCAAGCATCACATTTTAATGAAAAAAAAGCTACTTGAAACAACAGGTCCAATCAGAATTAGCAATTTATCACCAAAAAGCACTTATTAGAAACTACATTTCCCATGGCTTCCCACACCTCAAACATTACATTACGGGACTTAGCTGACACCCTTATCCAGAGCGACGTACAAAAGTGCGAAAGTTCAGTAGAAAAGTGCAGAGCTCCAAGGAGGCAGGATAAGTGCCAATAGTTCAAGTGATGAAAAGCGCTTAATAAAATTAGTGACAATTGAACAAACAGTCGACAACAAAAGAGACCAAACATAGTACATACCTGCAGTATTCAGTACTGCATTTACCTTGCACTCACTCAACTCTTCCCCTTTGCACGATATTAGCAACTTACAACTGGTTGATAATGAGGGTTTATACTGTTGATTGTACTCTGAAAATGACACCTGCTCATCCTCATCTATTCAGTCAATTTATGCAGCTCCCCCTGGAGTGTGGAGCTTAACCCCAGATAATCCATCCATCCATGGATCCATCCATCCATTATCTTCAGCACCTCTCATCGAGTGGGCTGGAGCCCAGCTAAATATGGGCGAAAGGCAGGAACACACCCTGTACAGCTCACTACTCTAACGCAGGCCACACATGCCATTCACTCACACCTACAGGCAACACAGAGTCTCCAGAAAGCCCAGCACACATTTTTAGACCATGAGAGGGAACCAGAGTACCCAGAGGAACCTCTCGTGAACATGGGCAGAACATGCAAACTCCTCTCAGAATGGCCCCAGGCCAGAATTGAAACCACAACCTTCTTGTTGCATACAGCAATGCTACCAACTGCGCCATAGTACCCCAGATCAGTACATGACACATCTCATTACGTACATTCTGTGCATCACCTCAGCCAAAACTTCTGCGGTCCGCCCAAAAACATTAAATATTCCGCATTTTCTGTCTCAAAAATGTTCTTACAGGAAGGAATATTGAAAATTGATGCAAATATTACCATATCATTACTAAAACTGGCGAAACAAAACATTTTAGCCGAGCTAATTCAGTAAATTCTGAGATAACTTTTAGTACCGAAACAATGACTATTAATCAGACAGTGGTATGTCTCCTTCCCTTAACAGGTTTAGACTTTTTAGATCTCAAAGGTATGAAAATATTTTCCCAGCAGACATCACCCGAGGTATTAAAAAGGTCAGGAAAAGACAAAACACAACAAAAAGCTCACTTCATTTCAAAACACAAGAACCAGTCTGCTGCCCTTCAAACAGCTGATTCAGAGTCCAAAATAAACAAAGCAAGAGCTATATTTACACGGCCACCATGCATCACACAGCTATATTTTCCACTGCATTAAAAATAATGCAACTGGCACATCTGTGGAGAGAGTGACCTTCTTTACTGGAAAAACAACCCATTGAAATGACTGTATCCTTTGCTTAAAGCATATTTAAAACAGCCTGCTGAGAAGCCTCTTTAAATGGCTATTTCCGCATGGCTCTGGTTCAATCTTGCCTTTTCATCCACTGATAATAAAACTTGAAGAAGAAGAAGACGACGAAGAAGAACTCTTGATATTTAAATCTCAATCAGACAGGACATTTATATTCATAATAATTCAATGTCACAGAGGCCCTCAATGAAGGTGGCATAAATCATCCATTGTGTGGCTGTCTTATGCAAAACTTCTCTGCAGAGGGTCCAGGCAGCGAGACTGAAGACTTTCAATGAAAAGTGCAATCTGTCAGCGACGGGAAAACCATTTCTCAGATACTCAATACACTGCACAATCTGTGGACATGTTAAAAGGAAAGATATTTTTCAGGCCCATGGACAGAGTGCCAAATATTGAAATTACTGAAAGTCTGTTATTACGTGACTCACTCTGAACTGACCAACAATGACAAAAAAATAAATAAATAAACAAAATAAGAATAAATACTGTATTTGAGGAAAAAAGATTTCAACTTGAACTGCCAGTTTGTCTTCGTAACAAAAATGAAAATGTAGGAAAGTGGTAAAGAGCTGTGAAAAGCGGGGCTTCAAAGTTTTGATCATGTGCTGTGTTCTGATTGGGTGGGCAGGCCGGAGGTGCTGAGTTCCGATTGGATGGGCACGCCGGGGGGCGGGCTCTTGTTCACTCACCACAGAGCGCAGGTGATGCTCCCTCAGCAGGTTTAGCGAGCTCACGTAGCAGTCTCTCAGTAGGTCTTTCTGAATCTCGCCAACGTGGCCCCTCGCCACCGGCCCCACCGTGTGAATCACATCTGTGTGAGACAGAGATATCATATAAAACATGTGACTGCAACCAAACCAATCACACATAACTGTAGACAGCCGCTAAGCTATCCTGTGAAACCGCATACAAGAAAATGATGGCGCTCAGCATATATTTGAGTTTATGAAACTGCATTGTAACTTCTATAAAGTAACAAGCGGACAACCACACAAATCATAAAGCTAGTAAGTGCACAACAGAACGCGGTTAATTTGGACTTAAACCTATGTTCAAGTTCACTGCAGTTCCTTGTACCCGCTATAAATTAACCACTGGCACACCACACAAATGACAAGGCTGATAACTGCATAAAAAATAAAGTAGTTAATTTGGCGTTCAACTTATGTTCAAGTTTACGGCTGTGGTTAATTTGAGGGCCATCGTAATGCAGATATTGTATAATTACACAGCCTCCAATTTTGCATTCCACATTAATTACTCTCTGGGCTGAACACACAAATAAAAGAGTGGTATTTAATCGGACAACAGTTACATATACTTTCAGTGTTATTTCTGAAATTTAACACTAAATGATGATTACAGAAGTTATACTATTTGACAAACCGCACTCCCCACAGCATTCAATACACACATATACGCGCCCGCGCGCATGCACGTGAACACACACACACACACGCACACACACGAACACACACATACACACACACACGAGTGCACAGATATATTTTTAAACACAATGTTACACAGTAATAAACAATCCCAATACTAATTTCAACACATAGATCCAAACCTCTGGTGTTCACACAGGTACTTGGCATTGTTGCATGAGCACACAGCATGTCTATGGCCACAAGCGGATATTATTTAGTGAAACTGAATGATTCATTGTTACATTCACTGCAGGAAAGAGTGCAATAATCTGAGCGGACGGAATCAGCCGCTCAGAAATTAGCACAGTGACGGTAACTGCCTTTATTTTCCAAAGGACTTTCCCGATCTAAGGTCTCATTTATAAATGGTGCGTATGTGAAGAAATAATGCACGCACCAATTTTTTTTCTGATTTCGGATAAATAAAGACAAACTTGGCATTATAAACACACAAATTTATTAAGAATATCCACATATGCAAAATTCCACATTAATCTCGATTGACTAAATAAAAACTAAATTCAGTTTAGCTACCAACGGTTTTATAAATTAGGATTTTTTACTAAACTCAGGTTTTTTTTTTTCCACAAAAGTAATATTCAGATTTGTAATGCGCATAAATTTTTGTTAATACGACGCCTGGTCTTTAGTCCACGCTCCAGTCAATGATCTTCCCGCTCTAATCCTCTCATTTAAAATTAAATCAAATGAACCATGACAGACAAAGAAAAACATGATATTAAACACTGATTATTGAATGTGAGTATCTTAACTGAGCAGCTTGCTTTGACTTGTAAAAGGCTACATCTGTTTACTGACAAGTTACTTAATTTATGTCCTCAACACGCCATTTGGTGACCCTTTCCTCATGAAAAATTGATGGCATACCTAGAAAAAATTCCCTCTCCAATGACCATAACTGTAATAATATCAAATGGACACAACTTCACACACTCATTCCCATGTCATTAAAAGAAATACTTCTACGGTTCGAACGTATTGTATAAGAATCAAAGAAAGCGCCAATTGAAAAATTTTACAAGCACATAAGTCATTCATATGTTGCATCAGTCTCAAACAAAAATGTCACATGTCATCCTGGTGCTTACTGCAGCCAAAAAGAGTTCACATGAAAACTGAAAACTTCAGTCATGTCCCCCACAACTGAATAAGATAAGCACAGTGATTTTCTCGAAATT
This sequence comes from Gymnothorax javanicus, assembly GCA_029692085.1. Lineage (NCBI taxonomy): Eukaryota > Metazoa > Chordata > Actinopteri > Anguilliformes > Muraenidae > Gymnothorax > Gymnothorax javanicus. The sequence goes on along the minus strand of CM056208.1, from coordinate 12,057,518 downwards.
TCTGAAGGAGCATTGTATCTACTCTGTTTGGGGTACTGTTTGTGTTGTTTTGGTGATCGCTTAATTTAAAAAATAAATATTGATTAATGTAATAATCTTATTTGAGCATATGTATTTGCATGTCGATGTCATAATTTTATTTTAGAATATAAATATTACATGTCAACGATATAATCTACTTTGAGCATACATATATTACATGTCAACGTTATAATCTACTTTGAGCAAACAAATATGACATGTCAATTTTGTAATCATATTTGAGCATATGAATATTAAAATTAAAGACGTTGGACAGCACTTGCTTGATAAATCTTTTTAATCTTACAAAGGATAGGAAACGGACGCATTTTTTATCCTTTGTAAGATTAAAAAGATTTATCAAGCAAGTGCTGTCCAACGTCTTTAATTTTTGTATTTTTCATTTTGGATTCAGCACCTTATATGCGATATTTGGAGGTTTTTGCATTTTCAGCATATGTATATTTCATGACAATATTATTATCTTATTTGAGCAGATGTATATTACATGTCAATGTTATAATCTTATTTCAGCATATGTATATTACATGACAATGTTATACTCTTATTTGAGCGTATACATATTACATGTCAATGTTATAATCTTATTCGAACAGATGTATATTACATGTCAATGTTATCATCTTATTTGAACAGATGTATATTACATGAAAATGCTATAATCTTATTTGAGCATATGTATATTACATGACAATGCTATAATCTTATTTGAGCATATGTATATTACATGTCAATGTTATAATCTAATTAGAGCATATGTATATTACATGGCAATGCTAGAATCTTATTTGAGCATATGTATATTACATGACAATGCTAGAATCTTATTTTAGCATATGTATATTACATGACAATGCTAGAATCTTATTTGGGCAGATGTATATTACATGACAATGTTATAATCTTATTAGAGCATATGTATATTACATGACAATGCAAGAATCTTATTTGAGCATATGTATATTACATGACAATGCTAGAATCTTATTTGAGCATATGTATATTACATGACAATTCTAGAATCTTATTTGAGCAGATGTATATTACATGACAATGTTATAATCTTTTTAGAGCATATGTATATTACAATGCAATGCTAGAACCTTATTTGAGCATATGTATATTACATGTCAATGTTATAATCTTATTCAAGCGTACGTGTATTTACATGACAGGGAATGATGCTGTCTTCAGTGCACATCGTGTCCTCCCCTTTCTACACTTATCACTATGGATACAAGGTTCCCAGACTGACAGAATGCCGTTACTATAACATTTAAAACATTTGTCAAATCTCAAGACGAATCAGGAGATGATCTGTAAAGAGCTCGTCTCCTTTGTCTGTCTCTGACTCAGTGTATGTCAGTGAGCCCTCCAGACTGAGGAATGCAACCCATTTTAATCAAATCATCAGCCCAATGACGGGAAAATGAGAGACTGTGAGCACAGAGCTGACATAGAGACAATGCTCCTGTGTCACATGCTTCTGTCTGGCTTCTCTGGGAGTGAAGCAAAGTCCTGGAAATAAGCACTCAGTGCAATGCAGCATGAAGGCATCCAAACACACTCACATAAGCACATAAACGCACTCCTCATCAAACACAACAATCTCACACACACACACACACACGCACACACGCACTGGCTGTACCATGCGCACAGAGGCATATTCATAGAAGTGCAAGCTGAAATGATAATGAATGGATACCCTGGATAATACCGTAATTAAATTTTGGTAAGAGGTTTAGGAAGATGAATACTCTCGTGTTGAAAATCCCATTTAAACCAGAACAAAGATATCAGTCTTAATTACTGATATTTTTAGCCACATTTCATGTTCCTTTGTAAGAAAAAAATGGAGAAGTAGAACAGAATTTTGGGTAAGATATTATCAAACATACTTAATCAAGTTTATTACTACAAAATGTGCTGCACTGAGATATAAATAGGGCGCAGCATGCGGAGCTAGTTCTGGCAGACAACTCGAGACATGCCCGCATTTCCATAGACACTCCCATGTTTCTCAGACACTGCTCCGCCCCTCTGCTAGGTGGGTTACTTAAGCTGCTTTCACACCGGACGCGAAAGGAATTTTTCGCACGACAGATTACATTCAAAGTCAATGCAAAGACGCGAATACTCGCGTTTCGCGTGTATTCGCGTCTTTGCATTGACTTTGAATGTAATCTGTCATGCGAAAAATTCCTTTCGCGTCCGGTGTGAAAGCAGCTTTAAGCTGCTCTCCCGCTCTGCCCTTGTGGCCTAAAATGCCTCTGCCTGCTACTGCACTGCATCGCTTTCTGCTGCTGCGTCACTCTTGTTTTCTGCTAGTTAGCATTACACCTCCCCCTCAGCATCCACCCGTGGGTTCTGAATCTCCCCCAAGGGGGGTTGCTGGTGTCCTGACACTCCCTGCTCTCCTCCTCTCGAGCTCGATGGGCTGCTGGGAGTGTCAGAGTCAGAGCCTACATGCCGAACTAATACTGTATCGATTTGCTAATGCTGCTATTGACGGTTTACACGTGAGTTGGGTGATAGAACTATAGCAAGTCTCATACGCTGCACTAAATGACTGACGTTATGCTTCATGTGAGTCTCAATTTGTCTGCCTGAACTAGCTCAGCGAGCCCCGCCCCTGCCTGACAGAGTGCATGTGCATTATCATCCTCTTGCGTAGTGGGAAGGACGAATTGAGAGCCAAATAAATAAACTAACTTCAAAGGTCACAGTTAAAAAAATATCAGAGGTATAGCTGCGCATTGTGGCCATTGAGTCTTCAGGCCTAAACTTAAGCGGCATCTCAGTGGCAAACCTCTACTGTCAAACCACGAAAAATCAGCTCCTGGAACTTTAGAATTGGGTTTGCTGTAAAAGGAGATGCATGAATGCAGAACATAATTATCCCCTCTGAGTTATTGAGGTGAATTATTACACTAAGGCCACCTCAAACAGCATCACTGTTGGACGTTCCACGAGGACCATCAGATGATGGTTCAAAACATTCCACCAAAATAAAAATGAGCACCAGTTAAATGATCACAAGTGTGAGGAGAAAACGAGAATGTAAAGGTATGAGTCACAGCTGCTGCTCTGAAAACAAAAAGGAGGGGGTGGAGAGGACGATTAGCCCTCTTGACTGGCACAGAATAAATAGTGGAACATTGCTGGAACGTAGATACAGCTTGAATGTCACACATTCTAAGAAAAAAAAATAAACGTCATGCACTTTTGTACCCTTCCAGAAGTCACCTTGCTCTACGGAACACTTAATGGATAGGAATGTTCTTAATATAACGGATCACTATCAATTTCTAGATCTTGCCTGCCCCGAGGAAATACAAACAGACAATTTGAGCAACTGCAACAAACCCACTCTCTGCCTGCTCAATATCACCAAAATCAGGCCAAGCCACCTTTCTACCACAACCACATTTTCTCCATTTGTTTGTTGGGTGCCAACAACAGCGTGCCATCTATCATGGTAACTCGTTTAAAAAGACGTTTCGAGAAGAGTTTAATCAACAAACAATATCACAATGCACCTTCAGTATATTTCAGCAGTTACTTACACACTTAACACACCACATGTGATGTCATAGGTCTGAATTGATCACTGATTTTTGGGGGAAAACAACCAGGCTGGAGTATGCGATTCATTACACAGAAGATTCAGCTGGAGGCTTGATTTCATATTGGTAATACGTCTACGGAGTTACTCAGCAAACAAGGCCATTACTGCATTAAAAATGAGTCATCTTCCCTATTACACAGTTACTCCAGATTCACTAGCTTTTTAATTTGTTTATTTCTCCACACCTATGTTTGCAAACCAAAGGGCGCAGAAGGATTGAGCTTTTTACATGTCTTTGTAACTGTTTTTTTTTTTTTTTATTGGATGAAAAAAAGCTAACCAACATTTTGTCGTTTTATTTGTTGTAGCTAAGTTCCCAGTTTCAATAGCTGTGTACATTCTGATTGTAACCCTGTGAACTACATAAGCGCCTCCTGAATAAAATGCTTTTGCCAGCATCTCACACTGTGGCAATAATGGGGCATCTGTTGAATTGTTTGTCATGTATAATTCATAGCGCTCTACACCACTGGAGTAGCGCCGCGGCAATTAAAGTCTGGGCCAGCCCCAAACCAGACCGCTACTGAATTCATGAAAGTTAATACAGCACTTTCATCAACTGTGCCTAAGGCCTTGTCATATCTTCAGTGCAGCACAATCAATAAATATACAGTATATTAAATAGCGAATTTGAAGAAGAGATACACATATTCCACGGATGACTTCTGAAAGACCATGGCCAATGGGCTTATAACATTTCATCATCTAAATGACTGCAGGTAGAGCAGACATGTAGCCTTGTTATACCAGCATTGCGCTGGAGGAAACGGGTTTAATGAATGCATCACTCGCGGCGAGGGACACAGCCATCGGAAATGAGGGCAATGTAACTCATAAAGCTTGAGTCTCCTGCACAGAAAATATTCCAAGCTTAATTAGGAAGAAAATAAAGTGCATCCATTTGAGCTACATGAGTCATCATGTCATACATCGAGATTGGCAGAACACAACCAAAACTTTCCTCTCGGACCATAACAAGCAAGTTCTTACATTACTTCTCTGATCTGACTACGACGAATTTCATGTATGTAGATTTCATGTATGTATATACATCATTAATTTTTCACTATTATTCTATCAGCCAGTTAAGCAAGCATCAAAAGTTGGTGCAATGCTCCACAATGATAGCGCTCAGGTAGGCACCTATCATGATCATTAATTTTTCACTATTATTCTATCTGCCAATTAAGCCTGTGGCAGCCGATATAGCATCAAGATGAAGTTGGTGCAATGCTCCACAATGATAGCGTACAAATCAGGCATCAAATTTGGCATTTTATGCAAAACTTTTTATGACTAGTCAGATGACCCCAAAGGACAAATTTTTCACAACTTTGGTATGCCATTCACATTCACCCTGATGGCAGAGGCTGCCATGCAAATGGACTGCCGACCTGCACATCAGGATGCAGTGTGGGGTTCAGTGTCTTGGCAGAGGCTCAAGGACACCTGCACATCAGGACAGTTTGTTCTCTGGAGGACACGCTCTGGAGGGGGGGATCATACCAGGAACCATCTGATTCCTATACCACTCACCCTACCTCCTGAGCCATGCCAAGGAGGGTCAGTACTGTGGTTCAAATTGGTACCATGACTGGTGACACTTTATTTTGATGGTCCTTTATAGATGCTCAACGGACAATAAATAGCATGTCAGCAACATAAAGGTTGACTTTCCAAAAAGGGTGAATTGTTGACAGTTCAAATAACAAGAACATCATCATACTATCTACTGACTATCTTAAACATGACCTTAATATTTAGGTTGACAATCTACAATAAAATGTTTAGAGCCGCTCGAAAGACTTTCATTAAAGTATCAGTCAAAATGTTATTGATATCAGCAGAGCTTCTAAAAGCATCACCCTGTGTATTTACCTGATCATCTATTGACAATTTGTTGATAGGACATGCCGCATCATCATGTTCAGACTTCACTGGCAAATATTGATAATTTGCTCACTGCGGATGAATGTTGTTACAGGCACCACATTTACCCGACCATCCATTCATACTTTGTTGGTGGTCAGTTGAGTATCTCCCTGAATTTATACCTGATCATCTGCTGGAACTTTATTCCTCGTCAGTTGAGCATCTACAAGCATCACCCCGTGTATTAACCTGATCATCTGTTGATAAACTGTTGATAGTCTATTGAGCATCTCCAAATATTTTCCCCATGTATTAACCTATTCATCTGGTGGTACTTAAATGAAATTTTCTTGAGCATTTATTAACATTTCACTGTAGACTGTCGACATAAATATTAAGGTCATAGTTAGGACATAGATAGTATGATGCCGTTTTGTTTATAGTATTTTAACTGTCTACAAATCAACCATGGTTGAAAGTCAACCTTTATGTTGTTAAAATGCTATATATTGTCTATTCAGCATCTACAAAGGACCATTAAAATAAAGTGGTACTGCGTTACTGCCTAATCATATGTAGGTTTCAAATTCGGCGTGCGCCTGTGTTCGGTCTGTAGCGTGTCCCTGCGTTCATGAAGGTTTCCTCTTGGGAACTCTGGGTTTTGACCACATCTGATCAGTTGTCTACCTGGTGTCCCTGTGGTGCTGGACCCCTTTGTTGCTCTATTATTATTTTCAATTAATTAATTAATTGAATTCCCTATGTGATGCAATGGCAGCCATTTTGTGCCAGGATACTCACTACACGTCAGCTGGGGTATAGAGGGAGAAGACAATTTGCAAGGCAAGTTAAATTAGGGGATGATTAGGTGGCAGGTGGAAAGAGTCAGGTGTGGAATTTGAATGTCTTTGACACAGTAATTGAGAAATAAAATCCAGGTCAACTGAACAATGTGCAGAGTATTTGGTATTTGCTTACCCAAACAGCAGCCAAAATCATAGAGCAGGATTACCCAGTTAGCTGAATGACTGACCCCAGCAAAACGGAAACCGATTCCTCTAAAACCTTCATCGCTGACTGCGGTCTAAAGAAAGCAGTATGCAGGGTTACCTCAGTACAATTAAAGTACAATTATCTAATTTAGGATCCTGATGAGAAAGAGAGGCTCCAGTTCTTCTGATTCTCATGGCGGTTTAATTGATTTCTGGCCTAAACACGCAAACTCACAGCATTACAAATCTTGAGTTGACACAGAGTAACCCTATATAGGGCAGCGCTCCTCGGAGCTACATGATTATGACAGGCAAGGCAGGTCTGGAATCAGTAGAGAAGCATCACTCCGTGCACCGCAAGGAAAAGTAAACGAACATTCCTTGGCACGTTATTCACAGCATCGCCAGCACATTCCCACTAATGCATATAATACAGCCACACATGCTCTTTTCTGGCAGTTCGTGAACATGAAATATTGACTTTTCCACCAAGCTGTCAATAGCATAATTACAGTTTGTAATTATTTTCTAAACAAACTGCCAAAATAGCATTTTATTATCAAATCCATATAACTGCCAATTACGTTACAATGTTAGTTTATGAATAAGGAGGTCTAAAACAGAGACGTGACTTAATTTAATCAGCCGAATTCTATGATCCAAGACTCAATGAGAGCCAAATTTAATCATTGCGTAAACTGTATGCAATTATTTTATAGCAGAAATGAGCATTCAAAATAAGCCTACTGCCTCGATATTTGCCAGGAGCACAGCTGTGGTAAACAGAGAAAAAATCCTAAGTTATAAAGGAGATTAAGCAAATATAAGTCAGTATGTACATTTCCTATAAACATTCTTTGTTGCAGACAGGCTTGATTGGTTTCAATCAGTGATCATTCGCCTCCACCACCAGTGTTTGCACATTAACCATGTACCTTCAGCGCAAAAAGTTTTAGGTCAACTTTATGATAACAGACATACACAAACACTCACACACACGCATGCATACACACACACACACACACACACACACACACACACAAATCTACATAGATGCAATATTTGAGGCAATCACAAGTGGGCATGCTTCAATAAACAAAATACTATATTTTCCACTACGACCAGCCAATAGAAGCAATTTCGATATCATTTTATTAACACAAAATATAGTTGTACAACGCAGACATAAGACCTGAAACAGCACACACTATTTCCTATGGCTAATTTACAGTTTCAATTCCAATATTCAAACAGGGTTCTGATAAACAGGTCCACTGGAAATCATTGAAGAAGCTGGTTAAAAAAAGACAGACTCTCGATGGACGCAGGTATCTGAAGAGCACAGCCATAGTGAGTCTAAATGCACCTCAGCACCTCTCAATGCCAGGAAAACAAGCTATCTCACCTAAACAGCATTCCGAAACAGCGTTATTGCACTAACATGAGAATGGTGACAGACTGCGCTAATTCAGTTTGTCAGAACCGCACAGTGGATGGAAAAATCCTTGATTAGAAAATCATGTTATAGAGCAGGCACAATAAAAATAGACAAAGAGTAAGTTCACCTTGGTGAGGTATCGCCTGAAGGTTATTGCCAATAACTTATGCATAAACATGAATATTTGAATATTCCTCTGATCTATACAACCAGCGGAATTGTTATTCATTACCATAATGTTTATTCCAATGCATATTTTACGCACACATGCACATTCCCAGAAACAGATGGTACATGTCTTTGCATGCCTGAAAGCCTTACTTGACAAACTCAGAAAAGCAATTTATATCTTGAGTTTTCATCCCCGTGACTACTCCCCATTGCGATCGTATTTTATATTTGTGACAAATGTGTCCTGAGCTTGTAAACCACAGCTGCACCCATGCAATCAAAATGTGTGCTCAGTGGCCTGTACTGCACTAATGTATGTATCTGTGTTCATGTTTTGAGGGACATGATGGGAATATCACAGTGGATATCAAAATTCCCATCAAAATATCCCTAGAAAAGCTTAAAATGACTGCATTAGGTTACATACATATTGCTTGATGCAGGCCAATAATTAGCCCCTCTTGAAATACAGCAACATCTTTTCCACAACCTCGGGATTCTTCTTTAAACATGATTGTTTTAGAAATAAGAAGCTAATCACTATATCAGAGTTAACAGAACTGCTGCCAACTGAAACATATGAATTGCTGTTGAATCATTGGCTCTTAAGTATTTGCTTATCTAAGTCCAAATGGTGACTTTTTTGGCCATGCAGTGAATGTATTTTTGGCACTTCTCATATTTGATATACATGGTCATGGGTTCTAGTTGCATTTTGTACGAATTTACTGGATCCAAGGAGCCCCAGACATGTGATTCACCATGCAGCACTCAAATTGTGAGCTGAGCGATGCGCATTAAGGGCTGTGTTGACTTTCCCCATTACCTATTTTGATGTTAGTATTTAAATAATTTACCATGCACATCTGCTCACAGTGTGGGAGCCGCAAACTCAACACAATAATAATGCAGTAAAGTACACATTTCCCAACAGCAGACAGAGTTGTCTGTAGTGTTTCACTTCACAGGGACACTGACTGCTTCCAGTCTGGATAATAACAAACAGGTGTAGTTTTAACTTGTAAATATTCTATATTTCACCTGCATTCACCAAACAGGTCTGAACAATATCATACAATCTAATTTTCGTGGCCAACGCATCTATGTTGATACTAATTATTAAATTAAATCATACAAAATACAAAGTCTCATTTACTGTAGATTAAGTGAGGGTTTCTCAAATGCAATGTCAGTTATATTTAGTATTTGGGGTGTTGAACATTTTAATAAAGATGCCCTGATTGCTGGAACAGAGAAATACAAAACACAAACACATTTGATTCTGGTAATCCTGCCTTCCCGACAGGGTGACAAGGAGATAAGATGTGAGAGCGAATTGCTTGACTGATTAAATGTAAATACTGCGCATAATGCAAAACTGCAAAATCAAGTGGATAAATATGGCACTTGTTGCCTGGATCAATATTCATGGCATAAGCGTGGCCTGGGTTAATAAAGATGACTGCATCGTACAATTCAGTGAAATTTTATTGCAATAAAGTGAAAAACAAGTTTAATATTATGTCCATCTTAACCCTTAGGGCGCCGAAATGAATTTTACAAACGCTTAAAAATTTAAATATCTTGAGCTTTTGAAAACCTATCATGTAGCGACTTGTTGAAAAGAGCTCCCCTGCGGGAGCTCTTTTCAACAAGTTGCCACATGATGGGTTTTCAATAGCTTTGATTTTATTTAATTGTATCAGCGAGCGACAAATGCTGCCTTTGGCGCTTTAAGGGTTAAAAGTCACGTGTCAGAACACAGGAGGCTGAAGCAGAGCTCCGACAGCACCCTGAAGGGCGTCTTTGTAAGATACAATAATGAAGGTTTAACATACAGTACAAGGGCTTGGAAACCGGAGTAACAATTAACACTCAAGAATAGAGAGTAGCGCAGGAAAATGAAGTTAACATCCAGCCAAGGAAAACACAAACCAGGAAATAAAATACACAAAGACTGCAATTAACAAAGTGGAAACGAGTGTGCAAAGCACAGGAAGGAAACACATAATAAGAGGAATGGCAATGAATGCAGCCATAATCGAATGACAAAAAATCAACTAACAAAACAAGACTGAGACTGACACAGATGGCTAGACTGTGGAGAAAACAATTCACAGAACATTTAGGAGGTGACATTTAAATGTTTAATTAAGGATAAACTTTTTTTTCTCTCATTTCCTCTGCTATGAATAAACATGATTGTAACTTCTATAAAAGGTCTCTAATTTAGATAAATCAATGGCTGACACAAAGCTTTCTAAGTTACTCTGCAGCACAGACATTAAGCATACCCAACTGGGTGAAACAGAAATCAAAAGTGTTCAGTTAATCTTTATCTGAGGTTTTCTAGTATCAAATAATGGTTTTAGACCATTCTATCATATCTTCAGAATTTTTTTAATCAAAATATTTATTAATTTATGATCATTTTTTATCTATTCCTAATTCCACAGCTCCATAAATTCACCATGTTCATCTCATCATTGAAAAATGCAGTCTGAAGCCAAACAAGTCAGTCCATTTAGTGCATGGGCAGACGCACTTTTGCAATTAGACACTGGATATTAGAAGCACGACGTACAATACAAGATTAGATACGGCTGGATTACGTGTTTTATTGAATTACCAGGTGCGTTGTGGGCATATCATCAGATAAACCAATTATAACATCTTCCATTCCCTTTCTGACAGTTAAAATTTCATTGGAAATATGATGATGGATTTCGCAAGACATCAGACAGACCTTCCTGTACGTCCTACCTGAGAGCAAGTCCATTAAAACTGTCCACGATATAGGCCTCTAACATGCCTCACATTTCTGCTTAGTTAGTTCAAAAGGATTTAATGAATCTTCATATGCATATTTGTTTCCTAGAGGGTCTATATCCTTTTTTTCCATAGTCAAACGTCTTTTTCATCCTGTAAACACGAAGTAGCTGTCCTCTTAACATGACATAATGCAATAAACTTCCCAGGCTAATCTCATTGTGTGTTAAAGAGCACTCTGCCCTTGCATGAGTACCTTTGTCTCTCAGGTATATTCACAGCACTCTAATTCAATCTGATGCACCATACGGGAAAGGCATTAAAGGGATAAACTCATTTACAGCAAAAATGGCCCAATCAACTCCCACTGATACACACAGGAGGAGAGCGAGACTGATGTCAGTGGCATGCAGTCTGTACCCGATGAGGTCACGTGGAGGAGGAATGCCTCAGGACAATGTGACAGTCCATGCACACAGTTATCTGACATTAGCAGAATCATAGAAACAGCTCAAAAGACAGTCAACGGATATAACAATAACAAAGTCAGGTTGTTTGAGAGCATGCTAACTGCACTTCAGGTAAGCTAAAATTGACACTGGACTTAGCTAATGCAAACACCTACAAAGTGAGCTAAGTGTAGCCTGTAGATACTGAAGGGCATTTGAAGAGGTGAACATACTCCTTGATGCCAGATTCTGAGACCCTATCCTCAGTAGAAATGCCACCCAAATTAATAATACAAACATGGCACTGAATTACTCGCACACTTAACCCTTTGAAATCTATATTTTATAAGGGGGTTGTGACCCCTACCTAAGCCGACCACAACTTACTGTTAATGGGGATATCACCAGATCGTAAACACGGTCATATGACAACCAAAAGCCATGCCATCATAGTCACGTTTGGAGGCTGGTTTTCCAGCATTTCGGGTTATTGCAAGTTCTCTATGTGGCCGCTAAACCGGCCTATAGGGTTCAAAGGTTTAATTTATCCTGGCACAAGGAGGCCTCAGTTTACATTTCATAACAACTTAGAAACTCTGCTAAGCTGTATCCCTCTATATCTCATCACTGTGAATCATAGCAGTGTTCGACAAAAGGGCACAGACTAAAGATTCTCGATATCTGCATGTGTGTGCCTGTGTGCGTGTGTGCTTGTGTTTGTGTGTGTGTATGAATCTATGTGTGGGGAAGCAATAGAGTGAAAAAGCAAAAGCAAATCAGCTTTTGCGGGAAACCATGAAGGAAAATTTTTAAAAAGTCCTTAAAATAGAGCATCATACAGTGAAGTAAGCGGTGCTTCACTGCCATATAAGAGAGGGACCAGTGCATGTGATGTGATTCCATTTCTACAGGCTTCATTCCCACATCAGACACAGCAGCTGAGGAAGCCACTCAACCTGGAATTCTTCACTGCACCATCCAGTGCTACACAATCATTCCTTATATATATGTGTGTAACTGTGATCTCATGATTCTTCACTGCACCATCCAGTGCTACACAATCATTCCTTATATATATGTGTGTAACTGTGATCTCATGATTCTTCACTGCACCATCCAGTGCTACACAATCATTCCTTATATATATATGTGTAACTGTGATCTCATGATTCTTCACTGCACCATCCAGTGCTACACAATCATTCCTTATATATATATATGTGTGTAACTGTGATCTCATGATTCTTCACTGCACCATCCAGTGCTACACAATCATTCCTTATATATATATGTGTGTAACTGTGATCTCATGTAAGTCACTTACAATAAAAATTGAGCAAAATACCAAAAAAAAAAATTTTCATCAATATCCACCACTGCCATGGAATCCTGTTTTTCAACCCAATCAAGGCCATGACCTGTAGTGTGCACGCACACACACACACACACACACACACACACAGAATTTCATTCATCTAGGTAAAGTAGATTGAATCGATCCAAATCTGAACCAGTCTCAAGTAGCCCTACTCAAAACAGAAAACTATCAACGACCTTTTCTTGCCAAGTGCACAGACAAAAAAAAAAAATCTGAAAAAAAATCAGTGTTTCAGTCACCTAATCACCTCCTCATTCTGAGAAATGCATTGAATCACTTCAGATTATGGCAGACAAGGACTTTTATGTAACACACTACAGGAGGATAGGCAGGGCACAGAGCAGCACTCCACAGGCGAACGGCAGAGCCCTGCTCTTCCAGCTTAAAAACTGCGGGAATGGTTTTTGCCTGCGCCGTTCAGCATCCACCTTGGTCAGAAAACCAAGGACACCCTGAAAACAGAACTGATTACAAAGGATTGTGATATCAGGGGACTGGAAAACAGCAAACTGGTCTCTCCAGGGAGGGAGGGATTCTTCTGTAGCAGAGCAGTTAGCTGGTATTTCTCAATGCCACAGTCCACTACATTACACAACATTACGCTATACTGTACCACAGTATTGCTACTCAATGCTTCAGTTTACTATACTATGCTACGGTAAGCAACACTATGCTACAAAACTCTGCTGCACACTCTACTATGCTCCTGTACACTACAGTATAATAACAAATTTGCCCCTAAATTCCATGCAGAAATGGATCAGAATTGGTAAAGTTAGTTTACCAGGCTGAAGCATTGAGCATTAAGTGCGGTGCTAACTGGTGCACTGCTAATGACCAATGAAAATGCAAGGATTTGCATCTGTTACAAGTAAGCCAATGATGTAATACAGAAATGGCACTGTCTGAAAAATGTTCGCACACTGGTACTGTATATGTATGTAACGGACCGGAGTAAACTCCTGCCCAGCTCTCCAGTGGTAGAGCAGGAACAATACATGCATTATGGATCACCGCCGTGTTTGATGATTTATATCAGATTTTGCCTGCTGTGAAGATCTCACACGGCAACTTTTGTGAATATACAGAAACAGGCTCAAGGCTCAACTCTAACATTTTTCCAAGAAGCACACAAAGAAATTTGGGATCATATGGAAAATTGCACTGCATACAAATACACATACAGAGCCATTTTAAAGAGGAAAAAAAAAACAGTAACACACAATTATACATCTGTTTATGTTTATGCAGACGTGTGTGCATGAAAGAGTGAGAGAGAGAGAGAGAGAGAGAGAGAGAGAGAGAGAGTGTGACAGTTAGTTTCATCACTGTTTCTGTGATGTGGTTTGCCACCATTGTTTGTATTTTGCTTTGGGTAGGACAGGGATACTTACTCTTTCCCAGAATGAGCCGGTGTGGGCGCAGGCTTTCATTCTAACTGTGCAGTTTCACACCTGATTCTACTAAGCAAGGGTCTATGGCAAAAGACGTATCTGGTTTTCCAAACGTTGAGTATTCTGACATAATAAATTACAACCCAACAAGAGTGCATTGCTACTGTGCAAAACTACTGGGTGGAAAAGTACTGTATTTCTGTGCAATGTACATATACCATGGTTTGATGGTAGCTTTATTATATTTAGAAAGCAAATTGAATTGGTCTTAAGAGGAAGAATCCAAGTAATCATTTAATAACATGACAACATTATGGGACCACTACTTAGTGAAAGCACATTTACAATCAAGCTCACTCAAATTGTCCTAAATACGTACATAACATATATCACAAGTGATCCGCTACTAGCTAAATTACCACATGACAGAATGAAACAAATCTCGCTGTTTACTGCTGAAATCCAAAACTTTCTATTTGATTAAAGGCCGATAAATCACTGGTTTAAAATTGCATACTTTACCACAGATTAACTAGAAACGGCAACTACACATCTACTCAAATTATTAAAAACCATTTTCTTTTGCGCCGGTCAGGCCACATAATTTCAACCCACCCATGCTTTGAAATGTCAAGAACAGCACTGAAAAAAAAGCTTGTTCGCAGTAAACAGGCCTTTTATTTCAGTCCCAAAACAGCACTTTCAATCAAGTATGTGTGAAAATATTGTCTGTTAAAGACCAAGTGATCCGCTAATCCTTGTGATCCCTCACCGCTTAATAAACTGTGATAGCTATTGTTTTGGCTAACTGCGTAACCCTGAATATTTTCTTCACACCTTTAATAAAATGTTTACAACTGACACAGGTATTATTGACCTTTTTGTCATCTAACCCCTTTCTGTTGATATTAGTCTGCCAGTGTCGTTATACAATCTAACTCAGCCAGCGAGCCTTCTCTCTGTTCTCTATTATTTCCGGTATCCCATGGAACGGGAAAAGACCCTTCTGTTTTTAACTAGTGTAACCGCATCCCTTAACTGCACAAATGTGACCCACTTAAAAACACAAAAAAACTATGAACACCGTTACCGAATGAGTGAGTGAGTATGAATTTACACCGTTGGTCAATAAAGTGCTGGACCTTTCTCATGGGCCATCGCTCTCTCAAATTAAATGGCCGTGAACAGTCATCAATTACGCCATCAAGTGGCTTTCATGATGAGACACAGACAGTCCTCAATTTGCAGAAGAACATTTAGTATCCAGGAACAAAATTTCATTTTCACTTGCAGGCTGTATTTCTGGGGAAGCTGCTGAAATAATTTTGATTTATCCACAACTCAGTTCCTTTGAAATTTCACTTTGTCAGAATGAAAGGACTGATGGCAGATTACCAGATAAGGCACGAAAATACAAATCTGCTTTCCTTACATCTAACCTGATATTCTAACCTTTCAGTTACATCAAGTTAAAGGTGTTTTTATAACATCAAGTTAAAAAGGTTTTTTTTTCCAGATTACTCCCTCAAACAGAGGTACAATCAAAATACATGTCACAGGCTTTTTTTAAAGCTTATTTTGAAAGTCCGTTGAGAATTTTGATTTGAATCAGACACGACATTCTAACTTTGACATCGCTATATGTGTCTGTGTCAATTTCTGATTTTTTAAAGAAAGTATTATCATGCTGGCCCTGAAGTTTTAACTTTTTTTTTGTTAATCTGTCTCTGAAGAATGTAAACTGCAAAATAATTTGACATAGAATGTGAACTCTATATAAGGGAAGATTGAAGGAAAACTACATCACTGCACAATAGGGTAAAGCTTTCCTAGTAAGGCTATACCACCAATTTAAGCACTCTAGACGTACGCTTAAGCAATATACAGCTCCACATACTATATAACACCTGAGTCAGTCCACCTAGCATTTGTCTGAAAGATGTCGGTATTTCTCTGAAAATGGCAATCACACCAGTTTGATCGTCCGCATCTGTTCTGGTTACAGCTGCGATTGGACTCATCCGAGGCATGATGGAGCGGACTGAGCAGAGACCTCTCTGCTGTCTGGAACTCTTACTCAGACGGCAGGCGCTACCATAACAAACTTCAGTTACAGCTCTGCCCCAGTCTGTGGAAGAAAAACACTCCCTCAATTACCTCGAAGCTTTGAAGCCCACCAGCTTCATGCAGGTATAACAGTCGCTTTCAATTCCAAAGCTTGAATCGATCGAGGGGGACATCAAACGTCGCCATCAAAGACTACATCAAATCCCGCACGGTACTATCTTAGACGTGTTCTGCACTATTCAAATTCTACAGCCGGAAGCAGAGAATTACCAAAGAGGAACAGGCTTCAAAGGACTCCATATTTCACCAGCCTCAACATACCTGAACAATACTGCCATACAAAGCCTAAGAGCAGTAACTACATGCAGGGTAAAATTTGAGTTATACAGTTTGGGGCTTGAAAGTATATGGAGATCAGGATTTATCTAGATAGAATTTATACCATGGCAAGTCAGTTATGATAATTTATCATAGATGAGCTCAATATTCATTTGTTGGGACAGCAAACAAACTCTGAGGCCATTTTTAACTATTTAAATTATTTTGTAGTTGCAGCAATTAGCTTTGGTAGGGCAGAATAGCGTACACCAGTTAAGAACAACCAACATGGGCAAAGTGGACCAGTGATCACAAGCTGACTAGGACAGGAAGACCTTTCATGAGATAGTGCCTGGTCTCCGTGATCGCAAATCTGTCATGGCCACACAAAGTTGGAATAGTTGGCAAGGCCATCAATCAAGAAATGGTGGCTTATACTGAGGGGTATTAGCCAAAGCCTCCTGGTGTAAGACACACCAAACCTGAACCCTTCAGGCATGAAAAAAGTTATATAATGAGCCAGACGAGTTGTATTTTCCTGTAAGTCTTTGGTAAATGGGGATCTGCTGTAGTCTCTGCTTCGACCATCCCCCGTACCACTGATCGCTTTTGAAATCAAATGTTCAGCGTAGCAGAGTCACCATCCAACATAGAGCTGCTGCCTGAATGCTAGCAATGCTGGAGATGTTCAGAAATGTCCTTAAGTATGCAGACAGTTGCGCAATTTTAAATGGCTGTAATCAATACATGGTTCAGCTGGTATGGATGCTATACTGTCACGTTAAAGTGCTAACCGTCCGCTTTCATTTCCAGCTATTTCTATCTGAAGAGCGATGTGAACTCTTTGTAGCTGTGTCACTGTCCAAATAAGAGCTCACTGTCAATGATCGCGTTTCCTACAGTATCATTATAATGAATAATACCTCATGATAACACGGCTACTTATTGCATGCAGTATGTATGCAAAATGCAATTTAAGTTAAAACCATGCATCTTGATGAATTTAAGATCGGAAACCCTCGGTGATGGACAAGACTTGCTCAACAAAATACAAACATTCTCGAGCACTGGGTTAGGTAAGTCTTGTTCCTCACTGGTTGAGAGTTAGTGCCCAGACTGGGTTCTGCTCAGAGGCCGTTTTTCTCTCTCACGGAGCACATACTCACTGCTCCGAACTCCAGTGGAGGTGGATGCGGCAGGTTTCACCGGGGTAAGGTGGGAGAGAATGTCTGATTCTCTTCCCCCACAGTAAAAATCCCAGTGTTAATTCAACTCCAACAGAGTTTATTTGAGTCCAAGATGGATGGGTTGGTCTCATATAAACTCTACTGGAGTTGAATTAGCACTGGGATTTTTGCTGTGAAGCCCGTCACGGTGGAGGTGAAATGACCCATAAGACTCCATGACTCGATACTAATGACAGTAATGTTAGGGCATTGACAGGTCTCGCATTCAAAAGATGACATATTTCATTATTAGTTGGAAGCACTATTCTGCAGACTCAAGACCGTTATTTCAGCACCCAAGTCCTCAAGTCCCACATTCTCTGAGGGAGGAGATGGAAGTAGCTTTACAAGCACCAGACCACAGGGAGCGCAGATTCAAAAGGGGGGCCCGACAGTCCATCAGTCACACAACAACCGGGGGACATGCTGCCACTGCATTTTCAGAAAATGTAAGGGAAAAGTCAATACAGACAACAAAATGTAATATAATCAATTTAAAATCGGAACAAATCAGGAGTAAATGAGAATTCAGTTGCAGCATTGTCTGACAACTGAAGAAATAATGACAGAGATATCAAAGGAAATCTATAAATAAGTGAACAGCAATGGAGTACAACAACCAATGTCATGTGAGGATAAATGCAAGTTAAACGAGTG
Source organism: Gymnothorax javanicus (assembly GCA_029692085.1). Lineage (NCBI taxonomy): Eukaryota > Metazoa > Chordata > Actinopteri > Anguilliformes > Muraenidae > Gymnothorax > Gymnothorax javanicus. The sequence continues at coordinate 12,039,114 of CM056208.1, read as the reverse complement.
AGGGATGAGTAGCCCAGTTACAAACTGCATTACCATGTATAATAATAATAATAATAATAATAATAATAATAATAATAATAATGACCGAACTAATGCCTAACACCGGCATTATGCCAACCTTCACTGCTCCTGACTGAACCAGTAAAAGCAAATAAATAAGTTTTCCTGCAGCATATACAAATGCGTGATAAAAATCTCTCCAAGCAGACAACAGAAGCTTAAAGTTCTGTCGAAATACACTTTATAGGCCCGCTGATCCACTGGAATGTGCCTGACAAGTCAAAATGAAACGACTTTATTGAATTCATTCATAAACAAATACCAGTCACATCAAATCATGATTACTTCAAATTGCATTCTGTAGCTGGCCTACGGCATGTTGCAACCAATGATATTCACTATAATTCTGTCCAAATGCAAATTGAGAGTGGTTTCTCTTTTTTTCAGCGACATCATGTAATCAAAAACATTTCAACCCTACCTTTACGCCCACTCCCCCAGCTGTCAAACGCTCCCTGCATTACAGTGTATATTAAAACTGCAGTTAATAAGAAAAAGAAGCCAAGCTTGGATGATAAATTGGGCAGATGCAATTAGACCGATTAGAATTCACAGGAGCCGGCAGACAATAATCAAACCACTTTCAGGCTGCCCATTGCAATTATCTTTGCACTTAAGAATCAACAAACCAAGTAATGACTTACAGTCTATTAAGGAACTCACGAGAGTCAGAATTTTAAGGCCCATAATGCTGAAAAGGTAGACATTTAATTCTTAGTGGATTAAGTGACAGTATAAAAATGTTAAATATTAATTTATCATCATGATCCAGTCTTATTTTTAACCAGACAGCTGACATGTATGCAGTCAAGTCCATGCAATAATAATACTTCCTGTTTTGCTAAATTCATGAATTTCAGAACATGGTTCTTTCCCTCAAAGAAGTTATAGGATCAGACTACTAGTATATTTAACTGCTAATATGATCCAGGCTTCTGCTCCTAGGTGAAGTGTGCTGGTCTTGTACACAGGCTCACTGTTAATCACTATACGGGATGATATCACCATACAAAGCATCAATGTGATGGGGGTCACTGGCCTCTGATGGTCAGACCCAGGGCGTGAAGTCATTATGACAGATGCTGTCACCTCTTAGCACATCTCTGGTAGCCTGGAATCCATCCATATCAAGTGCTGGTCGCTCCCAACGGTCACTCACTGATATAGTCTGGCCTCAGTCGGTAGGCCAGCGTTTGCCCTTACGTCACTAATGAACTGGATATATAAATATTCATGCTTTCTGCTCTTGGCTGATTGGGTGACCTTTTGGCGAGAACCACCAATCGCGCGGCGCCATTTGCAGAATGAATGCTGGCCCGGTTATCCGTCGCATCTTGTTGTCAGAAGTGGTAGCTAAGTAGGCGAGCAATTAAATGTTGGGACAAGTATCTATCTTATATCTGCATGTTGTGTGTACATTTCCTTTTACTTTGCTACATCATGCATTTTACAACACAACTAACAGCTGTACTCAGCATAACGAATATGAGTTAGCTGGCCAGCTACGGTATTCGTGAATGTTATTTTACATGAGCTTAAAAATTAGATTGTGGCTTGCTTGCGTTTACTCTTGGAGTGGTTGTTAGGTTTTGAACAGGATAATGTTTGGCCATATCTGCATTTTGTTTATTTCAGTGGGATTCCCCGGTATAACATGGCTTAATAATTAAATAATACCAGGTACTCAAATTATGTAACGTATTTCATTATAATTGGCATTAGCTATAGCTTGAAGGGCATGATTGCATCAGCTAGGTTAAGCCTATGAAGCTGGTATGTAATACGACAGTTGCTAATTTATTCCTTGCCTGTCTACTTTCTTTGGAAAAGAGAAGATGGATAGCTTGTTCCTATTATTGCAACCTATTGCTGCACAACGTTTCGGCATTTTTAACGTGGATGGCCAACGCTTATTTTGCCGCTTTTCCCCGCTTGTTTAATATCTGATATCAATCCAGTACAAGATCATAGCGATCAAATATATTCCTTCTCCCTTTAAAAATGATTAAACATCGATGGCAATAACGGTATCACTGAACATATAAACACAAGCATTATTTCAGTTTTAAAGTTTAATTCGTAGTTTGCCGCAGTCCATACTGTATTTCTGTATTGCCAGATGTTATGTGACCGCTGCTGAGAGAGAGGCAGGTCTTGAACAAAGTTCATTTTCTCCTGATCTGTTGGTCTTAAAAATGCCATTGCAGCACCAGAATGTTTGGAAGATATGTGGCCTGTGAAAAAAAAGTCCAGTATTTAATTCTGTGACAATGGAGCAAAATAATCGGTGATAATCTGTGCTCACGTTCACTTGTCCCCATTGGAATCAATTCATTCAGGACCCGCCGCAAGTCCATCTGAAGGGGCGGGGCACCCTTGCGACTGTGAGCCAATCACAGATCTCGCATGGATTTTGGCGAATATTTGAAAGTCAAACGTTAGCCTACCGACTGAGGCCAGACATATCAGTGAGTGACCGTTGGGAGCGACCAGCACTTGATATAGATGGATTCCAGGCTACATCTCTGACTCATCCAGATGAACAGCTGAAAAGACTTTAACCAGAACTGTGAGGTGGAGTGTTGTGTGGGAGTAGCCTAGCTGACCTTAGCCCAATCCTGAACTGGGCTCATCCTAAATCAGCTTTCATAGATAAAGACACAAGCTGGCCTTTACAGAGGAGTTATTTGGTTTAAAATGGTTTCTTATGGTAAAATGACTGAACTCCATAGACTTCAGTAAACTTCAGTCCCTCACCACACACACACACACAGACACACACGCACACATGTACACACACAAACACATATACACGCGTACACTCCCACACGTGCCCACATATGCGCGTGTACACGCACGTACACACACACACACACACACACACACATGGTCCCCACAAGGGTAGGTATACATTGACCGCACGCACCCACACACAGGCACATGTACACACGCAAACTCATACACACGCATACACTCCCACATCTGCCCATACATGCGCGTGTGGGTCATTCCATGAAAAAGAGAGCCAAAGTGTGACATGACTGTTCAAATTTGAAATGAAGAATTTGCAAGAAGTACTGGTTCACTTTTGTTGGCGTTCCCATGAGTCAAAATGTGACACAAGTTAAATGGCAAGATCTACTGTGGGATGTAAGAGGCAAGATGTTGAACGTTCAGCGTTGCCGATGTAACAAGGACACGAAACTAACACAAAAGTATGCAATAAAATTTTCTTTTCAAAATATAACAAAGTCTCAACTTGTTCAATTAGTATAACAGAGAACGAACTTAAAACAAACCAGCAGTTTGGCAAAGCCCAGTTGTGCTCTAATAAGGTCTGAACATGTTTGGCAGGGCTTTGATAAGTTGCTCATTGGTCATGTTCATCTGAGGACAAAACAAATGCAATATTCTGGACGAATATAAATGAGAAGGCAGCCCATGTAAGTACACATCAGCTCTGAAAATATTTTAGAGTCGACTAGTTGCTAAATGCAAAATTTGTCATCTAGATTGTACCACATGACAAATGTTGCGAATGTGACATGGACACGAAAAATGCTCGACTTAGCAAATGCATCACCTGTTTTCACCCTACGCCCTTCTTGATATTGGAAACAACTAGGGGTGGAACGGTTAACAAAATTCACGGTTTCTGTATGTATCATGGTTTTGGTGTCACGGTTTTTGGTTTGGTTAAATGTTTTTTTGTACAGCAGGAGGGGAGGCATTGTCAATTTCAACATGCTTTTCATTTACATGGCAAAAAAGTTCACAACAAACAAAATTCTGGCTAAGAACAAAACACTTGACACATGACACACATTGTCAAAAAAAATTTAAAGAATTCGTTAAAGTGTCACTTGAACAAACATTCAGCGTTACTGCCACCTATTGGACATGTTATGTATGTTCGGCACAAAAAGATGGAACTGAACTTGCGAATATTGCCTACTTGCAAATAGGCTATTGCCAACAAAACGCTGCACTCGACACTCATCCGCGCCAACTGTTCAGTTTCACTTTTATTTTTGCAGATGCCTTGAAACAAACAATACATACACGCCCCGAACCGTGACTAGCGAACGGAACGATTCGGATTTTTTTACTTGAACCGTCCCACCCTTAGAACCACCAATTATTCCGCCGATCAAAAACGATGCACCGCTCCTTAAAACACGTGAAACGGCAGGCCAAATTATGAATCCCAATAGAAAACATACTTGTGTTGAAAATCGGTGATTTACTAAAAGATTTTAGTGATTGAATGTCACTTCATTTGAACGTAACTTTCTGGGACGCAAAAATACTAACCTACCCAGCTTCCGCTTTGAAGGCGACAGGGTGGTCCCCGGATGTGAAGCAGGAGGTTCGGAAGGAAATCCGTATCTGTGACTACTGCGAGACTCCAAGGGGATACGGGAGATCGGGCAGCGAGCCCGGCGCGTGTTGAACGTAACTTGGTAAAATATGACGCGAAAAATTTTGCTCCACAGAAATGAGAATTTTATAAAAACCCGTATATTTTCAGAGATAATATTTTAAACGGTTATGAAACGGATTAATCTCTACACGTTGGCACAAAATCTAGATAATATATTCTGTTTCCTGGGTTTTCTCAGCACTGTTTCAACGTAACTTTTCAGGACACCATGAGTTACGTTCACAACAATATTTTAAGCGCTAATTGCAGTGTTATACATCTGGATTTCCCAGTTAATTGCCGTTGTGGTTAATCACTTAGAATTGATGTTTAGAACAAAAGCCATTTCAGCCAGACTTTTATTTAAAAATTCTGAGAATTTTACATTCAAAGTCTGAAGGCAATGAATGTCACAAATTTGGACACTTTTTATCCACAAGTTTTTCAAAGACATGCAGTTTTTTTATTTCCCTTTTTCAGAAGACCAGTTATATTGCCTGTGTTAGCTTTTTTATATACTCTGGCCTTCATGCATGGGATTTTCTATAGGTGGCGTCTACTTTTGTGAATCATATAGTTCTGTAAAAAATGCAGGGTCTCTGGCTCTCTATTTCATGGAATGACCCGTGTACATGCACGTACACACAACACACACACACACACACACACACACATTGTCCCCACAAGGGTACGTACACATTGAAGACATGCACGCACGCACACACACACGCACACACACACCCACCCAGTTGGTAATTTGCTTTGATGGGTCACATGCATGTTAATAAAAGATGATATCCTGGCTTACATTAGTGCTGTCTCTTGTGCTGAATGGCAGCATCATGCTACCAAGCCTATGAAAAATGCTAGACAGAATAAATTAAAATGACATCAATTCATGCAACTGAAATGCAAATACTTACAAAAATATCTTCACTATGTTCATGTATCATAAGGGTGTTTTTAGGGTAAAAAGTCTACATCAATCAACGTCGGCCAAACTGACTTTAATCATCATCTTCACTAATGTGCTGCCAGAGGAGTCATCACCCATGGGTCTAAAAGGTTACTGATCCACAGCTGTGTTTACACATTTCAACCCATTTCACTAGAAGATTCGCAATCTCTGTCACTCGCACTCTTTGCACAGAGTCTTTAGCAGCCTCCGACTGCAGTGATGGCACCGTGAGAGCGCTTGGGTCTAATTTACACTCAGTTAGTTTCCATTACGTCACTAAAGGTAAGAGGCGGGGTGTCTTTCACGATATAAAGTAATGACCTTGATCATGGCGAATGTCCCTGAAGAGTGAGAACACAGGTCACTCATTTCTCACTCTGTCATCACAAAGTTATGTCCGTTTACATATTTACCCTAGGCTTTCAACTGCACCAGAATTCACATCATACAGCGCTGTGCATCTCCCATGTGGACTCTGACAAACCACAAGACAATTAAGCCAATGACTCTTGAAGTCCAGAGCAGAGCACTGAGGATGTAACATAACAGGCCTGAATGGCCTCTTTCCATCATCACCACCCTTAAATAAAGTGGCTGCTCTAATCGAGAGCATGCGTCTGAAAGGAAGGGGTTAAATCTGTAAGAGCCCTCAAAAACTCCACTTATGAGGAAGATCCACATACCAAAGAGGAAAGTATCTAAGTTTACACTCTCCTGCAATCACTCTCACATATACACGTACAGTGAAGCTGTATTCCTGTTTCCCTAATTCCTGATAAGTACGAAAGTGTTTTTTTGAGTTACTGATAAGTCGTCTTTCCCAGCAAGAAAAGTAAAATTAAGTTCATAAATCCATGCTTGGGAGTTCTATGCACCAATAGAGTAAAAAAAATCTGGCAAGGAGGGCTGTACAATTGACATATTTTGTGATTTGGCACTTTATTTCATACCATTTTTCTGAGGTTAGACTGAGTTTGAATACATTTAGAAGTACGCAGTGGTACGCAGAGCAGAATACCCTCTAAGCCCTAGAGTTACACTGTAGGCCGGGTGTCTTATGTAAACAGAGTAACAGAGATGTCCCATATTTATTGCTTTCCCTTCTCATGTTTTACCGAGCGACAAGCTAGTTCAGTCAGAACAAAGCTCGCCTCTCTAGATTATCTGTGAGATGTGAGTAATCCTCCTGTGGGTAATTTGGCTTCAAAATTTTTGCTCCTATTTAGTACACTAAACTGTGTCTCATTCCTGTGTGTTGCAGATGCGTTAAACTGTTGATTTGGCTTAATTAATGGCAAGTCTTGCAGCTATCAGAATTGAGTGCCTTAGCCCATCTCTTCGCATCCCATTAGACTACAGGGAGGGAGTGACACATGATTTCACAGCTAATTTGATTCCAACCGAGCATTTTCAGGTCTGCAGAGCTGTCTGCATTCACTGCAGCGGATGCTCTAAAGAATGTAAAATGGAAATGGATTATTTATCACGTTAATTAAACAGATAGCATATACTCAGGATAAACTGCACACAAAGTCATTAAAATAATGCCTGTGGCAAGATTTTCTTCATTATGAGTCAAACTAAAGCCTAAAGTGCATTGATTTGTGTTTTGCAGGACATCTTTCTGCTTTCTCTTATGGAAGCCTCAGGCCATATTAGAAATGTTCCCATATATATATAAAAAATTTTTCACAATCTGACCGTCTCTCTCTGTGGGCTTTGATCATCCTGTAAGCTCGGTTTAGGGAAGCAGGTGGGGGTCCGAGATCTGTCATCCCCAGCTGGGCCCAACAGTTAACACAGGGGAGGGGCACGGTGCCCTGTGTCAGGACACACAACATTACACAGATTACATAAGCATTAGAATAATCTGCTTTAAGTTCTTTTCCGTACTTTTACAGGAGTCCATTTAAATGTAATTTTAACTGTGCAGATTGAAATCGCATTCCTCCGTACGGAAAGAAATGGTATGTTCTAATGAGGAGTTATTTGCAGCTAATTACAGTTTTCATGTTAATGGCTGGTTTAGCAGAAGTTTTTTTTTAATGTTTTAAAAATAATTTCATTAAAAATCACTGACCTTAATAGTTATAAGTTTTAAAAGTGGCAGGTGGAAACTTTTTTGCTTTAAATTATTACATAGAAAATGTCAATTACAGTTTAATGGCTATAAAATAATGGCACTATCAGTATTCAGGTTTATTCCCAACAAACCTCACTTTCACTATGTGACTTTGCCGGCCACCAGGTATGATCTTCCAGAAAAATGAGGACTCAACTTTCGACACAAAGGAAGTGTGTTATCTAGAGCAAAAAAGAGGAAGAGGACCGTGCTTTAGTTTTCCCAGAATCTATCCATAGCTATTCTAGGTAATGGAGATGAAGAAAGAAAAGCTGCGCAAGAGAGAAGAATAAGCCCAAGCGATATGTTGAGTTTGTGAAATTTTTGAGCCGCCACTGAGAGCAGATTATCATTGGCAGGCCAGTAGTCATGCCAAGTTCAGCCCCTAGCAACATGCTACACACACCAGTGTTTAGCATGCTTGAACATCACCTTTCATTCCAAAGCGCAATAAGCACGAAGCCACTTTTTCTATCAACTGCGGTATAGCCATGCAGTCAATCAGTGCTGGAGAATCCTGCACTGTCAAAAGGCTCCAATTGTTTAGCAACTTTTCTCTGTGGCAAAACAAAAACAAAATAAAATGAAAGATTTTATTTTTTCGTCAAGAATGCGTTTCCCATCAAAGGACATTGTTTTCTACCCGCTGAGCCGTTTTTGGCTGCACTGAGCAGGAGATTCGCATAAAAGGGCAATGCAGTGCAAGCGGAGGAGTATTAAGAATTATTAGGGAATCATGGAAATGTTTATGACTATAATATTGACTGGCAGACATTTGACTTCAAATCGCACTTCCGTGGATATATTGCTTTTTGCCAAACAATCACAACAAACTCCACCTTTCCACGAAATTCATTATTCTTGAACAATACACGTGTTTAATGTGTGATGGTCCATTACAGATGCCTCACAGTCCAGAGAAGCTGAAGATGCTTCTGGACACTGTTAACTTAAGGCTTCCTTTCTGCATATTAAGTTTTAATTGGCATTTGTGGATGTAACGATGCACTGTAATAACTTGACAAATGTTTTCCAGAGTAATCCTGAGCCCATGCAGTTATATGACGTAGATAAAACATGGTTCTTGACGCTGTGGCTTCTGAGTGATTAGAGATCTCTGGTATTCAGCCTAGGCTGGTGCCCTCGCTCATTATGCACAGAAATTTTTCCAGATTCCAAGAATCTGAATTATGTTATGCACCATAGTGGATTAAATATCCAAATCCCTTTCTATCTTTCTTTGACCAAGAATGCTTTCAGACCTTTCAATGATGGTTACACACATATCAGGGCAAAGTGGCTATCCTCGGTCAACCTTTACTCCTGAAGACCAGGCTTTTCCTGGATGCTGCTTAATTGGACCAAATCATGGTTACTATCAGCTGACATAAGCTGTTCTCAGTCACATCATTACTCTAATTTTTAGCTCACGACTCCTGAATCTCCCCAATCCCTTTCTTTGTGGAATGAGTTGCAGGCCTGTATGGCAGGAATTCAAGCATATTTACAAATTAAATGACGTTGACAACAACAAAAAAAAAAAAAACCCATTAAATCTCTGGTCTTCATGCCGTCTGCAATGAAAAACAAGTCCAGATTTAGATTTAGAAATCACTGCTGTTTGTATGTGCATTTTCCATACCATCCCAACTTTGTCTGAGTTGGGGTTGTAAAATGTTGGAATAACAGAAGCTGCAATATTGAGAAAATCATACTTTTTGGTAATTCACCAGTTTCTTTCAGACATTTCAAAGGTTCTGACATTACCTTGACAAATGATGATGTAGGCACTTTACTCTTCACACTCGAGAAAGTTTTCTGCAACCCTCAGTTAAATATTCCTTCCCCCCCACATGGATTTGGAATAAGAAGCCCAATTTAAATTCATTTCATGTAATGCTCGTCACTGTTCTTCACTCAAACTGTCCGAAGTTTTCACTTTGTGTGTTTGTCCTTGAAAAGTTGTTCCACATCTTGTTCAACAAGCACACAACTGGAACAAGATGAACTGTTTCATTTCTTTAGGAGGCAAAAAATAAAAAAAATAGTTTTTTGCCAAAAAGGGTGCAATGTCCTTTTCCAGTCTACTTTCAGTAGTTACCTCTTGTGCCTGAGAAGAGATAGTTTCCCAATCCACAACTGTTCTATCCATGAAAAATTCTTGCAATTCCACATCTGAAGATACAAAGACATGAGTTTTAATCTCCAAGTAGTTTACAAAAGTCGTTGAGGAAAAAAAATTGCACACTCAATTGTGTGTATTTTCACCCATCTACTTACACTGCGGTAAAATGTCAGGTGGTAGCAACTACCACACCCTGATGAAGGCAAACAGATCCCTTTAAAGACATTTTAACTGCACACGGAGAAGCGTGTGATTTTCTTTTCTTTCACCTAGATCACAGTATTAGTAATCAGCACCTTTTTCTTTGGGTATGCTTTCTTTTTATATTTTTTCACAATTTTTCATGCAGACTGATAAAACGTAGAAGTGTTTGATCTCATGATGGAGTAAAGAAAAAGCGTGATCAGAGAGCTCATGATCATATGCAGTATACAGTCATATTGCAAAGTCCTGATGTGATAATGCATCATGTTGAGAGAACAGTGACTCAAAGTCAAGCAGGTATTCTCTGTGATGACAGGCAGGCAGCCACTACTGACATTTTCCTAACTTCACTTTATATTGGCGAACATGTCTTAAATGAGATAAGATAAATCTCACAGGAAGCTGAAAAATAAAAATAAAAAAACAGGTCTGTTCAAGGAACGTGTTTTGTCAACCGTGGTCAAAAAGATGATACATTGACCACAACTAATCCATGCAGAGAACTAGCAATAGAGGAATTTAACATAAACACACCATCATGGGCGGAGCATCAAGGTGCATTCCCTCATTGGCTGACAGAAGCTATTTACATGCATTAATTTGCTAAGATCACTGTGTCAGAACCTGAGTAAAATCTCATCTTTTTGATCAGTAACGTCAGGTATAGCCAAAGCTGTGTTTCTGCGCCTCTCGTCCAAAAAAGAGTCGAACGCACACCATTCAAGTGAAACATGTATGCTGCAGAATGACACCAGAGTCATAAACATCAACACTAATCAACTGACAGCGATCAAGCAAAAAACCCATTCCATAACGAAGCATTCTACGCAATATCACATTACACAGGCACATTTCAGACAGAACTAATCCTACATTATAATGATGCCATAAAATGCAGCAAATTACAAGACTAGCGCAAGTAGCATTTACACCAATATCATAATGATTATAAACAGGAACAAAATTAAACCATGTTACATAATGAGGCCCATTAACATGGAAAATTTTGATCGGTTGTCAAAATTGGTGCTCAAGTCTCGAGGAGAGAAGTTCTAACTCAAAGCCTGCATGGGAACGTATAAAAAAAAAGTAGGCCCATCTGACTGCACATCTGAATCTGTGTTAGAGCGCACTATAATGGACTCTCTCCGGAAATGTACTGCTCTGTAACAATGGCAAATTACTGCCAGTCAATCAATCCAGTGAGTGAAGAGCTCAGCTGTTCTCTGGTGCTTGTATAACCCTTTATTCCCCTAAGTGCTGACTGTGTCTCTGAAATAAAGGAATATAGAGAAAAGCTACACAACTTCCACAGAAAAAAAGTGGGAACTTGCTCTATTATGCCAGAAAACTGGAGAATGAGCCGGACGCAAATTCAAGAACATTCCATCTTTCCTGCTTAACCAAGAAGACGGCAAATGCTCTGAATACATTATTCTGAATACGACTATTCTCAGTCATCCTTAGTTGTTCCCATTGTTAAATATTCTGCACAAAATTCTGATTTGCATCTTGCCAATATCACATTCGAGGGGAATTGAGGGAACATAGAAAGAAAGCTATTTTCCTCATGTACTGCATGTCTATTTCAGCAGGTCCTAACATTCCTCAGATCGCTAACGACATGCGCATGTTCCACCATCGAGAGCGCACTCCGTAGGTCTGTGAATGTACAGTACGTTAGCGCAATCAAACAGAATCCTCCGAGATGCAATGTACTGTAATTAACTGTCAGCACCCTGAAAGGATGGCAAACAAGGTCTTACGGTGGAGAGGTTTTTTTCCCCTCCAATCATTTTGAAAATGGCTGAACGGCTCCCGAGACTACCGACCGAGAATCTCAATGCCTACTGTCTCTGGGCTGGTGTCCAGGAATTAAATGGTAGGTACCCAAAATGGGACCAGACAATGTTACCAGGGAGGACATAAATCCACGTTAGGCTGCTCACATGCAAGATTGGGGATTGCTAGTTTAGCAGACTGTGTACTTTGCTCCAGTCTTACTTCATTACAAACTAAATTGTGTATATTCCCCTGAATAAACAGAGCCAGTGAAGTATATGTTTCCATGGTGACAGAAACTGCTGAAAAATCCCATTCATTGAGGCCACTGCCCAAAAAAGTTTTCAACACACAAAATTTGTTAAATGAACAACATTTTTGTTGAAACAGATTTTTGCAAATCATTTATGATTCATACAGAAATTACCTTTTAAATCCTTGAATAATCACTCAGGTGATTGGCTTAAAGAACAAAGCAAAACACTGTTAAATATTTATTTTGGGCTTCTGTGTCTTATTAAGGGCTACTGACATTGGGATTGTTTTTATACGAAGCAACAATTGAAACATACCATGGGGTACATCATTGAGCTGACAATACACAGTGCCTTTTACTGAACATTCAAACATTTTTATGTGCGCGTGTGTGTGCGTGTGCGCGCGCATGTGCCACAAAAAAAATTCTGAAAGTGCTGAGGAACTTCAGTTAAGGTAACTAATCTCATACCAATGCATGGTTTTACACTGGTGACAAAGTGTACTCCGACAGTTTTATGTGATTTGAACATGATGAGGAAGGATGTTACTGAACAAACCTCATAGAAATGTTTTTGTTTTCAGAGCTTAATGTTCTGTATTCAAGAGACACCTTGATCAAGAAAAATCAGGAAAAACGGGTTAATGGAAATAGTAATCGGAGATTAACAGGATTTGACTTATAAAGCATGTAGAACTGCTGATATGAAATAAACGGGATGTGATGAATGAATAAACATAAAAGGACAATAATAGTACAGGGTGCATTGAGTCACCTCACTGATATTCAAAATATAACTAGTGCAAATGAATGTTTGATACAGTCAAAGCATACTTTTACTATTTTAACAGGCCCTCCACAATGTACGAAAACATAAAAAAACTCTATTGAAGGTTATATTTCTGCCTAAACAAGAGCAACGCGGAGCGTGGCAAATGCCCCGGCCGTATGTTTGATTGGGGTTAAGATTGAATAGGTTGCTAGTTTAGCATGGTGAATGGTGAGAGTGAATAATACTGAAAGTTACACATGTTAAAAGAAAACTGGTTTTGGAATGAAGATGAGGAGTTCTTTAGTCATAGCGTGGAAACTGAAATCAAGATGGCTGCCGTAGCAGCCATATTGGATATCGCACAGCGCTAGTTTTCAAAAGGAACCTTCCGCTACCCACCTTGCATACACCACCAAGAAATGAGATGGATCGGACAAGGCGTTCTTTAGTTATTGCGTGGAAACTGTCATGAAGATGGCTGCCGTGGCGGCCATATTGGATATCGCACGGCGCTGGTTTTCGAAAGGAACCTTCCTCTACCCACCCTCCATACACCACCTAGAAACGGGATGGATCGGACGAGGCGTTCTTTAGTTATTGCGTGGAAACAAGAAGTTTACGGCCGGACGCACGGACGGATGGGCGGAAGGGGCGTTGACATAATGCCCCCTGCTCATTCGAGATGGGGGCATAAAAATGAGTCTCGCAGAGTGAGACGTAGAGCAGAACATTGAGTTAAATCCTGATTGGGATTCCATCGTAGACAAAAAGCACTGACAATACGGCACAAAGCCTTCGGAAGTTCAGTTTCTGGGCAGAAATTGCTTTAGAAAACTTTGACAGCTCCACTCATTTATCACATGCTTGAATAATTGCAACTGGGCTATCTACCAATACCAAATAATTGTGCATACTTGGACACATCATCAGCAGAATAGAAAGGCTGACAGTACATTGTAGAAAACAAACAGCAGCCAGTCTTTGAGCCGCATAGTTGCGTAATGAACAGTTTGATAGGCATAAGCTATCAGGAATGTCTGGAAGAAATGAAAAACAGACCATTCACAGAAAATTCATAAACATACATTCTAATTAAGCCCTGCACTAAATTCTGTGAATCATTCTGGTCAACTAAGTTCCTCACCTCAAACCCCCCGTAAGTAAGCCAAAAGCTAGGAGTCTCCATCACGGCTCATTACCCTGCTGACTTATGTGCATTAAAACAGCCCTAACTCAGAGAGCCAGGCTTCATTTACAGTCTGTCAGATTCTCCTGGGTTTCCAGCTTTTATATCACTTCCCATTTCCCCTCAACTGTCAGGCAGTTTACCAATTTATTTTTTTTCTAAGGCAACCACTTACAGCCCTTTCATTTACAACACACCTTCCCCTAATCCAGCCAATCGGCCTTCATTACACTATGAAAAAAACCTGCTCCACGGTCTCCAAAGGCTGTGTGAACTAGAGAGTGCCCTGAAATGCTTGCTTCAAGTTCCTGGCATGTCCCGGGCACTCAAAGTAACATGCACTAAGTAAACAAATAGTTGGGAGGCTGTCGGGAGGAATGTCTCCGTAACTCGAGCAACACTGGCAGACTTGAACCCACACGTACCCCCTGGAGAAGTGAGGCCTGTTTTTACCCCACGTCTGCAGGCTGCAGCCGATTGCTGGCCAGTCACACGGAGTGTGTAACCTGCGGCCGTCAGTCACAGCCGGCACTCCTGGAGAGAGCTGTTAGTGACTGAAGCACAAAGCACAGGCGCGCCTCAAATCCTCCTGTACAGGCTATGCCTTCAGGAACTCTGAAAGATCCCATTTTATTAAAATCACATCACCCTTACATACTGCATGTACTTTAGTCCTCCATCAATATCATATTTGATTAAATCTAAAACCAGATTTTCTTTGCATTGTTGCTGTAATGGCCTTTTGAAAAGAAAAAACAATTGTGCTTCTTCTACAATCTGTTTCAGTCCCATGCCTTAACTGACATCACAATGGGACTCATTCGCATAGTAAGGCCCAGTGCATACATTGTTCACTTCATGTTGCAATGAAGCAGCCAATCAGAGTGGAGCCTCATTTCATTGCCCCAGCACCCACTGAAAGCAGCACATAGTTAATGAGGGGAGGCTGGCTGTGAACACTATATTTGTTATTAAAGGTCCCCTATAATGTCACCAGGTGCACGGCCAACTAGATATTACAAGCCAATTCAAAATCTTTCCCCTCTTGACATCACATGGGGAAGTAACCAACCAGAGGCAAGAAGAACTGATCAACTTCAGCCAAGCAGTCAATCAGATTTCACTATTCTGGGTGGTCACTCCCCCTTGTGATGTCAGGAAGGGGAGACTTTGAACTGGCTCATAATGGCTAATTAGCTGTACACCTGGTGGCATAATAGAGGACCTTTAAGTCTGTCGTCTTATTTAACTATTGTATAAACTGGAGGCCACAGTCGCCTGTTTGTCATTCATCAGCATTGGAAATATCACAAAAAACAGCAGGACACACAAATTAAGTAGGATTAAGGGCCAGTGTCCACAGGAACCGTTTTTTTTTTTGCTGGAAGCGTCTATTTTCTATACAAATTCTATGAAGTTCAGCGTTGACAGCGCTCAGCGTCCTCAATGCAAAAACGCCCTGACCTTTCAGCTTTTTTTTCCGCTTCCCTCACGGCGCTTTTCGGAACAGGGCCGCACTTCTCAACGTCACCTCTCTCATCGACCAATCAAAGTCAAGAGGAGGGAGGGACTTACAATATCAACAGCAATGTCGGAGGAGAAAGAGAGCCAGCTGCTAGAGACATGCTTCAAATCAATTACCTGCACTTTAGGTATACTTGCTTTTCTCTGTTAAGGGACTCTAGGTTTGCTGACAACTTAATTAGTTTGTATTCATGTTTACTATAACTGTAGAGGCCAACAGCCATAGCTAGGTACTCTGTTATCACTTAAGTTTGCTTTTATTTTAACCGGGGTAGCTACGTTTCCCAAAGCATAGTTATGAGCTACTTAAGCAGCTTGGTTACGTTGCTCAAACCACTGACCGTATAGGGTTTCAGTCACACTTTTTGGAAAATAAACATTCTGTAGTTCAGTTACTAAGACTATTCACGATTTATTTTCACCGTATTAGCACACCTTTCTAAGGTAACACGTTCACGTAACGTTAAACTACAGATGCTTGACATTCGCAACAATGGACTGCAGAAGTGCCAAGAAGACTTTTTTGTAACTCAGCAACAATAAGCGCTGGAGAGGAGCGCTCTGAAAATTAGGTCATGAGCGCTTCCAAAAAACGCTTCCTGTGGACTCAGGCCCTAAAGGATTTCAATCACCAAATGAAAAAAAATCAGATAATGGCTATTGGAGTATGACAAATAAATAAAAATTTCCATAAAACTACCCAGCCTGGTTATGATGTCACCACTGAAGAAGTGTGTGAGTGATGGAGTGGCACAGAGTTGCCTGGCTAAGGATGCAGGTGTGTTTTGCCTCTACACCCACAGAGGCTCATCCTTTCAGAGGGAAAACATGTCTTCAGAGATCACAGCTGGAGAACTGAAGAAATGGCTGCATCCCGGGGTGACCGATTCTCAAAAACCACAATTAGATGGCACATCCATGCCAACAAGCTCTTAGGAAGGCTTGCCAGAAGCATGCCTCAGTTACGTACGCACTGCAACTGTACAGCTATACCTGCAAACCATTACTGGCTCTGGGACAGGAGCCAGTTCTGTAGTCAGATGGGACACAAACAGCCCACACTAGAGCTGGGTTTGGTGTCGAGTCGGATGTTCATGCAGAAAACGAATGTAATCCCTTCTGTGACATGGATCAGTGATTGAGCACCACTATTTTAGTGCTTCCAGAGATTTTCAATCAGTGTATGTGAGTGCTAGTGTGAATATATTCATGCTTGTGCTTGTCCAGGCCTCCATAAGTGTATACATGCGTGTTTATGCATGTGTGAGTGCATGTTGTTTATGTGTGCATGTGCACGTGTGTGTGTGTGTGCGTGCATGTACGCGCGTGTGTATGTGTGTGTCTGTGCGCGTCTGAGTAAGTGTGTGTGATTGTGTGTGCATACCTGTGTGTGTGCGTGTGTGTGTGTGTGTGTGTGCACGCGCACATGTGAGCAAGCGTGTGTGATTCTGTGTGCACATGTGTGTGCGCGCGCACGCGCGTGTGTGTGTGTGTGTGCGTGTGTGCATGTGAGTATGTGTCCCAGATGAGCATGTCTCTCTGAAGGGCCAGCTTTCCCTGAGTCTCCACAGGGAGACACTGCTTCCACACAGAAAGGGCTTCCAGTCACAGCACTGCAGCCTCACAGGCAGCTATCAGCTCAATATGAATCACATTTTTATATTTCTGTCTGAGCCTTTTATGCAGACAAGCCACAATAAAAAGTCCCCGCACGATCTGCTCTTTGTAGAAAATCCCTGTGTCAATAAGTGTTATTAATCGAGCGTTCCCACCTCAATGCAACTCAAAAACGCACAGAGGATCTCAAAATTTGAGTTTTAACAAGCAAATGAGTACATGAGTACTCTGTATATGACTGCTCTGTATATGAGTATTTGAATACTCCGTACATGAGCACTCTATATATGAGTATATGACTACTCTGTATATGAGCACTCTACCTATGTGTATATACGCGCTCTGCAAATGAGTATATGAGCACTGTGTATATGAGTATATGAGCACTCTGTACATGAGAACATTAGCACTCTGCATATGAGTATTTCAGTACTCCGTATATTAGCACTCTATACATGAGTATATGACTACTCTGTATATGAGCACTCCATGTACGTGTATATACATGCATATGAGTATATGAGCACTGTGTATAAGTATATGAGCATTGTGTATATGAGTATACTGTATGAGCACTCTGTATATCAGTATATGACCACTGTGTATAAACTGTAAGTATATGAGCAATGTGTACATATTTGAGTATTTGTGTATATGACCATTGTGTATAAGTATATATCCGCACTGTGTATATGAGCATACGAGTATATCAGCACTCCGGATATGAATTTATGCACATTTTGTGTATTTGTATGTTAGCGCTCTGTACCTGAATATATGAGCATTCAGTACATGAATTTATGCGCTCTGTGTGTATTAGCATATGAGCACTGTGTATATGAGTATATGAGAATTCTGTATACGAGTCTGACAGGCAAAGTAAGTAATATTTACGTGTAACACATTTGTATACAGTACCTGCTAGGCTGCTAAAGCATAAAACATTGATTATTTAGTTTAGAATAAAATATTTATAGGTCTGGAAACGTGTTTGGCACATTATGATTTATTATTTTCTTTACATGTGGAAACAGCTATACAAATAGAGACTGAAAATAAACTGCATCAAGTTCTAAACATTGTACATCTACTTTGTACATCATCGCCAGGTGGGAAAAAAGAGTAAGATGACCATGACACAGCAGTTCCTCTATCACGGGTGAAGATACAAAAATACTCCATATTTTCCTCCTATCAAAGCATATTGCTGCAGCTAAATTCATTATTTATTATAGATGGTCTTCTAGAATGTGAAACTGTGAGCCTGGACTACATATTGGAAGGGTTGAGTCAGGTCAAGAGATGACGCAGAAAGCAGCATGTAAAAATGTTACATTGGAAATATAATGTTCAACAGTCATCTTGAACACTGTTTTGCTTTACGTGTTTGGCATGAGGGCATGTACGCATAATTTAAAAATTCATAAATGTTAGTTTTGCTAAGGTTGGGCCAAATTAAAGGCTTTTGAAGTTGATTGAGAAAGTTTGAGCGCCGCTAGCTGGCCACAGTGCTTGTCAGTTTAAGAAACCCCAGCTATCATGGCTTCAACCTCAATTTACATCTTTCAGGTCATGGTCTAACTTCATCTGCTAATATTTAACATTTGAAAAAACAACCTGAAACTAACATGACCCTCTCAAGCACGGTTCATTATTCCAAGTGCTGTTATTAACAGCTAACTGCCTCATGCCTTCTTGACACGTTCTTATAGAATTAAAATTTTATTATCCTCAATAAGTAATGAAATTGTTAAATAAAGGCTAAATGAATTAATGTGTTGTTCACAGGAACTGCGCTGTTTATTTATAACACCAGAAATCATTCACACCGCACATCTGTGCGCTTTTTTAAATAAATAACAAATTTAACAGTTCTTGGCTCAGTGTGTGATATTATTCACTTTAAATGTGAGCATGCAGCACAGAAAAAAAAGCAATGGCAATAGTCTGTATTGGATTCACCAATAACTCAGCTGCGTGAAAGTGAATATACAGTATTGTATTCACATTGTAGATAAAGAGCTATAGCCTATAACTAATGGTGAGGCTGGGGAGGTGGAGCAGGGGCTTATAGGTTTCATTACAAAGGAGTAAGCTGCAACTGAGTCACAATTCAGTGTATTTCTCTCTCCTAAACCCTTTCACTAAATATGCCCAATACATGGAAAATACTGGAAAAAATTGAGTACATACGGTTTTTGGCCACTTTATTAGGTATACCTTTTAAATACAAAGTAGGACCACTTCTATTGCAAGAATAGCCAGCATTCTTTGTGACATGGTCTAGAGAAGGTGCTGGAAAAAATACATAGAGAATCCGGTCAGTGTTGTCAAGATAGCATGAGCAACTTGACTGAATGAGCAGTTGTACTCTTGCACCTAATAAATTGTCTAATGAGTGTGTGTTCCAATGATATCCAGCATAAAGGCAATAATGATGATATGAGAAATTGCTTGCTATAAACATCAGAAAGTTTAGCTCTTCTGAAAGCTCCCATTACCCAGACTAAACCTTGTATTTGCAGTCGTGTCTGCTATCCCATTTAATGTAGCAGATTTCACTTAAATACTCATCTCTTCTTTCAGTATTTAGTTACATATTCCCTGGGGTCTCATCACTCGACTGTTTGTTCAGGAGCAGTATAGCTTTTTCAGTCCAAACGGACATTCATTAAAGTAAAAATGAAATCTTAATAAGTAAACACACATGGTGCACATAGAGAGTAGATAAGATGGCTTTGATTGAGACAAAACAGACAACCACGGTTGGATGACATGACTAAACAGACGAGGAATGAACCTCAAACAAGGAAGGAACTGACACTTAAGCCGCATAGCCGCTAACGTACGGCAGCCCTGCTAGGCTAATAACTCCCTTCCTTCATCAACAAACCCTTTCCTGTGGGATTTTTTTTTGATAGCAATTTCTGATGGCCCTCCGAGGCAGCCGTTAAAGTCTTCACTCGAGAACAGACGAGGCTATTCCTCCGACTGCTGAATGTATTTAAGCTAATTGGCAAGGGGTTTGCATGCAGCTACAACAGAGCCCTCATCCAGTCGCCTGTCCACTGGGGATGTAAAGGGACTGAAGAAGCGGATTGATTGGACATTAAACTGAAGAGTAAAGCAGTAACCTCAAGTAAGATTCACCCAGTGCTATAACCAGCGGTACAATCAGCATCCACATTTACAACTTCATTCATCACTTCATCTGCAGTATTTAAAGCAACACAATATTCCTCCATTAATAAACAGCAAATTTCAACACAGTCAGAAGATTAGATTGAAAAAGCAGTCGAAACATCACAATTATTTTATGAATGTTGAGGAAAGACTTTGGAGCACATAAGTGAGAAAATACACTGGGAGAGTAGATGTGCTGCAGATAAGAGCTGTCTGAGCCTGTTCCTTCACCCTCAGTCCACAGTGTTAATAAAACATGTCCTTCTCCTCTTACAAGGTTTTTCCATTTTGCTTTTTTGAGCATGATTCACGTCTAATTCACAATCCCACCCATCATGACTGGTTTGCACGGAGGAGAAATGTGAAACTAAGCTTGCAGGGGAAGTGTTTGGATGAAAGCATGCCTGATGCATTCATCTTCATCGTCTCAACACTCAGTAGCAGCTGATGTGAGGTCTTATCAGCCGCTTTAAAAGCTGCCGCAGTGGACGATAATGAGGCCTGTGTGTCATTTATCTATTATCTTCTAATAACAGTAATTACGGCCAAACCGCTGTTTAAATGAATGGGGAAATATGTGTTGTCATCTGCTGTGCTACACTAGGCTAGCCCCTCCGGTCAACAGGCCACATGTGGTCTTCGCTTTCCTGCCAGGCGGACTGGGTTGACTACAAGTGGCTTTTCGGATTCTTTCCAAACAGATTTTACCGAAGTCAAAACAGCTCACTTTTCCATTTATTTATTTTTAATTTAGCCTCTACAACAGACTTATTTGCATAAAATCATATTTTGTTAAAATTCTGAGGCACCTCCGCGCTAAAGGCGCCAGTTCTTAGATATGTCACAACGACGATTTCTCGGTGACAGTGCTTGAATTTTAATCGAATTACAAATTTTATTTCAACGGAAACTAATTACAGTGCATATTTGAAATGATTTTGCACTGCGCACATTTTTAATCTTACAAAATGATCCAAATATTTGGATACTGATTTTCATCCTTGGCACACATACCGTAGATATTCGTGGGGTTTTTTTTTACATTTTATTCCACAGCAGAGAGAGAAAGAGAATATTGTGACACAGGGTCAGTATGGGACAGGCTCGCTTCTTAAATGCACATGCCAAGCAGGAACAGTCACATATTACTGCACAAAGCCAATCTGCTCCGCTTATTTACAAAAGGAAAATAAACTGGACTCAGTCCACATGAAGTTGGCTTGGGCAGATTGCTCGGCTCACAAGTGTGAATTCGGCAAATTAACAAACACAAATATGCGCAGCCACCATTTATTTTTGCAAGCAGAGAATATGTTTGCTGTAGAAACATGTTTTTGGCGCCAAAGAAAATGTGCTAATATTCGTTAAAAAAAAAAAAAAAAAAAAAAAAAAACACGGAGCCACAAACGTCTTATGTGCAACTAACTCAAGGATCCACAAAAACAATGACCACAAATGCAGCACAGGATACATTCATAATCTTTGAATTTTAAGCCTTGTTAAGATAAAGTGTCAAATTTGAACTGGAGCTTAAACATTTTCATTGTACTGCTGAGCATAGTGTTTGTCACTCCTCTGTCGACACCAAAATAACACTGCTGACAATGCTGCATAATACCAATGAAAAAGATTTGGGGCAATGTGAAGGGGAAATTTAAAACTTGTCTGATGATTTCAACACTCTGTCACCAATGCAGCCTGCAAAGTAAAGAGCATCTGTTTGCAGAACAGCAGTTGCTTTGTAGACACAAGCAGTATACACGCCCCAGCACAGAGGCACAATTACCAGCTATCTCAATAAAGACACAGGCACAATGCGCCTTTGATAAAATGAGACATATTGGGTGAAAAGATTAAGCACCTCTTATTCCAGGAATGTTTACCCTGCCTCTGCAGAATTAAATTAATGACGGCAATTACAATTGGTCATTAAACACTTTGTTTGGTTAACTGAGAATAGAGAAAATGAGAATGAAATGGATTATGGGATTTTATTCAGGCAAACCCCAGCTGCACATTCCTTCGCCTAATCTAAAGACACCTTGTACGAGAGTCACAGTGTCTCGTGAAATGCCCACAGTGATTAAACTCTCATGCAGAGGTCCGATCACTTGTTGAGAGCAAAAACTACTGGTCACACATCAGCATCGTCAAACAAGTGTCAATGTTTACATACTGCTCAGTGCAATTAAAGCAGTGGGAATTAATCCAGTTTAAAATGTTTTCTGTTTCACCTTCAGGAATGAGTCCTAGGAGGGAAACCTACACTGAGGATCAATATTATTGGGACACCTTTCATCTCATGTGAACAAACACTTTTTGGTTCAGGATTTTACTCAGCAAATGAGGGAAATTAAGTACTTAAAGTGCCTGCACGGAAAGAAAAATGTGAGAAATGTAATATGTGGTGTTTTGTTCAATCAGTCACTCTCTGTTGATTTCCATGTGTTAAGTTAGGTGGATAAAGAGTTTTGCCGTGCAGAAACACAAGCACCTAAATTTGGATTTTTTCACATTTCCAGCAAACAAATTTCAACTTCATGAGCAGCAAACATCATGACACCTGCAATTTCTCTTATTATGGTGCTCTAGTCAACACTCTTTTGTTGTCTCAGTCAGAAATGTCATTGCTTTAAATTGGTCGGTTAAAATGGGATAAAATAGGGGTGTCCCAATAATATTGAACCCCAGTGTATTTTGCATGTGAAGAGCATTAGTGTATCTGCATACTCAGTAAATAAAATTTTGTAATCACTGTTGGATAATGAAGCAGGCATGGAGGTGCAGTTAATGCTAGTGTAGCCCCACAGTAAAAGGGTACAAAGGTCATACTGTGTTTGAGGGCCTTGATATTGCTTATTTGTGCTGTCCATGTATACCTCCACCAGGTGCTCTGGCTTGCCTCGACACCCCAAAAACATACACCAGGCAGAACTGTGACTGTCGATCGGCCATGGGACCTGGGATAGATTAGGGATCAGTTGGTCAAGTATTGTGCATAAGTCTAAGGCACCAAACATTTTTCAACATTCAAATCTGGCTTTAGAGGTTTACTGTTTGTTTTCCACATTGGTGTTACTGCGGATAAAAAGTATATCTGAAATTCCAAATGCAAATTTAAAAAAATAATTTTATAAATAGATGTTTGAATTTCATTAAAAACAGTTGATACAGGTAATATAGTTTTGACAGGCTGCTTGACGACTGATGTAAGAACCATGACAGATTTGCAATTACTTGGAGGGATAGATGCGAGTCAGACAGACAGTCTGCAGAAGAACAGTGGCAACTTTTCCACTCTGCTTGGAACAAGTAAAAAGCCAATCATCTTCTAAAACTACAGCACAACAAGACAGCGTCCCAAATTTTCAGGCAGAACGTAATCACACCAAATATTGGCTTGATTTAGTTTTTAACAGTTTACTGCTCTATGTCGTGCGTACTTACCCAAGGAAATTGCTTTAAATGTGTCTAAAAATTTTGCACGATACAGTATATTCCTGTCCATCATCTAATGCCCTCTTCTCCAGATCACAGTCAGGTTTGGTGACCGTTTGGCCAATTAGTGCCAATAATTGCTGATATTATTATTTGGAAAGAAAAAAACAAGGGCTGGATTTGGATTTGAGGGCCAAAGTAGGGGATCCCTGATCAAATGCATGAAGGACAGATCTGTAATAACTGCATGAGACAATGGAAGGAAGTTGAATAAACCTTTTATTGGTGGTGTAGGGACCCGCTTAAGCAATTTAAAGCATAGTGCTCAAACAATCATTTATTGTTGTCTAAATGAGATAATTTAATGCGCAGCCTAACAGTTATCATGTATTCAGAAGGTTTGTGATGTAAGAGCAAATTGAGTTGGTTTTTTTTTTTTTTTTTTTTGTCCTTGGGACGAGAAACCAAAAACTCATTCAGTTCCTGTTTGTTTTTCTTCTTGGTGTTCCTGAAGTGGACACTAACTTTGAAGCACTGCTCCTCTGTCATTACTTAACATATCATCCTGAAACTTGACAAACATATTCTAAATATCAGTGTGCAGGCATTAACTGAGCCCACTTTCGCAAAAAGGAGACAAGGGCCCTCCGTGGGGCTTGATGTGAACCGACCTTTTACAGACCATTGTCCCGAGGATGTAGTTTATTTGAACTTGTTTTTATCTCCTCAGTAAAAAAGAATGAATTCTGAGGCAAGAGCCAAATTCTAGTCCTGGATTCAAAGCCTCAGAACTTTCTCCCAGCCAAGGGCAAGTCAGGAAGCCTTTCAGTCTTTATGCTCCCAGTCCTCCAATCAGAAGCCTCAATTTAACTTTTACTGTAGGTGTAGAGCGTAAGAAACCAAATCCTGCTGGGTATAATGCGCAATCAAGCCTGTACACAAAAGCACACACGATGCCAGTAAGAGATTGGCTTAATTACGGGCAGTACAGTACAAATTTACTTTCTTCCCTACAACCTGAATTAAAAATTGAGGCAACAGAATAGTGAAAGAACAAAATTATGATGAGACTTAGACTACGATGTCATCACTGAGGTTTAGTGGGCATTGCTAATTTAGTTTTACATTTTCTGCTTTTCACTGAAGGGGCACATTTAATATTAGGGTAATTTTCAACTTACTAAAGAGAAGAGTTCAGGTAAAATGTGCAATATTAATATCATAATATAGAACTCAAACAATGTTGTATTTGAGTTTCATTTTGAAATTAATTGCCTTATAAATTGCCATTATGGTATGGGATTAATGTCAGCCCCATCAACCAATTAACATAGTTACCAGTGCAAAAAAAAAAAAAAAAAAGTAAATAAGCAAATAAAATACATACAGTAAATACATTTTGAAAATTAAAAAAAGTAAATGAACCAAACATTTTAGGCACAATGAACAGGTATGTCTTCTAAAATCATAGCTGCTATATGTACTTGCATGCCTTCAGGATTTTCATACAAAATATCTCCCATCTACACACACAGATGTACCATCTTTCTTGCCGTACCATTATTAGTGAAATATGGATGAGCATCAGTCATCAAGCAGCCTAACGAAACAGTGGACTTATGAATGGGAGACCTCTGCCAAAAAAAGAATGAAAATAATAATAAAATCCTTCTCTACAAAGAACATCATTCACTCACACTGCCTCCTAAAATATTCAGATAATTTATTTTCCAATCCACAAGGATCAAAAGTAATATGTTGCAATTTATGTATTATGCAACCATCAATTCCCACAATGAAAGCTTACAGCAGGAGGATCAAACATAATGACAGTTGCGTCTCAGAATCTGCCATGTGGAGTCTCACTTGCAATACTACGAAAACACGAGATTACTAAAGATTATAATTAATTCACATTCTGAGACTGGATGTCTGATTTTTCTGTTCCAATGTACTGCAATCTTATTTCGAAGCTGTCCTGTAATTGTGAATAAAACCATCACAAACGCTCATTCAGAAGATATGCCCACTTTCTCAGGAGTCAATTCTGTATACAAATGATGGTACAAAACACTTTTGCAATGTGGGATGAGCAGATTATACATCTATAACACAACGCGTAACCACATAAGTTGAGCTATCGCATATTTTGTACTATCCGATCATATAATGGTTTAACGCTTTGTAGGGTCTATCGAACAAATTAGTCTGTGCAGCTGCAACAAGCATTTTCAATCAATTAACTTTTAGAATATAAATATTAGAGAAAAAAAGTCTTTCTGTGTGTATGTGAGTGTCTGTGCTTTGGACATCACGTTAGGACAATGATTTTTTTTCTTGAAATGGCTCAGTGCGCCAAATCAGATTCAGGAGGAGCTACCAAAATCAAGGAAATACAAAAGCAACCTGTATCTCTATTATATTATATTATATTATATTATATTATATTGTATTATTATTCATATATTATGAGCTAAAACATTAAAACCAGTCACAGATCCAATTACTTTTATTATTGTTGAATATCACATAGCAGCAAATAATGTTGGTTATCACAGCAACGACAGATGTCAAGGTCTGCAGACTGATGTCAGACGGCAAGCAGTCGGTTCTCGCATTCAACGTGTTGGATGTGGGAGAAATGGGACCCGAACGACTTTGACAAGGACCAAATTATTACGGTCTGACGAGTGGGTTTGAGCATCTCTGAAGAGCTCTCAGTCAGCAGTGGTGAGTACCTACTGACAGTGGCCCAAGGAAAGACAAACCATGAACTGGTGACAGGATTTTGAGTGTCTAAGTTTCAGCGATGCATGAGGGATAAAAGGCTATCCCATCATAAAAGAAAAGCAACTTTGGCACAAGTTACTGAGAATTTCAATAATATTAACATAAGGAATGTGTCACAACGCGCATGTATTGCTTGCACACCAGTCAAAGTGCCCACACTAACCCTGTTCAACCTCTAAAGCTCCCCCAATGGGCACCTGAGCTTCAGAACTGGACCATGGAGCACTTGAAGAAAGTCGCCTGATCCGGTGAGTCCCATTTTCTTTTACATCATGTGCTTGGACTGCGTACTTGTGTACCACTTACCTGGGAGGACATGGCATCAGGATGCACTGTGGGAAGTATAAGCTGGTGGAGGGAGTGTGATACTCTGGGAAATGTTCTGCTGGGAAACCCTGAGTTTGGGAATTCAAGTGACATCATTTTGATGGAGATGTTTTGGCAGCTCAAAGGGGACCCTCAGGTGATTTTAATCTTGTGGCTGATTAATGCATATATATATATATATATATATATATATATATATGGGCCAGGCTCATGAAATGTGCGCCACCCCCCTAAATGCGTCCACAGGCTAGCAAATCTTATATGTTGCTTAGATCATTCCAGAACCACCATGAATGGATAGAGCTCACCAAGAGCAACTTGGAACACCCCACTTTTGTCGGTCTGCGATAAATATTTCCCTGTCTTGTTTGCCCTTTAAGTTGGAAAACTGGCCAAAAATGGCACACATTTTGATGTCCATGTAAGAAGTGAAATAGTTCACTTTTTGTTTTTTTATATTTAAGTGTGTTCTATTTTTTTTTTTTTTCTGTGCATAATAGACATGTGTAGGCTATGTCTGACAGTTGGCATACATCCCTATCGTTGTTTTGTGTATTGCGGTGACATTTAATAAATTGTCCACAAGGTACTGGTTTCTGACTTAGATTTTACATTTAGCACTCTAGAAAAATAAAAAAAAAGGTCCCTACACCCTAATAATCCTTCAGGATGAAGCAAATACATGGTGCATTAGGGCAAAATAAAAAAAAAAACTCCAACCTACAGGGATTGAGTGGGATTTTGTGTCCCCAAAAAATGACCTTTTAAGAAAAGTTTCTGACTTAGATGTATTTTTAAAAACTGTAAAAGATATAGCCAAATGCAATTCAGGTATTGTTGTTGGCCTAAATCAAAGTGGAAATCACTGTTTAGATCAATTATTTATTGAATAACGACATAGCTACAGCGCCTTGAAGCATTTTTGGTCGGTTTTCTGACTTAGGGTTTCTGCCTTAGATTTCTAAGTCAGAAACCCAGGCATCTCAGGCAGAAACCGGGCGTATTCAGCCAAATGTGGCCCCAGTCGTTACACAGGTGGTCAGGAACATGATATTCCATGTTGGTTTGACATGTTAACATGTATTTTAGCCGATTTGATCGAAAATACAACCCCAATTCCAAAATAGTTGGGACAAAGTGTAAACTGTGAATAAAACCAAAACGCAATGACTTTCAAATCACACCAGCCAGTATTTTATTCATAATAGAACAGAGATAACATAGCAAATGTTGAAACTGATATATTTTACAATTTTATCCACAAAATGAGCTTATTTTGTGCATAAAAATGTAAAATGTCTCAGTTTCAACTTCTGAAATGTTATCTACAGTATGTTCTATTGTAAATAACATATTGGCTCATGTGATCTAAAAGTCATTGCATTTTGATTTTATTCACAATTTACACTTTGTCCCAACTATTTCGGAATTGGGGTTGTATAACGATGGCGTCGGTCGGAGGCCCGACATTGCACCGATCGGCCCACGCTCTCAGTCAGAAACCGGAATCTCAGGTAGAAACTGACACGGGGCGTGGGCGGCCGCAATCGGTGGCCAATCAGTCATAAACTTGGTCAAATAACATGCATGGGTGGTCAGGGACATGATATATTGTGTTTCTAAATGTGTCGACTTGTATTTTTGAAGATTTAATCGAAAAATATCGGTGGTGTCGGCCCACGCTCTCAGTCAGAAACCGGGATCTCAGGCAGAAACTGACGCGGGGCGTGGCGGCCGCTGTGGCTGCAATCGGTGGCCAATCAGTCATGAACTTGTTCAAATAACATGCATAGGTGATCGGGGACACCAGACAACACCTACAACAAAATAACAATAACTAAAAGACAGAAACATGCAATCATCATAAAAAACTCCCAGGGCTCAGGCTAGGGGAACCTAGGACCCAAAATTAAGAAAAAAAGAACTGTCAAGCAGCCTGTCCACCAGCCTACAAGTGGTATCTTCCATTGGTAAGTGATCAATTACCTACTTGAGACTCTTATTCTATCTGTTAGTTAAGTATTATGGCAATAGCAAGTCAGTTGGGTTGAGTTTGGTACACTTTGACGGGTTTCTGACTTAGTCACGGTTTCTGACTTAGATTCGGTTTCTGACCGATATACCGATATTTTGAGCTAACAGACACCTGTTCTGGCTTGGTATTGCCTAGGCTAAATACTTTTAATCCATAAGGAGTGTTTCTAGGAGATTTTTAAGTTTTGATATAGGTTTTTATAACATTTTTCAGGTATTTGCAGACCAGAATTTCTTTTTTTCAGCAGCGACGGGATCCCGAGGGAAAAAAAATCACTGTAGGGTTTCTAATTTCAGGTGATATACCTCTGGGCATCACTTATATACAATCATAACACAGATTGGAGGCTTAAATAACTTATTTTCACTAGTTATAGGCCTCTGGATGGATTATAGGCAAACAGTAGGGTTTCGTGTTTCTGACTGAGACGAGCAAGGGTATAGGGAAATGCGTATAATTCACCAAATATTCCACCAATGACCATGATATTTGGTATTCAGAGAGTAGACATATACCTTTATCACATATAATTACCACTGAGAGCATAGGGTTGCCTGAATTAATTTTACACATTGTGTTAGAGAGCAGTTTGCACTCGCGCAGCAATTTTGCAGCCACACGCAAAACGTACCCCAACTTCAGGGCCATGGCAGGGTTGACAATCCCAACAGCATATTACCTATACACCATTTTTCCATCAGCTATACTATCCTTCTATACATATTAGGGCATTTTGAGAAGATATAGCTATATCTATGCATGCTTTAGAAGATATGCATGTCTTGAAACTAAGGCAGAAACCCGGCCCAAAAAATGAGTTGAGGGACCCAACTTTGACCAGGTACCACGAAAAAATGAAAAATGCCGCCGTTTCACGGCTTTGGAATATGATCCCACAACACCTATAGATTAAAAAACCACTCACAGCTGAGCTCTATGGGTACTTTCATTATTTTTCAGTACCCGGGGGGGGGGTGGCGCACATTTCGTGAGCCTGGCCCATATATATATATACATATATATATATATACTAATAACAGCAAGGGAGATCTCCTGATTCTCCTTCAGAACACACAGTTTGCAGATCGAGGGCAGAGGAGACCCAGTCATACTGGTGTGCAGTGAGAGAGCCACGGGCACCAGGACGGCCAAGAGAAATGGCCTGAATAATGAACAGCAGGACAAATGCAGCCTGAATCCCACCCATACATCCCATAACTTCAAGTTGAAGCTAAACGTGTCGCCCTCGCAGGCCTCGGTCAGACCTGCTAATGCCAGATTCTTCATTTATTTATTTATTAATTGAAACCTTAATTGGGTTTTTGAAATTAAAAAATAAAATTGTTTTGATTTGCCTTGAGCAAGATGTCGGAATTTAGAAATCACACTCATTACCTTGGGTGCGATGTTTGCATTTCACATTTCAAGGGCCGCACGTGGATTCCAACGCGAGTAAGAAAAACATAATCTGATACTTCCTTCTTAAGTAGGTGGTGATACATAAACATCAGGCTACAATGTGAAGGAAAAATGTAAAAGTCCCCAAAGTCACCGTATGACTAAATTTATTTCTCAAACTTAGAAAAAACAAGGCTCATCCTGGCCTTTATGTTAATTTATCAAAAGAAAAACGCAAATGCAAAGAGCTAAATGCTGCATTGCTCATTAGCATCAAAGAGCATCAAAGACATACAGTACACTGCCATTACCTTAAACATACACTGTGAGTACATGGTCATGGTCCTATTATATCACATTATACTGAATAAGTCTAAATCCCTCGTTTAGTGCTCTCTGCCAGAAAAAAAGGGTTCCCCAGCTTCTTAAAATCTAAAAATGTGCGTGCGTGCGTGCGTGTGTGCGTGATGCAAGAGTGTGTGTATTATTATCATGTATTACATTATCTGTTGTGGATGTATGTGGTGTGTGCATGTAGTGTATATATGTGTATATGTGTACATGTTATAGTATTTGCTTAGGGAAATGTAAATGGCCCTTTTAGCCATGACTCGTCCATCCCATGGTGCGTTTAAATCGATGGCCAGCGGGAGGTTTAGCCAAATAACATGATCCCCAGTATGTATGTACCGTATATTGGATATTATTTGTGTTATTTGTTTCAATAAATTAAAAATAAAAATAAAAACTTCGAAATCATGCCAAAGTAAATAAGTCTCTAATTCCCTTATTTAGGATTAAAGAGCTCAATATTTTCCAGCTTTAATTTTCTGTTCTTTGCCAGAAATGAAAGTTCCCCAGCCTCTTAAAATGGAAATTAATTGACTTGTACTGATTCAGAAAGTCAATAAGTCAGTTTTAAAATAAATAAATGAATAAATATTTTAAAATCTGGGTGGATTCTGAATGGTCTTCAGCTGTTGCTCCAGCAATCACAGTTTTATAAGTTCCAGCACTGATAAAGCATTTATTTATTTACTGACTAAATACTGAAAGCCAGCTTGCACAGCATATGTCTATTGGAGACATCTAAGAAGAGCCTATGAGAGCAACACTTTTTACACTATAAAACTGCACTGTAAGTCAGTATTATTAAGAGGAAAGGCAGAAATCTCTCACAAAAGACAGTCAGCCTGTGGGCACATCTTTGAGGGAAATAACTCGAGGACTAACCCCAGGAACCATAGACGTCAACTTTCGGGCGAGTATACAGAATGTATTATGACATTTGAATGCACATTGCATCATTACCAGAGGAGAGCTTTGCCAAATGCAGAGGATAATCAGGCTATGTAGAATAATACAAATCCCAGCCATTTCACAGCCTTGAAATTGGTCAATGAATATTACCATGGTTTTCAGCAGTCCCATGGGAGCCCTCATCTCACAGCACATACAGTGGGTGTTTAAGACCAGTGACACCTTCATCTGACACTACACAATTAGACACAGTTAATGGCTTCTGCTCACAGCAGAATAGACAAATGCCTGGGGCTGATTACGTCATGATGCCATAGCCTGGGCCAGTGAGTCTGTTATTAAATCATGCAGTATTTTTTTGTTCCTTGTTGCTACAAAAACACATAATTCAGGAGTCTGGTTTTGACTGGAACTTTCCCAGTATAAACCACATAACAGTTGTTAATTCGTAACTGGCATCTTGAACCACATACGGACATGTCCCATTATAGACATGAGTCATTAAAATCGGCGAATAGCAAGCTTCAGTTCAGGATACACAACACTTGGAACCACGGGAGATTTTCACATTTATAGAGTAACACAGTAAGAAATGTGATACAGCAGCAAAATGACCCAAAACATAAATAGCAACTCTGCAGGGACTTTAGGGAACGGAAATTAAAAATCAGGACTGGCCAGCTCAGTCACTCGATTTATCTTTCCCTCCCAAGTTTTCGAGAAAAAAACTTTTCACTAGTTTCAAACAGGTGAGCACTACACTTCTGAGATAAGTTTAAATCAGTAATAAGATCATTCATTTGAGATCCTGGATCATTAAGCTTTCAAAATACAGGTCATTAGTGGAACCTATCTGTAACCAAGGTAACATACAATTCTGTCAATCAAGAAAAAAAAAAAAAAAATATATATATATATATATATATAAATATATTAAATAAAATATATATATATATATATATATATTTTTTTTTTTTTGGACCCACTGATGTGGGTGGGTAGCAAAAGGGTTAAACATCATAGAGCCCTTGTGGGATCTCCTGGTGTTTGTGAAACTTAATTAGCCCGCTTGGCTGAAAGGCCCAAGGGGCTTATGCTATGCTTGGGGTCCTTAGTGGTGGCCTGTTGTGCGTGCATCGTCTGTAAACTTTTGGCTTGTCTGCGCTCTAGTGTCTTCAGTTTTTGACCGATCTTTCTCATATTTCATATGTGTATATATGGTCATAAGGTCTAGACCAAGTTCGATTTTGAACCGAATCGGACCGTTACTTTAGCCAATGGGGGGCGTTCCATTTTGGTCAGGTCTGGCCAAGCGGGCACAGTGGCTTTGCCACTATTTTTGCTATTGTACAACTGCATTTCTGAAAAATGGGATCGTATTGACAATAGAAGTAAAAAAAAAAAAAAAAAAAAAAAAGAATGCAATGATTTTAAAATCATATTTGACCTCTTTTAAATTGAAAACAGTACAAGACAAAATATTTATCAACTTAATTTATTTTTTGGAAATACACACTCATTCTGAATTTGATGTCAGATGCTGGTAAAATTTTCAGGGACAATATAAGACTCAGAAAGCATATGGATGCTTATGTAAATAAACAAACAAAAAAACAAAATCAGGGGTACAGGTGTTGAATGAGAGTATCCACGGAGGAACCTTTTTTTTTAAGAAACAAGTGGTTGCAGCTCGCCACAGTCCAACATCCAACACCCTCAACAGAGCATAATATTGTTAGTATAGTATTAGTAAGTTTCGACTAATCTGAAAAACCAGTTAACATCTGTAGATTTTCATTTGTGAAATCCAAGTAAAGTAAAAACTGGCCAGAAGTCTGTAGACTATTAATTATTCCACGGCATGCAGAACCTGTTTCATATCCACAGTCAATGTCAAACAATTGAATGTCTACTAATCCCACATGGAAAGAATCTATATGAACATATATGCACATATATGCAACCTATATGCAGCATATATGCACATATATGCCGCATATAGGCCAAATTCAGGTACATATATGTGCTTATAGAGGGCATATAGGTCTCCTATATAGCTCATAAACCCAGTGGCAGGTTCTGTTTGTCATACCTATTGTAAAGCTCATATCTCACTTTTGCAACTGTCATACATGATGCCTAGCTCATATTTTTATTCTCAAGGTAATATCTGCATATTAATCCAAAGTCCCTTACAGAAATAACAAGAATTTCACGCAATAACTAATTAATTGCATGTGAACATGTGAAATTGGCATCACATTTGATCCTAAATACATGTTGACAGGTGACAACGACGTGTTATGTGTAAACCAGTCATTATTAACTGTGGCAAGTGAGAGGAGACAAAAAGCTATGATATCAACACAAATATCTAATACTATTTGTTACATTTTTTTCCTGAAACATCAACAATAACAAGGTCATCAATTCTTTCTTGACCATACTTATTTCCATTCTATGAAGATTGAGTTGCGTATTGTGGAAGAGAAGGAAATGTATAAAAACAAAATGGTTTGATTATGTTTATTTCATCAATTAAGCATTTTTTCAAGTTTAAGTCACTGCCAGATTCACCACATTAGATAAAATTGGATTCACATCATTACAGCTCATACACATCCACTG
Organism: Gymnothorax javanicus; assembly: GCA_029692085.1. Taxonomy (NCBI): domain Eukaryota; kingdom Metazoa; phylum Chordata; class Actinopteri; order Anguilliformes; family Muraenidae; genus Gymnothorax; species Gymnothorax javanicus. Next base: position 12,005,026 of record CM056208.1, on the reverse strand, counting down.
AAAGGTAATACACTACACTGTTACATCCACCAAATGCAATGTTTTCTATCTTGTCTGTAATGCAGTTTCTAGATGAATATGGCTCAGAGGTCCTTAGTCTTAATGTAGCAAAATAAAACAAAAATAACAAAATAAAAGTACACAGAAGAACATACATTCAAGTAAACATGCCTTTCAAAAGTCATTTTCATCCCCACAACTATTTGAGCATTTCACTGTGGTTAATGAATTTGAAGACAAAGTCTACATTTCTGTTCACAGTTTTAATGAACAGACACTTGTCTTTTATTTGAGATGCTTGTATAGCAACTAAAGGTCCCAGACTTTTTCCTACAGGGATGAAATAACAAGGATTCTTAAATTCCCACACGGAAAGAGCCTATATAAACATATAGGTTTTAATCCCCGCCTTGTATCAACCAGCAGTGGTCGGCAGTTCTTTTCAGAACTAGCACGCAATTGGCCAATGCGCTACAGGGATGCAAATTGCGAAGGGCCTGCTGGGAAGGGTAATGTAGATTAGAGTTCCCTAGGCGCGTCCTGTTGACTAGACGGGCACTCATAAAAAAGATTCTGACCAAATATATATTTCTCTACTTTCTGCCTTTGTTCTGAGCTTGCAATCTTTTGCCCAGCCAAGATATAAAAAGCAATTGCTGTTGGTCGCGGGCTGTGTACACTTTCCTGAATTGTCAAGAGTGGATCACATATGCAAATAAGCCAACAAACTTGCACATAGTTCCCTAATTGGATATCCCAGATTCGGGTGGGATTGGGAATGCCAAATTAAAAAAGAAAAAAAAAATGTTGGAGTTTTAAATGGCCATTTTCATATATTATAGGTACATATATGTACCTATAATATATGAAAATGGCCAATTTTATGTATTTCGCATATATGTGAAACCTATATCTGGCCCTATATTAAAACCTAAATGCTTATATAGGTTATTTCCGTGTGGGATATGCTGTTGAAATGTTAGAAATACTCCGTAAACTCTCAGTCCGTGAACTACCCAAGTAAAAACTTTCCTAAAATTATAAATGCGAGGGAAGAACAATAAATATCTTGCCTTAGTACTGTTTTCAATTTAGTACCAGTCAAGGATGCTTTGCAGCTTTTTTCTTCATGTCATCCCATTATCCCAACAGCAGGATCTACTTAAATCGCAAGTGATTCCAAACTTTTTTAGCTGCACTACATGGCCCAATACAGTAGTTCAGAAAGAGTGTATTTTTTCAGTCTCCCTCAGAAATCTGATTCCCTGTCCTTCACCGTGTTATAGACTCAATATAAACCTCTCACAGTGATTGACAGGCACTGTCTGTAAAACACAAGGAGCGCTTTGGAGAGCTCTTTAGTACAGTTTTGGGATGGCGTCGTTGAGTTGGGAACCTAAAATTAAAGAACTTGTTTTCCAACCCTCTTGTGTTTTTTTTTTTTTTTTTTTTTTGGCAACGCCGAGAATCTTTTAATGAATCGACTGAATGGAAGATCAACATAAAAGTCAAAGCCTTCTCTTGTTAATGCGCATGCAGATTGTTCATTTTCATCAAAGATCCAACATTAATGAGGGGCGATTTTCAGTCAAATCACTGATGGCCACTTCAGTTTAACTGTCTGCTTAATCAAAACATATCTCAGCTACTGTGCATCTTCAGTTCTATCGAAGGGTACGGTGAGGGAAATGTATTGCATAGTACAAGTCTCTGTAGCTTTACACCTGGCAATTTTTTCATTTGTGTGCTCAGGTTTCTCCTCACCTTCATTACAGGTTTTAGTGGCAGGAAATACACCATCCAATAGTTTCTAGGAAATTTACACCAAACCATGAGCAGATTTCATGTAACCCTCTACTATTTCTATCAACCGTCTTAATCATGGAGCTGAACATTAAGTCCGATAGAAAGAAAGGGGTAAAGCAGATTTCAAAAGAAAAGAAAAACCCCTAAAAACAAGACAATTGAAGTGTTATTTAAAGAGCCCTAATCCTGCCCTCACAAGGCAGGTTATGAGCTGGAGCTCACAATGCCATAATTATGAGGGTTATCTCCTCCCTGTTTGATTAAGTATATGTTATCATGTCAGAAATGTGGAAAGGTAAAGAGATAATATGGTAATTGAAGCTCTTTCACGATGTGGTTACATAGATAAAGTCCATTCACCATATTGCTTCACCCATGGACAAATGTATTTGAAGGTCATCCCATATTCAGTAAGATAGTGCTTCAGTACTTAGCTGGCTCTTAGCATTACTTAATGTCCATCAGTAATTAAAATAAATGCATGCTTTTCAAGAGACAAAAACACATTTACAGGTACATATAGAGATATTAAAATATTTCTACAGCTGCAGAATTAGGGGCAGATAAATACAAACCAAACATGCAGTGCCCTTGGAGGTATATTTAAGAATGAAAATTTACAGTGCATTTAGACTAACATAAACTGGTACACCCAAGCACACGGACCTGTACACACAAACATACACACACACACACACACACAATGACAAACACACATGCACACACAGTGATACACAGACACACATGCATACACACGCACACAGTGACACCCACATGTACAGGCAAACACACACACACATACACACACACACACACACACAAGCATACACAAAGTCCCTTCCACTCACACACACACACACACACAAGCACGCAACTGCATACACACACACACAAACACACACACATACACATGCACAACAAAAACAGTATACGAGTACTGCACACTACAGTTCAGTTAGACTGACAGCACAGCTCCAGTAGCAGGTGTCTCAGCAGCGACTCTCCCCGCACATTTGGGGTTGGGTCCCGTTACACCCCATCAGGGGGACTGCAGTGCGCCCCTCATTCGCAGCTGCCGGGGAGAAGTAATCCTGACCGCTCCCCACGGGATGAGGCCTCCTCGTCTGCCACTGATGGATTAGCCAGCGCAACCTTAAACTCACCAATCAATCACTGTCACTGAGCACCAGGTCACAGGCAGGAGCCAAATCAAAATAAATAGAGGTTACAACCGGACTCCCAGAGAGGCCCATCCGCCGATACCGCCAAGAGCTGACACACAACCGCTGAGACGTCTCCCTTAAACCGTCAAGAGCTGACACACAACCGTTGAGACGTCTCCGTTAAACCAGTGGGGAAAAGCCCAGCCTGGTATGTTGAAGGGAATCAGTTCAGTCTTAATGGTGAATCATAGTGCGTTTATCAGGCATGGTTGAGTATGGTTAACACCCCACACCAGCACTTTTACAGCCACTTCCTGCAGGAGGACGAGGCACACACTGGCTTTATGGGTAACAAAGAAGACAAGGTCACACAGGGCATCGTCCTCCGTGACGTCGCACTCGTCTGAATTTACTGCATTCCGGTCAGCGGAGCTGAGGAGGAACCTGACGGCGCGCATATGTTTATGCCATTAGCCTACAAAGACATCGCCACGAGGGAATGGTAAATCTTTCACCAGGTATACAGTATTGTGTGCTGCACACAAAATATTTACTCTAAAGGCAACACAGCAGCACTGCCCACAAATGAAACACATATAACATGCATTCATTTTGTCCTGGAAATATAGACATTATGAAAAAAAAGGACAGATATTATTAGAGAGAAAAATCTTGCCCATATATATTATATAAATCTATCTATATATTTATACCATGGTCTGGGTGAATACTCTTTTCGGATTGGCTGGCAGGTATGCCATAAAACCATGGAACCGCACAGGTAGTTCGGCCAACAGTAGTTTCACCGTTCGAAATTCATCCGCCAGCCAACCTGTAACCATAGCACTGGTATTTGGCTGGGTATAACAGAAACGTACACTACCAGTCAAAAGTTTTAGGACACCCCAATTTTTCCAGTTTTTTATTGAAAATTATGCAGTTCCAGTTCAACGAATAGCTTGAAATGGTACAAAGGTAAGTGGTGAACTATCAGAAGTTTTAAACAAAAGGTAAGGTTACCCAGGTTTTTTGTACGCCGTCGAGTAGGTGAAAGGATGGTTCCTCAGAGTGTGACATCAACTGTCAAACATGGAGGAGGAAGCGTGATGGTCTGGGGCTGTTTTGCTGGATCCAGGGTCAGTGACTTATAGAGTGAAAGGTACCCTGAACCAAAATGGCTACCACAGCATTCTGCAGCGCCAGGCAGTACCCTCTGGTATGTGCCTACTTGGTCAGGGGTTCATCCTACAGCAAGATAATGACCCAAAACATCAGTCCAAACTCTGCCAGAACTACCTTAGGAAAAACAAACAAGATGGTAAGCTTGAAAACATGGAATGGCCAGCACAGTCTCCAGACTTAAACCCCATCGAGATGGTTTGGGATGAACTGGACAGAAGAGTGAAAGCAAAGCAACCTACAAGTGCCACACATTTATGGGAACTTCTGCAACAGAGTTGGGAAGAACTTTCTGAAGAATATTTGCTTTCCATTGTAGAAAGAATGCCACGAGTGTGTTCAGCCGTTATATCTGCCAAAGGTGGCTACTTTGAGTCAAAAGTTTAAAATACATTTTGGTTTATAAATTGATTCCATGATTTCTCTTTTAACTTCGATTGTTAATTTGTTCTATCGTGTCTATGCTTTCATTCCAGAGTACAATGAACATTAAACTGCATAATTTTTGATTAAAAAACTGGAACTATTAACTATTCATTAAATGATTGTAATTGTGTACAGTTACAAAGGAAGCTAATATGTCCACTTCATGTATCAGCAACTGTTGACAGTTCGCTAGCTACGTGCTGTGACAACAGACTGATTTCAACTCGCTGGCTCCATGGAAACCGTCATAAATTCATTGTAATTGCAGGTAGCAAGTTAGCTACAGTCTGCATAATCGCGCATAATGTTGTGTTATGCATAATCTCCGTTTCAGCTGGAATCCATTACCAAATCATTAGCTGGTAAAAGGATGTTAGCGTGCGCAAAAAATTCTTTCTCCTTGAAGGTGAGCTGAACTAAGTTAGCTGGTTCAGTTTAGCTTGGTCTATAGTATTGGCTATGAGAAGGCGCGACACCTGTTGAATGATTACCAGCTAGTTTTTTTAAGTGCAAAACTTTCACCAAAAATTTCTGAATGCTTTGATTTGATATTGCTGGCAAATGACCATGGTATAAGCGAGATCATCAACTCGTAGGTGTGCATCGCACGGTTTTAAGCCACTTCGCAGAGGCAACCACCCGCCTCCGCGTCGTGCCTTAAAACCGTGTAATGCACACCTATGAGTTGATTATCCCTCACATATACAGACACACACACACATTTTTTTTTGTCCCCACCCTGAACACAGCCGATCTGTTTACTCCACTACGATGACCCACTCTCCTCGACTAAGGAGAAAGATGCCCAGGAACATGATTCCTCCAACTCATGTGACTTCTTTAACACTATGCAGTCACACTGCCAATCATACACAGCCTATACTGTCGAAAGGTAATGCAGTCAGCGTACAATGTGCCCATACAGCTACATGCACCTGGCCGACTACAATTAAGCACTATCTGCTTGTGCAGGTAAATATAACAGGCCAACCATGGCAGGCAAGCTTAACCCATATAATCCCTGGCGAAGCTGAGCCAATGTTTGCCTCGCCCGTGCAGACCTCCAGCCATAGCCAGTAATAGCGTGGCTGGGATTGAAAACCCGACCACAGGGCTCCAGACGAACATCTCACCTGTGAGCCGCTTTGAGACCCATGTCCATATTTCCACTACCCACTGAAACCTTCTAGTTTTGGTTCCTGTGAGTAAAAAATTACCATGTCAACTAATTGCGTGGACATGAATCTACAAGAAAAGATATGAGATCTCATAGAGATGAAAATGAAAGTTCAAAATGCTGGCAGAAATACAGATCCTGACAGAATAATAGCTGGCTTGTTCTAAATGCAGATGATCACGGCCGTCCCGAACATCAGATAACCACAGCAAACACGTGGCGGCAGACCTTAACTACATCTTTCAACATTCTGATATTAACTGCAAGGAATAACAAACTGCGGCAGGCAGATGGTAGAGATTTTCGATGACATGGGACGCCTCGTATCACTTCCTTGCGTTAAACAAACACAGGTGCCCCGAGTACCTCAGACACACGGAGGGAGGCTGGTATGATAAAGCTGCGACTGTCACTGTCTGAAGCCCCTCTCTCCTCTAATCCGGACATCAGACTCTTGTTTGGAGAAGCCTTTTAAAATGGGAGCCAGATGACGTCCTTAATGCACCGTCCCGTCAGGAACATGCCCAGTTAATCACTGGAGCCGGGCAGAATTGGACGGGGGCGGTAGAGATGCGTATGACTGGGGCTGCTATGCAGACTGTGTGGTCTGCAACACATTGAAAGCCATGTATTGAGTATATAGTGAAAGGTAAAAGTCATGATTTGAAAAACTCCAGCATATGTGAATGTGCCCTTTGGCACAGTGTGCATTCGTGTGCTTTCTAAACAATGTGAGCAGAGAAACTACGGCGTACGGACAGGCATATCGAGAGAAAGGCAGCCACAGGAAGCATTAAGTACAGAAAGTTATATGGTCACAAACTCCAAGGTCAGCCACACAGATCAGCTGCGCACACAACACCAATACGGTGCATTTTTACCCTCTCATTCTGTAAACTCATCATTGAACTAACTGATCCGAGATGCTTCTTTTAACATTACTTCAAAGATACTAATGCCATATAATAACATGCTTTAGTAAGAGTAACAGTAATAGTAACAGCACATTTTGTCAAACCAAATAATCAGCAAATATCACCCATACTTGAGTGCAGCGCTTGTAATCATTTCAGATTATTCCACAAGTGGAAGTGCACTTGCCACGACGAGCACATTTTTCGGCGACATGCATGCCACAACTACGCGCAGACTTGCCAAAAATGCTTGTAAACACCTTCCTCGTGAACAGAAAAAAATTCTGAAAAATGGAAAAATCAGCTTCATCAGTCTCTACCTACGCCAATGCTCAATGCCCATGAGCAGTTTCAGATTGACTGGCCGACCTACTGTGGAAAACAATGGATTCAGACAGAAGGATGGATTTTCCTCATTTTATCGTTGAATGGCTCAGCAGTACCATTTGCGTAGCTAACTAAATCTAAAAAATTCTTGAAACATTCAATTAATTCATTCATTTACTAATCTGTAGTTTTTTGTAAGCTTAGATGAGACATTTATTCCATACATAAAAAGGCACACTTCAATTGATCTTGTTTAAAATGCTCCTAAATGGTTTTGTGTCAGCATACCCTTGGGAACTCTGATGAATGCCCCCATCGTCATGTGATGGAAAACCCAACCAATCCGAATGCAAGAAGTAGCAAAAAAAGTCCTTATAGAGAATATAAACATTCCTTCTGGCAGAGGACTTCAGGCACACGCTGTCATCTCTGGTTTACTGCAGACGATCAGCAGCAGAGCAGTAGTTTACAGATGTTTATCACTGAGAAGAGTCGGGCCACTTTGATGCCGTCGAGCCAGTGGATTACAGTTTGACATGCAAAACCACAACATAAAAACTCAACATGAAATCTAAGTATCCTTCCTCCTCCTATTTATGCTACTTGCTGGTGCCCTTTGAGGAAAATATTTAGCAGAGAGCATTATTGAGGTGAGGACTCCCCAGGTGTTTCTGAGGTTGAGGTCGACATTCAGTTTAAACTGATTTGAATAGGTGCAATAGAACATGGGTTTAAGGAAACAGCACTCAGGTATAAGGTAAACAATTATTCTATCTGACATTTATGATGAAATATGATTATGCTGTAAAAGATGAAGAGGAGAGAAAAAACTACTTATGTTTTAGGGCCTCTAAAGTAAAACTCCTGAGAAGCAGAGAGTACAGTCACAGATAATTCATCACACTGCTCATCAGTCAACAGCAGCCGTCCACCAAATAAAGAAACGAACAACTCGCTGAACCCAGCAAAGCAGTCAGTGCTCTTCCCTGGATGATAGAGGAAGGATGAGTAACAATAACGCTTCGTGCTCTCAGAGAGAAATCTCTTTTTCTGCTAGTTAAATTAGCATAAATTGTGTGTTTGAGTGTGTGAGTCTGTGTGTGTGTCTGTGTGTGTCTGTGCATGTGTGTATATGTGTGTGGGTGTGTGCTTTTGTGTGTTACTATGTGTGTGTGTGTGTGTGTGTGTGTGTGCGTGCGCGTGTGCACGTGTGTGTGCAGGTGTGAGCATGTATTTGCGCGGGTGTGCACGTTATGAGGTCAGTGCATACTTACCCTACAAAATTTTCCCATAAGAGATACACAATACAAGATTTCTTTATCCTTAAGGGAACGTTTCAGGTCCCCATCAGGAAACTGAGCTGTTTTAGGGTCAGGGGTTAAGGTTAGGGTTAGGGTTAGGTTTAAGCATTTCCTGTTTATGGTTAAGGTCAGGGAAAGGGATGAGGGAATGAATCAAAGTCTATGGGATGTCCCCACATAACATGAAAACATGACGTGTGTGTGTGTGTGTGTGTGTGTGTGTGTGCGTGTGCATGTGCATGTGTGTGTGTGTGTGTGTGTGTGTGTGTGTGTGTGTGTGTGTGTATGTGCATATGTGTGTGTGTGTGTGTGGATGATATGTTTGTGCTGTTTGAATGTATATGCATAGTGATTTGACTTGGCTGTGTGTATGTGAGTGAAACAGTGGCAGCAGTGATTTGACTGAATGCAGTGATTTGGCTGGAAACAGAGGGCAGCAGTGATTATGATGAAACAGAGAACAGCAGTGATTTGGCAAGGGCAGCAGTGATTTGACTGAAACAGAGGGCAGCAGTGATTTGACTGAAACAGAGGGCAGCAGTGATTTGGCTGAAACAGAGGGCAGCAGTGATTTGACTGAAACAGAGGGCAGCAGTGATTTGACTGAAACAGAGGGCAGCAGTGATTTGAGTGAAACAGAGGGCAGCAGTGATTTGGCTGAAACAGAGGGCAGCAGTGATTTGGCTGAAACAGAGGGCAGCAGTGATTTGGCTGAAACAGAGGGCAGCAGTGATTTGACTGAAACAGAGGGCAGCAGTGATTTGGCTGAAACAGAGGGCAGCAGTGATTTGACTGAAACAGAGGGCAGCAGTGATTTGACGGAAACAGAGGGCAGCAGTGATTTGACTGAAACAGAGGGCAGCAGTGATTTGACTGAAACAGAGGGCAGCAGTGATTTGACTGAAACAGAGGGCAGCAGGAAACAGAGGGCAGCAGTGATTTGAGTGAAACAGAGGGCAGCAGTGATTTGACTGAAACAGAGGGCAGCAGTGATTTGACTGAAACAGAGGGCAGCAGTGATTTGACTGAAACAGAGGGCAGCAGTGATTTGGCTGAAACAGAGGGCAGCAGTGATTTGAGTGAAACAGAGGGCAGCAGTGATTTGAGTGAAACAGAGGGCAGCAGTGATTTGAGTGAAACAGAGGGATTTGACAAACAGCAGTGATTTGACTGAAACAGCAGTGATTTGACAAACAGAGGGCAGCAGTGATTTGACTGAAACAGAGGGCAGCAGTGATTTGACTGAAACAGAGGGCAGCAGTGATTTGACTGAAACAGAGGGCAGCAGTGATTTGACTGAAACAGAGGGCAGCAGTGATTTGACTGAAACAGAGGGCAGCAGTGATTTGACTGAAACAGAGGGCAGTGATTTGACTGAAACAGAGGGCAGCAGTGATTTGACTGAAACAGAGGACAACACGGCGTCCACCGAAACAGAGAGCAGCAGTGATTTGAAACAGAGGGCAGCAGTGATTTGACTGAAACAGAGGGCAGCAGTGATTTGACTGAAAACAGAAAGCAGTGATTTGAGTGAAACAGAGGGCAGCAGTGATTTGACTGAAACAGGCAGCAGTGATTTGACTGAAGCAGTGATTTGACTGAAACAGAGGGCAGCAGTGATTTGAGGAAACAGAAGGCAGCAGTGATTTGACTGAAACAGAGGGCAGCAGTGATTTGACAGAAACAGAGGGCAGCAGTGATTTGAGGGCAGCAGAAAACAGAGGGCAGCAGTGATTTGAGTGAAACAGAGGGCAGCAGTGATTTGACTGAAACAGAGGGCAGCAGTGATTTGACTGAAACAGAGGGCAGCAGTGATTTGAGTGAAACAGAGGGCAGCAGTGATTTGAGTGAAACAGAGGGCAGCAGTGATTTGAGTGAAACAGAGGGCAGCAGTGATTTGAGTGAAACAGAGGGCAGCAGTGATTTGACTGAAACAGAGGGCAGCAGTGATTTGACTGAAACAGAGGGCAGCAGTGATTTGACTGAAACAGAGGGCAGCAGTGATTTGACTGAAACAGAGGGCAGCAGTGATTTGAGTGAAACAGAGGGCAGCAGTGATTTGACAGAAACAGAGGGCAGCAATGATTTGAGTGAAACAGAGGGCAGCAGTGATTTGAGTGAAACAGAGGGCAGCAGTGATTTGACTGAAACAGAGGGCAGCAGTGATTTGACTGAAAACAGAGGGCAGCAGTGATTTGAGTGAAACAGAGGGCAGCAGTGATTTGAGTGAAACAGAGGGCAGCAGTGATTTGACTGAAACAGAGGGCAGCAGTGATTTGGCTGAAACAGAGGGCAGCAGTGATTTGAGTGAAACAGAGGGCAGCAGTGATTTGACTGAAACAGAGGGCAGCAGTGATTTGACTGAAACAGAGGGCAGCAGTGATTTGACTGAAACAGAGGGCAGCAGTGATTTGAGTGAAACAGAGAGCAGCAGTGATTTGACTGAAACAGAGGGCAGCAGTGATTTGACTGAAACAGAGGGCAGCAGTGATTTGAGTGAAACAGAGGGCAGCAGTGATTTGAGTGAAACAGAGGGCAGCAGTGATTTTGACTGAAACAGAGAGCAGCAGTGATTTGACTGAAACAGAGGGCAGCAGTGATTTGAGTGAAACAGAAGGCAGCAGTGATTTGACAGAAACAGAAACAGATTTGGAAACAGCAGCAGTGATTTGAGTGAAACAGAGGGCAGCAGTGATTTGACTGAAACAGAGGCAGCAGTGATTTGACTGAAACAGAGGGCAGCAGTGATTTGAGTGAAACAGAAGGCAGCAGTGATTTGACAGAAACAGAGGGCAGCAGTGATTTGAGTGAAACAGAGGGCAGCAGTGATTTGAGTGAAACAGAGGGCAGCAGTGATTTGACTGAAACAGAGGGCAGCAATGATTTGACTGAAACAGAGGGCAGCAGTGATTTGAGTGAAACAGAGGGCAGCAGTGATTTGACTGAAACAGAGGGCAGCAGTGATTTTACTGAAACAGAGGGCAGCAGTGATTTGGCTGAAACAAAGGGCAGCAGTGATTTGACGGAAACAGAGAGCAGCAGTGATTTGAATGAAACAGAGGGCAGCAGTGATTTGACTGAAACAGAGGGCAGCAGTGATTTGGCTGAAACAGAGGGCAGCAGTGATTTGACTGAAACAGAGGGCAGCAGTGATTTGACTGAAACAGAGGGCAGCAGTGATTTGACTGAAACAGAGGGCAGCAGTGATTTGGCTGAAACAGAGGGCAGCAGTGATTTGACTGAAACAGAGGCAGCAGTGATTTGAACAGAAACAGTGAGGGCAGCAGTGATTTGACTGAAACAGAGGGCAGCAGTGATTTGGCTGAAACAGAGGGCAGCAGTGATTTGAGTGAAACAGAGGGCAGCAGTGATTTGGCTGAAACAGAGGGCAGCAGTGATTTGGCTGAAACAGAGGGCAGCAGTGATTTGGCTGAAACAGAGGGCAGCAGTGATTTGGCTGAAACAGAGGGCAGCAGTGATTTGGCTGAAACAGAGGGCAGCAGTGATTTGGCTGAAACAGAGGGCAGCAGTGATTTGGGCAGCAGCAGTGATTTGACTGAAACAGAGGGCAGCAGTGATTTGGCTGAAAAAACAGATGGCAGCAGTGATTTGGCTGAAAACAGGGGCAGCAGTGATTTGACTGAAACAGAGGGCAGCAGTGATTTGACTGAAACAGAGGGCAGCAGTGATTTGGCTGAAACAGAGGGCAGCAGTGATTTGACTGAAACAGAGGGCAGCAGTGATTTGGCTGAAACAGAGGGCAGCAGTGATTTGAGTTAAACAGAGGGCAGCAGTGATTTGGCTGAAACAGAGGGCAGCAGTGATTTGTGATTTGGGCAGCAAACAGAAACAGGGCAGCAGTGATTTGAGTGAAACAGAGGGCAGCAGTGATTTGAGTGAAACAGAGGGCAGCAGTGATTTGACTGAAACAGAGGGCAGCAGTGATTTGACTGAAACAGAGGGCAGCAGTGATTTGGCTGAAACAGAGGGCAGCAGTGATTTGGCTGAAACAGAGGGCAGCAGTGATTTGGCTGAAACAGAGGCAGCAGTGATTTGGCTGAAACAGAGGGCAGCAGTGATTTGAGGAAACAGAGGGCAGGCAGCAGTGATTTGGCTGAAACAGAGGGCAGCAGTGATTTGACTGAAACAGAGGGCAGCAGTGATTTGACTGAAACAGAGAGGGCAGCAGTGATTTGAGTGAAACAGAGGGCAGCAGTGATTTGGCTGAAACAGAGGGCAGCAGTGATTTGAAAACAGAGGGCAGCAGTGATTTGGCTGAAACAGAGGGCAGCAGTGATTTGGCTGAAACAGAGGGCAGCAGTGATTTGGCTGAAACAGAGGGCAGCAGCATTTTTGGCTGAAACAGGGATTTTGAGCAGTGATTTGGCTGAAACAGAGGGCAGCAGTGATTTGAAACAGAGGGCAGTGATGAAACAGAGGGCAGCAGTGATTTGGCTGAAACAGAGGGCAGCAGTGATTTGAGTGAAACAGAGGGCAGCAGTGATTTGGCTGAAACAGAGGGCAGCAGTGATTTGAGTGAAACAGAGGGCAGCAGTGATTTGGCTGAAACAGAGGGCAGCAGTGATTTGGCTGAAACAGAGGGCAGCAGTGATTTGGCTGAAACAGAGGGCAGCAGATTTGACTGAAACAGAGGGCAGCAGTGATTTGGCTGAAACAGAGGGCAGCAGTGATTTGGCTGAAACAGAGGGCAGCAGTGATTTGGCTGAAACAGAGGGCAGCAGTGATTTGGCTGAAACAGAGGGCAGCAGTGATTTGAGTGAAACAGAGGGCAGCAGTGATTTGGCTGAAACAGAGGGCAGCAGTGATTTGGCTGAAACAGAGGGCAGCAGTGATTTGGCTGAAACAGAGGGCAGCAGTGATTTGGCTGAAAACAGAGGGCAGCAGTGATTTGGCTGAAACAGAGGGCAGCAGTGATTTGAGGAAACAGCAGCAGTGATTTGACTGAAACAGAGGGCAGCAGTGATTTGGCTGAAACAGAGGGCAGCAGTGATTTGGCTGAAACAAGCAGTGATTTGGCTGAAACAGAGGGCAGCAGTGATTTGGCTGAAACAGAGGGCAGCAGTGATTTGGCTGAAACAGAGGGCAGCAGTGATTTGAGTGAAACAGAGGGCAGCAGTGATTTGACTGAAACAGAGGGCAGCAGTGATTTGACTGAAACAGAGGGCAGCAGTGATTTGACTGAAACAGAGGGCAGCAGTGATTTGAGTGAAACAGAGGGCAGCAGTGATTTGAGTGAAACAGAGGGCAGCAGTGATTTGGCTGAAACAGAGGGCAGCAGTGATTTGGCTGAAACAGAGGGCAGCAGTGATTTGGCTGAAACAGAGGGCAGCAGTGATTTGGCTGAAACAGAGGGCAGCAGTGATTTGGCTGAAACAGAGGGCAGCAGTGATTTGAGTGAAACAGAGGGCAGAGTTTTGGCTGAAACAGAGGGCAGCAGTGATTTGAGCTGAAACAGAGGGCAGCAGTGATTTGGCTGAAACAGAGGGCAGCAGTGATTTGGCTGAAACAGAGGGCTGAAAACAGAGGGCAATTTGACAAACAGAAGGCAGCAGTGATTTGACTGGAAACAGAGGGCAGCAGTGATTTGGCTGAAACAGAGGGCAGCAGTGATTTGACTGAAACAGAGGGCAGCAGTGATTTGGCTGAAACAGAGGGCAGCAGTGATTTGAACAGAGGGCAGCAGTGATTTGACTGAAACAGAGGGCAGCAGTGATTTGGCTGAAACAGAGGGCAGCAGTGATTTGACTGAAACAGAGGGCAGCAGTGATTTGACTGAAACAGAGGGCAGCAGTGATTTGACTGAAACAGAGGGCAGCAGTGATTTGGCTGAAACAGAGGGCAGCAGTGATTTGGCTGAAACAGAGGGCAGCAGTGATTTGGCTGAAACAGAGGGCAGCAGTGATTTGGCTGAAACAGAGGGCAGCAGTGATTTGACTGAAACAGAGGGCAGCAGTGATTTGAGTGAAACAGAGGGCAGCAGTGATTTGACTGAAACAGAGGGCAGCAGTGATTTGAAACAGAGGGCAGCAGTGATTTGGCTGAAACAGAGGGCAGCAGTGATTTGAGTGAAACAGAGGGCAGCAGTGATTTGACTGAAACAGAGGGCAGCAGTGATTTGACTGAAACAGAGGGCAGCAGTGATTTGGCTGAAACAGAGGGCAGCAGTGATTTGAGTGAAACAGAAGGCAGCAGTGATTTGGCTGAAACAGAGGGCAGCAGTGATTTGGCTGAAACAGAGGGCAGCAGTGATTTGGCTGAAACAGAGGGCAGCAGTGATTTGGCTTGGCAGAGGGCAGCAGTGATTTGAGTGAAACAGAGGGCAGCAGTGATTTGGCTGAAACAGAGGGCAGCAGTGATTTGGCTGAAACAGAGGGCAGCAGTGATTTGACTGAAACAGAGGGCAGCAGTGATTTGGCTGAAACAGAGGGCAGCAGTGATTTGGCTGAAACAGAGGGCAGCAGTGATTTGGCTGAAACAGAGGGCAGCAGTGATTTGGCTGAAACAGAGGGCAGCAGTGATTTGGCTGGCTGAAACAGAGGGCAGCAGTGATTTGGCTGAAACAGAGGGCAGCAGTGATTTGGCTGAAACAGAGGGCAGCAGTGATTTGGCTGAAACAGAGGGCAGCAGTGATTTGGCTGAAACAGAGGGCAGCAGTGAGGGCAGCAGTGATTTGGCTGAAACAGAGGGCAGCAGTGATTTGGCTGAAACAGTGGGCAGCAGTGAGGGCAGCAGTGATTTGGCTGAAACAGAGGGCAGCAGTGAGGGCAGCAGTGATTTGGCTGAAACAGAGGGCAGCACTGCTCCACACCATGAAAGGTCTTCACTGCGAGGAGTGGAAGCTTCATTACGTTCGCAGCCCAAGAGCTGCCACCAGTAGCTGACCTCCTACAGACAGGAATGTTGTTACTGCAACTAATTTAAGGTAATAGGTGAGCTAACGGTTTTTTCAGGCCTTCGCAGTCCGAGCAGCTCGACAAAAATCAGTCCTGTATTCCTCAGGATTGACCCCAACTGACCAGGCGACTGCAGCCAAAATCAAACCCTTCACATGCACACCGAGAGTGCACCTTACCACAGAACCACTGTCAGTTACCATTAAAAAGGTCATAAAGGCACCAGGATGAAGATTTGAGGCCAAACTGGAGCAGATGATTCTGTGACATTGCCAGGTGACACTAAGCTCTACTTCAGAGAGATGACAGTCTCACTCAGCTCCCAGTAACAGAGAGCATAATGGAGAAAGTGCCTCCTTTAACTGCATGGCCATTATGAACAGTAGACGTCGTTCATGACCTTGCTGATGTGGGCTGAAGTTTCCTCCTAAGAAGGAAGGGTACGCTCAATCCCAGTAGAGTCGGGGTCACAGAGCCGAAGCATCACCCCGGTTCCCCGTAGCGCTCCGTATCTCACCAGGGAATGCGCTGAAGAGCACACCGCGCTCTCTCCGAAGAACTCTAATCTTGTAATCTTGACACTGTGACATCTTTTAAGTGGTACTTATTTCTTCTCCTACAGATGCACTACTTCAAGTCTCATCAGACTGCTGCTCGCTCGCTCTTTCATAACGATGCTGCCTTTGATTGGCGGGTCGAAGAGAAAGGCCCTTAACGGGTTGAAAATTACGAAGCACCGTTAAAAAAAAGAAAAAAAAACAGTCCTTCACACTCAAGGTTCCATTCTCCAGCATACAATTTCAAGCGGTTCCATAGTTCTACAGCAAATGCGATGGATGTCATAGATACATCAAAGGCTGGTGGGGGTGCATTACCATGAGTAATTTGACATTTCTAATTACAATGCATAGCATTCATACGCAGACTGTTTTTATTTTTGCACTCAAAATTATACTGCCCTACATCTTGTTTGTTAAGACTCTTCGAGCAGCAAATATGTTGAGAACGAAGGTAATTTGGAACTCTCAAGCATGACCTAAAAATACGACAAATATGTATCAAATATGCTGGAAATATTTTTGAGTTTTGATTCAGTTCTTTGAGACAAGAATTAGATTAGCTCTGACTGGAATACTGTAATACTTTTTTATAGTGCTGGTAAAAAGTGGATTATCAATTGAGCTCTTTGTTGGACTGATGGTTGCTCTCTCGTCCCTCGGTTATGCTAGCTTAAGCTCTGTAAATCTCTGATATGCAGCATCTCTGATCTATCACAGTCCATCGCCTATTAAAAACAAACTTTCTGCAGGCTGTTTCCAGTAAAGCTTCTTAAACAGACAGATATGCAAAGGTCGTGATGGCCACTTTGCCATATTTCCTATATTTTTCGAATGAGGCCCATCCATCTTCTTCCACCATCTACATAATGACTATGAAAGTGTTCAGACAGGAAGTAGAAGATGCCGCTGAGGATTGCTTTAGTCCGTCCCCAGGGGAAATGAATGGTGGATGAGGTTATCTAAGCGCACTGCTTTAGACAAACATGATTTGTTTCACCCATCACTGCAAATTAATGATAACAGAGAAGTATTGAGCAGTTGACGACCATAACGGGACTTACAGTAAGTGCTGTCCATGTAAATCCCTGAAGATTTAATTAACCCTTTCAGCTCCGTGGGCCACTATAGTTGCCCAATGATGCAAGAAATCGAAGTCAGATGCTGTTGAAAACCTATCACGTGGCAACTTGTTTAAAAGAGCTCCCGCAGGGGAGCTCTTTTAAACAAGTTGCCACATGATAGGTTTTCAACAGCTCAGAATGACTACATTTTTAATTCCTTGAAAATGTATTCGGCGCTCAAAGGGTTAAGTAGTAAGGTCACGGTCACTACTGAAAGTCTCATGATCGTACACTAAAGTTAGCCACATTTTTGACATTGTTGATTCAAAATATATGTGAATAGTCAATACATGAATGTATACATTTTTTAAATATCATTTTGCTTCGTTGTTTTTGGCATTCGCTTGGCCCGGCTGATTCATATTAATGCGAGCGCTTCTGAATGCTACTCTGCAGTACAGTGGAGCTGAATGAACAGGGGTCATTAAAATCGTGGATTTCAGGCCCAGCGGGGGGATGAAGGCCTTATTGAAACATCAGACGCCCGCAGGCTGCAAGAGCGAACAGCACCTGAAATGAGCTCCCCACACAGAAGGTGGGTGTTTGATCAGAAAGCGCTCGCCCAGCGGTACGGTAGAGCTCGCTGTCCCCTGATGAGGCTCAGCATTACGTACAGCAGGTACACACAGGCCGCTCTCCCCTCATCACACCAGGCAGCCCAGCATGAGTCCAGCTCTTTGGGCTCTCAGTCTGGGGTGTCCAACAGTGGACCAGGCCATTCTATATCCCTAACACACACACGCACACACACAGATACACACACACTCTCTCTATCTCTCTCTCTAAATTCCAATTTTTTCAATTTAATTTGCTTTATTGGCATGACAAATCAATACATCTGTGTTGCCAAAGCATAGTAAATATAAATTGATTAATTAATAATAATTAATTAATTAATGAAATAATACGTACATACACATAAATACTAAAATTTCACCAAGCATTGTCTGCCAATGTAATACAACGATTAGGAATTTAGCCTCATATTGTGGCAGGAAAAAAAACATACTTAGCTGCGAGCCATGTTGTATTTTTATCCTCCCCCAATAAAAATGGAAGTTTTCTGTCATCGCGGTACAGAGTAAAGCCTGGTATAGTTTTGTTCAAATTTTGGGAGGTATTTTTTTCTTATATCCTAATATTTTGGACATGCACATAGGAAATGTGTTTCAGTTTCAATGTCCTGGTGGCAGTGTGCACAGACACGCTCCTCTCTCGGTTTCCACGATTTTAAATGGCGACCTCTCTCAATTTCAAGTTTGTTTGTTTTTCTTTTTGATTTTTGTTTTTCAGATATTCAGCTAAATTGATATCTCTGTTCAGGGACTGATAACAGAGCATCTTGTGTTGTGTTTTATTTTCAATTCTCCATTGCTCTGTATATTCTTCTTTTAATTTTGTTTCGAATCTTTTGACTGAAGGAAGAGGATTGTGTCTGCAGTTGGCCCTGCTCTCTCTCTCTCATTTCAACACGTAGTGCCAAAGCATGACAGGAACATAGAGTATAAAAAATAGAATGCAATTTATACAGTAAACAGTTACACTGTGCACAGTTATACTATATTTAACACGTTGACTGCCAACTAATGGCGGGTCAGGGCCAGTGCCAGAATTGAAAATTCGGGGGAAATTATCCATCCCTTTATTGACAACAATTGGTCCTGGCTAATTCTAGATGGTTTTCCTTTATAAGCACGTTTTCTAATTCAAGAATAATCAAGTGGCAATTGAAGACACGGCTTCTCTCCCCCATGCGATCTAACAGCAAATAATGGGCTACATTCAGTGCAGAAAAATAATTTAATTATAATTAGGTCTATGCACAGGCACTCAGCAATGGTAATTTTTTTTCCAGCAAGAGCGGCATTTCAGAACTCATTTGCGAATGAAGGTAATTACGGCAAGTACCTACACCTGTTTTTGCAGCACGGTCACGCAACTTGCTGTAAAAATAGCCAGCTGTTAGACTGGAAAATGAAAACGGAGGAAACCACGTATACTTGTCACCAGAATTACCTTCATTCGCGAAGAGTTCTGAAATTCCGCTCTCGCTGGAAAAAAAAAAAAAATTACCATTGCTGAGTGCCTGTGCATAGACCTAATTATAATTAAATTATTTTCTCTACTGAATGTAGCCCATTATTTGCTGTTAGATCGCATGGGGGAGAGAAGCCGTGTCTTCAATTGCCACTTGATTATTCTTGAATCAGAAAACGTGCTTATAAAGGAAAACCATCTAGAATTAGCCAGGACCAATTGTTGTCAATAAAGGGATGGATAATTTCCCCCGAATTTTCAAGTCTGGCGCTGGCGCTGGCCCTGACCCGCCATTACGAGTTATCTCGTAGTTGGCAGTCAACGCGTTAAAAGAGTAACATTTGACCGCTTATGATTAACTTTTGTAGCAAGAGAGAAGAAAAAAAATTAATAATCAAACAATTAAAAAGAGGCAAATTTGTGCTTGTGGAAGGACAACTCTCTCACTCTCTCAAAATAATTTATTGGCATAATGTTTTTTCAAATACATATTTACAAAGCAAAAACAAGACAAAAGCAACAATAAAGATGACAATATAACCTGCAGCAGAAACAATGAATACTAATGCTAATAGTACTGACAAACCTAATAGGACAACTCATAATTACAAAACTAAGATGGAACTATTCCAACATGGGTATTATTTTTATATGATGAGAATGCTCCAATTCTTTTTATATTTCATTGTGAAAGTCTTCTATAGGCAGGTAAAGCGCATTTGTTTACACTGTTCAATAGGTGGGACTAACATAATGATAGATTATAAAAACAATGGATTGTTTGAAGATTTACAATTGCACCAATTGTCATAGCTGAATTAAACTAAGTACTTGCACAATGATGTGTACCTCTTAATGAAAATTATCAAAACTTCATGTTCCATGCTTGACAAGCCGATTATGCTTATCGATAAGGGCAAAACTTAGCTCTGATACTAGAGTGATAGAAGTTTTTCCGAGGGACTGTAGCTTAGCAACAGTACTACAGCTGAAGAGAATCCTGGTAGCGGTTGCTAGGGAACTGCACTGGAGTGCGTTAACACTTGTCAGAGACTCTCCATAGATCACCCTCTTATAGAGCAGCATTATGAAGCTTCAATACTGCGAGATGAGAGATTACTGTAAAGCACGTTCCACCTTGTAAACTACACAATAAGTCATAACAATAACACTTGCGAGCAGCATGCATTAGCACACATAAAAGAGGCACACCCACACGCAAGAAAACGCCGGCACAAATGCGCGCGCACGCAGGCACACACGCACACACACACACACAAACACACACAATATCTCTCAAATACACACACTATGTCTCTCTCAAACGCACACACACACACACACACACACTCTCTCTCACACACACACACACATCTCTTTCTCTCAAACACGCACACACTCTCTCTCTTTCTCTCAAACACACACGCACACACTCTCTCTCTCACACTCACATACACGCATGCACACACACACGCTCTCTCTCTCTCTCACACACACACACACACACACACACACACACACAATCTCTTTCTCTCAAACACGCACACACTCTCTCTCTTTCTCTCAAACACGCACACACACACACAGACACACACACGCACACACACGCAGACACACACACAGAAAGGCAGACTCTGAAGATAGGACAGCATTTGCATATAACCAGACACTAAAATAATGGGAAGGTGAAAAGAACAGAGTGAGAGGAGTGGACTGAAGGGAAGTGTGCCTTCCAGCTAAATCTATTAGCGGGGTTCGCTGCAGCAGAGCGGAGGGAGAGCTGATGCGTAATTTCGGTTACGGGACACTGAGGACGCAGGGGCCGGGCGGGTCAGGGTCTCCGTGCCTGGGGGACAGGTGACGCCTCGGCGAGGGATGCGGGACGGGGACTGTGGCAGGGGAAGTGCTGAGAACAAGCGGAGAGGTCACCGCCGCACAAAGACAAGGCCCCTCCCCGCTGTACCGCCATACAGATATAATCCGCTGCCGATGAGGGCTGTTCTGTACCTCTGTATGACTTCTGTAAGAACACAACAAGCCTGAGCAGGGGTTTGCGAGACATGTGGCATTTGCATTTGTTGCAAACCACATCCGTGCATGTGATGTACTTTGGTAAAAAATTACAAGTGCAATATTAGCAACTGGTGGTCGCGTACTTCGCATAGACAGTGGTTGATTGTCAAGTGATTTGATGTGAGATGATGGTGACTTGTGTAGTGAATTTCAGACTGCAAATATGAATCAATTTTGTTAGAGGCTAACCAAAGAGGCCACACGTTACTGGGAAACGTGTTCACTAATCGATTGTTAAAAACATCAACTTTTTCATTGAACAAATGTTAAAAACATCTGATGAGAAAACTGATTATGCAGACTGCGTGACCAGTGCAGCATACACATCAGTATAAAAGCTCAGTTTGTTCATAAAACATAAATCATGCAAACTGCCGGCGCTTCACAGGAGTATAAAACAGTCCTCAGGCAACCCAACAGCTGTGCACCCCCACAGCCTGATGGGAACTCACAGAAACAGCAGTGCAATACTACAGCAATTTACTATTTCAGCAACATTACGATGCGCTAATTATATAGCATAGAGGTGCAGGCCATTAGCATGTGCCACACTGGAAACACAACCCTACTCTATAATGCAGTTTTGCTGTAAACGCAGTAAATTCTCACAATGAGATGATACCAGTAAAATTATGCCATACCAGGACATTAAATGCACTGCTTGTAAGCTGTATAAATGAAATGCCAATCAAAGTGCCTTCAGCAGTGGCTGTGCTCACTCTATTATTCAGCTGAATGTTGATTACACAGAAGTCAGAAGAATAGCAGACTAAAACCTTGCATTTTAATTGAAGTTGGTAGCTCAATACACTCGCAGAAACAGCATCATTTTACAACAGCATAGATTAATCTGTAATGTAGACATTGAACCCCAGTGGTAGAGCTGAATTAAAAAAATTACTGACGACTTCTGATGCAAGGCAGTATAGAATAGCGCTCATTATCAAGTTAGCTGCCTCCATTATCAAGTTAACCCACCTCATCTTGATAGGCTTATTACAGAACATGACAGGAGAGCACTTTGTACGCCTGTCCCATTTACAGATATTAGAACCTGACTGGTCAAAAGATTCATGTTCTAATAAGTTGAGCACGGAGAAAGATTTAGCTAAATGCATGCCTATTTGCAGCAGCAGACCACATTCCCGCTTATACACCCATAATAAAACACATATTTTGCCTGTAAATGGTCGAACACGCGCACAGTCAATACGTTACATTTACAATGAAACGAGCCCCCTGGGGGTTGGGGGGTAGATGGGTACCATAATTGCAGAAGTGTTTTACAGATGGAGGGGAAAACAGCAAAGTTTTGCCATCAGTCTTCCAGACACAGTAACTGTTCCCATGAGATTGGGAGCACACATGTGGTTGATGTCTCTCGTAACAGAACTGCTCCTGCGCTGCACCTTCATA
Organism: Gymnothorax javanicus; assembly: GCA_029692085.1. Taxonomy (NCBI): domain Eukaryota; kingdom Metazoa; phylum Chordata; class Actinopteri; order Anguilliformes; family Muraenidae; genus Gymnothorax; species Gymnothorax javanicus. Next base: position 11,982,612 of record CM056208.1, on the reverse strand, counting down.
CTTGACATTCAACATCGGTAAACTGTCCGCCCCAGACAGAGCCAATAGCACGTTCTAACTGGCAGGATGATATTTACATGCTAAGACAAAGGTCTGCATTTAACAGGCATCAACCTAAACGGTCATATTAACCCATTTAGGCCTGAGGCCTATTCAAAAAACGCCTCTGAAAACCTATGGGCGATTTTGAAAAGAACTAAAACCTGAGGTTTTCTGGAAAACAGCACCCAGGTGTCAACGTCTAGTAAAAAGCTGATATCTCAGCCTCTGTAGCAGATAGAAACAAAATTCAAAAAGTATTTGAGAGCTTACACCTGTGGCTTTCATAAGAACTATGTTTTTTATTTGTGCCAATCTTCATCACAATATTTAAAACACTGAACAAACTATAACAAACTATAAAATAGAATAAAACCAATAAAATATATAACAAATCTCTATCTACATAACATGCACAACTCAAATGGAATAAAGAGGCCTAATAAATAAAAGTATAAGCTCTGCACTAGAGAATAACAAACATTTTTTCTTTCTCTGGAACAGGTGGCAGCAGTGGCGGAGCTACAGGGGGGGGCGAAGACACATCCCTTTTAGTCCTGGCTAGATCTCAATCATTTTCCTCTATTGACGTCTTTTCCAATTATTGTAATTGGCAACTGAAGACACGGTTTCTCTCCACATGAGATCTAACAGCGATTAAACCGCGGGTTAAATTCAGCACAGTGGCAGAACAGAGAATTGGGTTGCACAAAACAGCCGTTTAAAACAATTATAAATCCTGACCTGTTCTCAGTCATCTTCATGATTAACAAAAGGTTCACTCCGAGAGCGCTCCGCACTTAACAGGTGTTGCTTGTTCTCCCCGATTAGGTAGGACGACAATCATTCCTCTGGACGCATATTTGCTGTATTTAAATCTACGTTATTCAAAATTGCATAGCCTACCTGTCGACTCTCACGCAAATGGCTTGAGCCGCACGCTTGTTATAACTGCCGATTTAACTGCCACTGTTTTTTTTTTTTTTTTTAAATCAACCCACGAAATACTGAGAGTGAAGGTCCGCATTTCATTGGAACACGGACCAGTTCAATCACGTGAAGCATTGGCCAATTAATAAGTAAATTATTTTTCTGCACTGAATTTAGCCCATGATTTCATCGCTGTTAGATCGCATACGGTGAGAAACCGTGTCTGCAGTTGCCAATTACGATAATTGGAAAAGACGTCAATGAAGGAAAATGATTGAGATCTAGCCAGGAATAAAAGGGACGTGTCTTTGCCCCCCCTGTAGCTCCGCTACTGGGTGGCAGACATGATAAAGTGTCCGTTCAAATAAAATAAAAATAAACATAAAAATATAAAAAATAAAGTGTCTTGAGTGTTACTATGGCATCTGCCCTAGTATAAAGTGCCAGTAAAAGAACAGCTATGAGCCCAGAAATGTAAAAGTCATGAAAACAACAAAATGACGTATCCGCTTTCCCGGCCTGAAGGGTAGAAATGCGTAACAGCGTCCCCGGTTTTAAAGGTTAAAATGCGCACATGCTGTCCCGGTTTAAATGGGTTAATATTCCACGAGGTGCTGAGGAACAAGCCAATCTTTGATAAACCTGCATTCCATGTGTAGAGGATACGTCAACTCACTAAGAATGTGAAATTATGAAAGCTAGCAACAGATGTGTGGACTTTGTGGTCAAAAGAAGCTAATACTGCAGCTAACTTTTACAGGAATGGTATGGACCATGACTTAAACAGCAACATTTGCTACTGCTTCACCAACCAGTATCACCAGTTCCTCATGGAGTCGACAGAGGTGAGGTCCAGAGTCAATCCACTGCTGCGTGGAGCATGTATGCTCAGCTGAATGGAGCCTTAACAGAATGTGCCACTCCGCATCCTTATCATTACAATGTACTGCTCTTGCAGGGACTGGTACAAATATGTACCAGTATGTATGATTCAATTCTGTGATTTTCTTTTTTTTTTATCTCAAGTTCTGTGGGTATTAGTCACTATCCTGCCATGTGTCTGCTGTCGGTTTCTGTCTCAGAACTTTGTGTTTCAGACACTGCTTATTTTAGTGGTTACAGTTTTTGGGCAGCGTTGTCGCAGTTTTTTTTTGCCGCAGTTCACCGCACTGCCCCAAATAATTTTGCTGATTTAATGACCGATGCACCAGTGATTCAGGCACTTCCTATTTGGCCTGTTTGAAACTCTGCAGTATCCACATCTTACTGTGGAGATTCACAAAGCAATGTGCAGCTGGTTAGACCTCTTTTCAAGCAGACATATGCTGATAAATAGCATTTAAATTAATAGGACTGACCAAAGTACGCTGTAGATGAATTTGGAAATGACGGTGGTTTAGAAACTTCAAAGTTAGTAATTTTGAGGGGTCTAACATTTTTTTCAACCCCCAGTGAAAAGACTTGGAGCACGAACAATGTGCAGTGTAGTTTGAGCACAGTATACAAGTAACTGGTCATCCTGTTCTCCCCCTTTAAAATAATAGGGATGTGTTGAATCTCTTGAGTGAAGGATGGACTTATTGAATCCTGAGCTTACAGAGGATAGAGGAGCAGAGAAAAGGGCCTGCTAACAGGGTTAGCTGAGGCTTTGGCAGGGTAATGCAGCCGTATGGGACAGCCCCAGGCAAATCAACACAGCAGCCCTATAACAGCCTATCAGTGCACAGAGGAGCAGCCTGAGGGCACGCCTCCGAGGGGCTAGCGGGCGAGCTAACCTGACCTCCACTGGAACTCAGTGTCCTTACCTGCACGAATGCTTATCGCACACTTATGGGAACTGCTAAAATCAACTCTTGTTTTTCCAGCTGATGGAGCAGACACATTTTGACACTCATATAGCCAGTGCAATGCAACGACAACACACAGGACAACGACATCATCATTCACGGCACATCCATAACATATTGTGGGCGTGGCGCTTTGGTTATGTCATTCTGTTCTTTGGTTGGTCCAGTGTCACATACGGCGTTAGATTGGCTTGAGCTGAGCACACGTCACGTCCTGTATGAAAGGAACAAACATAGCGCATAAACCCCAAAATGAAGGGACGGTGCACCACACAGTCGTGACGAAAACACGACGCAAGACACGGGTCCGCTGATCCTGGATCAGTTATCGCTCCGCGCTCAGCTGCAAACAGCACTCGTGACGAGCTGTCAAACTCAGGAGCCGACTGGAATAATCAGCGACGGAGCTGTCAGCCTCGCTTTACGTTACGGCCGGTGAGCAGAGAGCTGAAGAGAAGGATCAGGGCGAGGACGGCATCCAGTCCGCTCCTCAGATCAGTGCAGATATGAGGCCAGAGTTTGGCAGGTGTCCACCGACAGGAAGAGGTCAGACTAATGACCGGCTGCTCGTGTGGCGCTCCCTGAGCTCACCCAGAATAAAGCCCACGTACCCCTGGGGCCAGAATCACAAAGCATCGCCGCGGTAACCCGAAAAACACCCCCCCCCGCTCCCTCTGCTTCAGTCCCTGAGGCACCAGATGTGTGAGGCTTCAGAATCTGACTGAGTGCAGTTATCTGCTAAATTAGTTTCCTCTAACAGATACAGACGAGGTCAAAGTCAAACTTTTCGGATACGCTGAGTTACTGCTGTGCTAACAACATGATTAACTAATGGCGGATTCTCCCAAAATGGTTTCAGACTGATTTGATCACATGAATGAATGAATGAATGAATGAATGAATACTGTTGGATTGGCAGTTGGATTTATTGCAATCACATTACCTAAATAGTGAGAAAACGATCTGGTATCTCCAGGGGACACCGGAGGAAATGCTAACAAAGGCTGTAACCACGAGCGACAGCGGCTCCAATCAGGACTAATTTCCTGTGATGTACAGGAGGAAGGAAATGATGGAGTTTCCTGCGTATACTGAGACACGTCAAGCTGACAACGGAGTCCAGGAGATCCTTACCGACGGGGGGGAAAAGTAATTTGCAGGATTCAGTGTTGAATTTCCCAGCGCAGACACAAGCTGAGGCTGACGCGACAGCTGACCCTACAAGCCCCTGTAGCCATCCTGGAGTGTGTTACAATAAGCGCAAGGAAGCGCTAACAGACATGTGATACAGGTATGAAGAGTGTATGTGTAGCTTTAGCTGCATACTCCAGCTCATTTGCTTTGAAATAAAACACAAATATGAGTTTTAAACCGCACTCTGGGACCATCAAATTGAGGCTATTTACTGTACATTCATAGCTGGCAATGCACTTTCATGCATATTCATTATATATTAATTGCATATTAATTATATTAAAAAATTGTTATACGAGAATTTCTGTTAACCCTTTGAACGCTGAATAAATTTTCAAGGAATTAAAAATGTCGTTATCCTGAGCTGTTGGAAACCTATCATGTGGCAACTTGTTTAAACAAGTTGCCACATGATAGGTTTTCAACAGCGTCTGATTTTGATATCTTACATCATTGGGCAACTATAGTTGCCTATGGCACTGAAAGGGTTAACAGGCTGTCAAAACTTGTTTCATTTCTGTTTAAGATGGAGGCTGCCAGCAGGATAATGTGTCATGTCACACAGCGCACATCATCTAAATCTGGTTCCCTGAACATGACAGAGACTCTGATCACAATCCTAGAGAGCACTGATAGGTGACGTAGAATGGAAGGTTTGCAGTGTGACGGAGCAAAGATTCAGGAGGAAGTTCACAAGGCCTTTCAATGAGCTGAGAGCAAAATCCGGAGGGATGTTTTCAGCACTTTAATGAATCAAAGGTGTTTCAGAATCTTAGGTGGAAAGGGAAACACAGTTCCAGGTTTATTGACACACACTTGAACACACACCACCCTCTTTATGCAATATGCGTAATCTCCTCTGAACTAAGACCCTAATATTCTCCGCTCATGTTGCATGCAAAGCTCTTTGCTGAAATAGTCAAACAGAATGCAAGATAAATCCACTTAAACCGCAAGCAACGGATGACCTCCACAAGCCAGGTTAATTACAGCGGTGAACGAATCTCAAGTGATTCAATTCGTTGGGAGCAAAATAACAGTCTCAAAAGAACGGCATTTTCTACGGCCCACTGTCCTCCTTTGAGAGGAGATTAATATCGTCAGCCACGCAGATAAAGAAAAATTCAAAGCCTCCGTAGTGCCGCGACTCGGCGGGCAAGCAGAGCCGATCCGAGGAGGGGTCAGTCTGGGGTCTGTGGGCCTGCCGAGGGGCTTCCACCACAAGCAGCTGGGCTCTGCGAACAGGAACCGGCTTAAACACACAGCGAGGCAGCGACAGCCAGAAACACTGCTGCGAATCACCTGCAGCAACAAGATAATGGCTTCTGCCTGGATTTCGCTAAAACTGTGTTTACAATGAGGCTCTGCCCTTTTTTTCCTCTCTAGTGCTTCCATCCCCAAAGGGCTGGGCAAAGACATTACAAACAGGCTAACAATTTGTTTAATTGGTTGATTTAGGAACTAAGGGGGCAATTTTTGTTTCACATTGGGGTAGGGCTGGATAGCTTTTTACCTTCAATAAATCAAGTCATTTAAAACTTCATTTTTAGTTTACTCGGTTTATCGTTGTCCAATATTAAAATGTGTTTGATGATCTAAAACACTTAAATGTGACAAATATGCACGAATAGAGGAAATCAAGAGAGAGGCAAATACTTTTTCACAGCACTGTAGAACGAGTACATTATGGTGTATGCCTTCTGTGTAACCCTAAAAACAATAGCAGATGAAAACAAGGGCTTGAAACCACGAGGAGACATCCACCACTACGTGAACAATCGTGCAATATGAAACTGATCACACCTGTCAGTCCTCCATCTTAATTTTGAACTATGGTTAGGGTGCTAGTGAAGGGATGCGCATGGTTCACAGAACTTATCAACCCAGTCTTCAAATTCCGAAATGCAAGGGCTTCGTTAGAGACTGTGCTGAAAGGCAGGAAATAGTATTGGCAGTAATACTTGACAGAAGCAATGGACTTGGGCCATAAACTTTGGGTGAACAAAGATGGATCTACAATAACACCACAATGAATAAAAAGCACAATCAAAGCACAATCATCTCATTTTGTCTGTTCTGAAATGTGTATTATTACACAAGAAGAACTAAGTTGGTAAAGCCAAACAAATTACACTTAAATCTCCTCTTGAAGCTGTTGAAAAACATTAATTTTTTTTGGCCTGAAGTAGCTGTTTTTAACTATGGATCAATGTATTATACCTAAAAGGATATTTAATTGGTTCACTTGCCAAAAAAAATGAACGTATTTTGCCTGAAGGGTGGAAGAATAATTCAAGGATGGTATCATATCTCCAGTAAATGTTTGAGCTTTTTTCTCGACAGTAAACTTTGTTTATTGTGCTTTTCAGAAAGCAATCAGCAAGTTACAGTACTAACATTGTTTTAAGAGCAATCATATTCAATTGTCAAATATACAGCAAAAAATGGTGATAGGAGTTTTCTTAGACAGGTTAGAGATACAAAAACAGAAGCCCCCCCTAGTGAGAGTATGAAGGAGGTAAGCAGTAAATTTGGAATTATGCTGCAGTCAAAATGAGTATAAACTATAGAGTACCCACCAAGGCACGTTCGCATGCTCTACCCGGGAAAAACAACAAAAAAGGGGTTTCGTTTGTTCTCGTCTTTGTGCCCAATGTCACACTGAAATGTTATCTATTCCCTCAACATCAGCAAACATTGCAAACCGTAATAGCTAAGTAACGCAAATATGACAGAACATTTGAAAACAGCAAGGTAACATGGTTAACGCAAGCATTCGATCTAAGAATGAAGTTGCCACTACATTTCACATTTTCAGTAGTATAACACCTTGAGTGTGGTCCTGAAAGCTTAATACTGACGTTATCCTGACCTTATTTCAGAAAAAACTGTCATTTACAGTTTTGTCAGCCATCGTGCTTTGACATCGCATGCAGCCTCTTAACGAACAAACTGAAAAGTTCTGAAATCATCCCTTCAGCCCCTTTCATACCAGGCTGCGTAGGGGCGCGGAGCAGCACGGTTGGCCATACGCACCGAAAATGACAGATCCGCAGGAAACTGAGTCGCGAATGACCCCTTCCAGAATGGAAGCGCGTGTGGATCACGTACGGAACACGTATGGTTGCATTCGTACTGCGTTCAGATCACGGTCTGCAATACGCACAGGTGCGTTCGGACTGCGTTCGTGACACGTTTCATTGCGTATGGGAGGCCTCCGCAGCGGTCCGCACAAAAAATTTAAACATTTAATTTTTGCATTCGATGTCTGTGCACGACTGCACATTACTGCATACCCCTGCGCATCCCCGCGGATGTCTTTGCGTTCTCCGTGCGCATTTACGCGTATGGCCATCCGCGCTGCTCCACGCCCCCACGCGGCCTGGTGTGAAAGGGGTTTTAGTTCCTTAGGGCGGATTCCCACAAGGAGAGACATCTGAGAGCACCTTTCTCTCAGGGACTCAGGAGTATTCCCAGTTCCCAGAACATCTCGAATGCAGCAGTCATATCATACAGCCATTTCCAAATATGCCTGCATACAGCAGTATTCAGTGAGTGCATTTTTGTTCTCTTCTCTGCGAGTATCTCAAACAAGACCCCAGCATGGGGCTGCCGCAATTGTCATTTTGACAGTCTGACATCCAATTGAAATAAGTAACTGGGTAAATAAATAAATAAATAAATAAAGTCCAAATAGCTCCCTTTCCACAGCTCTGAGAACGAACAACAAATTATCCACGCAGATAAACAGCATACTCTCAACTTCAGTTCAGCTGTGTGTTTATACCTCCTGATAAGGTCTGAACATCATTGGTGAGGTTAAACGGCTGGTGCTCATGGATGAGCGCCGTGCACTGTGGGTAATGCTAACGCTAATGCACTGTGGGGTAATGCTAATGCTAATGCACTGTGGGTAATGCTAACGCTAATGCACTGTGGGGTAATGCTAACGCTAATGCACTGTGGGGTAATGCTAATGCTAATGCACTGTGGGGTAATGCTAATGCTAATGCACTGTGGGGTAATGCTAATCCCTCAGTGCGATTACAGACCTCAGGTAGACAGTCGCTCCTGCATCCATTTACTGTTCTGAGTGGTGCTTCAGCACTCTTAGCACCAGGTGCTCCTAGCAACGCCTCTGAGCCTGTTTGCTTAGCAGATGGATCAGAGACTGAAATGCAGCAGACTTTCCGTGGCCCAGGGGGCAAATCTACTTCCTGGAGCACCAAATAAGGCAGAGTAACCAGAGTTTGTTCCGTCTCATTGACTGCTTCTTTTCAGAACCATTTTTCTTGCTAATGACACTACATACAGATGACATATGTATTTGCATTATTTGTAATGTGATTCCATTCCGCTCCATTCATTGCAGGCTAGAACACTGTTTTTCATTTAACATCCTTTCCTAATGACCTCCCTCACAGAGGTACTCATGATTTATCATTTAAATAAACATATAAATACAATTGCCATTGAAATTAAAAAAAAAAAAAATTGTGACCAGATATATGTCCTTGGAAGAATTCCTACCATCATGCAATGGGAGAAGATGTGTTCAGTTAAATAAAAATTCAAAATTTCACAGTTTAAATCCTATCATCAGCATGAGACAGTAGACAACTGTCAATCATATATTATAATCTGCGCGGCTGAGACAAATATGGCTGCTAGTGAAAGCATGAAATAATGCAGTACTGTGCAAGACAATTACATACAGGCACTGCAATGACACTCTGGCCGTAGTGCTACCAAATAGGGTAAAGCATAGAGAAAGACAGACATTAGCATTAACGCTACACATTGGCACTGCACAAAGGGTACAGTATGAGTGGATAATGCACTGTAATACCAATCTGGACACGCAGCTGAAGTGAATGCCGAGACTGATGTTAATGCACATTTCTCAGACAGATTACATAAGTGTTACATTTGCTGAGACCCTTGACGAATTTCATCATCAGAGCTTTGAATCAAATAAGCTCCTCTCTTCTCTGTTACCACTATGTGCATCAGTGCATCTGGATAATTTGTATTATGTGTGAAATTCAATTAACAGTGGCCAAAAACAATGAAACTTTGAGGTTTTTTCATCTCTAAATCATTTAGTGTTTGGGTAGTCGTGTTTTCAATGTTAAAAAAAGCTTTCAACTGTTAACCAAGGTTAAGGGCAAATATTTATTCAGCCTGAACTTATATCTTCAACCTTTATTCCAACATCAAAGTTTGTTTATCTCGATCTTTTTTTGTTGTCAAGGCCTGTTTTCTCCGGTGAGCAGCGTTAGCTTTCAACAAGCGTGAGCAGTGAAGCAAAATTAACTCATTCAAAATTAGCGCGTACAGAATTAGCCGTGTAAATGTGTTTTTGCTGTGCTGCACTTTAAGATTTATGAGATTTCATGCACTGTGGTTCATTAGCTTGCATTACAGAGATATGCAGTACTGTCTGGGCTAGTCACTGGATTGTTGAAAAAGCCTTGTAAAGAGAACTGTGCTCTGAACGGGCTCCAAATCTCCCTCATGATGACTGTCTTTAGTCTTAAATAGAAGTGCTTTACACCCAAAGCCGAATAGCTCAAAATAAGTCTCACACATAATTACATTAAAACACAATTCCAGTCTCAAAACTTTTTCTTTATTGTTATTATTATTATTATCATTATTATGGAAAAAAATTGCAGAAGACTGAAAACACAAAACAAATTCTATGCTAAGTCCGGGGTAGGTGCTACACAGATGTATTTGCAGGCCAATTTCCTCTCAGTCACATCAAAAAATATTTTCATTTCTAATTACTCTGACCTACAAAAGCATAAATATGACGAAATTTAGTGTTTGAACATGATCATGTGAATTCAAAAAGGAAATGGTGCATCAGAAGAACAGCTGAGCAGTAGGCTATCAGAAAGAAATATAATGAGAGCTTCCTTTAGACTGGAATGAATCAATGCAGCAAATTGGGCCAATTCTTCCTCCACTCGTATGTTTGCGGATGGTGAGGAAGTTTAGAATTCAGAAATAACATTTGAAAATTCATGAACGACCAGGACCTCTGCACTCTGCACGCCACGGACCAATCTCGATACAACGTGGGCATGGATTTCTGAATGTCAGTTCCTGAAGCCAGACAGTGTGAAGCAAGTATTTTGTTTGAAGTTCGCAGAACCCTTGGGGTACATGAGAACTAGAACTAGAACTAGGGTTCCACTTACAAGAACATCTCCTTCTTCGAGATCAAACCGGTTACCATTTTGGCCCCTCAAAGCACTCATACATTCATCAATTATTTAAAGGAAGAGAGCTGCACTGCACAACCAAAAAAGGAAAAACTGAAATATCAAGGACCAAGAGGAATGACGGGGAAAAAATTCATAAACGTACTAAGCATAATGAATACAGCACACAAAAAGAAAGTGTGTTTCCATACCGGGCATACTGAACTGTCCCACGATCTTGCGGAGATGCTACTTGCAAAATGGTGTCAAATGGCACAGAGAAGCAGCAGTCACAGGTTAACTCTAATTGGCTCAGATCTGTTGCTCATGGGAGAAGCCACGCCCCTCCCCCAGAGGGCACAGTCAGCTGATTAGCCGCGGCTAAAGGTGAGCTCTGTAGACGCTCTGCAACATCTCAGAGACACCGCGCGCAGTCTGCGTTTAAATTAGCTGCTCCATCTCTCTGACACATTCAACTGTGGGGAATTAAACTCAACTCCCCATTGCAGAACAGCCTGTGGAATAGCCCCCATTCTTCAGCCAGCAGAACGAGCCTATTTACTCAGAGACGGTCGACCATTCTCCTCCCATGGCGTCATATTTCATTAGGAAAATAGGAACTGCCATGTTAAGCAAAACACTTTTAACCCATTTATTTTACAAGCGTTGCATTCATAACTCCACGCACATTCATTTGTAACTGTTTCTCAGAGGGCGAGTTATTGAGAAAGAGCCTATGGTGTAAAAAAAGAGCTTGAAGCTTCATTAGGTAAACAGGTGCAATTTGAGTAAAAGTGTAGGTATAATTTCTCTCTTTGAAGGTTATGAGAGTGCACACCAGCACGGCAGTAGAAGTTCCAATAGTTATACTGCACTTGTGTTTTGCCTCTTCTTGGCCTTTCTGTCCAATAAGTCCCAAATTAGCTTGATTTAAATTCACACTTTTGAAACGGAAATGTTTTGTTCTTTTATTTCCAAGTGTGGGAAATCAACCCCAGAATTTTGGGCGCAACCTTGCAAAGTAAATCACTCTTTATTAACCTCAGGCTGTAGGCCTTACCTTGTGCCATGAGATAATTACAGAGGATCAACCATTAAAATTTCACCGATGACACAGTAATAAAACACAAGGGAAGTGCGTCCCAAATCGAGTGGTGCTAGATGTGCTGCATTTACAAGGCCATGCTGGCAATTAACTGGCTTTTTCGATTTTAACACAATTTCCTCTCCTCTTTCAATAGTGTCATCTTCAATGGCAGATACCCTGTGAAGCAGTTGAGGTTATGCACTGTGCTCACAGTGAAAAAAATACCCGTGTCCTAATATTAATACTAATACTATGACTACTATTATTATTTATTATTATTATTATGAAATAATAAATTATATATTTTTTCTTTTGCAAAGCAAAAAAAAAAAAAAAGGCTCTCCAAAGCAGGTGCAAAGTGGTTGCTAAGATCGTGTCCACACAAAATATGACAACTTCACGTCCAGTAACCTTGCCCTTTGAGCCAGGTGAATCCAAAATGGTGGATGCGCAACTAGACATTCATATAAACACATGATAAAAGTATGAAGCCACTGCACCAAGCGGTTGCAGAGATCTCTTCCGCCAAGGAAAGCGTGACCCTAACGTCAACACCGACGCTAATGCCGACGCAGATGGGAAACCAGGGTAATCCGTATAGGTAAGCCCTGCGGGCGACCTAATAATAATGGTAAAGTGAACCTTTGAGTTAACCTGGGCAGCCAGTCCAAGTCCCGTTGCCATAAAACGACCTACATCACCTGCTCAAGACGCATATATGCTCCACCCCAGTATGGAGGTTTATTTAAAATTAGAGCTCGCTTATTCACCCTCGGACCCTCTATCCTGCTGCCGCTCGCCGCTAGCTACTCCGCTGCAGCTAATGTTGTCCCACCTCCAGCCCAGCATCAACCTGTAAACTCTGATTACAGGTCAGCTCGCTCAGGCATATACTCACAGGGAATGATCAGATCAGGACCTTGATGCCACTAACAGAATTCTATTTATACATTTCATTACGTCATTAAATACATTTACGTGGGGTTGGTTGACCGAAATAATAATACGACTTTTACTTTCTGCCTGAGTGAAATATCCATTGAATCAACAATTCAATATAAAACCATCCTGTGAAAGCAGACCCGCAGGACATGGCTGGGATGTTTGTCTTTTCGAATGATGAGAAATAAGGTGGAAATATATGCTCTCTCGAGAGGCGTCGGAGGGTGAGTCATCTTTTCCGCCGAACGCCGGAATGGAGAGGATGCCAAGAACATTTCACCTCTGGTGGGTTGGGAGCCTGCAGGGCTAATTTAAAGTACAGTTACAGATGTGCTGATGGACCGACGCTGTACTGGGTGTCCGTCCGGCTTTTGGAAGAGACAGCGTTTCGGTGCGGCAGTCAAAGGTCAGCCGCGTAGCCGTGCGCCCTGGTGACAACGTCGTGTCACACACTCATACCTGCAATCAGGCTAAGTACCTTCTGCAATCAACATGACAGAACTGGTGAGACGTACCAATCACAAGTGATTCGAGTAGGGATATAAGTACATGCCTGATTTAAGGCTTCTTCCCAACAATAAGAAGTGATATACAGAATGTGATTTCAATACTAATCACGTATTTGAGTTTGTTTGCATGACTTTCTTATACACCGGATGGAACCACACTGAGATAATTAATAGTCTTGGAAAAATACAAGACGGAAACCTTGCTAGCTTAGTAGTACTAAGCTTATGCAGGAGGGGAGGAATAATTATTTAACAGTATTAAGGGAACTGAAATTTTCATATATCATGCACTACAGGGATTTGTCCATCCTGGCAGTTTCCAATGGCTTTTCCTGAATATCCGGCTCTGAACATGAGAGGGATATGAATCTCTCTTCCAATGGAAATGTACAGCGATTTCACAGAGTCACTCACAGCAGGAGTCGCATCCACCGGATGGGAGCTGAACAAGCAAATAATCTGGCCTGAAAAGGGCATAAATGAGACTGATGGGTAAAGCAGCCAATAGTTAATGACCCCATACTCCATATTTTACAACATTTTTACACACGCTCTGTAATACATTGCCAATGACTGTCCCCCCTCCCCTGTACCTACCCTACACTCTTAAACACAGACACACTCACGTCCACACATGTACACTCACACACGCACACACACAAGCACACAGACGTAAGCCACATATAGCTGCCATCTTTTAGCGATGAGTAAAACCAGAGGCCAGGTAAACAGAGGCTAAGCAAACACTAATTTATCCCGATGGCTCTGAGACGCCCAGGGAGGGACCTCACCTTCCACCAAACCCAGTAAACATCATTAATCCGTCAGGGCTGCTTTTTTTATAAGCATTTTTCAAAGTAATGTGCCAATTTTACAGGCCCGGTATTATTGCCTATAAAAGTACCCCCCCCATCCAGCCTTGGCTTAGCTTGCACCAGGGCATCTGAAAGCGATAAAGTCGGTGCGCATGGAACTGAAGCCCGATATCAATATTGCTCAATATTTAAAAAAACAAAGCGGTCGATGTTTCTCTGTCTCCTGCGGCAGAGAGAGAGATGTGTGGAATCGACCTGTCCCGATATGAGGAGGCCATGGCCTTTTCTGTATGAGCTGCGATTGGGCGTACGCTTCCTAAGGGCTCCGCCCACTCGTGTCAGAAGTTAAAGGCTTCGTTCTCTATCTCCGCGGTTTCACAACTGCGAGCGAAACCCCCGCAGGATGGCAACGCTCCCTCTTTTCACTTCCTCTGCGCCCAGGAACCAATCGCCTCGCTTGCAGGCTCTGCGCTATCCTCTCGCTTACGAATAAGTTGGATAATCAAATCGGGCAGAAAATGGAGGGCGATTGCAGGAATCGGTACGGCTACGAGATGAGCATTCATCACTGTCAGGACGAGGCTGAAGGGCTTTACATATGAGAACACGTCCCGTTCCGCAGCCGAGCGCAGGAACACGAGGGGCTGTGTTCATTTATAGACACACTGTCAGAGCTGTGCTAGTTACTCGCGACGATGTCACCCGGGTGACTCGCAGCATCGCCATATATGGTATGATTGACTAATTGATGAAGACCATCTGTTTTCAATGAACACTTAGAGTTGGTGCTGGGGCGATCATTAGAATTGCGGGTCATGTTAGAAATCACAGGGACAACGCAAGGTGAATTTTCAGGGAGAGAAGAAGGGAAATATTGATGAACAGAAAGCCATGAAGGTGACTGCAACATTCTTAATGACATGACGTATGTTGCCGTTTGTTTTTTGTGTTTTCCTTCTGGGCTGAATCTCTTCACCTCAAAAAGACTTTCTACTTCAGGATATCCACATCCTTTGAGGTCATTTCACATTTTTTAAGTTCTCAAAGTTTCCCATAAATGGACATGAATGAGTCAAGTTGGCATTGAAATACCCATACACACCCAAACACTCAATAAAACACACACACAAAAAACACACCCAGACATTGAATCACACACACGCCCGCCCAAAAAATTCAATCTCTCTCCCTCTTTCTCTCTCACACTTTCTTAATCTCTCACTCACACAAAGACACACACGAGCGCTCGCATTTGCAGCGACAACAAAAAATAAAAAACAGCTAGTCTGAAAAATAAATCTTAATGGATAAGTTTTTACTGCAGTTAAAAAGGAAAAGTTTGTAAATCGCTGTTACTTCGCTTCTAAAGCCTTCTAACCCTTTAATGGGGAAGAAGGCAATAAATTAGACAAAATATGTGTAATGTGTTTAATTAGAGACATTTAAACAATGCTTAATTAGGCAGGAGCACTTATGCTGTCTCCTTTTGTTCTTTACTGGCTTTGTCAGTGTGTGCAACGGTACCTGTCTCAAGAGAATTATCTCTAATGCAGGGTCACATGACTCACAAAGCAGTCACACAAACATTTCTGCAAATCACTGCATTCGGTTTCACAAGATGGAAGAATTTAATGCTTCACCCTAACAGAGTCAAATGTTCAAACACAAATTTAGTGAGGAAAACAAAGTTGGTATTTCTGGGCAAACAAAAGATTAATTAAAATATTGTGTGTGGTAACACAATTGAGAGTTGCTTGATTAACATAGGGTAGAGCAGGTTGCCACAAAATACATACAAATAACTGAATATAACTAACATGTCCTCCCAATCCTTTCACAATGCAAACTGGCTCTTGGGAGCCACGCTTGATGGAATTAGCAGTATTTTTGGGTGGGGGATGAAAAAGGCTCATTTGGATTATTATAATAATTACAGTAGATGAAATCTACCTGTGCATCACTGCCAGAGGATACAGTTGATCTCTGTTAATATTCAGGTCATGAATATTCATTTATGTCCAAAGCCAGGCTTGAGACACACAACTGGATCACTGTGATTTGGCATTTGTTCCATAGTATTCTCAATCACTTAACCGTAGTACTTTTCCCTATGCCAAACTCATGACGTGAAGGTCATCAATATTATCCGTTCCTAGTTCAAACGTGAAAGCCATAGCTTGACTGCAGTGTAAGTTAACAGAAAGATGCAGTACTATTCTGGCGCTTACGGAAATTGCATTGGTTTACTATTAAAAAAGAGAAGATAACACCCGCACACTGTCAATACTTGCAAATATATAGATATACTTTAATGAGCTACAACGTTTCAGTCACAGACCTTCATCGGGTAGATGCTGACAAGGTGCAATGCACAGCTTTTTGAAAGCTTTTGAAAAGCTGTGCATTACACCTTGTCAACATCTACCTGATGAAGGTCTGTGACCCAAACGTTGTAGCTCATTAAAGTATATCTATATATTTGCAAGTATTGACAGTATGCCGGTTTTATCTTCTTTTTGACATTGATTTCCTCCACCTACACGCCTGTTGTAGACCGATTTGGAGTGCAAAGGATTTTTTTGATTCCATTGGTTTACTATTAAAATGCACAATTCAGTTATGTCCATTTTATTAAACAGCATCTTAAACTCTCAGTCGTGACCTGATAAAGCCACCGCTAATGCCTCGATAAATAGAAGCACTGGAAAGGTGTATCGTGATCATAAAACCCCTGTAGTTCCAGCCCTTCATCTCTCCTTAGGAAGATAACCTTTCGGAAGACAACGAAAAATACGATCAGCGTGCAATCTAGCATCCCCAGTGCACTGCGGAACAACGTGACGCGGCCATTCTTAGTTTTTTTAGTCAAGCCTCTTTTTGGCATTGGAATGTGAGGTATGCATAGAATTTATGAGTGGTCAATTATCCTACACTGTAAAAAACAAAAAGTTGACTAAACTTAAAAAAGTGACGCAAGCAGCTGCAAAGCAATTTTGAGTTGGCTCAACTTCAAGTTCTGAGTTCTTTCAAAAATCAGTATGTGCAAACTCAAAAACTCAAGTTCGGCAAACTCAAAAATGCTTAGCAGCTGATTGTCTTTTTATTTATTTATTTATTTATTTTTGCAGTGATAGGATACACATGATCTCCTAATTTGTGTTAAATTTGCAATTTAGGGCTCTAATTTCTTGGCGCAGCGCAGGGTGGCGCAGCGTGGCGTAGCGTGGCACAGCCCACGCAGTGGTAATTTCGTCCGGTGCAACCCGCGCAGTGGTAATTTCGTGCGTTGCAACACCGTGCGCAGCCACTTTGGCAGTTTGGTAGACGGACGTGCGCGAGATGGGTGTGGCGGCGTAGTAGGGGAGGTGTCACATATTCATCAAGACGCAGTGACAATTTCAGAGAAAAAGTCTTCGCTGAAGTTGCGCAGAAAGCTTTTGCCAGCTCCAACCTGGTTTACTTTCTGTGCAGTGGTAATTTGGCTGACCGGGCGACAGTGCGACATCGCCACCGAAACCTCACAGGCAGGTTTCCAGGATGTCAGGCACATTTCGATGCAATAAATAATTACAGCAACCACTATTTAATGTAACTATCTGAATCAGGACATAAATTATAGTATCTATATCGATTGTCCTGATGTCAGATTAAAGGCGGTTGGCATGCGTAATGGAAACTCCACCTGGCTTAATCAACGCAGCTGAATCTGTGATGCAAACTAACGACTTCACATCTTTCTCAGCCAACCACAAACTGCCTATTTATAATGCTTGTGTTCTATGCTCAGTAAAGCCGCTTGCACACTGGACCCCAAAACCATTTTTTTCCTACGACTGATTACAGTCAAAGTCAATGCAAAGACGGGAGTCGGACAGGGTTTTAATATATCTTCGTGTCCGAAAGTCATAAAAGTTCTAATTTTTCGAGTATTCCAGGAATTATTAGACGTGCAAACTTGGCCATATTTGTGTTCGACCTTCACAAAATGCAAATTGATAGCTATTGACTTTTCTTGGTCTTTTTATTCGTGTATTTTCTTCCGTTGAAGATATACAACAGTCTTTATTCGGTCTCTCGTTTGAAAATTAGTCAGATGGATTGAACAGATTCACGCTTTATTTCCACACCGGAGATAAAATAGTGCTTTTAGTCAGTGAGCAAATCAATTCCATGACCATTGACAGTGTGAATAAATTATCGCATGCACGATCAAGACTGTCCGAGGCGAAATGCAAAATACTCCATGTACGGCAGCCAGCAAAAAGTAGAAGTATTAGTCTGAGAACAGATTTGTAACGAAATAAAGAATAAAAATATATCACCAACAAACAGAGCATCCAAAAAGATGGCCCGCAAATAAATAAATCGCAGTGTTCATTGGATGTTCTGTTTGTTGTTAAAATGTTTTTTTTTATTCTTTATTTCGTTATCAATCTGTTCTAATCGTCCTCTTTTTTTTTTTTTTTTTGGCTGTCAGACACGGAGTATTTTGTATTTAATGTCCGACAGGCATTGTACATTGTCCCGCGCCAATGTCGACTCACTTTATTGAGCAGAGCTTAAACAGAAACATTGATTGAAATTCTCGGTAGGCTACTCATCTTGAAGAACTGAGCCCTCTTATCAAAACATTCACTTTTAATATCTAAAACATTCAGTAGATTTGAAGAAATTAAAAACAATAATCGACTGTTGGACACGGAGATATATTAAAACCCTGTCAGACTTTCGGACACGTAGACACTGCGTTCAACGCAATCTGTCGTGCGAAAAATTCGTTTCGCGTCCAGCGTGCAAGCGGCTTAATACTAGGCTACTATTTATTGTCACTTAGGTTTTATCGTTTTTAGTGGGGGAAAGGAATACAGCCTGATTGCTATGATCTCATACTGAGTTAAGATCACATATTGAAAATAAATGTGTAACATATCTTGCATTGTTGTCCATGCATGTTAATCCCAAAATTTTAAGCAGCAACAGGGTGTAATAATAGGAACACGCTGTCCATCGTTTCTCTTCCCAATGATGCAGGCAGAAGGAATAAATGAGCAACCGTCGTATTTCATTCCAACTTCATAAGTTTGAATGATCTGACGTAGTTTCGTTTTGAAATTCCATTCAAGTTCGCTAATGGTAATAATTCGAGAATGCCCTAGCTAGCCAGCTAACTCATATTCGTAATGCTTAATATAGACGTAAGCGGTGCAGAAAACATGCCTGAAGCAGCAAAGTAAAATGCAACATTAACGCATCATGCAGATATAGGACAGAGGCTTCTATGTTCCAACATATTAAAGGTGAGGAGAGGAGCTCATTTGATTGGTGAAGATTTGACTCGGCTGTGTTATACCCAAACACGCCTTCTTTGCCACTTGCGCCGGCAGGAGGGACCGAGGCGGGACAGAGGAGTACTTGCGCCAGGCTGCACCGGGCACGAAATTGCAACATACGCCTGGACACACCCCGTTGGCGCGGCGCACCCCCCATTCGCCGCGCCTGCGCCTGGTCTACGAATTTAGAGCCCTTAGTGTTCACAGTTGGACCAATCCTGAACCCTTGTCAGCAGAGTTCGTGATGAAAGGTACCTAAGGCCCCTGAATGCTGTGTCATCTGTAGGGTTCAGCACATGCTTCTGAGTACTGTGTGGGTCTCAATGACGTAGAGAAAAAACGAGACCACGCGTTCTCAATTATTGGTGCATTCTGACATGGTCATACAGGCGCCAGGTTCCAGTCATGGCAAAACACATAGTGCACACAGTTAACACCCCTGTTCAGAACTAAATTATCTTAAAACATAAGGCTGTTTTTGGGCATTTTTTCAGATGAGGACATATTTATAAATGAAAGCGTTCAGGATATAACCAATATGATCAAAATCAGGTAAACTGATAATCTAAAAACTCATATTTATCCATAAATATTAGTAAAACTGGTTTTTGAGAGAATTTAAAAAAAAAGTTTTTTCCACAGTCTGTATGGTTTTCACAGCCAACAGGGCGACAGGAACTAACCATTTTGACACATAAATCATACGCATTGACATTGGTTAAAGTACTACATCCATTGTTATGCCATGACTGAATGTTAAAGCCAACTTACCGCAAGAGAGGGGGCTTTGCGCGGTCGAGTTTTTTCTCTACGCCATCGGTGGGTCTGTTTCTAAAGGACACTAATGGATTATGCTCTGACTCTCACTGCTCTAACACAGGGGTTGAGACCCTACTGCTGGGGCTCTGCAGTCCAATAAGCTTTAATGGCAGCCCTGACTCAGCTCATCTGACTCTATGAATCTGCAGCTTCACCAGATCTCTCGCTGTCCAATGAGGACTGAGTTTTGTTTTAATATGGTTGTGTTGAAGAGCTACAGGACCGCAGATCTGTAGGACCAGGGCTGGTTGTCATAGCTGTAGCACCTACTCAGAACAGCTATAGCCGTTCACTTTACTGCAGCCATATGGGAGCAATAATCCTACACGTGGGCAATTTTCCTTTCGCCGTAAATTCTACCGATAACTCAAGCCAGAAATTCGAATATTCAAATGAGTATTGCACATTCATCAAGCACGTAAGCACATAGATGCAGAAACACACAGACGCACCTCAGCATGGCGGGTGTTTGCGCGAGTTAGCCTTGAAAGCTGCTGCTAGCACGCACTGGCAGGACCTGACAGGTAGCAGGAAATGGTACGACAGGAAGCGAGACCGCTAAGGTTTAACACGAGGATTCGACCGGCTGCACAGATCCTTCATTATGGAGCTTTCAACAAACCGAATCATAGTTCCGCTCCGCCCCATAACCACAAATTGCAGCATTTCACTTTCGACAGCAAGCGTTTATTTATGAGGAGTCAGCGCGAGCTTCAGCTGCGGATGGGGGTTGGTCTGACGTAAGGGCTTAATTATGAGTTTACAATTATCCTCAGCTGAAAGCATTTTTCAATTTGACCTTTCAAAGATTAGTGTCACATGATGTAAGTCTATCATAAGAGCAGCACGACATGTTTATGTTTTAAACTAATTCACGGACACTGCAGGCACAGTCGAGAGCAACATCGCTGACTGCACCGCCAACCGCAAGGCAGTGACGACTGCCGCAGGGGTCTGCTCTTTGTTAAATTTATTGAAGTTAACGGTTTATGAAGTATCCTTCTTCCTTGCGTTTAATAAAGAAAATTATAAAGGCTGAGCCTTCCAGAAGCCCCTTTCTGATGGTACATTAATCTGCGTCTCAATTCACATTCATCTGTCCCCCGGGGCTGGGTTGGTGGAGAGAGGGTAACACAAAACTGAAAAGTGTTCGCCTTGAGGTTTTGTCAGAGAGAGTTCGGCCTTCGCAGTAATGACACAACAGTTTGCTGTGAGTGGAGCCCCCTGCTGACCCAGACTGTACCACGAGCCTCAGATACGGCCGTACTGCGCTTACCCAGCTGCCCCTCATCGCATTTTACACGCCTGCCCTTCAGACACAAACCCCCACAGAGGAGACTTTCACCATGATCGATGGATGAGGTCAGAGAAGACTGCAAATGTCCAAACTGCCCCTCTGTCCATACAGGGTGCCTACAGTCAGATTGTTTACACCCTGTTCTCTTACTTCAGGACATGAGGTAATACAAGAACAGTTAACTTCTATATTCAGGGCATGTCTGTAAATCTTAGGGTTGTATGAATACTTTCCCAACAGAGAGGAGGGAAGTGAAAAATGGATACTGTTGGGAAAGAGTGTGTGTGCGCGTGCATGTGTGTGTGTATGTGCGTGTGTGTTTTATGTGTCCGTGCTAGTGAGTGTGCATTAATGTGTGAGTGTTTGTGGGTGTGTGTGCACGTTCGCGAGAGTGTGTGTGTGTAAATCTGTGTGTTTTATGTGTTCGTGGATGTGTGTGCGTGTTTTATGTGTCCTTGCAAGTGACTGTGTTAGTGTGTTTTAATGTATGAGTGTTTGTGAATGTGTTTGCATGTTCGCGCGAGAGAGAGAGAGAGAGAGAGTGAGTGTGTGTGTTTATGTGTAAATATGTGCGTGTGTTTTAGCCTGCGTCCGTGTGTGTGTGTTTGGGAGCTTCATTTGCGCATGCATGTGCGTGTTGTACACAAATTAATGATGAATGCAAAAAAGCACTTTATGAAGCTGTGAGTGAGCTTGCTACAAAAATACAGCTGAACACAAAAACATCCAAATCCGTTGGATGAATATAAATAAATTCCTAATAGATGCACTGGTTGAGGAAGGACTAAAAGCGAAAATGAAGCTCTTATCGACTTCTTCATATCTAGCCCATGTAGGGCTGGCATTGGAGTGCTCAGCTTTTCATGATTTAGCGTGATGTGCAAACATAACATAGACTGAGAATAAAAGCAAACAGAGAGCAAAAGCAGCAAAGACGAATGTGACTCACAAAAGAAATGTGTCAGGAGACACATTTACAATCAACACTAATTAAAAATGCTCCCGGAGGAGTTGGTTCCATTGCAGTAAATGTATTTTATGTTAGCCTTCAGCACACTAATCTAATGAAATGAACCTTGAAAGATGATTAAGTAAGACTGCAAAAAGTTTCCATTCTAATTGACGACTAGAACAACAACAACAACAATAATAATAATAATGAATGTCTCATTCATGTTCTTGAGCCAGAACTAACCGTGACATAGCAAGAAGTGCGCATCACTTACATGCAAACTGCATTCATTCTTACATCTGTAATTTCATTAAAAATGGTAGACACACAAAGTCCTACACTCTCAAGTTATAAGGAATTAAAAAAAAAAATTAAATGTATATATTGATGATGTTTTGCATTATCATTAATGTGGATAAATCCATGACATAATGGGAGTGGATGGGATCATGCAATATGTGCCACGGGTTTGACTTTCCTGAGAATAGCTCATGGCAGCCATGTTGTTGAACGTGACACTTGAGGGCATGTTCTTGTGTACCGCCATTGTCTTTGTCCTGTAAGTTTTGTGCCAATACTTGTAATGGAAATCAATTGCAATTCTACTTCGCGCAATTCGTGCGAGCAGCAGTTGCACTTCATACTGGCTCCATGAAGCCCTTCTATGTAATGGAAAGTCAATATTTCCATATGCTTTAAAGACGAGCTTCTGAAGGCACATCAATGTAAGTTTCACTTTAACATGATGAATGGGCTTGGAAAAGAGGCCGATCAAGGGTTTTACGAATAATCCTGGGTGGTACAAAATCAATATGGCACACTAAATACAGATGTCAATACCACAAATAGTTAATCAATAACATAAATGTGCAAAACGACTCAGCAAATGGAGACACAAATACACTATATAGCCACAAGTGCGTGGACACTTTACTGAAACCTCATCGACCCCATAAAAAGAGGACATTTTTTAATTATATTTTAATGGAACAAATTGATCAGTATGGGCTGATGAGATAGATTTTCGGCTTAATTTGAGGATATCTTCATACAATATTGCTCCATGATTTAGAAAGAAGAAGAGGAAGGAACAGTAACAATAATAAACACATTTAGAACAATAATCTGGATGATGTGAAATTACAAACATGTGCTGCAGCGGTATAACAATATGGTCAATTCTTTAACCCCTGCATCACAAACAGTGTAAAATATTAATCTCACCTAAAATATAAGCTTCCAAATCAAACATCTGTCAGGGATCAACACTGTTTCTGCAAGGAACCAACACTTTGTCTGTCTGAGACCAGCACAGGTGGTGGAAACAGAAACAGAACGGCGGACAGGACATTTCAGCGCACACATTTAGTGCCTCCAGCCAGCAATGGCTGCTGCACCATCAACACAATACACAGCCAATTAAAGGGTTACAAATGCCACATATGTGACCGGTCATGAGCCGTTAGTTAGGGGTATGAGATATTTCAGCCTTAAGCGTTCACAAATTTGCAATCATTTGATCAAAAATTTCAGGAAGACTAACACATGCGCACACACACACACACGCACACATATGCATACGTACACGTGCGCCCTCACACACGAAAAAGAACATACACACACATGCATATCTCCGCGCGCACACAGACACACACTCACACAGACACAGACGCACACGCATATGTACACACACACACACACACACACACACACACACACGCACACACACATACATACACAAGCACTCACAAACACACACACACGCACACACACACACACACACACACACACACGTATGGGCGCGCGCGCACACACAAACACTCACAGACAGCCTGCCATGATGCATTCCTGTAAAACCCATCCTTTATACCGAGCACGTCAGACTAAAATAACAATGGGGCGCAGATGAAGAGCCTCACCAGGGGAATATGTCCCTCAAATTCCTCACTCTCCACAAAGCATCCCTAATTAGTAACAGGGCCTCCGCCCGGGAGCTGGGCCCGAATGCTCAGTATTTGATTATTTTGGCAGCAAATGACAACAAATGGGTGGATTATAGAGCAGCTCATGGCTGAAGCAGGACAGGGCCTCTGTCCCAGAGCTGAGACTGGAGACGGATGTTCAGCAGCCATGACCTGGCCTCCTTACAGGGGCTGCTTTGGGCCTGACGCTTTTTAGGCAGTTACACACATTTACATTTTGAGAGAGCTATGAACAAGTGGCTTCTGAGGGCGTTACAGACATGTTTTTGAGGGAGTCGTGGACATTTAGTATTTGTGGGAATTATGGACGTGTGGCTTTTGAGAGAGTTACGGACATTTAGCTTTTGAGGGAGTTATGAATGCGTTGGTCCTAGAAAGCTGCAGAATTAGTGAGGAACATCTCTCTCTCTCTCTCTCTCTCTCTCTCAAAACCAGTGTAATACTAAGATTTATTGTATTCAAATACCCACTCCTATCCTGCTCACTCGCGGTTAGTTATCATAAACTGCCACAAAATCTCTAAACTGCGCACCAGAGTAGTCAAATGAAGTATAAAGTAATCATATTTCCTGATTAAAAATATAATGCAATCGACTCATGCCTGGTTTGTTAATGCAGGGATGGTATTATATTCCCATTAGGAAGCAGTGGAGAGGCTCTGTGCATCACGCACTCCTGCGCTCGGAGCAGGGATACATCAGCGACTGACCCCTTCAGCACATCTCTATCTCTCACTCTCTCTCACTCTCTCTCTCTCAAACTACCTCTTTTTCTCTCTCTATCTCTGTCTTTCTCTGTCTCTTATTCCAATTCATTTCTAAATACTGCTCTCACTTTCCTCTTTCACCCCCTCTCTCCTCTCTCATCCCCCTCTCTACTTCTTTTCTCTCTCCTCCCTCTATCTACATATCTCATTCTTCTCTCTCCTCTCTCATCCCTCCCTTCTCTCATCCCTCTCCCAGCTTATCTCTCCTCCCTCATCCCTCTCTCTTTGCCACTATCATCTCTCCATCATATCTTTCTGTCTCTCATTTCTACTTCATATCAATCCTACTCAAATGCACTGCATTCAGCTACATCACCTCCCTCTACGCGCCTCATTTTGCCTGTTTCTAGCCCAGCATCTCAAGCATCCCTCTCTTTCTCCCTCCCTCCCTCCCTCTCTCTCTCTCTCTCTCTCTCTCTCTCCCTCTCTCTGTCTTTACGCATAAACACAAACAGTAAGTGCCATGGCTCCAGCAGTGAGAAAACTCTCCTCCTGAATTCAGTGGCCTTGTGTCGGTATTAAACGCAGCTGAGCAGTTTGAACAGCTCAGGCTTAATTGAATGTCAGCCCTTCAGGTGGCTGCCCACAGCGCCGCAGACTCGGCTGCGGAGCGAAGTTTGCTCAGGGACGCTGTAATTAAGGCTTGTACCGGCCTTTTGTGCATGACAGAGAGGCTGGGGTCCTTTTAGGCTACGATCTCACTGTTGGCTTTTTATTTCTTATTCAAAAGCATTTTAATGTAGCCCATATCTTATTCCAGTAACTTTAAACCCCTCTCCTGAGATGACCTAAATGTACAAATTAACAAAAACAAAGACCTCACACCCCCCCACATTAGCCTACAGACATACACAAAGACAATAGAAGGCTCCGTGAGTTGTGCGTTAAGGGTAACCGTGGAGACCCGCCGTGACTTTGTCAGCTAATGACAAATGAGAAGGGCAAGGAGGCAAAATATACCCGAGATTTAACACCAGTGTTCTGTGCTTCCATGACTGCTATTTCTGTGCGCCGCCCAGACTGTGGACAGTTCCGCGGGAACCCAAGTGAGCTGTGAAATTATTCTCAGCCTCTCGCCTGGGCCGAGCCCTTCTGACGACACACGAGCCGAGGAATGAATGAGCGAGACCAGTCGGGATAATCATTCAACAACAGAGCACTACATGGCCCAGTCACTGACAGCTCAAAATACTGTCCCGCCACTCAAAAATGAACAATATAGGACTGCTATGTAACACCTGCTGATTACTCAGACTCTAAGACCACAACTCACATTCAGGAACAGATTGGACCATTGAAGGAAGTTAATTATATTGGGAGCTCAAATGTTAATCCAAGAAAAGTTTCCTTTGAGAAAGCCCTTACAAACATGTCATGGATGACTGATCGGTTAGCTCACTCCGTAATGGCAACCGCAGCCACGGATCTATTTTGGCCTTTCCGGAGATGACTGTGGCCAGCAGTGTCACAACAGCTGCGCTAAATTAGCTTTCCGCTGCTAAGAGATGTAGATGGAGGGATATAGTTGGTTTGGGTTTAGCATTGTTTGTTGCTCAAGCGCCTCCTACTGGCCACCCAGGCAGTTGTCAGCTGCACTCTGAGCAAGCATGAATTCCAGTCTCTTCTGTCCTAATTCTTAGGATGACGGTAAAGTGACAATGGGTGAATAGAGGCGGTGACTGACAGGCGCGAGTTTCGTCGAAAAAAAAAAAAAAAAACTGCAAACTGTCTATATTTCTCCCAAGATGGCAGAATGAGTCGCTTACAAGCATGCTTGCACAATGTCCATCGAATGGACATTGCAGACTCAGGTTAGATTGGAGATGTCGAATTTATTAACAAATAAATCAACGCATATGTGCTGTAGATAGTAAATGATGCAGAAAGGCAGAAAAATACGAGCAGTTCTAGCATCATGTTGAATCAAGGTAAATCAAATGAAACTAGAAGGACACTTGGAAGAGCGCACACTTCCGCCATGCCACATGTTTGACAGACCGCAGTCAAAATCAAGAGGGTCCGTCCCTGATGTAATAGCAACCCACCCACAAAATTTCAGAGATATCCGTTCATTACTTTTTGAGTTATCTAGTACACAGACAGACAGACAAACCAATGCCAGCAAAAACATAACCTCCTTGGTGGAGGTAATTGAAAAACAGAATGTTATGGAGTATTGTTTGTCAAGCAATGGCTGTAAACAATGACCCCTTAGTTGGATAGAAAAAGACAGATGTTTACATTATAGTTAATGTGCAATGAAGACTCTGCAGTGTAGTTGTGTATGAGAAGAGATTTTGGTATACATTTGATAGTAAAACCCTATGACAATAAATTACTACTTTGAAGAAACATTTTAAAAGCTTCAAACAAGAGTCATCAGGAGATGGCAGATCCCCCCGGCCCCACAATTGAAAGAATGAAAATGCCACCTGCTCCAGAAACACACCATACCACCTAAAGTTCTAAGTTCAAAATGTTTCCATGGAAACCAGAAAAAATACAAAATTCATCAACTTTGGGTTAGCAAAAGGCATCACGTCAGGTCATGATTAATGTGCACAGCAAGTTCTGTGGAAAAATATTGAACGGTTTTCAAGTTATGCTCCGGAAACGAACTGTTCACAGACAGACAGACGGACGGACTAACGAATGGACAGACAACCGCACCCATGACTATATCCCCCCCGCATTATATGCCGGGGAGATAATAATAAAAAGTAAAAATGTTTTTAAAAGTTAAAAAACGTTTTTAAATTTTAAAAACATTTAGAATTTTTTTTTTTAAACTTTCTAAAAAATTTTTAAAGTTTTGATTAAAAGTTGTAGCTTATTGTCACAAAGTTTTACTATGAAAAGTGCAGCTGTGGTTGTGTTAATATCAGTTTGGCTATACTGCTTATTTGCCATCACTGTGGCTTTAATTCTGCATCTCGGTGATGGTGCACAGGGTCAATACCACAGTGGGACTCCTGTACACTGGGCCCTGGCGCGAGTCTGGCCCCCCCTTCACACACACACACACACACACACACCAGCAGCCTCCCGCTGCCAGCCGGTCAGTCTCCATGGTGACGTGCCCACCCTCACTGCCCACAGGAAGGGGATGAAAGCGACACGCCCCTTGCCCTCCCATCTGTTGATTTTGGCTCAGATGTTGGGTTCAGGAGCTGAACATCTCAGTGTTCACTCACGCACTGCCCTGTAGCACAGCTAACCCCGACTTCACACAGACTCTAACTGACTCTCCCAACAATCCCACATCACTGAGGCTGTACTTACTGAGGGAGGTAAACCTAGAGCTTTTAATGGTGAGGAGGAACCTGAAATCCAGAGGATCATTCCTATGGCATGTCTGGCGTTTAAATGGCCCCTTTAAAGTTTCTACATGACCACACAAACAAAGACTGTTGGGTTGGAAAGTTAGAGAGAGCGTAAGTCCAAAGTAAGTCTGATTTTAAAATGATTTTTATTTACTCTAACTGAGATTAGCTATGTGAAAAACAGCTTTGGACAGAATACTCAAATAGAAATTGGTCATACCCTGAAACATCCTGACTGCTTTCACCATTTCAAAAACAAGTAGGAAAGCAAAGTATTGGTTTGGAGTAAAGAGAGGACACCAGTGCTTTGTACCGATGGAGGAGCGTGGCGGCTTTATGATTATTTCAAGGTGAAAGCCCTGCATAAACATGAGAGGGAGCTTTACACATGATCGCAAGCCTATTACATTTCCATCCAAATGCGCTTCGCTGGAGCCAAAACAAGATGAAACTGGCACGCCGATTGCCATCCCACGGCTGGTCCCCCCCAAAAAAATGTCCATTTCAGCCAAATTTTACAGGCTAATTTGGCACTTGCACAGTCTGTGTGGCACATTTTTGTGCTGGGAATGGAGGTAGAGTCAAATATACCGTCCACATTCACCCTCTCTCCTGAGGCCTAATGCTCACATAGGGCTGCTGTAACCATGGCGTGCTGGGCTCTCGTATTGGAACAAGAGCGGAGCACTGTTAGATGAAATCAGCAGTGACACTTGAAGTGCTGAAGACAGAAATATGGGGGTCATAAGTTACTTCTAGCACGTATCTCCTCCAGAGTATACATAATTAAAGTCCGCACACTGATGTATCCCACACACTCACCATGCATCACATGTGGAGAAGTGTGTACCAGAGATACAGTTCTTCACAAAGCCCAGGTCAGACTCCTGTAATCACCTCACTGAGCACCACAGGAGTGCACTGAGGGCCTGATCTACTAAAGCTTTGCGTGTATAAAAACGCGTGCAAATGCCATATCCCCCACAAATTAACCAGCAATCTCATCTACTAAGGGTGTGCACTGAGAATTGCATCTTTGAAGTGCGCAAATTTGCACATTCTACGCAGTTAGTACTTTTGGCCCTGATGAATATGTAATAAGGGGCGTGCCTATCTTAGCGTGCAAAATATGGGAGGAGAAAATGCAAATACAACATTTTAGCACATGCATAGTGACTTATCAAGCCTTAAGGCAATTTCAGTGATGGTGAGTTTGCAGTTTAATACCTTTGAAGGGTAGGTACTAATTGGCTCCGCGTAATTGCGCGCAGATTGCCGCAAGAAGAAGACTAAGGCGGCGAGTACACCGAGAACGGGTGTACCTCATCCGTGTGACAATGTTTGGGATGTCAGAGGAGAGAATAATCCAGACATATAGCCTATCCAATAATGTCATTTTGGAGCTGTTAGATGAAATAAGGGCTGATTTGGAACCAGTTACGAGAAGAAGTCATGCCATACCTGCAATGACAAAACTTCTTGCTATTCTCCATTTCTCACAACTGGTTTGTTCCAGTGTACAGTAGATCTCACTGCTTGGATCTCCCAACACAGTTTCTCATGTGTACTGTCTCAAATACTGGATGCCATGCGCAGGATGGGCCGGTACATAAAGTTCCATCCACACGGGAAGCACTGAATGAAACCAAACATGAGCTTTATGCAGTTGCTCGCTTCCAAAGAGTAATCGGAGCGATTGACTGTACTCTGCAAATTGTTCCCCCCTCAAACACTGAGCATGCACTGTTATAAACTTGCACCTTTTTTGCCAGTTATTTAAACTGTAATTTTACAAGGAGTTTATAACACAGATTCCGCGTATGTTAACTGTAAACCACAATTAAATGCGCGCAGTACTCTACTTACAGTTAAAATAACACGGAGACAATGCGCTAATTTAACTGTAAAATTCAGTCCATTCAGTGTATTTGCTTCCTCCACAAGCACTTCCGACTCCATCGAGTCGAATTTCATCTTGCGTTTGCATTCATCCCTTTTCTCCAAACTGTCCATGGTGGACATAGCTGCAGCACGCAAAGTCCTCATTTAAATAATGCTGTTTGCACCAGCAGTCATTTAGGCAATTACTCTTAGTAGATCACCTACAAAACGTAAGCAAACCAAACACGCAAAATGTTACCACGAGCATGCAATTTTGCGCTCTTCACCTGGAATCTTAGTAGATAAGGCCCTTAGACCGAAGGGTGGAGGGAGAGCACTGATCCCCACATGATACCAGGAACGGACAGCACAGCAAGAATGGTGGTGCGTGGAAGTCAGAAGGAAAGGAGAGAAGAAGAAAGGAGGTTCTAGCACATGGAGAAGGAAACAGTGACATCACAGGGTGTTCAAACACAACGCCATTTACTCTTTACTCGTGTGTCACCAGCCTTTCTCAGCTGAGGTCCATTGAGGTGCCTTGAGAAGACTTGGAGGAGATGGTGCTCTGTGACGGGGGCGTGGGAGATCCGGGGGGTCTGTTTGTTTGACGTCAGCTCTCCGAGACTCCAGGGCACAACATCCAGATCCCCCCCCGCAGGCAACAGCCAATCCCCACACACACTGAACACCAGACGCCAGCGCCAAGGAAACCAAATCTGAAAATGAGGCCCCATCTGATAGAAAATAGCGTTTTGCGTCGATGGCTGGCCTGCAAACGGCTGTCCAGATGAGCATTAGACACGGCGCAGATGGGAAAATAATAATCAATTGACGCTCGCGATTTCCTGCGGATTTCTGCCGGCGGTAAATGCGTTTCCGTGTGACGACAGTCGGCTCCTGCAAAGCCCAGACCGCTGAGCCTGGTCATTACTCAAACTAGACCCTACAGGCCCAGCTCCCACAGAAATGAAGTGAATTGTACAGTAACTGAACAAATAAGGGCGACTGGAGCCAGAACGGGCTGGTTCATTTCTGATGACTAAACATCATCTGCGTCAGTAGCAGGAAAAAAAATAAAAATTAAAAAGCAAAACACAGGTCTGGTGTTTTACCGAGGCTTCAGTCAATGCGTTTCTGCAGGCTGGGACATCTAAACCCTGAGAGCAAGAACAGGCAACTTCGATGAGGAAAAGTGAGAACTCTGATTTAAACACTGTCAATAAATGCGATCAATACAAAAAAGCTAAGAAAGAAATACTTTGTGAGCCAACAGAAACAAAAAAAATAGATTTGGGAAACAAAGCACCTCACGTGCCCGCACGCACACACACACACACACACACTCACAATGCCTAGCATGAGACAACCACAGCACAGCAGCCCACTAGCACATTTTATACCTATAAAGTGGATGATTTACGAAATGATTAAGTTTCTGTTCAATTGATTAATTGCACAGGACCAACAGCATAAAACAACAGCGAAAACAGCAATAATCGTCATCATCATGGCAATAGTTTTTTTCTTTAAATCAATCCATTTAATACCCTGACAGGAAAAGGAAGAAGTTTAAGTAAAAAAGAATACAAAAAAAAAAAAAACCAAAATATTTCAAGCATTTGGCATTTTGGCATTCCATGCTGACCACACTAGTAACAACATTCCTCCATTCATGGTGAAGCTGAGAGGGCAGAGCTAACAGCTGCAGTGACACTATGGGCCAAACGGCACCTTCAGGAGACAGAACCGAGCGAGATGACAGAAGATCTGCCATGTGCTCCCAACACCTCTGAACGCAGCCGACTGATTTCACTTATCAGTTTTATTCAATCCAATTCAATACAATTTGCTTTACTGGCATGAATGTCATTTGGACAATTTTGCCAAAACGTCAAAAGAAAGTACAATTCTGCTATTATAAATGGAATAAATAAGATGACATATATACATACGTATATGTAGGCATACAATTCATTGAATAAAATTGAAAGTAAAAGTGTTAGTTTTATCACCTAGTGCAACTGCCTCTTACAAAATCCAGCTGATTGGAACAGTAATTAAAACTGTATTTTCCACCTCTGCACAAGAAAAGTTTTGGGTAACAGAAAGAACAGGATATAAAATGGATACTATGTCCCCATGTATTGGATTTACACTGTAAAACAGAGAGAGTTTCATGTACAGGAACCCAAACACAGGCATTATAGCTTTCTACTGTCGTGTTTTCAAAAACAGACAAAGCTACGAACGGCCACAGAGCTCGACCACACCATAAACTGCTGCCCTCACCACGAGGCAAAGCTGTGCTCAGCAAATATACTGAGAATTTAAATAAAGCAAAAAAAAAAAAAAAAAGAATGCCACACTCCACAAACAGGGCCACAGCTTCCTGTAACTGATCCAGAGAAAAACAGATGTGAGCCTGGTTTAAAGCGCAGGCATCTGTGGGGGCAGCTTTCGCCTGAAAGAGGACCCCACCAATGGGCTTGCATATCGTCAAGAGAAAGCACTGCCACTGTATGAAAACTGCTACCACACAGCCAGCCCAATCATAAAGCTGATTCAAACCTGTTGTAGGAAAGCTAGCGTATCCCATGTAGCCGCTAACAAGGCTGTGACATCATGGGTGTCGCTCCTGGGCTTGCTAAGATGTGTATGAGAAGATACTGAAGCAAATTCTAAAAAAAGAAAACCAGCACTCACGAGAGGTCCAAACTGAAGGACAATTTAATGCTTGAAAAAATACACATCCCACAAAAATGCACGCTGTGTGTTTTTTCAAACATTAAATTTGGACCTCTCGCGAGTGCTGGTTTTCATTTTTTAGAACTAGCTTTTTTTTACCGTGCACCCAGAACTACAGCATTTTCGAGTGTGCGTGCTATTTGGTTTGGTGGGACCGTGTTTTTTGAAGATACTGAAGAAGACATCTCTCCTTAGGGTTTCACAGGGGGTTCTCAAACACGGCAAGGTTACAAGCAAGCTTTGCACCCAGAAACGCAGGTAAATCAGGAGTGCAGAAACTTCAGAGGAATCTGGGTATATTTACCCTGGGTAAATGCTAGTTTTTTATATATCATTAAAAGAATTTAAACCATGCAGGTAATTAACAAAGGAGGCAGATGTGAAGAGGACTGAGAAGCGAGCGAATGTTTCTCCTCTCCGTGTTTGTTGTTGGTGCTTTAATCCCGGCCCTGCCTCGGAGCCAGCCCCACACCGTGCGGTGGGAGCGCTTGCTTTGGAGGCTTACATGGAGACCGTTTGCTCTACACTCCTCCGCGGAGCCTGCCGCATGACAGCAGCCCAAAATTACCTCCTTTTAATTGTCATTTTTGGCTTGTAGCTTTGATGGTCCCCGTGGGTAACGAAGGAGCCGAGGATAAGCGTGAGATTGCTGAGCGAGATAAACGACTGGATGGTGGTGTACCTTGATGCTATAATTTCTCAAAAGGTTTATACAAGAGAGAAAGAATAGAGGTGGAGTATGCAGGAGGCATATAATTAAACCATCGCACATGAATAATGGCAATCAGTCTCCATAGTGTTGTAAATCCCAGCTCATTATAACAAGAAATGGATGGGCAAAATAAATTCATAACTGCTCCAAGTACCAGAGTAATGGAAATATAAATAAAAAATAAGCATCATGATTGGGCCTTGCATTACTTCATACAGGTGAGTCCACAAGCATGACGTGTTGGACTTCGGCAGAAACTCTTGACTTCAGTGAAATCCATACGCCGGTAAATGATTGCTCCTTTCTTTGAGGTGTTCCCACTGATTAAAAAAAGTAGTTGAGGGAAAGGTCATATTTCATTTGGATCTGAAGGTCTTTTGTTCACTGCACCAGGTGCATTATTTCAGTCTGTCCTTGAAATAAAGGGCCGGGAAGCGTTGAGTAGAACCACTGAACAGCATCGCTTTTAAATCTAATACACGTGCACCTATCACTTTTGCCAGCTGGTAACACTGATTAACAAAAATGGCTCAGTTTTTTGATCATTTCCAATTATGCAATGCACAGTCTTTCCCACCTTGCTATTAAAATGACATATCCAAACTTTCAACAGATGGAAAAACAGTTCTCAAACTTGCTGTCAAACCTGGTGTGAATTTTATGAGGAATAAAAAAAAAAAAACAATTGTAACATTCCATCTGTCTTCTATCATAAATTTTTCATACTTTGGGATCTCCAGTCTCACCCGAATGTGGAATTCCCAATCAGCAAACTATGTACAAGTGCGCTCGTGTGCAATTCAAGCTGCCAACTCGGGAGAGCGAGACAGTTCATGGCTCTCCGAAACGTGCCTGTCAGCTGTCGTTGCTTTATTCTCGAAGACTCCAACCTCACACGTGCAGAACGAGGGCGGAGGAGGCCTGAACATGTGCCAGTTCAGA
Organism: Gymnothorax javanicus; assembly: GCA_029692085.1. Lineage (NCBI taxonomy): Eukaryota > Metazoa > Chordata > Actinopteri > Anguilliformes > Muraenidae > Gymnothorax > Gymnothorax javanicus. Next base: position 11,948,288 of record CM056208.1, on the reverse strand, counting down.
ATGCACCTGACCAGTGCCCAGATGGCCAGCTGGAAGGGCTTGAGCAGCCAGCAGTGCAAACCCAAACCGACCAAGTCCTTCCCGAATCCCTGAGCAGCACAAAGCCACTTAAGCACGGCTCTCACAAGGCTGCAGGCCACAGTCAGCACTGGCCCAACACAGGATTTGATCCGTTGCCATGGTGGTTAGTCTGTATGGCAAAATAACATCGTTACCAAGTGAGCTAACCCAGTTGCCATAAAATCATATTTTATGAAACATGGGAAAAACAGCCTAATTTTGCGGTGAGTTGCAGCTGGCCTGTTATTTCAGTGATTGGGCTCTTGTGGGTTTGGGCTTAAAGTTAGGCCACAGCCTCTCGGAATGCTCAGGACGATTTGTTAAGATGGCAATCTTTGGTGGGCTCTAGTGTAATTACTAGCCAAATAAAGACCCCGACCACCTTCATTACGCAACCCCACACTTGCTGGGCCCGATAATCTGTTTATCAGGTGGACATCACCCCAGTGGTTTTACATGCAGCTGTCTCATCAATCTACCTGCCACCGCTAATGTTTCACCTGCCACCCCCGCGCTAATCTCGCTGTAAATTGGACAGTCTTGTCTTGTTGTTCCTCTTCCTGCCTGAATAATTTAAAGATGTTCTCCAGAATGCTTCATTCCAGGTAACAGTCGTCTCCTCCTCAGTGCTGCACTGCTGACAGCCAGCCACAGCTCATAAATATTTCACAGCCAATAGCCTTAAGAAATGTGTAACATAAATGCGTTTTGACACACGCTAGTATAAATCGCTTAAATACCCACTGCATATTCCTTGTCCTGATATAGCGCCATCAAATATAATTTAATGGGCAACAAAAGTGAATCACCATGTTGTGTCAAGAACATTAAAAAAATAAGTAAATAATTATTTTAAAATAATGTAATTGCTCAAAGATCGAGAGAAAAAAAAAACAATTGAGCAAAGGATATGTCCTGTTTTCCTATCATTCTAGCCCACTTTCGTAAACTTTCCCAAAGTTCTTCCAATTTTGAGTTAGAATGAGCAATACATGTTGAAAGATCATATTTTGACTTTTGGAATGAGAGACAGTGAAAGACACCCCTTTTCAGCAGATCTCATGTCAGTTGAAACTCTCCAAAAAAACCTCATTAGAATTCTCTAACCTATTATTGCAATAACGTATCCAAAACTCATATAGCAATATCTACACATAACAAACAATGAAAAATAGGCAAAAGTATCACATTTTATTGCATGTCTTCTGACCTAGATACAGTGAACAGCAGCCCACAGAAGTCACTTCATCATGCACTTTCAAAGTTAAAAACATCAACCTTGCCCTCTTCTAGAATTCTAATCTTCGATATATGTTGTACATACTTATCACATCTAAAATGTATTTCAAGCAATAGAATCCTGGAAAAGGGCAAGGTTGACGTTTTTAACTCTGAAAATGTGATACTTTTGCCTATTTTTTATTGTTTATGTGTAGATATTGCCATATGAGTTTTGGATACGGTGCAATAATAGGTAAGAAAATTATAATGAGGTTTTTTTGGAGAGTTTCAACTGACATGAGATCTGCTACAAAAGGGGTGTCTTTCACTGTCTCTCATTCTTTATCAACACTTTGTAAGAGACGAAAAAAGTCAAACATGTATTTCAACATGTATTGCTCATTCTAACTCAGAATTGGAAGAACTTTGGGCAAGTTTACGAAAGTGGCTGGAATGATAGGAAAACAGGACATATCCTTCGTAATTTGTCGCGTTTTCTAGATATCTGTGGCACTTCTCATCAAATGTCATACTCCTATGCTCTTTACAGTGAGCACACAAATTCAAACAAAAAAAAAATGCTATGTTGAAAGCACCACGTATTAAAATACAATTGGCTAGTTTGGGTGGTAAGGGAACACACGTTGGCTTGCTTATAAACACTATTCTACTCTTTACTACTATTTTAAGCTCGTCTGGATTTCAGTCATATTTCGCCATCATTTGATAAATAAATCTCGGCAGCCATGCACATGCAGAGCTGCTTCATTGACATCCGCAAGGATGGATTGCATTTCCCATAGTGACGCGCAGCAAAATTATTGTCATTTTGAAATGCAGATCAAAGGCTACCTTTTTCAGAGCGCATTCAATAGCATTCTGCTCTATCAGGGGGGAATCTCCGTTCTCTTACACTCACATGTTTTCTGTTAGTTCATGTAATGGATGGCTTTAAGATTTTATTCATTGGCCTTGTAGCAAGTGTTTATTTAAGATGTGTAATTTGGCTCATGCTTAGCAAAATGAGCTTGGATCAAGGCTTTTACGCTGTTACATATACATGCAAACTGGGGAAAGCTGGGAGGCGGCTTTAGTGTTTTTAACACTCCGAGCGGAATTCGAGTTCCTGCAATTCAATGAGCGTTGAGATTTTCCATATTGATTTCTGTGTCTGTCTGCATCAGAGAGAGAGGAAACAAGCAGCACAAGCCATGTAAAACAAGAGGCGCTAACTCTCGACAGGAAACGCTCGCAGCCTCTCGAGGCGGAGCGCAGGCTTGGGTAAGCTCTTTTTCATGTCAAACTTGTCAGAATAGCGGGAGAGGAATTCCAGATGAGGGCAATATCGTGCTGGTGCCATGAAAGGAGGCCGTTTCCCCTAGAGGTGACCGCTCATGCTCGCTCAGCAGTGCGCCGTGTGGCGGAAAGAGTTCTGTTACTACCCCGCGCCTCAAAGAACCAGGCATTGCAGGTGGACCTGAGGGGTCGCCACGGCAACACAGGAGCACAGAATGTAAACTTACTCCCACACTTATACCCAACTGTATACAACATACTGTACGCGCGCATGCAAACTTACAAACATGCTGTACATGCACGCACACACACACGCACAAGCACGCGTTCGCTTACATTGTCTTCTTCGTGGAGCATATGATCTCCCGTGAAGTATTTCACTGATTCTGTGCTGAACAATCAAAGCCAAAGTTCTATATAGCTTTTACGTCTGGCGTGGCATTGAAACACTTAGTATGATGTGCCATTCTCGCTTTCAAATAAATTAATCAATTATGCTCACAAATTTATTTTACCTTCGTAAAGGTCGAGCTATTTTGACAAGAACCACACAATTTTAGGGGTACAAAGCATTGTTGATATCATACCAATAAATTTGATTAAATTTAAGTGTTTTCACCATCTTTAACTCCCCTCTGCCTTTCCCCGTAATGACTACAAAAGACGATAAATGGGGAGGCCAGGGAAAAGGTTTGCTGATATACTGTACATGTAAGCTCATATGTGGTTATTCTGGGGAAAAGAGTTCAGAGTTGTACAACGTTACATGTAAACAGAGGTAATTTCCTCCTGTGAGTATTAAAATGTTAGAACATTACTGAGATTCACTCACTCAGCCTCCCTAACACTTCCTTCTTTCGACACAGGTACTGGGATAAGAGGAAGCATTCTGCATCTTCTCAGATTAAACTGTTACATGACAGAATGCCTCTATGCTTTATTTCAACCTATTATTCTTTATTTTGTTTCTTTTTTATTCTTCATCTAATAAAATTGCCAGTCTAACTCACTCGCTGACATCTTCCAGACACATTATGACAAGTCAAAAACCAGATCTCTTGTAGCAGGAAAAAAAAAAGTGCTCCAAAATGTGAATCAGTCACAAAAGGAACAAGATGTGGTTTGCTACAAAATGACTGAATTGAAAAAATGACTTGCACATATGGCATCGCACAATTACAGTCATTTTCTTGTGCACAGGATTTTAACTTTTTTGTGATTTGCGAAACTAATAAACTCTGTCGATTTAAAAAAAACCACTTTCTTAAGAAAACCTCATATTAATTTCAAAATTGAGTCAAACAAACATATTGAATGATCTTTTCAAAGAAAAGTAATACTTTCCCTGAAAGCAACTCTTGTTTATCAATTAAATAACTTATTTCATTTCAACTATGTTTACCATTACTTCGACTCAAGTGTAATACACATAACAGTGCCAGGTCCGATTATTGATCTAGCTTATATTTGATTTGAGGATTATTTTTTCAGGAACACCAGATAAGGGCAACAGACATCGCTGCCACACAAAATAAATTGGTTGGCCGTGTCATAGCGAAAGCAAACGGCTAGCCTAAAGTAGCACTTTGATCATAAGCCTCTTGCGGAACGGTGCATTGTCAGGAATGCAATATGTAACATAAGTCAAAGGCGAGAAGGAAACATTGTGTAGAAAAAAAACGGTCTTTGAGTGTAGCTGCAGCCAAAGAGGCCAGCCAGCTGGCTCACAGATGGAGGAGGACATGTCCGGCTCATATAGATGAAGTGCCCCTACTGTAATTTGGAACAGGAGGCAGAGTCTGCAAGCAATCTCAGGATGGAATTCCAAAGATAACACAGTGAAATGTAGTTACTGTAGCCTCTATACACTGATCTCGGCCCCGCGATATCTGATCCGGAGTGGCTGCCAAACCCAAGGTTGTGAAATCAAAATCACCTTGTTACATCCATCTTCCAATCAGGCAACGATACAGGGAACAATCTGTGGGAGGTGGCTCAGAAATGCCCCCCCCCCATCTCCCCCAAACACCCTTCCGAATGTATTTTCCTGCACCACGTTATCCGAATAGTCATTGTGACAATTCAAATATAAAACACAAGGAGACACTAGTGTTTCTTATAAACTGGGTCACAGACAGTACACAGCGAACGGGGAAAGAACAAGCTTTTTGGACTGCGACATGGCTGCTCTCACTGTCAGCCTTGTAGACTGATATTCAGCTCATTAAGAAGACAAACTCACCATTCAAAAAAAAGAATAATCAGTCCCAAAATCTGCTTCACAACAAATCTTGCAAGATGACCAAATAGAAAACCTTGTCTGCTTCTGGATTTGCGCTGTCAGCAAATGTCCAGAGGACCAGCATATACCAAAGTTAATGTGAATCAAAGGACCCTACAGTACTGTGCAGAAGTCTTTGGCACATTTAAAGCAATTTCCTAGGCTTGCAAAAATTATGAAATTAAAAGTTTCTAATAACTGAGAGATGTACTGAACAGAACTGTAAACAGCTAAAAACTAAGCTAAACCAATATTTGGTGTGACTACGCTTTGCCTAAAAATTTGGGACACTGTCCTGTTGTGCTACAGTTTTATAAGATGATTTTTGCTCGTTTCAAGCAGAGTGGAAAAGTTCGGCAGACTGACTGTCTCACTTGGGTCTGTCCCTCCACGAAATTGCAGGCAGCCATGCTGATCGGGGCTCTATCAAGGCTCTATTATCTGTATTGACTGTTTTTTAATTAAATACAAGCATTCATTTATAAAACTTCCCTTTAAATTAGCATTTCGAATTTCAAATTTACTTTTTATATTGAGCAACTCTAATGTGGAAAACCAAAAGTAAACATCTAAGGCAGATTTAAATGTAAAAAAAATACAGGGTGTCTAAGACTTTTGCACAGTACTGTATGTTCTAACTAAATTAAAGACTCAGTGCCTTGCACTAGATTACAATTGAATGCATGCCTCTTGCATGTATGTGTTACATCACTGGGCCCCATCCACATACACTGGAATACTGTCCAATAAAAGACGGTCAACAAACACCATCTTGATTTTACAATTGTTCAACCACTGATGCCCCTAGTACTAATCTTTCGGCTGTTCATTTTGGACCAGTGTCTAAACTGCTGTCAAACTACTATTATAACCACCAAAGATTTATTTATTTACTCCTTCAAGAACTTTCCAAAGAATTATGCATGTCTTTGCAAGCGTCTCAAAGGTGTCAGTCATAATGCATTTCTTAAGGCTATTGTACAATGTCACAACTCCTTTTAAAACTGCACTGCGTCAGCCCAGCTAGAAAGCTTCTTAATTGCTCAGGAACTTTAATTAAGCCTCCAATTCCAAATAATTACGTGTGCTTCGCAAAGCTACTTATAAAGAAATAATGAACCCATGAATGGCAATCAAAGAAAAATCTACCCGTGAGCATTCTTGTTTATCTGTGAAATGAAAAGGCCTGTACCTATATATATATATAAACCATCATCGTGGCAACAGATCTAAAATTATCAGCATCATCCTCTCCCTTTTAATATAAAAATACTGCTGTAGCTGAGGTATACAGACTTAACTAAAGCCAAAAGGTTTGAGAACATCACATATTTCAGCTTCTCTTCGCCGGCTCCCCGTAACACAAAGAATTGATTTTAAAGTACAGCTGTACTCATTATTGTTTTTAAATCTATGAATGACTAAGTTCCTTTCCTTAGTTGACATGATAACAGAGCACACACTGGATCCTCAAGCAGGGGTCTCCTTACTGTACTGAGAATAAAGTCTAAATCAGTATATGGTGCCTTCAGTCATTATGGTGCTTATCTCTGGAGCTCTGCAGCACATGAACACAGCTCTGCTACAACATCTTTTAAAAACAGATTGAAAAAATCTTTTCTGCATGAATTTCATTAGGTTTAAAGTATGTGGTGAATGGGTGAAACGTTATTATTATTATTATTATTATTATTATTTTATTTATTACTATTATTATTATTATGTTTTTGTCTGTTTGTTTGTTTGTTTGTACGGACAATATATCTCAAATTTCTAAATCAATCTACACAATATTTCCTGAAAGTGTGGCCCATAGGCCAAGGAACAATTTGTTCATAAGCAGGAAATCTGTAACCTCCTTGTTCAATTTTTTGCTCAAATGCATTGGTTGAAATATGCACTCTCTGAGGGATTTCTTCTTCTTCTTATAATAATAATAATAATTAATATAATAATTAATAATTTTCATACCTTCTAATATGTTTTTGCCCTGGTATTTTGGCTTTTTTTTCTTTTTTTTTGCTTTTTAAGTTGAAGCACAAGTCTGTGCCATGTATGAAATGTGCTATAAAATAAACTTGACTTAAAACAGAATAAATGATAATTTCCTCTAATCTTCTGAATGCACTGAAAGAAAATGTATAAAGTGTTTTAAGGGGAGTACATCGAGGCTGAACAACAAATCCTCCCCTAAGTGTAGAACGAATTTGTAAAAGCGATCATTTGTTATACGGACCACATACAGCATACGTATGAGCCATTTGAATAAAGTGGGAAACTGCTGCCATTACCCCAAACCGTTTGCTCCAATAAGTCAAACAGTAACAAGTTGCACACGCTCCTGCAAACTCTCCAGAGCCAAGTAATCATACATGGGATAAATTTCCATCACCTCTCAAATCAAGAACTGCATCGCATTGGGGGGAACTGAAGCAAACTTTTCCCTCGGGTTTTCAAGGTCGAGCAGCAGACAAACAGTCGGCTCTGTGCCGGAAAGCTCCCTCCTGAAGGAAAGTACCTGAGCTCAAATCAATTTCCAAAGGTCAGTCGTTATCCGCCACGCGGATGTGAGGGCCTGGCAAAGCGGCACTCCGCTGCCTCCATTAAACGCCCAGCTGCTGAAATAAACCGTAAAGGCCGCCGCGGAGATCTCGCGGAATTCTGATGTAAAACGCCCTCTGCACTGAACATTATGAGTGCTACATCATTTATGGCCCTGGGCTATATCCACCCGCAAAAGACCACTTAGATTCCACCAAGGCCCTGCTGGCTGTTGTTTAGGCTGTCGTACAAGAAATATATTATTTTATTTCAATAGTTGGCCAGACATTTACATCCAGGGATGCTTAAAAGGCTGTGACGCCGCGGTGCATTAAGACCTTGAGATTAAGGATATATGACGAAGGGCGAAGACACCAGTCAGGAGGCAGTGAATTCGTAATAAAACCACAGACCTATAAACACGTCTTTTACTCAATCACAGGGTGTCATTGGCCCTGACAAACTTTTTTATTCATTTATTTTTATTTATCTGATTGAATATGTATGTGCCTTCATCTGTGTGTGTGTGTGTACTGAAAATAAAAATGTTTTACTTTAATTCTAAAAGAAAAGTTATCGAGTGCTTTGCAGTCATGAATTCAGACCCTACTGCTACAACAATTGCAGATTCACAAAATTATTATTATACATTAACATCATGATGGTACACTGCAGCTACAGTGGCATTCGGTAGTTTTTATGGGGAGTACACTGAAGCTAGACACAAAATTCTGCCCAAAAAATTGCAAAGATGATCAGTTAGCGTTTGAATTGCAGAGATAAAAGTTAAATGAAAAGATAAATGTGTTGTTTTTGTCCCAAAATGTAAATCGACCAGATTGATGCAGCTATAAGGCTTGTTTCTTCAGACTGTTCTCACTAGAATAACGACTGGACAGGTTGTAGGTACAAGTACCCAAAACAACTTATACTGTATTTACCTTTAAGAGACAGATGTCCTCCAGCAACTGTAATAATTATGAACAGAGCAAAGGAAAAAATCAGATGACATTCTTTTATAGCAACAAATTCTGCATAGGAAAGTGATCATTGGATCAAAAAACAGTGGTCTTTCCCATGGGAGACCAGTGTTTGATTTCTGTTTCCAACCACGAGTATAGCTTTTGCAACTGCGAGTCATGAATTTCTTTCAAAAACCATGAGCAATTTTCCCTAACTCTAATCTTAGCCTAACCCTAACCAGAAGGAAGTTGTAACTCTAACCCAAGCTACAAGGTTTTTTCGAACTTTTGTTTTGAAAGGGGCAATAATATCTGATGCACATCGGCTGACCCTGCTATCGATGGTATTCAAGGAAACGCTCCTATGGGGGTTGAATCAGTAATGCCCCGATGAAGCTGCCGGATAGCTCACTTGGTTAAAGCATCGCATTGCGAAGCAGAAGTGACTATCATGGCCCGGGTTCAAGCCCCGGTTGTACCAACCGGCAGTGGTTGGCAGCTTTTTCAGAAGTAGCGCACAATTGGCCATTGCGCTACAGGGATGCAAACTGGGAAGGGTTTGCCGGGAAGGGTAATATAAGTTGCTTTTTTCGTTGCTTAGGCACCTCCTGTTGGCCAGTCGGGCGCTCGTCAGGAAGATTCTAAGCTTGTTCATGTTCGGGTTTCCTCCACCCTCGTTCTGAACTTGCGACGATTCAACCAATGAGTGTATAAAAGCAGTGGCTGACAGGCGCTTGCTTCGGAGGAGAGCTGCGAACTGTCTACACTCTCCTGAATTGGCAACAGGGGGTCGCATACGAGCAAGCCTTGTACATAGTTCACCAGTTGGACATTCCAGATTCGGGGGGTATTGGAGATGCCAAATTTAAAAAAAAAAAAAAAAATGCCCCGATGGGTTGTATCAAAGGGTAGTAACAAACGACCTGCATGGTTATCAGGTTTCTTCCACACAACTGTGATCAGTGTCGCCGTCACCAAAATGAACCCACCAATTTGTGTGTAAACAGTAAACTAAATAAAAATTAATAAGAAAAATATAACATTTGGCATTAGGACAAACACATTTGGACAGTCAGGCTCAGAGAAACGAAGATTGAGTTTGAGCCCTGGTGTCTATCCCAGGGACAGATGCTGTGCCACACATGAGAGAGGCGATAATCAGTACTCCAAGGTGATTAGCCGATTCAAGCAACAGATCACTCTGCCATTTAATAAAGCAACCAGCTGTCTGCTCGCGAAAGGTGGACCAATGAGCTTCCGTGCTGCTGAACTCAAAGGAAACAGAAGTTGTTAAGTGATCAGGTAGCCGAATATGCGTCCTCGCAGGAGACGAACAAATGCGCTCCACAACAATCTTGCAACAGCCGCATCTGAAAGGAAAAGCAATGGCTCAGAGAGCGGTTCCCACATGATATGTCACTCATTTTTTCTCAATCTTTCATTTCCTGTTTTTGAAGGAAGTGCATCCCACCTGACTGCATGGAACATTCGCCTTGTCTCACTGTTCCTCCACCTGTCTCTTTTATCCCTCTGAAAACACCTGAACTGCTGGAACTGGGACTCAGAGCAAAATGGCGGCTGAGTCAAGATAACTGTATCGCCTCAGAGCAAGAGGGTCCCCCGGTGCCCATCCTGGCCGGAGCTCTTGCTGTGTGGAGACTTTTCCGACGTCCTTGAGGAACTCTTCCCAGCTGCCCACTTTTCTTCCATCCATCCATTATTCAGGGTCGTGGGGAGGCTGGAGCCTATCACAGCCGACTATGGGTGAAAGGCAGGGACACACCCTGGACAGCTCGCCAATCCATCACACAGCACACACCATTCACTCTCACACTCATAGCAATGGGAAATTTACAGTTTCCAATGAGCCTGACATGCATGTCTTTGGACTTTGGGAGGAAACTAGAGTACGGTGAAGAAACCCCCGCAAACACAGCGAGAACATGCAAACTCCACACAGATAGGCCCCAGGCCAGATTTGTACCCACGACATTTCCTGCTGTGAGGCAGCAGATGAGCAGACTATAAAATAACCAAAACTAGAGGTGAGATTTGTTTCACTCTTCACCTGCAAATACAGTACGAGAGATAGCATAGCAATGAGCCATCCGCAAACGGAGTAACTGGAATGTCCTCCTAAACAATATCTAAATAATGTGGCCATCCCTTCCATTTTCTGACCCAAGCAATTAATGTCAATCAAGACTCACTTTTCCCCTCAAAACCCCCAAAAAGTGAGCCGACGGAGTAGCAGGTGAGTAAGCTAGGCAGGTAGCTAGCCATTTTCATGTGTTACTGCAACGTTTGGTCGAAAGTTTGTCAATAATGCTAGCTAGCTCCAGCCAACTACCGTTAAAACCATAAGCAAACATCAACTGAAATGAAGCTGACCATGCTAAAACAGTAAGCTTATGTTGCCAAAATATCTGGTGAAGTTCTCCATTTGTGACCTTGCACCATTCCGCAACAACTGCAAGCTAATTTAAACCTTCGCAAGCTGATCAAAAGTACACATTATAGAAAACACATTATCCAGCTAACTTTTTCTAAAATATATCCTCACCCATAATGACCTCTAAACTCATATTTTGGGTGCCATTTCTGCCATGGGAAATGTAGCTAGTTTGCAAGCAAAGGCAACAGTGAAGTTTTTGAGCAGGATCTATGGCAGGGACCCTCAAATCTGGACCTCGAATCCAAATCGAGCCCAGGTTTTCTGTTATCCCAGGCAAGTAAATGAACAGTTAGTGCCTCTGATTGGCCGGACTGTGTTAACACCTGACTCCCAGGTAAAGGGAGGGTGGAAAACCAGCAGTTCTCAGACCTCATAGGGTGTGATTTGAGGACCAGGGATCTATGGTATGCACCCTGGCTATCCAGAGACAGAGGCTAGAAGTCCACCCTGACATTGCTTGTAGTTCTTCCTTACCAAATGTGCTTATCAAATCATGGTGCCAAGAACCAACTAGTCTAATACTTTTAGGTCTAGTATCAGAACTTATAAAACATAATTCATTTGGAGGACATTCTCACACACTCCTCTTAGAAAAGCAATAGGTTATGAACAGTGTAATATGTCATGCTAAGATAATCCAAGCAGCATCTTTTATGGAAAAAAGAATGTATACATGAGTGAGACTGGGTAAAAAATTAAGCAAAATTATTCTAGTATTAGTAAAACTACCTCACACATTGTTCTCTTTGTTTTACTTCATCTCATAGTGAAACCTGTCCAGAAACAAGAGCCAATAAAAATTAATGTAGTTAGAAACAGCAGGTTTTTCTGATTGGATGAATAAAGGCTCAAAACATTGAGCTCACAAATTTAAGCCAGGTGATTCCGACATTCCAGCAGATGCAATTATACTGCTGTAAGCCAAAAAAACAAACACTAAAGCTCTTGCATCTGTTTACCATTTATAGCCATTTAAACAGAAAATAGTTAAAAGAATGCATCAAAAGCCAGTCTTTGCAACCAATATGTGGAATTTCACCTCAATCACAGGGTCCTGTCAACAATATTCTGGCCAGAGGCTGGACTACTTCTGAAGTGCCATAGTTAATAGCATGCTAGGGTGCTGAGCGCAAGGGAAATAGCTGGTATTTGTTTTGCACATAAATCATTAATTGTATTTCCCTTTTTTTAAAAAAAGGAGAACAGTGCTCTTTGTATTATTCTATGATGTCATTATTTTAATTCATTTACTTCAACTTAAAAGCATATTTTCGTTGGTGCCCAATCTCTTTCCTGCAATTACATACCAAAACCAGACTTCTGCCATTGTCAGGCTGATCAAGTCTCGAATAAATGACCATCCCCCTACATCTTCTCCTTTGCGTGGATGTAGTGCTAGTTTTTGCCACAGTATGCCAGGATGCATCATTTCCTCCCACAAAACTATAGTGGCAGTCCTCCCTTTGTCTCTATGCTGACATCAAACTTGAATTAAAACCTCAGTCTTCCCGCAGCATTACATGCCCTTGCAGTGACACTCAGGGGTATGCAATGCTTCAAAAAGGCTGAGGTTTTTTAATATTATTTTTTAAACTCCGATCTCATGTCCCTCTGACTAGCCTTCAGGCGCAAGTCGGCCTTCCTCCCGCACCTCTGGGGTCCCCCGTGGTTTGCGCCTGCTGCCCTATTTGGTACGACCCGTGGATCAAATTAGAGAGACGACCACATAAGTTCTCAAGGGCATGTGCAACAAGGTCAGACTGACATGCTGCTCCCCCTCCACAGTTCATTTCCACGCCAGATACCGTATGCTATGTGTAAGACACTACAGAATGTCTCACTATGGACACATTGCTGTAAAACCATTTTTACTACAAATTAAAACCAAGATGTTTTCAAGACCCTATATTATGGCTGTGAGTAAGGTCCAAGGAGCACTGCCGACATTGATACCAGACATTGTTAGAGAAATTAGAAAAAAAAAAAAAATATATGAATATAAGCAATCATATGACCAAACTTCTCCGCGAGGAAATTGTGGAGAGCCATACCAAAAACCTTTGAATTCCAAAGCGTAGTGCAAAAAAAAAAAAAAAAAAAAAAAAAAAAAAAAATGATAATAATAATTTCATTAATTGTTCAAGCTAACTCGGCGTTCTCAAGCTTCAGGCCTTTGGTTCATTTGCTGTGGAGTGGTATCAGGGCACAGGGAGATGAAAGCTATTCTGCACAGCTGCGTCGATCAAAAAAAGCCGTCTCTGTCCTCCTGCTTTCGAGTGGCTGTGGCATTTGAGTCTGCCTTCACTTAACTGTGAAAACTGGGCACGCACGCCTCTCGCCCACTCTTACCCAAAGCCTCGTGCAGAAAATGTTCCATCTGATTGGACATGCAATTATGGACCTCTTTTCCCTTTTATTCTGAATGTCTAAACCGTATGCACTGGCGGCGGGGGGTTATGAAAGAGCGCACTTATTAAAACAGGCACCCACGGTCTGCTGAAGAGGGTCACAGTCAGGGCTCTTTAGTATATTTACTTTTAATCAGGATTCAAAGGGATAAGAGCTCTCGCGTGTTATTGCTAACACCAGGCCGCTTCATTCAGAGCACAGTGGGTGGAAACCGCGGTCTCAGGCATGGATTTGCATGGTCCAGGGTTTCCTTATAAAGCCTTATAGAATGAGTGCACAGAAAGATGAGACTTTAACAAAACGGGTGGAAGGTTTAACACTCATTTTCACAAAATTAAGGGAGGCTACATACACAGAGCATGCAGGTGGTAAAATACACTCGGTGTGGGCAGTATGGCCTACAAATAATATCATAATATTTCACAGTAATTTGCCGTCACAATGTTCAAAACAATATGAGAAAAAAGATATGAAAAAAATGTTTTTTTTTTTTTTTCCTGGAAATTGCATCATTTGCTTGATTTTGGGCTGCACAACACCAGCTGCAGCCGCTAAACTCGCTTGCTGACGCAACTTTGGAGTTTCCTTATACCGCAGTGTGTTTTTTGTTCAGGTGGTGAAACAAATTAGTTCTGTTTCTACCTGTGACAGTTTTCTTGCCTATCTTTGAAAATTGTGGTTTTCTGGAGGTCTGACTCTGAAAGAGCCAGTTCTGCAGAGTTAAAGTAATAAATGAGTGCATAATGGCAGCGAAGCCAGAAATCCCCCTGAAAATTTTTGCGAGTCTTAAGGCTGGAGGAAGCATTATGGAGCATTTGGGGGATATTTTCAATCTGAAAACTAATTAACTTCAGCTTGTATAATGACTCTTTTAAACAGTTAAGTTGTTTAATGAAATAATAACAGGTTCAATGTTACTTTTTTTCCCCCCAAAACAAGTCAACTCATATTCAGTTCTTGTTATGCAAGATTTTTTGAATATAATATTTGATATCCAGCATGATACAGTATATACGTTACAGTCAGACTGTAAAACAAGTAATTTCATGAAATTACTTAAAATTTCAGTCATTTCATGAAATGGCAGTGCTAAACTTTTTTAGTTATTTCACAAAATGACTGGTTTCACAATCTGACTGAGACATATTATATATATATATTTTTTAAATAATTAATTTAAGCTCTTCTGACATAGCTTCAGGCATTGCTCAAACGGTGGACCTGTGATATGTTGGAATAGCACCATACATCTATTGCTACACTTTTGTCGTTGGCCTAATGAGAGAAAGAAACAAAAATATTCATATAAAGGCCTAGATTATGAGCATCATCATTTAAACACTGCCATTTTATAACAAATATTGTTCTGTTGAAATTAAGAAATGATATGATGTGTGTAACAATTCTAATTATAAAAAAATAAAAAAATAAATAATAATAATAATAATAATAATTATTATTATTATTATTATTATTTCTTTGTATTAATAATAAGGATATACACAACTTACTATTTATTCAAGATACAATGGATAAAACAAAAATATAAATCTATGGCCAGTAAATTATTACAATTACTGTACATTGTCATTAAAACCCATACAGATACCATTCAATAACCATCAAATATTTAATTACAAAACTAATAGCCCATTTTGACTGCTTTTGCAAGAGTTGCAAAATTTGTACTTCTGAGCAAAAAATATAAATGTTCTCTTTTTTTTCCCCAACACAAACAACCTTATTAATATTATAAAGACTGCATTTGTTTTGACAGTCTGACATTCCATACTGGCACGGCACTGAAATGAGCGGTAGGAGATCAAGACAGATCAAAATTATCCGTTTTAAACCTTAGTTAAGATTAATGGATTATTTATCACTGGAAATTAAGCCATGTTACACATACAGAGCTATGATTACCGTTACGGGAGGCTTCATCGGACATAGTGTCCAGGCTTCCTACACTGTAAGAG
Organism: Gymnothorax javanicus; assembly: GCA_029692085.1. Taxonomy (NCBI): domain Eukaryota; kingdom Metazoa; phylum Chordata; class Actinopteri; order Anguilliformes; family Muraenidae; genus Gymnothorax; species Gymnothorax javanicus. Next base: position 11,933,087 of record CM056208.1, on the reverse strand, counting down.
CGAGTAAACACAGATATGGTTAGCGTGTCCTGCTGGTGAGATAATATGGCTTTGCTTTAAGCATGATGCCGATAAAAGGCTAATATACTGTGGCTCCGGTATAGAAATATGTGTTCAGCAGATCTTCTGTCAGGTTTATATTTATGGTAGTTTTCCTTGACCCAAATGAATGAGGAATGTTGGTCATAACTCTTGAGCTAACTGACAGTATCCATTCACAGAGCTAAGTGTACAAAGCTGTTTTACGACTTTTAGGGAAATCATGCCTTTGAGGAGATTAATTTGACTACACTGTGACGCTTTATTTAGCAATAATCCACAAAAATTCCAGCTGATCAACCATGACGTAATGTATAAAATTAAGGGAGGGGGATCCTCATAATTCTGCCACATGGCATTTAACAACATTTAAGCACAACTTCAGCTCTGCCTATAGCCAAAACACTTACAGACAACTGACGAGGCAAACTAATTCCTCACCAGAGACTGACGCATTGCTGCGGCTTTCGCCTATATTCTTGTGTGAAACATTTTTTCCAGAACAAATTCATAATGGTATTGTACATGATATATATGGCAGAGCCCAAATGAACACGTGGGCAAGCATGCAGTTAATGGATTTCAAATAATCACCTTGAGCATCATGGTAAGTATGAGTGTTTTTGGGGGACGACACATCACGACTACAGAGATAAAGATAAATACAACGGGATCATAGAGGTTTTCAGTGTTGCACTGGAATGAGAATGCCTATAGTGAACCTATAAACAGCATCATGCATAAACATACTCATCACTGATTATTAATACATGGGAAGGCAGTATTGTTTGACCTTTGTAAGCATCTTTCAATTTCAGAATTTGTATTCCATCTTTACAGAAAATGTACTAAATTTACCAGGTTTTGAGTCAAGTCAAATCCCCACCTGGTTACCGTAATAACTACTTTAATAAAATCAGCCTGGAAAATACAAAGGTGATAAATAAATGGCATCTATCATCATCTAAGCAAAATGAAAAACAGTACATCGATAAATAAATACATACATTTGAAACAAATGCCAGTAAGGTCATGCTGAAGGGGCTCGGTTTCCATAACAAAACAGACCTATTTTAAGAGAAAGCTATTTTCCTGTGTGTGCGTGTGTGTGTGTGTGTGCGTGTGTGCGTGTGCGCGCGCGCGTGCGTGTGTGTGTGTGTGCATTTGATTTTGCTTGCTTGTGTGCATGTATGTATGCTTGTACTCGTGTGCATTTGCGTGTTTATGTTCAAGTGAGTGCACGAGTACTCGAGTGCATATGCATTTATGTTTGTGTCAGTATATGCACACATGGGTGTTCGTCCATGTGTGTACATGTTTGCGTTTGGATGTGTGCATGATTTGTGTGCCAAACGATAGCAGCTTAATGCATGACAAAGCTTTAATCTGATAACTGCAACCCGAGTACCAGACTGCAGACAGAGAATACTAACTATGCACACTGTGAATGGGCAACTCCACAACCACGCATACATAAACAACAAAGAACCAAGACCATCTTCCAATACTTCTCCCAGGTGATTGATTTGGCATTTATAATACACTCCGTATTAAGAGTTTATTGGTCTCCTGCTGCACATATGAAGTAAATGAAATCAGAAGCTACACACCACTATTGGGAGGTTCGCTATTCCAGGCTAATTTATGTCATACATATAAATGGGCAACAAATCTGGCATATTATCATATGAATAAATGACCGATAAACAACCACAGCAAAGAATGTAAGCAAATAAAATTTACAACAAAAAAAAATAAATCAAGAACAGGAAATCAGAAATATCAAAACAGAGCACTGCAAAAATTACTTCCATTACATGTCACAATTTTTTTTCTTTTTTCAAAACCTCAAAGGGATTACGGACGATTATTTTCAATTATAACCAGGGGATATTACCCGGCAAGGGACGTTATACGAGGATATTAGTTTAATATCTGTTACACGCGTGCGTAATAACACGGCGTAATGTGAAGGGAACGCTATAAAAAATAAATAGGCCTACATAATCTGCTGAGGGTCATCAGGTGGCGACTCATAGAGGTTTACGAGGTCAAGTAGCCCCTCAAACATTAACTTAGGCCTTTGGAAATACTAAGATCTCATTAATCTAATTAGGCAATCCCTGGGTGCTGAAGGATTTCCAAAACTGTGAACGTGACAGAAAATGGGATACAGTCCCACCTCCTTTCACATTCCTCTATTACTCCCCTTACGGCACGGGACATTCTCCGCTGAACTGCAGGAACTGCGCTGCAGCGACAGAGGAAAACAGTAGGGTGTTCAGCATCGTGCACTGGCTACACTACTCAAGCGCAGTCGCTGCGCATTGATCAGAGGCGCCCAGCATTACCCTGAAAAGGGCTGACGATTCCGCAGCCTTTCGTTTCACCCCAAAACTCACACACCTGATCCCATGGACGTGCCTCAACTGAAGACCAAGATGAATCTAGTAGGTGAATGAAGTTTGGTAGTGCAGGACAAAGCAGGTCATTCAGGCTGTATTTTTGGATGAGCTAGAGCACCCCTGGCATGGGGAACAGGGTCACTGCAGTCCCAAGATCTTTGCTGGAGCCTACCTGTCCTGAAATACGGGTACATGAATCACTATGGGATGGCTTGGGATGCACAAAGCTCGCGATGGAGGGCCGTTTCATACAGGTGACCCGGTGCGTCAGGGTAAGGAGGATGTGAGACCGTATCCAAAATGAAACAATCCGTCTCATCAACGATCGCCCGACAGGAGGAGGAAGTCGGATGTAATAACAAGCCGTCCCTCGCTCCCTCGTCTCATCACAGCTGACTGCATTGTTCCGTACTAACGACAGAGTAGCTGCCGCCATTTCACGCCGCCCTAGAGACTAACCCAGCAGATGGTGAGAAGACACTGTCAATGTAAGAGATGCTCAGGTGGCGTGTAGTTACACATGCTAACGCTTATCCGCCATGAAGGCTGACCTCTCACCACCATCCACAGCCCAGAGAGCCCATTCCGAGTCCCCGCGTTCATTAACACCGGCCATCCCTCTTCCAGAGGTTAAAGCCATGTTATCCCGTGTCCACAGTTTATAACCTCACTTTCTGGATGGGTCTTTATGGCGTATTATGAAAGCTATTAATTACGGTCTGACAGTCGGTACGAAATGTGCCAGCTACCTGTTATTAGAACCATCTGTTTCAGGCAGGTACGGAGAGGCAGACGGCATCCGTCCGCATTGGAAGGCCGAAATGAAAGAGATGATGATCACCGTTCTGATAGCTCTCGTATAAAAAAGCTGAAGGGAAGTGTAAAATACGCCTCAGATGTGCAGGTAATTGAGGGAAATGTGTTTGATTTTAAAAATTTCACGCCGATTCGATCCGCTTTCTCAATCTGGTCTCCGCTCCGTTCGTTTAGACAAACACGCAGATCTGGTTGCACGGCCTCGGCGGGGAAAAGGGGTTACAGACCCGCGGAAGAATGTCTGAGCAGAACCCCGGGTCAGTCCTAGTGAGGAGCAGCGAGAGGACAACACAGCTCCGGTTAATGACTGAGAAAATAACCAGCAACAAAAGACTAAACTAATATTTAACTAAAACTCGCTAAAAACAGATGCGGACTGAGGCCTCCTACAGGACTTGAATAGTGACTGATCATTGCTGCCCTGAATGCCAGGTAACATGAGACAATATTTCACACAATTAGGTCCCAACAAAAATGAATCAATTTCTTGAGCACTCTCCGTGAATGGCCCGTCATTTCAGGGCACCATAATGCTTGGGACACGTCAATTCAATGTACGTGACTTACACCTCTGCATGGGATAATCGGTTGAAGCCTGTACAGAACACACATGACCAGCTGCTATGACGCGTGTCGGTGTGAAGCCAGGCCTGTACAGAGGAACAGAAGAAGTGCTCCGGTCTGTTCTGAAGGTTCAGAGCACCATAATGCTTGGGACACATCAATGCAATGTACATGACTCATACCTCTGAATAGAATAAACACTTGAAGCTCATACAGAACACGAAACCTGCTGCTATGACTCGTGGTACGATGCTAAGTCTATACGGAGGAACAGAAAAATTGTTCCGGTCTGTTCTGCAGAGTCTGCTGAGTGTTCAGCATCCTCACTAGGCTGTTTAGAAACGAGAGGGGGTAACGAGGGGGGGTTTGTGGAGGACCTGGGGAGGCCCAATCGTCCGTTAAATCGCCTCAGGATGAGCGGCCTGACAGCCGAATGCACGGGCGGATTGATGACTCCTGACTGCGGCCCGACGGGAGGGAGCTGGCCCCACGCCGGCTCTGATTTGTCTGCGCGCCTGTTCTGTATCGCCCGCTCGGCCCCAGTCTCTCCTCTCTCACAAAACACAAAAAAACCAAAACCTACTTCAACAACAAAAATGTTTTATTCGTCATCCAAAAGAGATTTTCTGAGTGCGCAGCGCTCGGCCGTGTCAAACCGACCCAAAACTTCAGTAAATCAAACGTGTTTTCAGCAAAAGCCGTACCCCCCGCGGAGGCTCACAAAGCCTGTAATTGCGTGAGCTATAATTAAGCTTGATTATACGTACCGAGACGCGCGAGGAGTAACTGTCGCTTTCAGAACGAAACTAAGAAAACAAGGGAAAAAAAAGTAGATTTGAAGAAGGCAGACTGGCATTAAACAGGGCCCTTACTGTGCATAAACCCTGCCCAAGCGAACGTCACGTTTCATTAGCTTGCGCCATCATCCCTTCACAGTTAAAGCAATTACAGTCCCGCTAGCAGCAAGGCTAAGAGAATATTACCCAGTGCCATCCATTCAGTGTGATTAATGCTGGTTTCCTCAGTTGAATAAGCAAACATCTTAAAAATGATCTGAATGCAGTCATGTGCTGGAAAACCGCTAACAGCGCCAATGCAGAGAGGGTCTGGCGTTTTCCTTAGTCTATATACAGCCCACACTCAGCCAGAACATTCTGTATGTGCACAGGAGGCACTGACTGTGGATTAACCCGTAGAACACTGAAATAAATTTTAAAAAAAATTATACATTCATTTATCTTGTGCTGTTGAAAACCTATCATGTGGCGACTTGTTTAAAAGAGCTCCCGCAGGGGAGCTCTTTTAAACAAGTCGCCACATGATAGGTTTTCAACAGCTTTGAATTAGATATCATACATCATTGAGCAACACCATTTGTATTTACTGCGTTAAGCTTCTGGCAGAGGAAAGAAAATGAGGCCTGCAACATACTAATGACAAGCATACATGCATAAACGTAACACACGCGCACACACACACACTCAAAGAGAGCTGTCACAAGCAGAGCTGTTTCCATCTGCCACTCGCAGCAGGATGGTAGAGAGTGGTCACATGACTGCGGTACATTCCACGCGAAGGGAGGTGAGTTTTCATTAGACACCCAGCTCCCTCTGAACAGCGGACAGAGCTGAGCTCATGAAGGAAGCCAGCGGCCTTCATGCGCTTATTAATAGCACAGGCTGAAGGCCCAGTCGATTCTGCCGGAGAGCCCTGATTGAACAACACAAGGCCGTTCTGCAGCACTCTGTTTACCATTAAAATGCAGCACAAGAGTTCCTTACAGCGAGGAAGAATCACAGGGACAAACTGTCGAAAAGCAGGAACACACAAAATTACTCCCGGGAGGCTGTTTCAATAAGAAAGAGGATTTTTATTCTTCTTTTTTTTTTTTGTAAGTATATATTTATCAAGAAATTCCTAACGAGAGTGATATGGCCAGGAAACAATTATTTAATCCAAGGGTGGAAAAAAATGATAAAAATGTGAATAAATATTGAACGATCAGGGGAGAAAATCAAAGGAATAAAACCAGACAAATGTATCGATAAAAACGAGAAGAATATCTGTCACTGTGTTGCAATAGACAACCTAAGACATGGAAAATGATCGATTCTAATGGCAAATAACAGCACAAGCTGTCCGGTAGCCATGTAAACTCCTGCAAGGAGGGGACTGCCAGTTACAGGGTATGTAAGGAAATCAATATGCAGCGAGGCGTGAAGGACTGTTAATTTTTTGTAGCGGCGTCTGACAATCGCTCCTCTTCATCGCTTTCACCAGCAGAGAGAACTGTCGAAACATGCATTCGAGGGCAGATGGCAAGACATTTCTTTTCTTCTACAATCACCAAGCAAACTGATATCAATCATCAACATGCTAGTGCTAATTAACCCCGCCCCTCCTCCAGCGCAGTATCCCTAGCCTTCCTGGCAGCACTCCTATTAAGACTAAATTATTGCCTTCTGATATTGATCTTGACCCTTTCATAGGAAAACAACTTAATGGACATACACTAAAGAGCGACACAATGCATCCACATGTCTCAGTGCATCTGACACTCAGAGCGTGAAAGGTTCTTTATAGCCCCATTCACCATGCAATCCATTGATTTATTGATCTGTTGCCCTCATAACCAGTGCAAAATAATGACTCCTCCCTGCTAACAGAGTCCACAGAGACTGGGGGGGTTTGGCCAAGCTTTGTTGAGGTACCCTAACGCTCTCCATTTCATTCATTACAACCACCAAGAACATTATGTTTTACCTTTGGTTTGTGGGTAAGTATGTATTTGTTTGTCAGCAACATTATGGAAAAAGTTATGAACAGATTTTCATGAAATTTTTAGCAGAGGTGTGTCCTGGCGAAAGATAGAAGAGCTTTCATTTTAGGAGTGTTCTGGATCAAATTCTGGCTTCAGGAATTTTCTTAAAGGATTCTTCACCATTGTGTCCCAGACATGTGGGGAATTGTTAGGCCTTGGTAGAGATATGTGCTCTCTGAGCGCTCCTGTTCTCCAAGAAGCCCGGTTACTGGAGTAAGACTGGTCAGTGTGAACGACTGCGCAGGTTTGCACCTGGTGAATTGTGGTGAATCGCTTTAGGAGCTGCAGAGTATCTCTGTCCGATCCACGGCCCTCTCTTGTTATCTTCACTTGCTTTGATTCTGCGGGACCTCGGAAATCTGAGAAAATTTCTTGTGACTCAAGCTGGTTATAGAGATGTTTCTGTTAACCTGTTTTTTATGAAACTGAATGCAACAATTCCTACCCAACCTCACCCTTGATACAGCACATACACAACACTGGTAGCACAGATGCTATGCGCGACCCTAACTCCTGATCAACACATATTCAACACTGGTAGCGCAGTCGCGATTCGCGACCCTCACTCCTGATACAGCACATTTACAACACTGGTAGCGCAGTCACGATACGCGACCCTCACTCCTGATGCAGCGCATACACAACACTGGTAGCACAGATGCTATACGTGACCCTCACTCCTGATACAGCACATACACAACACTGGTAGCACAGTCGCGATACGCTTCCCTCACTCCTGATACAGCACATACACAACACTGGTAGCGCAGTCGCGATATGCGACCCTCGCTCCTGATACAGCACATACACAACACTGGTAGCACAGATGCTATACGCGACCCTCACTCCTGATACAGCACATACACAACACTGGTAGCACAGATGCTGTACGTGACCCTCACTCCTGATACAGCACATACACAACACTGGTAGCACAGATGCTATACGTGACCCTCACTCCTGATACGGCACATACACAACACAGGTAACGCAGTCGCGATGTGCGACCCTCACTCCTGATACAGCACATACACAACACTGGTAGCGCAGTCGTGATACACGACCCTCACTCCTGATACAGCACATACACAACACTGGTAGCGCAGTCGCGATACACGACCCTCACTCCTGATACAGCACATACACAAAACTGGCAGCGCAGTCGCAATACGCGACCCACACTCCTGATACAGCACATACACAACACTGGTAGCGCAGTTGCGATACGCGACCCTCACTCCTGATGCAGCACATACACAATACTGGTAGCACAGATGCTATACGCGACCCTCACTCCTGATACAGCACATACACAACACTGGTAGCGCAGTCGCGATACGCGACACAGCATGCAGCACATTACTTGCTTTGCTTTTTTTTCCTCAAACGAATTGTAGGCCTGGTGCTCGCCAGGACTACAAAAGAGGGAAGCTTCCACTTTGTCTGTTTGGTTCCATTACAGATTTATTGCATTAAATGCAACTCTCCCAACACACCAGTAGGAGCGGCTCGCAAACTGGTTTGTGGCTTCTAAAGAGGGAGGGGGATGGGTTACATCACTGATCGACTCCTCCCACTCCTCTTATTTTGACAAAATGTCAGAGCTTGTAGATCAGTTCTAAATGTGCTTAACAAGAATACAAGTATAATAACATGCAAACATAATAATAATAATAATAATAATAATAAGAGGAAGTGATATGCATCAGTGTTGGACAGGTTTCTCAGGAACAGAATCTCTCACCCACGCAAACACACAGAGTTTTCCAAACACCTCAGAGAGAGGAGCCTTCAGTGTATAAGTGTGAGCAGCAGTCAGGCACCATATTTAACTATACCACTCCAACACCATCTGGCTCTGCTCTCACCTTTACTTCTGTCAAAGGATGGAAAACAAAATGTTTATATTCATTACAGCAGCCAGGAGGAAACACTGTGCTGCTGATTCTTTCCTTTGTTCCTCCATTAGGTCACAAGCTAGTGAAGAAAAAATTTATGAACAATACTTGTAACGGCACCGCCAAAGTTGTATTCATACAGTAGGCTCACGTTTACTAAAGGTCATTTTTTTGCTTTGTAACTAGAGCTTTAACCCAAAAACCCCCAGTTTGTGTCAAATTACTTCATGTATTCATTTATTTTTATTTTTTGGACCCAAAGTGCGGCTGAAAGCCTGACATTGCAAAATGATCATCCTGGCATTCACAGTTCACAGTTCTCGTTAGTCTCATCACTCAAACAGACCTCTTTGCCAGAATAACAGTGACGGTCAAGACAGTTTCATCAGTATTAGTTCATATGCCTGGACAAACATCACTTTGCATATTGACAAGGATAATATATGTTATACTCTGTCTGCAAAGCCATGTCGCACCTTTCCCTCCTGAAGCGTGGGCCAGGAAGCAGATATGGGCCTTATTAGGACCAGAATCAGCGAACCAGCATGAAAACGCAGTTGGGTCAATGACAAATAAGCCTTTTAAAAATGTTTTTTTAAGTAAATCTTTAAAAATGTACAGAATAAATTTATTTGAAGTTGGAAGAGTGTGTTTAAACTAGTCTTAATGGTTGCACAACATTTACAGGGTTTTAGCACAGTTTTAGACTGTATTTGCAATTTCACCAGCCAAAAAATGTCAGGTGGCGCAACCAAAAGTTTCTTGAAAAAAACACACTCCCCTCTTTTTTTCGAAGGGATTTTTTTTGTAAGTTTACCTGAGAGTGTCGACTCTGCCTAAAACATTACTATTTTGTAATTGAGCTGGGTATTAAAAGTAACTTATGGATTCTTTATTGTAGGGGGCGGATATTTTGGTTTTCCAAACAATTTAAGAACAATTAAACTATTAAACTTTGTTTATTTGAAAGCTCTTCAATATAAAATTATGCCCCCATATATTAATTCATATTTTAAATTTCATTTTTAAATACATTTCGCATAGTGTTAACTTGCTCGGACGGTTGCGCTACCTGACATTTTGAGGGTTTGAGATGGCAAAACATAAAATATATAATTTTATCATTTATCATTTTTACGATAAACTGGAAATATGTTCAAATTAAACAGGTTTTATAGAATAAAATGATGCTTATTATAAATCATTTAAAATTATTTTAAACCAAAGTTGTGCACTCAGACAATGTCACATCATTGACCCAGTTACAGCTAGCGAAGAAAGGCTGAAGTTACAGTTTTGAACGCTTGTGCACACTGTTGTTGTGTTGCAGAAAGTGCTAACAATGCCGTGGTGGTAATGCTAACGCAAGGCCCTGACTCCCTTGCAGTGTTTTAAATAGCTGGGATCATATTATTGGTGCCCAGTCCAATTCCTTCTGGAAAACTTAATCAGCTCCTCAATGTGATTCCACTGTTGACATATTGCACAAAACAAACTTGAAATTAAATGAATAAATTGTATGCACATGTGGCACTTATGCTTATGTGAAACTAATTAACCAAGCCATAAAGCCCATGGCTTTAATAAGTTATTACGCTATTCATTTAAGTTATTACATTATTAATCAAAAAGTTGTTACTAACTTGATAACACAATGTCCACCAGGTAATTTCCAAGGTTTAATATGTCACTTGTTGGCTGTACATTGCATGTGATAAATGACATTCAATACTTATACAGGCATAAGGTAAAGCCACTGAACTTACTTTTACTCGGAAAAACAATATCAAACAGGTACTGAAATAATGTTGTACAGCCTCATTCAACACATGAAAATAATATGGAATATGGAAACATGGAATAGGGCAAATAAAGAAAAAATAAATAAAAATGCAATTTAATTAATTATTAGAATGAAAAATCTCAACAAAGAAATTCATTTTCTGTGATTCTTTTGATACTTGTTTTTATTCAAATTCAATTTCTGTATTTTGTGTCTGTTGCATGTATGAAAAATGGAAATACATCAACAATAGACATTACTTTGTTCTTGTACTATTCTAATCCCAAATGGTCATTTACTCAAATTCAAAAAGCAGGAAAAAGCTTCAGCCTGATCTCAGACCCTTGCCCTCTGTGGATATCATACACAGTACAGAATAAAAAGTTGATTCATCTTAGAAAAGTAAGGCACCCACCTGCACAGCATTTTTGAGTTGGCTCAACATGAAGTTCCAAGTTCTTTCAAAAATTAATTTGCGCAAACTAAAAAACTCTGGTGGCCCACAATAAAAAATTGTGTGCAGCTGGTTGCCTTAATTATTATTGTTTATTTATTTCTTTATTTTTACGGTGGACTTTTGCATAGTCTCACCAGATATCAGGCAAATAACATGAAGCAGCAAAGGCTACCATCTCCCTCACCTCCATAAATACTGAATGATTTTAAACTGTAACTCAGGCTTACGGTTTACTGAGGTGTAAAAGCTTAGCAGGAGCTCCGAATGCCCACACTTCAGCTCTGGTTTGCACAAATCACTTGCACATGCGGCAAGTCCAGATACTTAAGCTCCCATCAGAAAACAGTCGTAGCCACAGCACAGAAATTAGCAGCAGCGAGGCGCGTTTTAGCAATAAGAACGATATCGTTGCCTCACTCAGAGCAGAAGGATCCGCAGAGAGCCGCGAATATCCGCTAAGCCGCAAACGTTTCTTTCTCGAGTGGACAGATCAAAGCTTGGTGCAGTCGCAGGCTCTTATCAACATAACTCGAGCGCTGAGACGCCGAGTATTAAGGAGTGTGAGGCGATGCTTCATTGTAAAAAGAGAAGCACACGTTTTCTGTCAGTATCAGGATACTGTTAGGGGGTTTTATTGCTTCCTTACAAATTCTCCTTATGAAAGTTAAATGAGATGATTTTCAGCAGGAACATAGGATATAATTTATACATTTCGCCTTGAGTAAAAGATGTAAACATTTTAGCATTGTACCATTCAGCGCGAGGTGTTGAGTAGACGCGTTTAGTTAAGGACATGAAGGCGCCAAGTATTCTACCAGCAAGTGCAGGAATAGACTCAAGGATGGGGTGTAAATGCATAATCTTATAACCTCATCCATGCTCAGATACATGCAGACCATTTTGTTTGAGAGTTTAGTTTTCATTCAGCACTTTCACACTCAATCATTTTTGGAGCACAGCTATTGCATCCATGGGATATTTGATATTCTATACAAACGAATGACTGCTTTCCCAACTATTATCGCATACAAATGTTGTTTTTCGATTACTACATCTGCTATGTCTACTACTGCTCATAAAACTACAACGTATTACTACTACTACTACTACTTATAATAATAATAATAATTATTATTATTAGTATTATTAAAAGGAACTCAGAGGGTTGCTGTGTGTCGATGAAGGAATTGTCATTGACAGTTAGTGTTAAGAGAGTCTGGACAGTGTTGTCTTAACGCGCACAAAATTTTATTTCAGCTCATGGATCAAGAATACGAGTTGTTTTTTCACCAAAAAGTAATCACTTCCTCTTTGGCACCCTAGACGTCAACGCTCAAATTTCACTGACACCAGTGCATTACGTTTAGAGATATCCTGTTAACTGACGAACGAACTGACAAACAAACTAGTGCCAGTGAACACATACTGCCTCCAGGCAGAGGTATAATAATAATAATAATGATGATAAATGAAACACAATATATGGCAAACATATTCCAAAGCAGACTTGTTTGCTCCTATAGGAGATATAGAAGTGGCTGAAAGCAGTATGAAATGGGTCACTGCAGCCATTAGCTGTATTCTGATGATTAGAGAGGGAGGTAGAAGGAGATACCACTGTGCTGATTAATGGAAACTGCCAAGTCCACAGAAGTGGGTACGGGCTGGCATATCCAGATTAATTAGCATTTGGATAGCATCACACATTAGCATGTTCAGACCATCCTTCCTTTTCGTCAATGCCCTAAAATTGTAGGGTCAGACCTGGCTTTTCTCATTACGCTGGAGAGGAGGTGTACGATAAACAACATTTTTTATTAGCTAAAGATTTACTTTGCTTGGGGGAGGAAATGTTGGAATGGAAAACTAGGCCAAAGACACTATATTTGAACCAGATGTGAATAGCGCTTGTTTACCTGAGAATAGGAAGTAAAAAAGGTTTCATGCAATCAGAATCTCTGATGACTTGCCAGGCTTACCTTTTCATGCTTAGTTCAAAGGGCTTTATTTTCGTGGAGCGAGAAGAGGTAAATTAACTTGGTTAGTACGCAGACGAACTCAATATTCTGCAGAGGAATTAGTATATAATATTAAGAGCAACAGTGCACAGAATGCCTTTTGCATCTTCAAATTGAGGCCGGCATGCCACAGGTAAAATACTGATATCGCAGGTGAGGAATCTTAATGTTACACAATTTGTTCAGCTCAATTCAGTTTATTTGCCTTCGATGAAAAGTTCGAGGTATAAATAACCAAATCAAGTGGGCTCAAAATCGTAAAAATAAATAAATAAATAAATAAATAACCCTTAAATGAAAAAGTAGATAGAAGAATATACAAGTAAATAAATAAATACTGGCAATTTTTCTTTGCTCCGTCATTTCCGGAGAGGTTATCGATAATGACTTCTCCAGGAAGCAAATACACAGTTAAGTGTTCCTCCAGCCTCTCTCATGCCAGTGCAGTTCCCATCTACACTGTATTTCACTGTATTTCTACACTGTATCCTCAGTACATAATAACAGTGACCTCTGCAGATGGCGTGCAGGGAAAATACCCTCTTCCACCTTTAGCCAGCCACTTGACCTAGTTTGATTCCAGATCCAGTTTTAAAGCTCCTTCCGGAACACCAACAAGAAAAATTGCTTCGTTTTCATTACAGCCGGGAGAGAGGAAAGACGGAGTAAGTTTCTCCAGTTTGCCGAGGCAGTTTTATTTAACTCAATTGGCCACAAACTGCCTTTATATCCAGTTCAATATGGCTGCAGATATTGGCAAACAAACAAATGCGGGCAGCATATTTTCAGTGCAAATAACATTAAAAATTGGAAGATGCTAACCGCTGCTCTTTTGTGTAATACCCACAAGGGCACTTGAACCCATTTACATTTTGCAGAGAGCATGTGATATTTTCCATATTCTGCACTACATTGAGATGAAAAAAAGGGGAGTTATGATTAATATCTGACCAACCCCAAGTGATTTGCCCTTCCAAGTTCAAATTCACCTCATACATCTCAGTCGCTTTAATTATTAACACATTTCAAATTAAGTAAGATTACAAACTATGATCAATGATGGAATTTTAATTACTGGTAATAAGTGACCATCTGCCTGGTAGCCATGGGTGGAGAGGGATGGCTGTGTCACAGCCTGCCCATAGCCCCAGAAGAAGAGGATTTCAATTTGAAACAGTGACACGCTCGGCCGGTAATTAAAAGTCACTTAAAGGCAGAAGATTGGTTGATGATGGCACAGATGCAGTTACTATACCCAGTGCGCTGTTTGGGTGATGATAGCACAGATGCAGTTACGATACCCAGTGCGCTGTTTGGGTGATGATAGCACAGATGCAGTTACTTTACCCAGTGCGCTGTTTGGGTGATGATAGCACAGATGCAGTTACTATACCCAGTGCGCTGTTTGGGACCATGGAGTGGGGTTCGGACGGAGTTGTTCGCCCGCCCTGAAGAGCGGGGGAAGCTAAAATACGGAAATAGTTATGTGAGGATCGGAGGTTGCAAATCAAATGGGCCTTCAAAATGAGTGTGTGGATTCACCAGTACAACTACTCATTTCTATAGTGTTGAAGCTGATGAGGCGGGAGACTCCATTTTGAAATTCTCTGTTACCACTTGTTGTTTGGCCTGTTGACAAATTGGCATGTGCCACACACACACACACACACACACACACACACACAATCCCAGTAAATGACATTATAAATGATAGATGGAACCTCCATCCTCTCTGGTTTATAGCTAAATTATTCAGCAGCACTCATGCATCGCAGCTGGGATGACACTGACAGTCCTGAGAAGGCCATACTGTGGGATTTTCTCACGCTATAGCGATTCGCCTCACGCTCATATGTAGACGGGGATGGTATGTACCCCTGCAGGGGCTAATGGGCCATAGGCACCATCGGGACCACAGCAAGGCACAAGCCAAGAGGCACACTTTCCAGCACACCAACCAAACGCTACCGCTAACCTGCATAAATGTTTTATAGCCCTCTTATGAAAACCATTTATATTAAAGTTTTCCGTGTGACGCTTAGACAATGTTATGCTATTTTTGGCCCTCCTGTTCCTGGCTTTTAGCCTTTAGACCAGTCAAAAAATTATTACAAAAAAGACGAAAACGTTTCAGATGAATGATTTCAACCCCCCCCCGGCATATAGGTTCCAAATACAGTTAGGAAATGAAAAGTTTAAAATGGAAAGGAAATTGCTGGCCGCCAGCAGCAGTGACTATTTTAGAAAGGGCTTTGTGAAAATAATATATGCTCGGAGTGTTTTCACAACTGTGCAGGAAAAGAACCCAGAGGCAGGATCGTGTGAAAATTATCACTTGTGTATTTGCAGTGAATCTAGACCAGCAGCCCTTCTGTGGCGCCATGTAGTACCGCTCTGTGCTAAGTGTGAGGTGCATCACTCTCTCCGCAATGTAATTAAATACTGACCCTATTCTTCAGCAGGGAAAAGTTATAACCTCACTGTGCAGCACTTCACATACATCTTAGAAGAGGAAATCAAAATGAAAAAAAATAATATCAAAAACAAAAAATACACAGAAATTAGAAGACAATTTTCAGAGGTTTTAGCACCCCATTTTCACCAGCCCACCTGCAATCTTATTACTTGTTTATGGACAATAAATATAAGGAGTAAATGCCTTAAAAGAAATAAGGATGCAAGATCAATATAAAGTTCATGCAATTTGTAAACATTTTTATTACTACCGCCATGAGAGAAATGCACGTCTCCACACTTAGTATTCCAAGACCAGAATACTAAGAGATTGAAATAAAGGTTGAGGTTAGTAAGGTTTCAAATAAAGGTTACGGTAAGAGAGGTTTGAAATGAAGGTCAAGGTGAGTAAGGTTAGTTTGAAATGAAAAGTTTCTTTGTAGAGGAGGACAGGATGAAAGTCAGAAAATCTAAATCAGCGAAGACTTTATGAGCAGCCTGATGTAAATACCAGCCCAGATTATCTGAACAGATAAAATCTAACAGAAGTTGTGTGATTATTATAATTCTTCCCGTTTGAAGCAAGAAGGGTTAGAAGAAAATCCAATAATGGACGCACTCAATGGAGCCCAGTGTTTGCCTCCTGTGAATTTACTGTGCTTATATCATATAATAATGCAGCTACTACAACTGGTACAGCTCATGGTTAAACTACTAAAACTGCTACTACTACTACTACTACTACTACTACTAATAATAATAATAATAATAATGAAAAAGCTGAAGAGTTTATAATACTTTCATCTAAAAATAATAATAACACCCTTCTGGTCACACTTTATTTCCTTAAGACCTGGTGAGTTCTCCCCTCTAGTAATAGACTGTTGTAAAAAAAAAAAGTCCTGAGACAAGGACTTTATTTATTAATTTATTTATTTTTCTTTCCCTGGCTCTTTTGATGGAACCATACTAACTACTCTGGGCCTGTACATGGAGGGACCAAGGGTTCACGAATGGACCTGGGGATGTGTATGTGCATTGTGGACATTTGGGTGGGTGGGAGGGACGAGGGAATTCGGTGGATGTGTATTTTTTCGTTTTCTATTTGCTATTCTGCATCATTTGTACCTGTTACTCTGCATCATGTGTTAAAAACCAATAAAAAGATTCATTAAAAAAATAATAATAACAAATAATTAAAATTATTTTTTTAAATCCATCATTTCTTAGCAATTTAATCCCGGACCTAAATCAGACAGTTCTGAGTAGGCATCCTCTCCATGAACTAAGCTCTGCTCTCTTTGGCCAGCGAACACAGCCATCTGCCCCGTGTGTTAAAAAAAATAGCTACCATTTCAAAATCCACAAGCTACGAGCAATATTCTTTAAACATCGCTGATTTTGTTGCTAGCTATGAAACTGCTTTATGGGTATGGAAAGACATCAACAGGCTACGCAACTATGAAAATAATCGCACCATTCAAAAAGAAGCATGACATGCAGTCACAATAAATGTTTAATCGCACATAGAATTCCATCCCTAACATTAAGAATGCTCTGTTGCTAGCATTTATATAGTAGCAACTGTAAGCTAACATTGGGTTAATTGTGAATGGCTGTGGTATTCTTGTGCAACTGAATTCCATTAAAAGTTTACCCATTTCATTTGTCTCAATCGCCGTGTCTCGTATATAACCTTTGGCTGAACTAGCAAGTTACTATACATATTCAACTTAGTTGCTAGCCAATAAACTACACAATGATTATCGAAAAATAATGCATGTATGCTAAGGAATTTTGACTGTGGCACTCAGCTATAAAAACAACCAAGCCATTCAAATATGAAAATGGATCACAACAGTTTATGTTAATTTTTTATGGCTGAATTGGATAGATGTTGTCTGTAAAGTTTTACGTTTGTTGTTTTGACAGTTTGAAGAAAAATATGCTAACAGACACTGGCAACGACCAACCACGATTGAAAAACAGGCTTTATATAAGCCCTCCAGGCTGTTGGCACAAGTGAGCTTAACCCTTTCGCAGGCACAGCGACATTTTTGTCGTTTTAACCAACGTGTTTTATAAAGTCTTCTTTAAATTCCCCGATTATGGAATTCCTTGTTAGTTACACTCATTACCATTGGCTGTCTCTCAGGTCACCCAGCACTGTATTTTTAGCCGTGAACGAGGCATGGGATTTCCTAAAAACGCTAAATACGAGATTACTTCCGGTCAAATTGTGGGACATGTGAACATGGCATCGACGAGTACAAATAGCGGCATTCTAGCCATGTTTCTAAAACGTAAATACAACGTGGATGAAGTTTTTGCTTTATTGAATGACTCTGACGATGAGTTTGAATATCCAGAGAGCGGGGAGTGACTTGGATCCAAACGATTTTAGCGATTCTGGAGAGGATTAAAACATAAAAACATCAGTTATGGGAAACTTATTATGAGATTTGGTGTTATTTTATTGTTATTTTGAATAACAATCATATTTTGGTAAAAACCCAAAATTAATCCGTCCGTGGGGGTATGCATCTGGGCCAAAATTTGCCTGCGAAAGGGTTAAAAAAAAAAAAAAGTATGCCAGATGAATTGACAAGTGTAGTGATGGTCTCAGTATCATTATTAAAGTCCAATAATATCACTGCCCTGGTCCAGATCTGGTCATACGTCATCTGGGGTGATTAAAGCGCAAGTACAACAATTCAATACCAAACTACATAGCAATCAGTGTTTTCACAAACACTCCTGACCACTGCACAACCCTGCCTTATGGATGCACACGTTTACTACAGCTCAACCACAGCAGGGGCAAAATGTACTCACTTTTGTCCAATCTAAACTATTCTACTAGCATTTGCTCACATTATTGCTACTGTAGCTATAAAAATCAGGATTATGTCTGAGGAGAAAACCACAGAATGAGAAAGCACGCAATGTTCTTCTTAGTTTTCATGTGCCGAATACAGTACGAATCAAAATCATTTACCCCCCCCATTATTTAATCACTGCGATTCTTTGTCCTTCCAATCAAAGCTAATCATCTTGGCCTCGCATCATGTAAATGATACCTTGCGCAAAAGGAAAAATGCAGGCCACCCGCACAGCAGTGGAAGCTACAGGGACGGGCTTTTTCATTACTTCTGCGAGATTTATTTCCTCTCGCCGTCGTCACAGATGTAATCACACAATACCTGCAGAAAGGGGAGCATAAACGCGGCCAGGACTTTAATTACACTATTCAGGAGCTCACGGAGAAACACAGCGTGTATAAATAAATACCGCAGGCATTCGCGATACGCGTTTGGTATGTCTGTCTTCTGAAATATTCATATTTCCAATCCCGTTGCGTTGAAAGCAGAATAAAGCGAGGGTAATGTGACACGTAAATAATGTGACTCACGACTCCGGGGGATTCTCCTGGCTACAGTACGAGATGAAAAGAGATGAATGTGTGAAAAGAGTGGAAGATAAAGTGTTTGCCCCAACGGCGTCACCCCACTCAGTTCCTACTGGTGTAGATAACCCTCAGACAAGCTGTTTTTTTTTTTTCCTAATTTCAGTTATGAGCATTCTCATCGAGTGCACTCGCTGAGCACTTTATCAGGAGCTCCACACTAATGGGTCGGCCCTCTCTTCGCTCTCAGAAGAGCCTGAATTCTCCACGGCACAGATTCCGCGAGACGCCGAGAACATTCCTCCGAGATCCTGCCCCATTTACTTCCTGCAGTTTTATCAGCTGCAGATTAATGCTGCGAAAGTGCTCTATAGATTCAGATCTGGTCACTGGAGAGCCAATGGAATACAGTTAACTCATTGTGAAATCAGCCTGAGATTACTTTTGCCAGGTGACATGGTGCATTACCATGCCGGAAAGAGCCACTAGAAGATTACATTGCGACATGATCAGAAGCAATTCTCAGGCTGGCGGCAGCATTCAAACAATGATTGATTAGAAATACGGGACCAAAACTGTGGAAAGAAAACATTCCCCACCATTGTATGCCTTCAGTATTTTCTTTTTCTAGTCAACCATCCAGGTTTGGTGAGCCTGTGCCCAGGGCAGCCTCAAGATTTCTGTTTCTGACAGGAGTGGAGCTCTCGGCGGTTCACTGCTGTTGTAGCCCGTCTGTCCCACGATTTGTCATGTCCAGCAATCTGGGATGCATCATTGTTCACCGCAGGTGTAAATAGTGGTCACCTCAGGTACCATAAACTTCCTGTCATCCCAAACCTGTCTCGCCATTCTCCTTTGACCTCTCTCAGCATGAGTTTCCAGCCGTTCACTAGATGTTTTCTTTGTTTTGTTTTTTTTTTGTTTGTTTATACCATTCTGTGTAAACCCTAGAGGCTGTTGTGTGAGTGAATCCCAGGAGATCGGCAGTTTAGGTAATACATTAACTGAAGCTCACACATGATTCGCTGATAGTATAACTGCACAAATATACAGGTGTTCAGGTGTTCCTGATTAAGTGCTCAGTGACCTCAGACCTAAAAGGTTTGAAGACGTTTCAGCGTTAGCATGTAACATGACCTGAACATCCCTGAACTTTCTTTCTCAGTCAATACTGCGCTCTCAAATACTGATTCCGTTCACAATATAGGGCATGACTGGGATCCCCAAATCTGGCCTTTGGATCCAAATCCAGCTAAGGTTCCCTTTCCTTCCAGCCAATAAAGTGAACAGTTATTGGCCAGAATGTCATCACACCTGACTCCCTAGTAAAACGAAGGTAGAAAACCAGCAGTTCTTGGCCCTAAAAGACCCTCACTGGTGGAACAAAGCATTACAATAAGCGAGGTGAGAGAGTTTGATGAAGCCGGCAGCGAGAGTCTTAGCCATACACATACAACAACTCTTCCTCGCAGTCAAGCAGACCGCTGCCAGGCCAGAACCAGAGCGTACGATTAAATCCTCTTTCCTGCACACTTCCGCCTGCCGTCCCTCTGCTGCTCTCACAAAGAGAGAGTCTCAGCGCTCATTAAGCTCTCCACTCCCAGCTCCACTCTCCGCCCAGGAAGATGCTCGGCAAGTTTTACTGCCTTTGCGGGCGCTCGACACCTCTCTCCGGTGGATTAACCGACAAGACAAGGGCGTTTTACAAAATAAATCAATACCCTAAAAAGAGGAAAACAGATGAGAAGTGGCATTAATCATTTAGAAAGGCGCCATGACCCTGGTTTGGAAGCTGCGACGCCTTTTGTAATTGGCGCTCTGATAATTAATGTCTGTCGTTGTTGACAAAAATGTAAGGCTCATTAGCAAGCACTGGGCCAGCTGAACACCTCACATCACTGAGCTTTCCTCCTTAAGGTTAGAAGAAATACGGACCACCGTGTGAATGATGATTAACTTCCTTAAACAGCCAAGTCATGGCAAGAGAAGTCTTCCAAAGACAATTTATTAATTACCTAGAGATTGTTTTTAAGGTAAAAAAAAAAAAAAAGTCTCCCCCCATCCCAACGCTGCCACCCCTCATTGATGTTCACAGACATTTACGAAGAAACTAGGAAAGTTCATAACCTCAAAATAGCACAAGGCACATCTGCACGACCTGATGCAAATGTGCGCAAATTTTTATGGAAACATATCAAATGGTTTCTGAGTTATGGTCCGGAAAGAGTGGGAACGCTGACGCGGACGCGCACGCAACCGGGAAACCGGACAAAAACATTATGTTCGGGGGGGGAGCCATAATGAAGTACTTTTTCCATGACAGGAAAGCACCCTCTTATCTGGGCACTAACTGTGATATGATGGAGGTAAGCAGTTTCTCCTCATTTGTCTCAAAAGAACTAATTTTATGTAATTATGTGTATTTTCATGTTCTGGACACACACTGGACAGAGTCAAGAGTTCAGAGGGGTCCCACTAACTGATTGGTCCAGACGTGTTGACCCAACCCAATCAGCCAAAATACACCAAGCCACCAATCAAGCTGTTTGTTTGTGTTTGTTTATTTTTATAATCAAACAGAGAGCAGTGAGATTTTCAATGTGCTCCTCCGGGCCCATTGCCATTGCCACCCAGGCACCAGGACTCCCTCACTCTACCACATAACAGGGATCGACCCGATCCCATGTAGCACCCACCCGCTATGACTAAGGTACAAATGGTATCTGCTACATACTTGTTTTATGTTGACTGAAGAACTGTAGGTGTTTTATTGTACAACCCCAATTCTGAAATAGTTGGGACGAAGTGTAAATTGTGAATAAAATCAAAATGCAATGACTTTCAGATCACATGAGCTAATATATTATTTACAATAGAACATAGGTAACATTTCAAATCTTGGAACTGAGACATTTTACATTTTTATCCACAAAATGAGCTCATTTCAAATTTTCTGGCTGCAACAGGTCTCAAAAAAGTTGGGACATAGGCAAAAACGGGTTGAAAAAGCAATAAAAATATAAGAGAATCAGCTGAAAGAACATTTAGCAAGTAATTAAGTTAACTGGCATCAGGTGTGTAACATGATTGGCTATAAAAGGGATGTCTTAGAGAGGCTGAGTCTCTCAGAAGTAAAGATGGCCAGAGGCTCTCCAACCCATGAAGGCTTACAGAAAAATAAATTGTGGAATACTTTAAAAACAATGTTCCTCAATGTCAAATTGCAAAGGCTTTGAAGGTCTCATCATCAACAGTGCATAACATCATCAAAAGATTCAGAGAAACTGGAAAAATTTCTGTGCGTAAGGGACAAGGCCGAAGACCTTTACTGGATACCCGGATCTTCGGGCCCTCAGACGCCACTGCATCACTCACCAGCATGATTCTGTCATTGACATTACTAAATGGGCCCAGGAATACTTCGAGAAACCACTGTCTGTAAACACAGCCCGCTGTGCCATCCACAGATGCCACCTAAAACTCTATCATGCAAAAAGGAAGCCATTGTTGAGCATGATCCAGAAGTGCCGCTGTGTTCTGTGGGCCAAGGCTCATTTAAAATGGACTGTAGCAAAGTGGCAAAGTGTCCTGTGGTCAAACGAGTCCAAATTTGACATTCTTGTTGGAAATCATGGGCGTTGTGTCCTCCGGGCTAAAGAGGAGAAAGACCACCCCTCCTGTTATCAGTGTTCAGTTTAAAAGCCAGCATCTCTGATGGTATGGGGACGCATTAGTGCATATGGTGTGGGACACTTGCATGTTTCAAAAAGCACCATGAATGCTGAAAGGTATATAAAGGTTTTAGAGCAACATATGCTCCCCTCCAGACGACATCTATTCCAAGGAAGGCCTTGTGTATTTCAGCAGGACAGTGCAAAACCACATACTGCAGCTATTACAACAGCATGGCTTCGTAGTAGAAGAGTGCATGTGCTGAACTGGCCTGCCTGCAGTTCTGATCTTTCACCAATTGAGAACATTTGGCGCATGATTAAACGAAAAGTCTGTCAAAGGAGACCCAAAACTCTCCAGCAGCTGGGAGCCTGTATTAAGCAAGAGTGGGATCAAATTCCAATGGCTAAACTCAAGAAACTTGTCTCCTCAATGCCCAGACGCCTCCACTCTGTGTTAAAAAGGAGAGGGGATGCTACACCATGGTAAACAGGCCCCTGTTCCAACTTTTTTGATACCTGTAGCAGCCATCAAATTTGAAATGAGCTCATTTTGTGGATAAAATTTTAAAAAATTTCTCAGTTTCAACATTTGCTATGTTATCTCTGTTCTATTGTGAATAAAATACTGGCTGGTGTGATTTGAAAGTTATTGCGTTTTGATTTTATTCACAATTTACACTTTGTCCCTACTATTTCAGGATTGGGGTTGTACAAAGCAGATTAAAATACCACACAGGACATGTTCCATGAGCAGAGAAACCAGATGTTGGTACATCGAGCAGATTATCACCCAAACTATGGGATGGAGAGATGAACATAGGGAAACAAACTGCCATATGACAGGGATGGATGGTAATTGTTTTGAGAGTACAGCTGTCAACTTTCAACGAGATGGAACATCAAGCAGAGGAGATCAAATTTCTCATTACTGCTGTCCAAAGACACGAACATGCCCCAACGGATCTCAGGATAAAGTGTAAACACAAGCAGCACAGGCCACTGACTGACTTTGACAGTTTGTGTGGGAGGTGTTTTGACACCATGAAGCTGAGACATCTATAGCTTGCAAACATCATCACTCAGGGACAGCTTTATCAGTTTCTCTCTTTTCAGCCTACGACAGAGGCAAACCTACTCTTCAGGACAAATCAGCCAGTATGTGAGCTGTGTACTTTGCAAACGAAAGCCACCGGCTTGATATTGATTGGCTGAGTTCACTGCCTCAGGGTAGAAAAAAACATCCAAATATGAAATGAGACCGATACAGTTACGCTAATTAGCTAAACAAGTAGTACTCTGATAGCAACCTCTGAAGCTAATCTGTTGTAAATAAGAATTGATTGGTACTAATATGCAGCTATTCACAAAAGCATCCACTAATGGACTCCGTCCTCTACTCTTCTCTTACAATACTGACGGTCAGTCTTACAGTTTCCCAGATTAATTTCAGAATACAAAATATAATTTCCTGTTGATAGTTCCATTACTGTTTGCTATTAAATATGTACAACTGTATGACCTGGTCCAACAGTGAGCAAACAGATGGATTAGAAACTGGGATAGTACATGAAGGCAGTTCGTCAAAACAAACGTACAATAATGTTTAACTTTTTCAAGGTCTCTTCAAATATGAGGAAAAAATGCTCCTCCTGGTGTTTTGCAGAGTAAAGCAAAGTTTCTAAACCACACTGGCAACTTAATCACTTTGAGTGACTCACTTCTTGACAAGCTGCATTGATTTGAAGTAGGAATGTGGTTAATACAATACCTGAGCGAGGGATTTGTACACGTGCCAGGGGAGACCAAAGTAAAGAGAGAGAGTGAGAGAGAGAATTGGCGCCCCCTCTGGATTGGAGGTCACAAAGGTGACGTGATGGAGAGGGGATATTAATGTCGGGCTCCGTCCGAGAGGCTTTTGTTGCAGAGTGCGAGGTCTCAGACAGTGGGCCCACCTCAGCAAGACGTGAGTCTGAAATGTGGCCAGGGCTAAAGCTCCAGATACCCATCAGTGTTTTCACGTTAAAGGAAAACACGGCCCCGGCAGCGCCGAGGACGAGCGATATTAAATCAAAGATGGCATCTCAATGTATTTGCGGATTACCCTCATGAGGCCGCCTCTGCTACGGATGGCAATGCTGCACCCTGCATGAAATGTGTGTTTCACTGCCCCCAAAGGCTGTGTGCTGCATGAGCAGAATGCGTATTCATGTCAGGGAGTCACCGCTCTCAAGGAAAAACACACAGGGCCGGTGAGCCGATGTGTAGGTTCAGCCAGTCCAGTCCATTTAACATGAGCAGCTAATACTCTTTAGCTCTATCCATTAGCAGTGCTAAATATACAGATGCTGAAGTTTAATATCTGGTATGGACTTCCATAAGAAAGGATGCAATTGTCCTGACAGTCGATAAACACTGTAGATTTGTTACACCAGCTGATACCTGCTTGTATTTGGGGCTGGTGGACTTAAATCCGGCCCATGAATCCAAATCAGGTCCTGACTTTCTGTCCTCTCATGTAGTCACCTGAAAAAACCAGTGATACCGAGCGGTCACATTGTTATTACCCATGACCCAGGTAAAGAGAGTGTGAAAGCAGCTGTCACTGGCGTTTCATGACCGCGCTTACAGGAAAAGGAATGAAAAGGAATTGATGTATGGGTGACGTATTTCCGTCCAGAAGGGGCGTTTCTGATATTTTGCAGGTGGCGATGTTCTGTTAGTTCAGCGGTGGTGGTGGCGGAAGGGGAGGGGGAGGGGGGCGGGCTGCGAGGACGCCCTGGGACAGCTCCAGTCCACCTGCAGGGGGCGTGTGACGCACTGGCTCACAGGGGGCGGGGCAGAGAAGAGTCACGAGCGGAAGGCTGACTAAGGGGGGGTTCGACCATGATGGGGGGGAATGATCTCATCGTGGGAGATCAGAGCCTGAGGGGGAGTGCTGCGGTCTGAGGCCCGTCTATGGTGGGGGGAGCTGATGATGTTAAGAGGTGGGGGGCAGGGCAGCGATTTGATTGGCCAGCCCAGGCCCACTGAGCTGCCAGAAATGTCGAGCAGCTGCAGGCAGGGTGGAACATCAGATAAAAAGGGAGCGCAGCTTGGGCGGCATCAATTAACCGAAGGTTGGGCTCATTAATCTTCCGCCGATACGGACCTGAACCGGCTCGCTCACCGCTAGCCGCGCGCTCCCAGTCATCACAGGACGAGAGGCTAGCTGCCATTCACCCGCCATGGCACGCGCACTCAGAAATAAAACACATTTTCAGGTGCAGGGGCAGCAGGCTCTCCGGCCCGAGCCGAGGGATTTCATTGATCCAGTGGAGCAGACGGCCAGCGGCGAAGTCGAGTTCAAACAGTATAAAAGCGCGACTGGCTCAGGGATTTAGGGCTGAAATTAGAAAAAAAAAAAAAACCGCCGAGGTGCATTTTGGTGAAATATTACAAGTTTTTTTAATAAGTCTTGACCAAAATATCCCTTTCCCAAATGTGATCTTCACCCCTCTAATAGAGAGAAAGAATTCCAAGTAAAATTCCCTTCATTGACCCTTAGAGCGTATAGGCAATTGTAAGTGCCCAATGATGTAAGATAACAAAATTAGATGTTGTTGAAAACCTATCATGTGGCAACTTGTTTAAAACAGCTCCTACAGGGAAGATTTTCAACAGCTCGGCATGATTACATTTTTCATTCCTTGAAAATGTATTCAGTCCTATGAGAATTAAAAAAGGAAGTCACACTGATCAATGTTTCCTGTATGATTTCAGTACAATAAAGGTATTGAAAAAACAAAAAGGTACTCCATTTGAGCTCATCCATTTGAAAAAGTGCACACAACTGCATTAGGGCTCAGCAAAGATAATGATATGGCAGCTTTGCACAATAAAATGTGTATAAAATGGAGCACAGGACCTAGATATTTTCTATCTGATGAATATTTCGCTCAGAATAATTATTATGCAGCTTCAGTGAAGTGCTGCAACCAGCGGACACAGAATATGTATGTGATATTGTTCTGCAATACGAAAAATTGCTTTTTCAAACTTTTAACCTAATTAAGGTGATATTCAAGAGAAAATCAGAGTTTAAGGGGTTTGACAGTAAGCCCTGATATTATATGCCTATTGATAACCTTTCCAAATGAAACAAGTCAGCAAGATAATTGGATGTTAAGCAAAGGTGAGCGTTGATGGCTTAACCAGTAGAGTACTATTTTTGTAGGGTGAGCATTCTTAATCTATTATAAAACAGCATAGCATAACAATGTTACAGGATGTAAAAGGTCAACTGCTGCTGGATAACCTTTTGCAATCCACTGGCTTACGCGATGGGTAAGATAGCAAATGTTATTGACTGCTGACTTCAGCTAACGTTAATTTGAAGTATTCTAGAATCGATTGTTAATTTGGCGAACCTTGATCCTTATTTACCGTTAGTATGTTCGCTATTACAAATAGCTAGCAATAAGCTATATATTAATGAACAAATTCATTACCGGACATAAACGGTACGGCAGTCCTGTCGTTCGAAAATGGGTGTGTAAGAAAGTGGTAAACCGAAAGTAGTTTGTTTCAATTGGCCACAATGAGAATTTGAGGTTCAAAAAGCAATACTGGAGACATTATTTTTGATATCTGTCAGCGCAGCAGGACGAAATCGTGATCGTCTAGAACGCTGGTTGATTCGTATAAGCTGGTGTTTGGACGGCCAGCTGAGCTCACCCACAGCAGGGGCGGCTCTGGAAGCGCACAAAGCATTGTGAAACATAATAATTAACATTCAGCCAAAACACAAACGTGAAAAAGCACTGTCAGAACTGGGCACATGAAAGGCGCGGAGAAAAAAAATGCATGTTGGCAGCACTTGATAGACCTGGAAAAGAGCTTTTTATTCCAGCGGATGAGTGAGCATTGAGCTGTCAGAGCTAAGCAATTTCATGCAACATTCCCATCATTTCACATTTTTGAATTTTATATTTATTTATGCGACATACAATGCTTTTTATTTGTCCATAAACAGCAAAAAGAGAATGAAGTCAGATAACCAGTCTTATTTTCTTGGTGGTTCATGCTCAGCACAAGACAAAGAGCTAATAGCCCTGTGATTGGCAGGCCAATTAATCAACTGCGCATTAATCGCCAGATATGAGTGAGGTTTTTTTTTCCTAATCAGGACAGAACAGACAACGCAAACAAGAATTGCAATTCTAAAATCCCCCCTGTGCTCCATGTGCAATGTAGCTCCGATCCATAACAAAAGTTGTCAGAAGACATACAGCTCGCCGGAAAACTTTAACCTTGCTGTCCACGGACGCCGACGCAGAGGGTATGGCAATAGCTCTCCGAGGACATTCGTTCCCGTGAGCTAAAAACCAACAGACCTAGACCCTATTCTCTGACAGAAGCCCTGTATCTACACTTGCCCACACCCAAAACCAAGGATACACAATTTTACTCAGAAAGGGCCAGTGTGGGTGCAGGCTTTCATTCCAGCCAATCTGTTACACACCTGAGTCCACGAATCGACCCCGAGAGTCTTTGCTAAAGAGCTTGATTAGTAGAATCAGGTGTGTAACTGCTTGAGTGGAATGACAGCCTGCACCCACATAGCACTTTTTGGACAATGGTGTGTACCCACTCCCTAAAGCAAGCTGTGTACTGACACTCACAAATACTGACCTGGTGATTATATTCCCTAAAGCAAGCTATGTACTGACACTCACAAACACTGACATGGAGATCATATCCCCTAAAGCAAGCTATGAAGTGACATAAACACTGACATGGAGATCACATGCCGTAAAGCAAGCCATTGAGACCTATGCATTTGCTCTGACACACGAATACACGACACTCACTTGCTACTGTGTGTCGTAAAGAGCCAGAGTGCGGATGTGATTTATAACAAAAGACAACAGTTTCTGTGTTTACATCGCGCCATGGTAATGAAGGCCAAATATGGAAACGAGATAAACAGGTGTTGCAGAGGAAAAGTTACTCCAAAAACACAACTCGCTGAGTGGTTCTCACACGCTAGCAGGGACAGAAGCCGAATGACATGTCAGGCCCCCGTAAAGACCGGTTAGAGGAGCGTGCGCTGGCGAGGTTTAGAAGCGGAGCGAACGGAGCATGAGCGCCCAGGTCTCTCCGCCCTCATGCATAATAGATGGGGAGTCCTGATGGAGAGCCACAGCCTCCACCCTTCATCCGTAAACTGGCACAGCCGCCAATCGTTCCTCCAAATTACCGCCAAACGCGCTCATTTACACGCCTCCTACATCTGCCTGTCTCTCTCCTGGCTCTCCTCACTGCTATTCAATCTGCGCTCTGCTTTTCCTGCAAAATTCATGAATACAAAATATTCATTTTAAGAGAAAAAGAAAAAACTTAGATTGTAATTGGATTCCCTTCTGTGAGCCTCTGCAATCTGACTCGCTTTTTCATAGGACCAAACTTTTAAAATGAACGAGAAATAAATTGTGTCTCAGTCACGATGGAGCTCACCATTGGCGCAGCTTTAACTCTGCCAAATCGAAAGCTAACATCTCTTTTGAGCTCGACAGGCTATGAAAACCACTGGTTCAGACACGGAGCGACAACTGCTCTTGAAATGTGACGCTGAATGTGAAAAATAGGCACCCTCAGTTTCTACTCTCCCAAAGTCACCACCTTTCCAGGCTAAAAAAAGATTCACGCCCCTCCAGTGCTCGCTGCCAGAGCCCGTCGGAGCTCACAGAGCAGCGAGACAGCCGAACGGCAGGAGATATCAGGGGAGGATCACACCCACACGCAACGCTGGAGAAGACAATGGGCCATTTCACCTCCAGTTCAATACAACTTTCAGAGGAATCCTGACAGGAAGGAAATGGCTGCCCAGCTGGAAAAAAGAAGCACCCAGTTGTCAAAAAGGCAAAAAAACAAAAAATCTTCCCACAAAAAAGGTGTACAGAGGAGATGTCAGTGAGAATGTTGAGCCCATTTTGAAGCCCTGGCAGGCAGGCTGTGATGGAGCTCGTATTTAGCATTGCGCGGCACTCCCACTGAATCCAACTGCACGTTAGCGTTAGCATCCCACCACAGTCAGAGCATCATCTGTAGGGGGGTGGGAAACAGTGGCACACGCTCGGTTAATGTTATACTGGCCCTGACGTACCCGCGCCGCTGGGAATACGGGCATCTGTTCTCTGTGTGTTCAGGGCCAGTGTCAATAAACAGGATTTCACACACAGGGGGTTACTCTGCCTACTGTACTGATATCGGGAGGAAAGGAACCACGGACTGGTGTGTGAGTGTGCGTGAGTGTGTGTGTGAGTGTGCATGTGTGCGTATGTGTGTGTGTAAGTGAGAGACATGCACAGGAAAAGTGAGAGACAGAGTAAGACAACCAGAAACAGAGGGAGAGAGGGAATGCAAAAGAAAAACAGAGAGGTATAAACAACAGGGGAGAGATAGCCAGGGCAGTATAGGAAAAGACTCTGAAAGAAAACAAAGACAGACACATTATTAGTATTATTAGTAATAATAATAATAATATCAGGACTGGTAGTCATGTTAGTTGTAATGCATCAATTGATGTATACAGGCTCAAAAATCCTTAATGTGTCTGCATCGTATTGCCACTCAAATTTGTAGACTGAGTTGATACTGAGAAGATGAGAATGCTTAAATAATTATTCCTCATTGCATTTATGGCTATGAGCCGTAAATCAGTCTTCTTCGCTCCAAACACAGATCACACAACAGGCTACGCGAATGAAATTAATGAAGGAGGGATTGTGCAACAGTGTGTGTCTCCCATTAAAAACGCTAATTATCTTGCCTTTGAAGTTGCCTTATTTGCATTACAAACAGAGTTTTTTGATTAAAAAAAAAAGTCGGTTATCAAACCTGGTAAAACAATTATGGAGAATAGCATAAAAATGAGTTCTACTGCACAGTAATTTAGAAGAACACGCCAAAACCAATGAGCTCAGTAAATAGTGCAGTCATGTGGAATGTAGTATAATCCGAATTTTTGTCCCTGTGTTTGTGATAGGAGCGGTATTATTCCTGAACCCAGACGACAGCGCTGACAGCGATAAGCAGCCACTGCATTTTCGATTCCCCGCTGACTCCACCACTGACCTCTCAACACAAAGAGGCTCACAGAGGACGTGATCATTACCAACAGCATCCCAGTTCATTTCCATCGCTTTGTGTGGAAAAGCTGAATACCCAAATGAGCTTCTTCACATCTATGGGAGATTTTCATTCAACAGGCTTTCGTTGCTGCGATGGTCACTTCTATCGGTAAAATCATGCTCATGAACACACGGCAAACAGAGGTATGCATGCACAAACGAACAAAAACATACAGGCACACAGACTAACACACACACCCACGCATGCATGCGAATATGCAACATACAGACACACACGTCAATGTAAGTGACACTCACACATACAAACACACACACATACACACTCACGCATGCTTTCTCTCTCTTTCTCTCTCACACACACACACACACATATGCACGCACTGACTCATACATTAACATTATGTGAACTTCAAATGCACCCAACACTACCAGGTGTGGCCAGGTTTCCTCATTAAGGCCGGATTGTTCTCTTACGTCTTTGGTGTAAATCTGAAGACATCAGGTGTGTTTTCATTAGGGAAACTCTACCCGGTGCCTGTGGTCCGGGCCAATGGCGTTTTCCATCCCTCCTTCACCCCAGTTCAGAGGTGAGCACCTGCTCAGCGAGCCCTGTTTCCTCGGCTTTCCATCCCCGTGACTGACCTCAGAACAGTCCCCTCTCCTAAGTCTGACCTAACCTTCAGTATTCCTGTCCGCTCCTGCCAGACCTCAAAATGTCTTCTGCTTACCTTATTTGTTCGCACTTGAATACGTGCAATTTTCCGTTAAATAAATAGGCCTAAAGGGCCCATCTGTGACCTGAGTTTGGTGCTCATGTTCTCAGAATCGCCACAACTTCTCCAAGGAAAGTGATTTGAAACAGCTTAAGACAAATCATTATTTTAAAAGGATGATTTGAGGCCTCCTGTAATTTCGGCTGGGAAACCGCCATTGAGACACGCAAACACACACTGATGTGCGAACACAGACACACACGAGCACGCACGCACGCACGCACACACACATACAGACTAAGAAATGGGATATATGGGAACAAAAGAAAGAACATGAAAGCAACACATTCACAAAACTGACACATGCACAGTAGCACTGCGTAAACTTGAAAAAATTTGCCATTCTTTTTTCAA
This sequence comes from Gymnothorax javanicus, assembly GCA_029692085.1. NCBI lineage: Eukaryota > Metazoa > Chordata > Actinopteri > Anguilliformes > Muraenidae > Gymnothorax > Gymnothorax javanicus. Next base: position 11,901,493 of record CM056208.1, on the reverse strand, counting down.
GTTCATCGCTGCTGGAAATAGCTTGTTTGTATCGCGGTTTATCACAGCCATCCCCAATCAGCACTTTTCTTTTCGAAAACAGATTATTTACCTAAGGCAGGACTCACAGCGTATTTCAGTTCAGTTTTTTCAACATCCATTTTGCTGAAGATGTCTTTGACCTTTGTATGTTGTTACTTCTGGCTATGACGGCCATTGTCCTGGAAGTGGTCCCAGGCGAGTATATGCCTCAGAAAAGCAATGCAACAGCATTTGGCAAACAGGACGCAGACAAATATCATTTGAAATCACTGTGTATTCTTCTTGGGTTGCGGCTAAGATTAAGAGTGGTTAAACAAGTGACACACAGATTTTGCAACCCATCTACTGTCACTCGAAGAATCTCTCTGAACCATTACGCACTCTCTGCTGAGACAGTTCCTTCAGATCGATATAGACTTTCAAAGCTTTGATTTGAGCGTTTCGGAACAGCTATACGGCTGCCAGAGCAAAAACACCCATTCTGAATGTAAAGCATGCTTTTTTTTGTTGTTTTTTTTTTATATATAAGACCTCGAAAATCAAAATTTAGATGTATTTAGATATGCAATAAACTTGTCAATGTACACATTCGCATGATGCGAGTACTGGGTTCCGCAGTGGTGCAGCTGAGAGCAGAGTCCGCTCATGATGAGAGGGTTGTGGGTTTGAATCCAGCCAGGGGCTGTTCCATGTGGAATCTGCATGTTCTCCCCGTGTTTGCGTGGGTCTCCTCTGGGTACTCCCGACTCCACCCACAGTCCAAAGACATGCATGTCAGGCTGACTGGAGACTGTAAACCAGTGGAGCTCAATCACGTGCCATGGAGGGCCAATGGTATACAGGTTTTCATTCCAGCCAATCACTACACTAGTTCCCTCCTCTCTGCCTGAAGTTGTACTAAAGGGTGAGATCAGTAGAAGTAGAGATTGGTTGGAGTGAAGACTTGCATATTGTGAAAAGCAATGCACAGGAGATATGTTTGAGCACTGAGAATACAGAAAATCCTGCAATGTTGGGACCAATGCCGAACAACTTTTCCACAAATGTTCCGGAACCTCTGCGGAAAATGAGCTTTAAGAGAAGGTCAAGCGCATTCCGGTCAAGTGTCATCTGAAAACTAACATCCCCCCACTGCCTTTCTAACTCTCCCCGGTTATCAACCAGCACCCTGCTCACCCACTGAGAGTCAATCATCAACTCCAGGACTCTCGCCCTTCTGTTCATCAGAAAACACTGCAGTCAATTCGGTAAACAAGACTGGAGTCTCAAGAGGAAACAATCCATTCGGCAGCTGTAGAGAAACAGTGCTGAGAACAGGTGGATGTTTACAGCCTGGAGCAGACCGGATCGGACCGGACTGTACGAGTTTAAAACTGATCAGAGTGGCATTTCAGACCGATACTATCTACAATGCTCTTTGTTCAGATAGATTGAGGAAATGTATACCTAACTAGAACTCTGTTAGCATAAAACAAGAGGCAGTTTTATAAATCTGCCACAGGTTTATACATCTAGCTCAAACAAATACCAATGCTGATCTGAGAACAGTAGAGTAATAATACTGTGCAGTGAGGAATCTGGATCGTCATTACATACAAAAATATCTATGCGCATTCTGGACGTTTATTCCCCAGAGGTGGGAAGTCTCGAATCAGAAAATAAAAGTCCTCCCTTATTAGCTTATCCAGGTTAAAAATCCACCTGTCACCGGGATTCATGATTGGCTCAGTTCTTCATCCAGGAAGTAAAAATAATGAGTGAAATCGATTGGCTGAGTCCTATGAGGGGGAAAAACTAGGCAGGACTTTAACCTACTGACATCTTGATTTTGTACCTGTGGAATTCCCAAAAATTAAAGCTGACAGTTTGCACTTAAACCTCATGTATTTGGTTTGATTTTTATATACTGGAGTAAAAGGCAAAAAAAAAAAAAAAAAACTTGCAGTCCAAATACTTTCAGGCTGCTGTATGAATAGCTACAACTACCGAAATACCTGAAAGTACATAATGTTGCATTACAAGGAAAATCATATGTGCCATCATGCATAATCGAGTACTTGTGTTTTAGTCACAACCCTCGTGAGTCAGTAATCGGTACCTCCCCTGCACCAGTATTCTGCCTGTGCTTCCACAGTTCGTCTCCTTTAATTGATCTATTGCCTGATCTCCTCCCTTGCTCCCAGGTGTTATCATTTGCAGGCCTCGCCCCTTTTGCGAATGTCCCATCCATATAATTGGCTGGCGGTGTCAGTGTAATGGCTGGATTTCAAAGTTCATTCCTGACTATTCCTTACAGGCAGTTAGTGTTGTCTTGTACTGAGCAAAGCGCTCTTCCTCTGTGCGTTTGGTTCATGGTGAAAAGAGAAACGTAATTACTCTGCTGAGTTTTAGTAAAAGGAACAACCTACCCAGCCTTATAAATCTCTAGGATTGGGACCAAGTTCCTGTGAACACCTCGTTACTGTTAGTTCCTCAGTTGAGTCAATTTAATAGGAACACCTCCCAACCTTTTATCAGTCTCCAGGATTGGGACTGGGTCCCTGCTAAACCCTTTGGACCTGATGGCCAGCAGTCCTGGGTCCGCGTGGAGGATTCACCGCCTGGCTTCTGAGACGGCCACTGGCCTGGGCGAGGACACGCCCCTACCCTCTCCAGTCATTACCAACTGAGCTTCTGCTTTGGGCAATGGCCTTCCCTGTCCTATTACCGTATTCCTGTCAATAATGCTCCCTTGTGGTTTTTACCCTGAACCTGCATTTGGTTCCATTTCTGGATGATTACAGTTTTATCGTGATATAGAAAGTCATAGCCCTGTTGTTATTTTGTGTGCAGCTTTTTTTTGCATTTCTCCTCTTTCGGTTCAAACGGTCCAGGATTTATGGGAAAATGGAATGGGGTTTCCAAAAATTGGCAAAAATAAGGTTCATGAGTAAAATTGTTATTCGAGACAACGTTCACTTTGTTTAGTGAGATAATATACTCATTTCCTTACAACCTCATTAAAAATGAAACACTCCTCGTCCTTAAAATGCAAATGTTGCTCATGATCTGATCTGATGATCCGAGACTTGTGGGTGATGTAGTTGCATATCACCTCAACCTGAGCATGTTTACAGCAACATTCACCTTTTTTATGGTCCCAAAGCCTTTTCTTTTAAAAAAGTTGAGGAATATTCAACCAAATTTTCACAATAAACAAAACTGCATTCCACATGTTAATTTAATCATGGACCATATTTTCACAAACTGTAAAAAACCCCATTCATTTTTTGCATAACCCTGTACCGTTGGGACTAGACCTATAATAATGCAAATGACGCCATATGCAAATTTAAACCGCACTGTGAATCTCCATAGAAATACACAGGATTGTTACCTGGTACTTACAAGACTATTGTCGGGTTCTTTAGCATCCTAGCTGAATACATGGAGAGAGAAGACCTTGATCAATCACAGCCCTTGTTTATCACATTCAGAGACTTTGAGGCTGTTTTTCACAGAGCTGTGGCCCTGCGGGAGGCACACACAAGCAGGAAAGCGGGCGACAGGCGCAGATTTACGATCCCCGGCGCAGCGCACGCCACGTGCCTGTCCCCGCAAGACAATAACTGCTTCATTATCATTTCCAATGGAGCCTTTTGTTTCGGCTGACAAACAGCAGAGACATAATTGAAAAGTAAACTGCTTCCATAATGCCCTCCGCGCAACATTATAATCTCTCATGGCAGAAGCCCGTGCAGGAAATGATGGAATGGCAGAGTGGCATCACACCAAGGGAGGTAAACACACCAAATGAGCAGCTCTTCCCACTAAGATATCATTGTTTGTCAAAATACTGTATTTATGGTCTGTGTGTGTGTGTGTGTGTGTGTGTGTGTGTGTATCTGTGTAAGTGTGTGCGCGCGGCGCTATGTGTGTGTCTATATGTGTGCGCGTGCTGTGTGTGTGTCTGCGTGTGTGTGTGTGTGTGTGCGTGTGTGAGTGTGTATCTGTGTGAGTGTATGTGCGCGCGCATGTCTGTGTGTCTACGTGTGTCGCGCGCGCTTCTGTGTGTGAGTGCATACCTGTCTGTCTGTATGCGTGCGCGTGAGTGTGTATCTGTGTGAGTGTGTGTGCACGCGGACAACTGTGTGTGTGTCTACATGTGAGTGTGCGCTTGTGTGTGTGTGCCTGCATGTGTGTGTGTGTGTGTGTGTGTGTGTGTGAGTGTATCTTTGTGCATGCGTGTGCCTGTGTGTGTGTGTATTTTGCGTTCTTCATTTACACCTCAAGCATATGAAAGGTCCTATATTCTCTTTCTATTTATTTATTTATTTTTTGCCAAGCTGTTGTTTTTTTTTTTTTTTTTTTTTTTTGGATGTCCAAAAGGGAGGTTCATAAAATTTTTAGCAAAAAAAAAAAAAAAACCTTGAAAATCCATAATTTTCCAATTGCTGCCTGTCACTTCCTCCAAAGAACTGTTTTGAGTGGGCATTCTGTCTATGTTAATGAGCTCAGCTCTGATTGGTGGGAGGACAGAGGTACTGGCCCCTTAGCAGTCCAAGGTACATACACACAAGCAGATGTGGGTTCACCTCAGTCAGCATGTTGTTGACAAATGTGAAAAAAGAACTACAACAATGGAGAAAGAGGTGGAGAGGATGAGCAAGGAGCGAGAAAGAGGTGAGGGTGTAAAAGACGCATTAACACAATTCCAGTGGCCATATTGTAAAGCACATTTTAAACAGTGTATCTGATTGTTTGGAGTGGGAAGATGAGCAAGCCCCTCACGGCCGCTGCGTTAATCATGACTTGACACTAAATCCCAGTCCTGCGTTTGTCACACACTCGATGGGTCTGCAGAAGCACAAAGGGAGTGCATCAGGTGTCCGTTTCCTACGGAAGGTTCTAGATGTGCAACACAACTGAGGATGCGTAAACAGAAATGGCGTTTTTTCTTTTCTTTTTTTCTCAAGCCGTACCTTGTGTCTCGAGTTACAAGGAAATAAAAAGTGCCGGTCCAAAAACAAGCGATTAACAGATGGTACTAACGGAAAAGGCTATGGCGGCCGGCCAATTCCCTTACAGCGCGGGTCTGGTGTGGTGTGCAGGTCAGTGGGACTGAATACAGAAGCCCAGCACACAGGGAAACAGCAGCAGGGCCAGTATTAGGGTGTTGGATGTCCTCAGTCCCTCCTTCATGCCCTCATCTCATCTCATAACCCCTGTGAGGTCTCAGCAATGAGGACAGACCTGACATGGGGAGAGTCAGGTTGCAATCTCACACTAAACTCCTCTCTCGCTTTCGACTGCTGCATTACAGTAGCATCCGGGCCAAAAATCCAACACTATGTCACACTCAGGGCCGAGGTTATTGCTTATTATGACTTAATAACCGTACAGCAGTGTGATACAGTACTTTTACAGTCCCAGTTCAAACGGTCTCGTTAAGCCGCTTTCACACGGATCACGAAAACGAATTTTTTTTCAGACGATTAAGAAGTCAATGCAAAGACGAATACATTAAACGCTTTGTATTGACTTTGCATTGACTTTGAATGTAATCTGTCGTGCGAAAAATTTGTTTTGCGTCCGGTGTGAAAGTGGCTTTACTTCTTGGATTCATTGGATTCTCGATCAGTTCCTGTTTCCGTCGCTGTCGTCATCAATCTCCTAGATGTGACTGGCAGAGCTCATCTCTTGCCTCAGACATATAATCCTATCCCATCTCCAGTTTATCACGCCTACCTTTCAGTTTGTGGACTGCGGAGGAGAGCAGGGTTTCTGAGTCACGTGATCATCCCAAAAGTTCCAGCAAATAGGGGTTGAGGCACAGGGGAAGGTCAACATTTCTGATTTTACAGTTAGCCTACAATAAGGATTACAATTACCTTCTCTGACAGTTTCAAAAATGCTCTCATTACATTGCTGCAACTTAATTTCATTTTGTTTGCATTACCCCAAGAGTATGGATTATTTTCAACCCTTACGGAACAGAACTTGTTCAGAATACACTGGAGCATGTTCTGCACTTACCGCTGGCAGCCGGCGGACATTTCGATATGTGAGCAGGACAGGCAGAGCTCGTGAACACAGTGTGATCCCGGCTAAACACAACTTTCGCCCCTAGATGTGAAAAGCACACTAGAGCCAGTTAGTTCAGGATGTTAAAAAATATCTAAGTGGCAGCATATACTTCTTTTTCACCTTGCATTCTCATTTCCCAAATAGCTCAACCTTTAAACAAGTGACAAAACTAAAACCCTGACGCACTGGTCGCAGTTCAGGGCTCGGGGGTGTGAGGGGTCGAGAGGTCAGGAGGTCAGTGGCAGGAGTCCACATGTTTGTTTGTGTCGGCCTGATGTCATGACCTGCATCAGACGGTGCTCATGAGGGAAACATGGCCGCTCAGAGGGGACACTGACCGCACAGCTCAAGGGCAGCGCTAATTAATTGCCAAAGCTGCCTGAGTAACTAACATTGAAATGGTAAGCAGCTCTCAAGACAGATGCTTCAAGATAGGTTGGGGCAGAAAGGTCTAGAGTTTGATCGAACAGCCTTTCTGTTGCGTACTTTGCACTTTGAGTCAGGACATCAAGCAGAAGGAGTCATTAAAGATCGTGCAGACGTGTGACAAATTAAAAAAACAAAAAAGCTGAATAAATGTGTGGACAAGTATAACAAATGCACTTGTTTCTGTCCCTTTTCCTTGCATGGTTTGAGTCCACTCGGCTCCTCAACTGCCAGAATTTATACCGTTCAGGCGGTGGGTGATATATGTCTGTTAGATATTTGACAGAATTTTTTTCCAGTGGAAGGCCTTTGGGTAGACAGGAAAATCCCAAATTTTCAGGTTCCAAAAGTGAACGGTTTGGTTGCTAGGGCCTCCAGAAGGGTCACCCTCTGGAGGGCCAAAATTGAACTTTTAAGAAAAATAGGTTTTTGAGTTGAAATATCTCAGTGCACCCTCAATAGCCCAGCTTCATTTTCGCTGATGTCAATCTGTGTTGGGAGGGGTTTTGGAAAATCATGAAATTTTGGTGGGCTGTTGAGGGCGCCACCTATAGGGGGTGCTTGAAAACACCACTTTGAGCCCAAGGTAGCACTTAAGTTTGAGGCATTTTCTTGCCTGCGCCCTCATTAGCCCAAGCTTGTTTATGCATGCTATGATTCTATAACAGTACCTTGTGCTATTCCACTTGAAATTGTAGTGGGATGGTGAGGGCGCGGAATTATAAGGGGCGCTCAATTCAGTGAAAATGCAAAAATAGGGGTAATCTGCGGCTGTAGATCTCCATGCGCCCCCATCAGATTTGAATGAAATCTATTTTATTTGATAGCCCTACATGTCCACTATATGACCTAAAAAGATTGAAGTGGGGTTCAATTGTATTAACCCTTTTTTGACCATCCCAGTAAGGCAAGGTTTCAAACGTGAATTAGTACAATATATGGTCTATGGATTGAATAAAGGGATGAAGGCAACAAGGCATGATGGAAAGGTAACCAACTGAAGGTGCACACATCTGGCCCTTGGCCAAGGGTTATTTCATTAGCTGGAGGGCCTGAAATAAATATCTATTCATCCAATTGAGCAGCAGTGAGACTGGGACAGGAAAAGCAATACATGTAACTGCACACATGTGGGTGGGCCCAGGACGGGGGATCAGATAGAACCCTCTGCTGAGCAGAAGGTGGAAAAGATCATCAAAAAGGAGTCACCACATTTTCTCATTCACATCTGTGTGCATCAAGATGTTGCACTGTGTACTTTCAGTTTCACCTGACAATGTGCACAATTTTTACTTTCTAACTCTTGGCTCATTTCATGTTTTCTGTCGTTATCTCCAAAAAATAACAGATTAGGGGGGAAAACCAAGTGTCTGACATCATACTTTCACCTGAGTTTTCTCTAACAAAGTAGGGATGATGGAGATAATGAGTGATTTATTTTCCTGAAATTAGCATGACAAAAGAAGTAAACAGTTTTTTTTTAAATTTATTCATGAGCGGTGAAGCGTGCAATCCGTCCGGCCCCGCCTCCAATCTTCTAAACATTCCAAAGGAAGTCAGCAGAAGGCCGGACCCTATCCATTGGTTCAGAAGAGAGCTTTAAATTGCTGATTGCTCCACTAAAAATCATCCATTGGCTTTAAATTCAAACTGACACCTATGCTGACTTATGTACCGTAACAGCACTACATAGACAAGCGTATCGAATGGTCATGTCACACCTTTCAGAATGATGGTCAAAAAGGGTTAAAACAGTTGAACCCCACATCAATCTTTTTGGAACACATAGGGGACATGTAACGCTATCAAATAAAACAGACTTCACTCAAATCTGATGGGGGCGCATGGAGATCTACAGCCACGGAATACCCCTATTTTTGCATTTTCACCGAATTGAGCGCCACCTATAGCCCTCACCATCCCACTACAATTTGAAGTGGAATAGTACAAGGCACTGTTATAGAATCATATCATGCATAAACAAGCTTGGGCTAATGAGGGCCCAAGCAAGGAATGCCTCAAACGTGACTGCTACTTTGGTCCAAGATGGTGTTTTCAAGTGCCCCCTATAGGTGGCGCCTTCAAAAGCCCACCAAAATTTTGTAATTTTCCAAAACTCCTCCTAATATAGACTTACAACAGTAAAAATGAAGCTGGGCTATTGAGGGCGCACTGAGATATTTCAACTCAAAAACCTATTTTTCTTAAAAGTTCAATTTTGGCCCTCTGGAGGGTGACCCTTCTCGAGACCATAAAAACCAAACCGTCGACTTCTGGAACCTGAAAACCTGGAATTTTCCTATTTACTAATAGATCTTACACTAAAAGAAATTTCAGGCCATTTACTATCACACATACATCAACCCCTAAAAGAAATCCACCTAACCGTTATAAATTCTGGCAGTTAAAGGCGTAAGGGTCACAGCCAATCAATGCAGAGTTATTCTCTGTGATGTCATATGATGAAGCATTCAAACCATGATGGGAGTAGTCTCTACCAGGATGACAACAGCCCAAGTCACGGGGCGCATGGGTCACTGAATGGTTTTATGGGTACGAAAATGAACCCAAGCATACGCCACTGCCTTCAGTCACCAGATCTCAAACCAACTGAGCTCTTATGAGATTTTGGAACGTGGAAAACAGATGTCTGTCACCACCATCAAAGCACCAAATGAGGGAACATCCCTTGGAAGAAAGGAACTCCGTCCCTCCAGTAAAGTTTTTACTTAAGCACTCTTTGCCCGGGGGAGTTAAGGCTGATCTGGCAGCTTGTGGAGGCCAAACACTTTATTAAGACTGTTTATGTGGATTTTTCCATTAATCTGTCACCTGCCTGTATAATTATCATATTCCCTCTCTCTCTCTCTCTCTGACACTCTTTCCCTCCCTCCCTCTCTTACACTGATAATCCCCAACTGACACTTTACTGATAAAACACACCATTATTAATCAAATAAAATATACGTAAAGATCCATTTGAAACAATCAAAATAAACATGTTCATGATACAATTTCAGGGAAAATATCAGTTGACAAACTGGGATGTTTATATGTCTGTGCCTTTAGCTATGAACAGAATTAAAGAGACCCTGTTAGACAGACTGCAGCTTTCTGGGCCTTCTCAGTAAAATGTCTCTCTCAAGTCACCTTTAATCTCATCAGGCATTTTCTCTGGGAAACAGCACTGTGCCTAAAATGAGCACGAAAACAGGGAAGGCACGATGTAATAAATTCAAGAGAAACCAGTAACCAGCCTTCTAATAAAATCAAAGGCGCTCACATCAGTCTTACAGTTTAGTCGAACACGATGCCGAACGAAAAGCCAACATAAGTATCCCATAATATACCTTTCAGGCTGTCAAAGGTTGCGTAATACATTTCGACAATACTGGCAGTCAACAGAACAAAATACTTAGATGTTTGAAACACAGAATTGTGAAGAAAAGTATTTGCATCATGAAAAAAAATTAGTGTCAAATGAGAGGGAAAGTTTATTGTTATTGTATATTAAGTTATTTTCACGTGCATGACAGTCATACAATATTTGGCTACATTATTAACATGAGTCCCAGAAATGAGAAGAGAATATTGTGTTGTGCATAATTTACTGAATAATGTGCCACTGGGTAATCATAATCATAATGCTTGAACATAATACTTGAGAATATCGACACATTTCGTTTAATGTGATTTTTCTGAATAATGAACTCAATCAGCATTCAGTTTAGAGAAGAGAAAACAACTGATCATTAAATGATACCAAAGTATCCTCTTAGTCGTTAATAAGTCGTGTCACAGCATAAAGAAGCGTTAAATTATTGTCTTGGTCAGCTGACATTCCCATCAGGACCCTGACTCCATTGAGAGTGACCTCCGGACGTGCAGGAAATCCAAAAAACCTGTTTCAAAGTGACCTTCGTACATGCAGGAGGTCCTTAAAACCTGTCTCACAACAGTGGTTAAAGAGCCATCTGGAAATTGATTGACAGGAAACGGGGAGGGATTGGCAAATCTCGCCACAGCCTTGTTTCAGCTTGTCATCCTCCTGTCAAGCGATACCCACACAGCCGGGCTACACTAAATACAAAGTCTGTTAAGTGACACATGCAATTGAATAAAACCACAACAAACCCTCCTGGAAGCCAGTGAAATACCTTGGTTACTGCTCTCCATATCTCAGTGGCAGCAGGAAGTGAGAGGCTAGTGTCAGAGTATGTTTTCACAAAATAAACGAGGGTGAGGATAGCTGCAGGACAGTAGCTCCGTTCTTCAGTGTGTTTCTTTGGATGAGCAGTACAGAATTGTGTCATGTGACATACAGCTCTGCAGCACATGATCAGAGAAGGGACCACAGGAGACTCAGGGCATCTCAGCCCAGTGGGGTACTGGGACTATGCCAATAGCAGGTTTGTTTCATTCAGTTTGAAACAAAAACGCTGGTTGAATGGAATTGCATATTCATCTAACCCTGTTAAGTACATTCAAATGAAAGCATAAAGCATAACCGAATTTAAATTGCATTTCCAGACGCCACCCATCTGCAGATCTGAATTAGAAGGAGGATGCACACTTCAGAGCTCAGTAAAAAAAACTCAGTCTCTTCTTTCTGACAGCACAGTCCTGTAGCACATTTCTGTTTTTGGCAGGTATGACAGCTCATGCTACAATTTAAATCAAAGAACACTCCTGCTTAAAGCCTCTAAACACACGCGCACACACACACACACACACACACACACACACACACACACACACACACACACACGCAAACACGCGCACGCACACACACACGCGCGCAAACACGCACACACACGCACGCACAAAGTATCCAAAGGTCACGGCATGAGTTCAAAACAGGATATGAAGTAAATTCTAATTCATTTCTTAATGATTCCACAGCACAAAACTCATTTCATATTTGCCATCATCCTATAAGCTGCACAGCCCCTAATGTTTAATGTAACTCTCACTTCTCAGGCTCACGCATGATTTCCGATTGCATTTATGTATATCAAACACATAGTTTGTAGTTCATTTATTTCCTCACAGCCTCAGGAGATGATGATGACGACGATGATGATGAGGATGACGATGATGATGATGGCAACGAGACTTCCTCGGCTGAGTGGGTTAATATGCCAGTGCTCTCGCTCACAGTGAGCCGCCGAGAGATTTACAAATGACTCCTCAACCTATGACCTTGTAGCTGAGACGGCAAACAGCCGCCACAAAGCCCCTGTCAAGATGTGCACCTGGTGAAGCAGCCATTATTTACGCGGCAGACAGTAGTTTGGGGAGAGAGCTCATCTTTCATTCACAGCTTGTGCGGACAGGAACATTCTCCCTCCATAACAGAAAACAATGGCCTTGAAAGCAAATGAGCCCAGCCGATACGGACCTCCTGTGTTCCAGAACAGGGCACTCGCCACTGCCAGGGATTCACTTCTTTATTTTTTTGCTTTACAGGAAGACCTAAGGATATGCAATCTGAGCAAATATGATGCACAAACTGAGCAGAGATCATGGAGTGCGCAGCTGCACACAAGACAAAGATTATACGCCAACCGAGTAAAGATCATTTAGCGAGCGACTGCACACAAGAATCAGGCCTCTTTCACTGCACTTTTGTCCCTGACTGAGAAAGCAGAACCATTCAAGAGTGAATCTTGATTCTCTTCCATTACTGCGCTGTCTTTACATCTACATGCATTTCCCAGAAAACAAATAATGCACTCCCATAGTTACTACCATGTAGTGGTAATGTCCTAACATCACCAAAAAAATTCCGCTAGCATTGTGAAAACATTGTGCGTTAGCAGCTTTATATGTGGTAAACGGTCATAGAGGCTGGGCAAATGATACCAATCTTCTACCGACGAAAACAAACTGAAAGATAGTCATTTTTATGTATACAGCACTGCAGTGCATTGTACAGGAAGGTATTCAGAGATATCGGTGTTGTGATGGGGCAACCAAAAGGAGAGCAGTTTTTTTTTTGCATGGTGGTCTTCAACATCAGAGTCCAATTTCATCCTATCAGGGTCAGTGAGGGAGCAGATTTTGGGTTCAGCCCAGCGCTATGATTAAACTAAATACCTAATCATAGCCTTCAATCAAGAGCATAAACTTTAAATCAAACTTTAATGAAGAGCATATGATCTAAAATTGGCTCACTGCTTCTGAGTGAATCACGAGGGAGGAGAGAGACGTATCTATTTTTTACCCCAGACTCGGCCAGGAAGCCACACTGTGCCGGACTCATCAGCTGTTTCCTATTCTGCCGGCGTTAGAGGGAAGACGCAGCTCGATGTCACGGAGCCCGAGGGGCGAGAGTGTGTGTACCCGCCGCGCGCTGCCACGCTACGTGCAGCTCACACTGAGCAGGTGTCATGCTGGGAGCCCCAGGATGAAACAGATATCCACACCAGGTCCGACTCCCTCGAGTGAAGGGAAAGTGTCATCTCTTCTCAAAATACATGGCTTTGAGACTCCCAACAGGGAAAATACAAACAGCTCCAAGAGCTCTGAAACAAAAACACACATACAATAAGAATTGACTGACAAACTTACTGACTGACTGGCAGACTAACTGACTAACTAACTGGCTGACTGACTGATTGGCCGGCTGGCTGAGTGACAGACTGACCGACTGACTGATTAGCTGGCTAAATGAATGAGTGAATTAATGACTAAAACACAAAATAAATAAGTAAAAATCTTGAGCTCCAAGAGGTGGGCAGAGTTGTTTAATGGAATTAAGACTCACTGAAACCCGCACACATTTTAAACAAGCCACACCAGACTGCATTAAACCTCAGGGCTATGAACATTAATTAGGTTACATTAATTGAGAAATAATTCAGGTTGTGTGCCACTCTACGAGCTTCAATTAAACTTGAATTGACAATTTAAGGGAGTATGCAAACCGAACACAGACTTCAGCTATTTTTTTGTTCAATCAAACCAACTTCAAAGCTTCACAAAAGAAAGAGGTGGTATAGAAAAAAAAAATATACGTCGATAAATAAAAAAATGATTCCAATATGTAACATTATAATGAACCAATAAAATGTCATTAGCTATAGCTTTCCATGGCAAACCTTTAATTCAGCAGTATCTGGTGGAGCTCCACCAAGTGAATGATGACGCAGGAGCAATTATGGTATGTTTTAGTTCTGGACCACTACTTTAGCAAGCACAGCTCGTCTAACCAATCAAAGCCCTGAGTTTGACCCCTGGGAACATTAGCTTCATGCCTTGTTAGACCTAAAATGATAAAAATCTTTTTTTTTCCCCCTCCACCAACTACAAGTTACTCAACTCATTTATATACACTGTCGGCCTATGCTGTAAATCATCTTGCACTAACAAGATGTCCAACCCAGCACACAGAGCGCATCCTTATCCTGATATCATATTTACCATCGAAAGTATCGTAAATGTTTGAGTACAAAAAGCTGCAACAAAGGACAAAAGTTGCAAGTATGAGGTACTTAGAGGCTCAGTTCTCCAAAAAAAAAAAATAAATAAATAAACTACAGCTAATCACCATCAATCTATACTTTTCTAAAGGCAGCACTCTTATATCTCTGATCTCCTGAACTGAAATGAAACTGACAGTAATGTGATGATTTTGCCAGTGAGATGCACACTCCTTTATACACACATACTGTACTATAATGTGATAATGACTTTACTGGTTGTCAGAATTATGAACGAGAGTGAAACCAGTTGGGCTGACAGAGGTGAGATAAAATGTCTTATTTGAGTCGTTACAAACCTCTGCAACAGACCATTTATCTGCAGAGGGGGGAAAAAACATAAAACAAGGGATTTTGACACAGGAAGCTGCATCCCTCCTGTCAACATGTCAAAGGCATCATATTTTTCTAATAACGCCGCTGAAAGCAAGATTTTCAGTGAGCTGAAATATTACCAGATAAAATGTAGTGACACATTTCACCATGAAATCAGACAGATATATATACCCAGTAAAAGGTCACTGATGCAGCCTTTTGTGTGGACTTTTTCATATGTTACTGTGTGTACAACAGTATGAGTTTCTTCTGCGCACAAATGGAAGAATTATTGGCATCCTTCATGACAATGAGCAAAAAAGACTGTTTTAAAAAAAGAAAAAATACTATTTTAGGCTCAGCCATGTGTGGAAACCGGATTTTTTAATATTATATGCTGGACTGAGTGATACATTTTGTACAAGGCAGGGGTGTCAAAATTATTGACTCCCATTTGATAAATATTCAGTGGCAGCTCCCCTGGTGAGGCTTTTCCAGCCATATCTGATAAGGGTGGTGAACAGGGCCGGTGGATGTACTGTGCACCTCTGCTCCATGCACAATATTTAAAGATGTTTCTAGGTTCACAATTGCGAAAGGCCCCTATTAAGTTCCGACCACATCAAAGTTCCAATAACGCTTAGCAAAGTTCAGACAGAAATTAGTGGGCTGCTCTCCGTAGAGGCTCCTTTAGTGCAGCCCATTAAAACAAGTTATTGACATTGACATGACGTGGCATTTAACAGTTGATTGAGAAACTTAATAACTGCAAAAGTGCACTTAACTGTGCGGCTCAGAAACTGTTATCCCTGGGTTGCTCTCTGCCACCATCCACTTACCATCCTCAATGAAGAACGGTAAACATTTGTCCACTTCAGGGAAAATTTGCTACTGCCGTCATGAAAAGAAGACTTTATGCACAGAAAAGGGTCACAAAAAGTATTTTAAAATAATGAATACAACGAATAATGATTTTTTTTTTTCAGTCCAAGATTACCCTTTTCAGTTTTCTTAGGTGTCAGTACATAAAGCCTACATTTTTGGTTATTCATTTAAGTTTGATTTTTAAAGTGGAAATAAATTAGCGAGCTGCTTTAAAGTGAAGTGCATCTTTAATTGCCACCTTAAATTGAATTTGACTCCTTTCAAAAAACTTTACAAGGTGACATAACTGTGACTAATTGAATATTCACTCATGAATTGCTTTCCTCTTTACCTCATTGGCTTCATCAGAAATTAACACCCACGTCTTTTCAGATTTGAATTTCGGTCTTTTCAATAACGCCACAGATGACAATTTAACCCCTGAGTTAAACTATGACATGGTAGGCCATAGCTTGCCTGATATTAAAGGTCATATCATCTTCTTTCATTGTAGGTATAATAGCAAATGACCAAACATTTTGAAATTGTTTGCACACCATGTCTATGGACGGTTTGGCACCAAAAATTTTGAAAATGCCTTTCGATAATGAGGTTATTAAAGGATGGAGCAGATTTATAGATTCTGGGTAGATGTACCAAGGTGTTAAAGACCCTTTTTTCTGCCAGTCTACACATCAAACAGTAAGACTCAAAGGTTACAGCTCAACATTCAGGTTTAATAAGTGCCCGTTTCCATTACGTTTTCGGTTTCGGAGTTCGGTGCATTTTTGTCTTGGACTTTGTTTACAAAGCATAGCAGTGTGCTCTTAATTTTGAAGTTTGGCTGCATAGACTCCGCAGAGCAGTGTTGGTCTGTGGCTATGAAGGAGGCTAATTATAGGTAGCGGAGAAAGACCATAATAAGAGGCTCAGTACAGAAAGTGGGTTAAGTTATTATATTATAGCTCCTGCCTCATAATGATTTTTTCTGCTCTTTTAACCTAATTGACTGTAACATGCCTGAGATCAAACTCCCTTTGAACAGGGCTCATCTGTCTCTGTATTTCAAGTTTACTTTAATGACAGCCTAACGACACACATTTTTGCCCAAATAATGGCACTGTAATTGGCTTTAACTGCAAAGCAAATTAGTTAGAGAATAATTCTGCCATTATAAGCTGAGAAAAATGACTGCGGCACTTATCTCCATCTTTTTCTCCAGTCTTAGTGCTTCCTGTGTCGAGTTAAGAAATGTGCTGAGGCAATATCTGACAGGCAGCAACGATGAAAAATATCAACAATCTACTCACCATATCCAGACTTAATGACGGAAATTATATGTAGTGAAACTGTTACATTACTCTTTTATTAATTTTATTTGAGGACATGAGAATCACTAGTTTCAATCTGAAGGACGACCCAGTTCTACCAGTACCTCCCACAACCAATCCTGCTTCATCTTTCCAGTGATGCCTCTGTTTCACCTTCAACAGGCTACATAACCAACAACAAGACTAAAAATGTTTAAAAAAATCTAATAGATCAGACTGCACTGCAAAAAATGAAAGAGAAAAAATACTACGTTAGATAAATTTACTTATTTTAAGACTTAAAACACTTATTTCTATCACCATTTTTCTTAGTAAGACAAAAAATGTGTCCTAGATTTGAGGTAATTTTGACTAGCCTGCCAATGGGAACAGCAAATTTATCTTACCTGGTATTTCTTATCTTTCATTTTTGCAGTGTGGACATTTAGGGACAATGTAAAGAATATGGGTAAACAGAAGCAAACAAGTTTATTGCTGTACAGTATATCCCAGAGTGGTCATTTTATAGAAGTGAAAATGGATGCTTGACACTGGAGAACTGCAAATGCAGACAAGCAGTATTTCCCAGAGACAATACCAGAAGACACTGCTGCTGCACTTTAAAAACAAAAAATTTAGAGAATTTCATTAAACAACAATATGAATGAACATGCTGATCACTTGTCCCCTCAGCCAAGGGTATCAACAGTGATGTTTATATTGTTAACGACCTGAAAATTGAGTTTGTAATATTTCTGGCACTACGTATGGTTGTGAGAAGCTGTGTGGGGTGATGGGCAGATTTTTGCGAGTGATGGGGATACAGACCCTCCCCTGTGAGGCAGTACCAGCTTCAGTGCCCAGCGCCTCGCCATCCCACTGCAGCAAATCTCAACCACCCAGTCAAACCTCAGCTCCCTCAAACCCATTCTTCATACCGGACGTGGCAACACAAACTATAGCACCGTAAATCCCAACGTTCAAGGGACCATTTCACATATTTTATAGACATTTCAAAACAGTAGGAGAAAAAGGAAAGTTCCAGAAAAGTCACCTTCAGGGTGAAGTCAACTACTTTGGAGTTTGGAATTACAAAAGCTGAGAAGAGTTTCTCGAGAAAAAATGTCAATTCTATTATTCTTTAAAATGCACCCCATTGACTTTGCAAAGCCTCTGTAAAACCCATTTTGAAAGCAGGGCAGGGTCTGAGGGAGCATTATCTTCTCGACGCCTCCATTCTAACCACCTCATTTCACCACAGGAGGCCTTGTGACCAGCTCATAACCTAATGGCTTCACACTGAGCTGAAATCAGGGAAATATCCCCGAGCACGATGAACATCCTTATCTTATCTCAGCCCGAAACTGAGATGAAACTGGCGCTGAGCACAGGGACACTGCTCAGAGATTTCTGCAGTGACATTGAGTAAACAGACAATTTCATACACTGTTCACAGTTTGCAGGCAAAAATATATTCAAAAACTTACAGAACAATACATTTTCAATTGTGTAAGGTTTTTTTTTTTTTTTGAAGATATAAGAAGTTGAACAAGCAAACAAACATATAAACATATATGTATATAAAAAATAGACAGCGCTCATATCATGAAGCACTAGTTATGTTCTTACTGTCCGGTCCCCATAACAGGCTGTAAGTACACTGTACAGTCCCTATAGGCCTCTCAAACCAACAGTGGCAATTTTCCATTGGAATCAATAACGCAGGGAAATTCACTCAGGAAAACAAAAGAAAAAAAATCATTGTAAAAAACCGTGAAAAGGTTTAAGGATCAATTGACCGAGCCACGTGGCCTTTCTCTTTACATGTTGAGGGCATCTCAACGACGGGTCAGAGTCTTTCAGTCCAGCTGTCTTAGTGTCACATGACAGGGACAAAAAAACAAACCTGACAGCCATGAAAAATCAGGTATTTTTAAACTCTATTTCTACTGCCACTATCTTCGTTTTAGAGACTAAGGGATTGTTTGGTCTCTGATTGATCTTTCATTATGTGAAAACACTGAAGGATTCATGAAAATAAGAACTGGGTAATGCCTGGTTTAGCTGAACTGTACTTTGGCCTAAATTGTGCAGTGGGCTAGCCTGCTGTGAGCACAAGTTTGTAATAAACGACTGAAACTGGACAATCCTGGCTCAGAAAGTAGAATTCCTCTGCAGTTTTTTTGTTCCAAAGTCCTGGATTTGCTAAAAAAAAATAAAATAAACTAGAGGCACTTGTAGAGTGCAAACCTCCGCCAAGGCAGCACAATCCAAATGTGCATGAGTGGGAGCAAAGTTGAATTATCGTGTGTGATAGGATTTCAAGATGGCTGCCGTGGTGGCCATATTGTTTCACTGATCGCGGTCAAAATCAATAGGGTCCATCCTCGATGTAATAGAAATCCACCCACGAAATTTCAGCCAAATCCGTGCCTGACATTTGGAGTTATCGCGTGTGATAGGATTTCAACATGGCCGCCGTGGCATGGCGGCCATATTGTTTGAGTGATCGCAGTCAAAATCAATAGGGTCCATCCTTGATGTAATAGCAATCCACCCATTAAATTTCAGACAAATCCGTGCATTACTTTTTGAGTTATGTTGTTCACAAACAGACAAACAGACAGACAGACAAACAAACAAACAAACAGGGGCGAAAACATAACCTCCGCCCCAACTTCGTTGGCGGAGGTATTAAAAACATTTCAGCCAGTACATCAGGGCTGGCCAAATCTGGCCCTCCAATCCAAATCCTGTCCTGATTTTCTCTTCTTCCAAGTAGCTCTATGAGCAATTATTGACATTGATTGGCCAGATTCTGATCACGCCTGACACCCAGGTAAAGAGAGGGTGGAAAATCAGCAGGGCTGCGTTTAAACAATCTTTTTTGCTTAGGAAAGTTCCTAACTCCCAGAAAATGACCCGGAAGTATTTATGTGGCAGCCATGGAAAGTGTGTTTGAATTCTCTAAATCGAACTGCTTCCTAACATATACACCGAACCAACCATCCTTGAAGAAGAGAATGGGGAAAATGCCATCCAATCAATAGCAATATTTAAAGTGAGGACCATCCATCTGTCTAACCACAAAAGCAAACAAACATGTCGAGCAAGAAATGCATGATAACGTTGCCTAGTAAGTGCATTGAAATGATCTTAACAGGGTGGCTGTCTTTTCCTAAACCGTTATAAATTCCCGTTTACACCTTTCCTTTACTCCATGACATTTTCCATCTAGGTTAAGGAAAACTGGTCAGGAATAAGTTGATAAGAGGTAATTTTTTGACTATTCAAACTCAGCCCAGTTCTCAGCCCTTGAGGACGGTGATCTGGGGAGCCCTGCAGTTGGTTGTACTGGTTACTGCAATCAGCTAAATGAGCTTACGGGTGGAACTAAAACAAGGCGGGACTTCTACTCTATGACTTCTGGAATGTTCTCCTCTGTGAAAAACCGAAAGCTTATATTAGTACTTCCCAACTGCAGTGCATATGTTGTATTCATTGACTGAGTTTGACAAGTGCAGCCAACTATCTTCTAGGACAGAACATTTTCCATCCTGGTAATGTGTGTGCTCCCAACCGATTGAAAATTACAGTGCTGCTACATAAATTTAAATGGCACACTAGCTAGCAGTACACCAAACAGCATTAAAACATTAAACCAATCGCAGATAAATAAAACATTAAACCACTCATAGATGAAGTAAATTTGTAGATTATATTGTAACAATGGTGCATGCCAAGGTCTGCAGACAGGCCTTAGATGGTAAGCAAAGAGTTTGTTCTTGTAGTTAGCGTGTTGGATGTGGGAGAAAGGCGACTTTAACAGGGGCCATATGGTTATGGCCAGGCGAATAGGTCAGTGCATCTGAGGTGTTCCAAGTCAACATGGTGAGAAACTACCAATAGTGGTCCTGAGATTAACAAACCATGAACCAGCAACAGGCTGTCGGGCGGCCGAGACTCATTAATGCACAAGGGCAATGGGGGCTATCCCGCCTGATCCAAACGGACAATAGGCACACGTCACTGAGAATTTTGATGATAATTCGAAAGGTCTATTGCATATAGCATGTTGTTGCTGCAGACCAGTCGGAGTGCACATTCTTACCCCCTGTAAACCGCTGACAGCGCTTACGATGGGCACCTGAGTTTCAGAGCTGGACTTCGGAGCAACTGAAGAAGGATGAACCAGGATGTACTGTGGGATGAATGCTGCATTCATGTGTTGTCGGAAGGTTCCCGAGTTCCCAAGTCGGCAAGTCGTTCTTCCGACTTCGTTGTGTTCATGTGCTTTGAAGTCGTAATGGGGGAAAAACATGGATGCTGCAAAGAAGCTGAGTTGTATTTTAATGCTCAGAGCGTTTAAAGAAAACACTGCCAGCTGTTTACAGTTCTTTCCGTGACACTGAAGACCAACCCAAACGGATCAGGTGAGCCATGAAATATGATTAATTTCGTACGTATGCATTTTAATCAGAAAAACGTCCGTATTTGCTTAAAAGTAAACTACACACTGGTTTTCATCCACCATTTTACGGTGAATGTGACGTCAATATCAAGTCAAGTTAGCAAATCGCGTACCAAAATTATCGCCGAGATGCCGAGTTGTTTTTCCGACATGAGGGGGCGTTCATGTGAATTTTCCCAGTCAGAAAGTCATTTTTCCGAATATCCCGACACCACATGACTGCAGCAGAAGACAAGCTTGTGGAGGGAGTGTGATGCTCTGGGAAATGTGCTACAGAGAAACCCTGGGTCTGGGAGTTCAAGTGGACATCAGTTTGATGGAGCTGTAGTGAAGGGGACCAACACAGAATCAAGCAGGTGGTTTTAATGTTGTAGCTGATTGGTGGATATGATGGCACTAATAATTTTGTAGTATCGTAAATTATTTGTATTTTTAATCTCTTGGGTGCTTATGCTTAGTTCCCAAAGTCGTGCGCTCCGTTACGAACGCCACGATTGGCCATTCGTAGCTGATCGTGGAACTTCTCTGAAACAGCTTTCACACTGGATGCGAAACAAATTTTTCGCACGAAAATTACATTCAATGTCAATGCAAAGATGCGAATACACGCGAAACACGTGTATTCGCGTCTTTGCATTGACTTTGAATGTAATCTGTCGTGCGAAAAATTTGTTTCGCGTCCAGTGTGAAAGCGGCTTAAAATTTCAGGTTTGCATACGAGGTGATGCGATGATCACAATTAATGAAAATTAATCGTGTTGATTGTAGGAAATTTTTGAACCGTCCAAAACTTTTCTATGATCAACACGATTGCCACGACTGACCTCAAGATCTGATATGATCTGACAGGATCACCACGATTACTCCACCATTAAGACCACGATTTCAATCGTGCCGCAAATCGTGATAGTGGGAACCTAGCATTACAGATATATCGTACGAGGTAATGTAAAATCAGTGAATTTTACTAGCATGAATCAGATGCAATCTACACTTACTTAAGCTTCATAAACAAATAATAAGGTAAACAAATGTTAAAATAGGTGAACTTCATTTGAATAGCAATTTTTCAAATGAATGAAGTCGGGAAAGGTCGTTTACACATGTAAATGTGGCTTCGCTTGCTTCCTCTCCTGTGGTCATGGGGAAGCCTTAATTATTGTGGCCATGTTTGCTAGTCTTGTTGAGGTGTGAAAACCACTTTACACCTCGCTCTAGAATGGAAGCGAGGAGTCATGCGAGTTACGCTGAGGTATAAATAGGTATCAGCCTATTCATTGGCCATGTTCAGCAACATATTTTTATTACAAATGGCATACTGTCCCAATATATACTGAATAGTATGTGGTACTTAGCACTGTGTAGTAATCGAGATCTGAAAATTATGTTGTGTTCTATGATGTCACATGACCTTCTGGCTATCTGCATCACTTGGGTCACAGTGGGATGTTTCTTATTGGCATGATGCACGGTAAGTTATATATACCACAAATATAGGTCTGGTGAAACACTATGGGATCTGGCCAGTTTAGCATGATATGTATATGGGTGTGTACTTTGTACAAGCAGTTGTTTTGGTAATCACACAAGGTACAATTCCAGTCATAGGCGGTAGGCGATTTTAACACAGGCATCTTGTGTTCTCGCTTGCTGCATTATGCTATCATGGTGTGGTCAGTCCTGTACCATAAATTAGTTCAGGGTAGAACTGTTTTGGGTCTTCTTATATTGTTCATTTAAACTGATTCATATAGCTACCAAAGATGCCGTGCAATCAGACATGCTATTGGCTGTTGAACAAAATTGTGTTGTAGGTTGGTTTGAACAACAGCTGATAAGTTTTACTTTGAATTGCCTAGGCTACTAAATACTGCTGTTCAGCTCAGCCTATACTGCTCCGGCAATGTAATTCTTTCTTAAACAGCCAAACATAGGCTACTGATTATTTCCATCATCACTCGCAAACACATTTAAACGATGTATCAAAGATCCAAAATGTTGCTTCTCACAGAAGAATGTTGAAAAAAATTATATTGAGGTAAGAATTAATATGCAAATACAGCAGCTGAAATACTCGTAAAAGTAAAACAAAATTTTGCACGTCAAAATATGGTCCCACCTGCTGAAGCCCAGCCACCAGTGAACGCTGTTTCTGGGCTTCCGAACAGACAAAATATAAACGTGCACTGCGACATGAAACCTTCCTTCTTTTGTTAACATCTAAAATAAACAATCATTTACAGGCTGAAGACTTCATATAAATTGAGTACCAGAATTCATTGGACAGTGATGTATTCGTTGTTATTCTTATGCTGTTGGCCGTATCAATCACGGGGTCTGAATCGAGCTGAACGTGGGTTTTCGACACTGAAGAACTGTACAGGAAGTGAAGATGGCTGCAGTACAGGCCCAGCGGAGCATCGCCAGGGATGATATCCAGCGTCTGAAGATGTCTTTGCATCACAGACTGCAAGCTGTCATTGCAAGCAAAGAATATACGACCAAATGTTTAAAATGGTTGCTTTATATGACAAAATGTTAAACTGTCCAATATTTTTTGATGTCTCTAAAAATGGGGAGGACCGTGTACTAAAGGAGTTGTTATTTCTTAACGGTCCATCCAATATGGCTGAAAACATCATCAAAGCTGACAGTCTGCACTTCAACCTCATTCTCATGGTATTCTTGCAAAATCCAAGTGCACGAGTACAGAATATAAAATAAAAAATGTGTCACTGTCCAATGAATAATGGCGCTCACTGTACAACTTACTATATGTAAGACTACCTTAAGACTAAGTTAGTATAAAGTGACTTGATGCTACAGCATTGTACAGCACATAAGAAAAAAAGAGATGGTATATTTTCAGTTGCTTCTCAGAGAACCTATCATTTTGTACAACTATTGTTCAGAGGAAGAACAGAAAACACTACAAAATTCATGAAGGAAGGCCAGCTAACCCTTGGGAGTCCCATAACAAGCAGCTGGAGGTTTAGCAACATCCTGTTTGTGAATAAATTAAAGAGGAACATTTTAATTTACTCCGCTGCAGCCACTGTTTCATTACAGGAACCACAGGTCTAGAATCCTGGAGTTCAGCAATCCGCAGCCCTGCAGTTCTAGACCAGCTATTTAAGATTCAGCACGCGCCATTATGGATGTTTGCGGTTTATTGCGTAATTATCGGCAAAATGCCTCTACTTACACAGTCACATTTCTCTTCAAAACCTCCTCCCCAACCTTCATTACGGCCATCAATTTATAATAAGGGGACATGCCTAATTTACTGCAAAGAGAGAGCCTTATTACTCAAAATAATTAATGGGAGGCGAAAAAAGAGAAAAACAAATAATTATGATGAAACTGGTTAAAGGAACCTTCCGGCATTTGTCTGCGCATATAATGAAATAAAGCTGTTTGTTAAAATATCTGTCACCTATGTTAATGTACAGCACAGGCGAGTATATGCATATTTACAAATAAAATTCAACATAATTCTTGTCATGAAGTCATACAGATGTTGAATACTCCAGGATTTTCAGTGCTTAACACATTAGTCCTTTCAAACTCAAAATCATTATTTGGCACAACATATTTTAGTTTAGGTAAGACACTCAGCCACCATGTACAGTACTGTCATTACAAGGCCAAGTGATGTTAATTTTTTATGGCTTTGCAATTCATTCAATAAATCCCTGAAACTAAAAGGTTGGAGTAGGGCGCTAACAGGGGTATGATTATAGATTTGTAGGACAAAAACAATAGCACTTTGAAACTAGTTACTCCTAGAGCGCAAACCTCCGCCAAGGCAGCACAGTCCAAATCTTGCTGAGTGGGAGCAAAGTTCAGTTATCACGTGTCATAGGATTTCAAGATGGCTGCCATGGTGGCCATATTTTTGACTGATCGTGGTGAATATCAATAGAGTCCATCCCTGATGTAATAGCGACCCACACACAAAATTTCAGAGATATCCATTCATTACATTTTTGAGTTATCTTGTTCGCAAACAAACAAACAGACAGACAAACAAACGGCACCGATCACATAACCTCCTGCCAACTTCGTTTAGCGGAGGTAATAAAAAAGAAGCATATTCCACCCCTAAAGACCCAATCCCTGGTGACTCCAAGTCCATTTTTTGATGAGATTTCATGCATCTTTAAAAGCCCTCATAACTCCATCGCTAGCTTCTTAAACACACAACGGCTCTCCGAGGCGAAAAGGAATGAGCTCCCAAATCAAGCAACGTTTCTTTAATCGTCTTCAAATACGGGTTCAAAAGCACGATCGAGCAATTCCAGTCCGGCCATGCAGATTTATAGGCCTGGTTAGCGCATGAAAGCAGACTGTAAGAACTCCCTATTGATTCATTAGCCTTCAGTTAACTTCAGCCTCTAGGTTGCCGGAGGAGAAAAACTATTTTGCGTTTGAGGGAGTGATATGACCTCTCTCAGGATCACAAAGCCGCTTGTAGCTGCGCTATGATTAACGCTATGCACCTGCGAGGAAAAATATGCAGAAAGCGAAAACAGTGTAATGTGAGGAAATGTAATAAACATGGCCTGCCTCAGGATGTGAACGCCTCCTCTCCCTGCTCTGTTGTGTCTCCACGCTTTCCTTGTTCCTCCCAGAGCGCTCGTTTGAAGTTGCAGAGCCCAGGACATTCTCATTAATGACTGTAATTGCAGAACAATAGCATCAAAGAGCCTGGACGTTAGCCTGCGAGGGAGGGAGAGCACAAGGCTTTGACCTGGGGGGGGGGGGGGGTAAAGGGGGTCCGTGGATCCAGTGGTTTCAAAAGCTCGCCGCCGACAGCAGATCGACCTGGATCCGCCATTTCAAAACAAGAGAACCAGAACTTTCAGTCATGGCACCGCAGAGACGTCCCAAAATCCCTTATAATTAATAAACCCAACCAGCGCGCACAGCACACACCTCCTGAGGTCAGAGATTCAAAGCAAACTGATACTTCTTGATATCTGCACAGATAAAACGTTCAAGAAATGTTACACGATTCAAGGTTCACAAATTAACGAGTAGGCGAGAATAGCATTGATCCTGATCGATTCCGTAAACATTTTGGCGCTTTGCAAGCAGCAAAGATGTGATGTGATGTCAATGAATTTACTCCCCAGAGAAAGCAATGTGACATCCAAACCCATTCCCGGCTTCTGAAATATCTCAAATTGCATAACAAGAGCTGTAGGACATCCAATCACAAGGGCAGCTTGAGAGATGTCATTTTTGTCTGCTGCCAACGAAATCCTTCATGTTTCAATCAGCAAATGTTTTTACTTGGTAAATTGATGACCGCAGCTGTTTCACATACCACTCAAAGAAATCAAGTGCACCTAGGGTCCTCGGTGGCTATACGGCCGTTCAGGACATCAGCAATGAAAACATAAACGCTAAAGTGATCCAGATACATCATTATTGTTGGTGCAGCAGATATTTCTATATTAGCTGAACAGCTATCAATGACCATGGATATTACCCTTGTGATGGAATGAAATTAAGATGTTTCACAAAGAGCATACAATGGATCACTACAGCAGCAGAAATCTTCTATAAAGCAATACAAATGGTGTCCTGCAGGCTGTATCAAAGGTGAAATTAAATAGTTTTTTTATTTTTTTCATTTCCAGTGAAGTAACACACTAATGTCATCACTCAATGTCTGAGTGCATCTGTCAACACGAGGCCAGGAATATGACTGAAGTGTAGAGACTAACTCAAACTGAATTAGAGCACCGTCCATTTTCTATCAATCTATGTACACTGCATCTTATCAAAAATAATATTTCAGTAGCTCCATTGGACTCCTGTCTTGCTTCATGCTCATTATTGTACGTTGCATCATACATATTATCACGATGAAGCGGTGAGGATTCAGAGGAAATGGCGAGGTGCTGCCCATCATGAGTTCTGGGAAACGCAGTCACATGGGTGAGTGAAACTAACAGACACACTACACGTTCTGTCCATTTTTCCCCGCAGGCTCAATGACTTCATCAGCCAGATGATGTCACAGACGTGCATTGTGGGAAAGCTCAAACATGCCTGCTGTGAGAATCAGCAGGATGTTAAACTGAAGTAAATATACCATTGCTAAACATTCAATAACTAAGTCTGACTCTATCCTTTCCAAGAAATATGTGTTTTTTTTTTTTTTAAATTTAATTATAGGCTTGAAGCTTCAGAGTCAGGTATAAAACTATGGCTACAACTCAGTGCACTGCGCTGCAAATCCCACCTCAACGCAGCCTCTCGGGGGATTAGAGCTCACATGTTACCACAGATTGATCAAATGCTCCCAAGTAGACTAGCCTACAATCTGGTAAGCTAGCACTTTAGCCTTCAGCTAACTCCACCAGTGTAACCAGACGACCTCTAACCAGTGAAAGAGCAGCCTTTACTTTGCACACTTTAAACTTTTCAATACCGGAAACAATAATACGAATCAGAATTACCCTATGGATATACATGTAATTTTTGTGACTTATTGTTTTATTAATATCTATTGTCATACTACACCAGTAAGGAATTGATACAAAACTGGTGGGACAAATATATCCCACTAACAAATACTGGTGGGCAAAATATGTCCCACTAACAAATACTGGTGGAACACATGAGTCCCACTGGTCCTGAAAGGGTTAAGTCAGCTCACAGCTCCAGCAGGCTTTAGCAGGACTTTAAAGCAGGACAGGCCATTCTACTGCAGCGTGCCAGAGTTTTGTGTTCGCCTGTGCACTTTATCATGGGCCAGCGAGCCCACGAGCTGTAATCACCGTTATTAATAAAAAACGGTAACAAAGGCCGAGCGAACTCCTCGGCTTCGCACCGCCAATCAGTCCCTGGCGCTCGTCCCGACGCTCCGATGTAAACGCCATTCCCTCCTGGGGACCGCCGACGACTTTCGCATTCCTCACTCGACACACTGTTCGACAGGCGGTGAGAAACGCGCAGCTGATCAAAAGCACAGCGGCGGCGTTGAACACACACACACACACACACACACACACACACACACACACAACCGTCTCAGTTTCTGGAACCATCATGTGCCAAATACACTCTCAGTGTAGCAACAGCTCGCATCTACTAATGAGACAACTGGGAGTACCATCCATGAGTCTCCATTTGTATTTATTTTATTTAATTTATATATTTATTTTTAACCCCTATTCATTGTTCCAGGAACATGGAGATTTATTATAATGAAGGTGATGGACTCTAAACTGCACTGAGCCCTACAGTCTATTTTCGTGACAGTACATAGAAATCATCCCTCAGATCTATCCATAAAGCATGCCTGTAAGTACATACATGGCGTGTATCTTTACAGGCTTGCATGTGAGTACGTGAGTCCGTTGGGCAAATTATGTGGAGGTAACGTTATAAACACACTATTAATGGATTTTAATATAAACATTTGTTAACTAGACATTCGTCGACGTGTATCCCGATCCCTTAAAGCAATCGCAACAAAAATAGAAAGGCTAAGTGACCTTACACAATAGAAGGCCCAAACAAAGATGAAACAAATTGGTTGGAATTTGTGGCCTGAAATTTGCAGCGGACACGGAGTAACAATTGCTGCTCCACAGTATCCCCGAGTCGTCGTCTCGAGACGAGGTATTAGGGCCCCATCGTCCATTAACAGATTATTTCATAGATCAGGGCTATTGCGAATTCCTCTAGAGTTTAACAGCTTTTTTCACCTCAAAAAAGCACGATATTTCATTTTTTTTTTTTTTTTTTATCTTTGAAGTTCAGTCAATATCCTGAGTCGACTATCAAAATGGAAACGACTGGAACCCTGTTAAAGATGCAATTACCCGAGGAGGACTGCAAGGCTGAAATGAACCATATCACCCATCAGTATCTCTGCGGGCATTTCTGGCTGCAGGGGTGCTATGCCCGAAATATGAACTCACAGCCTATTGGCTAGCGCGGTTTCCTGTGTACCGGTGCACTTCTAGCCTGTAGCACCGTCTTACAGTCAGACACGTCGCACGGTTTACTCATCTGTTATGTCCCGAGAGACAGCTGACGGTAACTCACCGTATGTCTGTGAATCTTGCTAAGACTAAACATGAGGAGAGTTAGCAGTCAGCTCCAGGGCAGGACTGACTCAGGGCTCATCCAGACTCCTGTACCTCACTCAGTCCAAAATGGCCGCCTCCATCTGTTTCACACCTGCATCTAAAGGCATTTAAAGGCAATCAGTCTTTTTCCGTCCGGAAGTGAAAAACAGATTGAGGATCTAACTAAATTAATAGTAGTCAAGAAGAGGACAATATTCCCTGCTTTGTTTCCACTGAGTGTCAGAGGACAGTACAGTTTAGTTGGGAAAACGGGGCCTCAACTTCCAAAGTTACAATCGTCTTTTTTTTTTTTTTTTGGGTCTGTTGAATTTAATAACAATGTAAAAGCTTTTCATTTAAGAGTAAATAAATGCTTAAATTGAAACCACAAAGCAATGCATGGACCTAAGGTCACTTAGTCTATGAGACCTTGGCATTCATGGAAATACTGGTATTAAAATTTATCTTTGGAATCTGGACATCATTTTTGTCTGTTCCATTTGCCTTTGTCAGGTATGACTACTTAATTAATCTCCCACCAAATCCAATTATATCATCTTCTTAATTATTCAGTGGGACCTTTAATAAAGTTATTCAATGTGCTTAACCATTTCTGACATGTGACATGAGAGGGTGTATCCATGGCAACTTTCAAAACTGCACCATTTATAAAGTTTAGCATTATTCAAAAACTATGAAAAGGTCAGATGACTCAACTTGACAGCCTTCCCCTCTTCCCCATGGGACTAACAAATTTGCATGCCTCCCATATTTCTCCCACTTGAAGGCTGATTTTTTGACATTTTTTTCCCCTATGGGTTATTGTACTTGTTTCAAAAGGAAGGGCTATGCCTTTTCTGACCAACCAACAAGCCACTTATCGTGATTCCTCCCCTTGCAGTAAGTAAGCAGTACAGTAAGCTTGGTGAGAGTCACACACATAACTTTGTGTATGTTACCACACAACAAAAGGGAGTTACAGCATGTTTTCTGTCATAGAAAGCTAAGTGGTAAACTACTGCATTTGCTGAGCAATTCCACAGTAATGTCAATCTGGGCATGAATGAGTAAAATAACTCAAACCCCAAATAAATGTGGAACATGTACCCTTATATTGTATGCCCTCATTGGACCTCTCTGTAAGTGAAATTACATGTTATTACAATTACAGTACTGAATGGATGCTTAAAACAACGGACAAAACGCAATGGTGTCGCATCCATGACACTGCTTTTTACTCTTAAAAAAATATAAAATAGGTCCAAATACTAAAATACAAATATTTTTAAAATAGCCACTATGTTCAGCCAAGCCTCCTACATTATGTAGATGCCAAACTGTCAGCGCTGTAATTCTCGGAGTCGTTTTCTCCCTGTGTTTTTGTATCGCAAGCAAAAACCAGGAAATTTGTAAATTTTTATTTGACTCATTTATTTTTCTTTTGATGACTTATCGCTATTCATACAAGCTATCTATTTTATAGTTTTGTTTCCAAATATCACAACCATGAAACTGCCATTTCAACAGCTTCGTAATAGCAACCATAAGGTCATAGCAAAATCAATACAAAACTGTCACCATTCGCTCAAGTAGCTAAAGTGAGGATAAGCACGCCAACATTAGCCAAACCACACGGCAAAGCTGTTCAGCTACACATCACTGTCAACGCAACCAACGGACTGAATATCTAATCTGTTTTGAAAAAAAAAAAAAAGGTTCTTTATTTTACATTTCAGCCTCTGAAAATACTCATAGCCTCCGAGACTGCCAGCCTTGATTTGTAATAATCTCTTAACTTCTGATGTCAGAGATTTTGTGAGTATGGGCAGGAGGCTTAGCAGATAATTACAGAGGCTTTACAAGACCTTAAAAAAAACCTGATTTTTTGATACACAGAAACATTGATTAACAATAAAAAAAAAAAAAAATAATACCCTTTTGAAATACTGACTATCCATCTATGCAAGGATGGCAATGCTGCCACAGTGAAGCAGGTTTCACCCGTGGCAGTGGTCTGTGAATCAGTGCTGGAAGCACAGACCGGGTCAGTAAGTCTGCAGTTCTATGGTGCTCGGTTACTTCAGTTCAGGTGTGGGGAATGTCTGAGTGCACGTAACTTATAGACCTGTGAATCAAGCCAAAGCCAAAAAGCATCAGTTATAGTGAGCAACTGATGCGTGGACAGTGTAGTTCTTCATGCCTATGGTAGCTCAGGCAAGCTCAGTTTAGTGGTGCACCAGAAGGAGCTTTATTAAAACTTAATGCTCCAATGATGCGCGCCCCCTTAGCGACTCATTCACTAAACATAGCAGACTTTAAGAGCGATAAGCACTCCTACACTGACTCTATTTGTGATTACAGGCGATAGGCTCATATGAAACACAAAAAAAAAGTGTGTTGTGTACATGCATAATCACTGCTTTGGGGAAAAATAAGTACTCCCCAAGCTTCAACAACAAGCAAAACTGCAATTACCAGCAATTTATATGAGTTATTTGTTTCCTGCAAGTGATCGTAAGTGACTCACACTGCCTGGGAGAAATTCAGGGACAAGTTTTCAGACAGAATTGTTTCAATTCTTCATGAATTCTTACGCTGTTTTGCACACAGAGTTTGAAAGCATACTGAATATATTAACAAACAGAAGATTTCAAAAATGACAGCAGGATTTCTGATCCTGAAGATTTAGATCAGGTTTTGGTGATCCAATCCATTTAATTAAGGTTAAATACCATGGTTAGATTTTTCACAACTTCTCACCACAAATCTGGATAAATTTATTCAGAAAATTTGTAACATTTTTATTTTACCAAGAGGGGTTGATTCTGGATGACTAACCAAGTCTTAAGGCGACACTCTTAACACAGATTTTTGTTCAGTCCCTAAATCAGGTTTAAAAGACTCACAACAACAAAATTTACATCACTTCACTTTAACGCAGGAGTATTAGTGTAAGACCACGCCTCCGGCCGTCAAGCTCACCAGTCTACTAAGACCCGGGCTGCACTTCATTCATTATTCAATAATCTCTCGCACCCGTTTCTCATTGCCACTGGGTGGTAGCAGCGTGTATTTAAGACCCAGTTTCACTCAGTTTCATTGTGAAGTCTCGTATATCCACACCTGTTAGTCCCATTGTTAGTCTTGTTTAGACTTTTTCTCCGTATTTGCGCGTCAAAACTCTAAACTCTTTAAGCTTAGTGCTGTTTATGTTTATTTCAGCACTTTATTATTAAGGAACCTCGTTTCGTTTTGTTTTCCTATTTGTAATACATTGTTACTGCAGCTAAAGCCCAGAGTCTGTATTACTTATAATGTTAAAGAAACCTCGTTTCCATATTGTTTTGTATTGCAACATTTGTGCCTGCTGCTGCGTAGTAGGCATAATAAATACAACCAAGTCCATCCTTGCACCTGAGTCCAGTCCTTAATTTCCTGTCCTTCGTGCATCTGAACTGTGCACGCGGCACAACCGATAAAATTATTGTTCATGTTTTAAAATGTTGCAGAAGTACAAATGAATGTAAATGAATATCATACATCAAAAATGTAATAATAAATCCTCTATTTCTGTAATCAGAACACCGTCATTTTTTTTTGTTTTCACTGCTGAAAATGCCATAACAGAGCCTGTACAACAGACTGCCACACAGTGCGGGGTTAAAAGCAATCAACACCCAAACCACAAATCTGGTAACACTTTTCCAGTATGATCAAAGCCAGGACTATCACACTTGAAAATGTTTTAAACAAAAACTGGGACTACACCGGTATAACCATGTTGGTCCAGCACTGGGAAAATGGGGTTATTTATTTATTTATTCATTCATTCATTTATTCTTATACATATTTATTTGAGAATATAACATCAAAGTTGTAACTTCTCTATAATTTGTTACATTACCTTTTATCAATATGGATTTCAAATCGGCATTTGATTCAAAATGTTACAATCAGCGAAAAAATACCAGGTCAAGGAGCACCTGAGACATGCAACCCCATTTCCAAAAAAAGTCGGGATGATATGAAAAATGCAAATAAATAAAGAAAGCAGTGATCTGTAAATCACCCTTGGCCCATTGGAACTGCAAATAGACAAAATAGTTCTTGTGTATGATACTTCTTTATTGACTTTAATAGTCTTTTTCGGAAATGTAAACTCAGTAAAATAATAGGGAAAGTGGCCTAACCAGTAGGATTTTAGCTTTTTTATCCAAGGTGCACATTGGATTGCATTAGATTTATTGCTAAGTGATAGTCAAGTTTGAGCACAAATCAAATCTCATTTTTAATAATACATATATTTTCAAAAATCTACGGAGCCTAGGAAGTGCAATGACAAGAGAAAAAAATTAATTTGTGGCCACAAGATATAACTTGTTCCCACGAATTAGTTATGTCGTTGCCATAAGTTAGTATCTCGTTCCCACGAATTAGCCATCTCGTGGCCACAAAATATAGATCCACACTCCCTCTGTCTCTCCGGAGCAGATGGTATTTATCCCCGATAATCTCGGGGCGCAGACCTGCGTCTGCGCCACCCACCCTATTCCATGCCCTGCCTGGCCGAAGCAATTTTCAGAACAAGCACGCTGACAGTGCCACGGGCCGGTCTAATTTATTGAAAACAACGACTGAATGAGGATCAGGACATTGGCCACGGTTTTCATGTAATACATTGCGATAGATAGAATAATGTTACTGATCACTTTACTCACTGTTGCAAAGACGTAGCCGCCCCAACTGTAGCCTGGAGCCATTAACCCTTTCATTACCATTGTCACATTTCCGCGACAGCACCGATCCCGCATCACTTACCATTGTCGCTATTTTGCGCCTAGAGAAAGTCCCTCACAAAAACTGTCAAAGCTCCGCAACAAAACACCCCTTTGGACGAGTCTGGTATCGCACAACACGTCAGTGATGTCATCAGGCTTCCCGTAGTTCCCAATCCTCCGGTTATGCACAGTCCCTCGCTGACGTCACCGCCTTTGCTGGCAATGCGTGCTGCAGCACGTGTATTTCGTTTGTACACAAATGCACGTGTATCTCCGTTTGTAAAGAAATGCGCGTGTATCTCCGTTTGTACATAAATCCCATAGAGGAGAAATCATCTTGTTTTGACAAACCGAAGTACGGTTTTTATCCTCATTTTCTGCTTTTACTTTTGGAAAAACTAAGCAAAGATATGTGTCAATGGAAAGGTAAATGTATTTTGAACATGTTTTCTGTACATAAAATTGTCCATTTCTGGCATTTTTAGTTCGAAAAAGGGGGTGAAAATCCACATGCAATATCATGCTGTGATAGCACAAAAATTTACGGTAAGCAAGGGTTGTCTTATTCCCAGTAAGTGGTAGTGAAAGGGTTAATCGACCAGATTCGAGTTTACTAGCTCTAGGGAGCTTACTACATCTGGGTGAATGGTAATGTAGCCCAAACTAGAAGAATTCCCCAGAAAAGTTAATCACATTTGCATCTGACTTCTAATGTTTGCTTGCTTGGTTACTGTAAATCCCTTCGCCAGGCAGCGCAGGTCCGTGCCGGGAGATTATTTGCAGCAAGTCTTGGGAACGACTTATATCTAGAGGCCACGGAATAGCTAAATCATGGGAACGACTGATAATTTGTGGCCACAAGATGGTTAATTCGTGGGAACAAGTAACTAACTTGTGGCAACAAAATAACTAATTCGTGGGAACGAGCTATATGTCTTGGCCATGAATTAATTTTTTTCTTTTGTCATTGCACTTTCCAGGCTCCTTAAAAATCATAATACTGATACTTTTAAATATTCCAGCGAAGTTGAAAGATTTGTGATGGAACCCTGTTGAACAAGTAGAGACAGGACTGTTGCTTATTTTAATCACTGAGACAGTTCACCAACACTCAGTTCATTTTGTTGATTTAAGTTTCTGAGAAAAAAAAATGGCCAATTTAGACAAAAACTGACTCAATAAACAAACACTGATTCAATCCAGTGAAATATCTGCATCATTAGCTCCAATTTTTAAAGAAAGCCTTCTTGAATGTCACAATAATTTAAGGTCATCATATCGCATGCATAAATTTCACTCATTTAATGAAATAAGCCTTCACGGATGATGACAGAAGGGAAATATGGCAAGTAAAATATAGTTTTCTGGTGAAAATGCCCAGAAAAAAAAAAAAACAAATGGTTTGAGAAACATGACAAAGTGGTACTGAGACAGCTAGAGGGCATTTGGTAGAGCGCATATCTCCGCCACGCCAAATATCTGTTCTTTTGACAAAAGAATATGTTCCGGATTACTTCGAAAATTAAATCAACTCTTCTTTGGACTACCACCTATCATCCTGCCAAATTTCGTGGTACACTGTTCATAACTTTCAGAGTCATCTGGTCAGAAATATCACACAGACCCACGTTAAACAGATATATTGTGATTCTTCTTGATCCAGAATCCAGAATATGTTCAGGATCACTTCAAAAATTAAATCAACTCTTCTTTGGACTACCACCTACCATCCTGCCAAATTTCATGGTACACTGTTCATAACTTTCAGAGTCATCTGGTCAGAAATATCACACAGACCCATGTTAAACAGATATATTGTGATTCTTCCTGATCCAGAATCCAGAATATGTTCTGGATCACTTCCAAAATTTTACCAATTCATCCTTGGACTACCACCTATCATCCTGCAAAATTTTGTGCCAAACCATTCATAACTTTTTGAGTTATCCTGTTTACAGTAAGATGGACAGACAAACAAAGAAACAGGGGTGAAAATATAACCTTCTTGGTGGAGTTAATTATGTACATATGTTTAATGAAGGCTTTTGGGATTATACTTCAGTCAATGATATCGAGTGGAGTACAATTGTGCACTTTCCTGCGTCAATTTCACCTCAAACACTTATTTAAGCATTTGGAGTGGATTTTTGAACAGCACAACTTGAACACTGATGAGTTTGCTGGGTCAAGTCTCTAGGAGTGTTTTTCAAAAACATATTAAGTATTTATTTAAACTCGATAGTCTGTAGTATGAGGTGTGGCAAAAGGGGAAAGACTTTGCAATACATTAAAATTAACAAGCCACCCTTTTCACTCGAGTCCAGATTCAGGAAAACAAGTTCTTTAACATTTGACATCACATGAAATGTTACTATTAATTCTAAAACCGTGCTCAAACAACCTTTGTAAGTTCAGTTTTCACCCAAAATGGCTTGGCAGACAACATTGCTTTCTAATTATTTTCAAACCAAGGACACACGCTGATTAAATCGAGAAACAAATCCCTTGAGGACAGGGTATACAGTGTTGCCACAACTTCTGCCTTCAGAGTCTTGAACCGAAGCACCTTTGGAAGTGCTGCCCAGGTGCACAGTGGTCCTGCTGGACAAAATGGTGGCAACACTGGCAGGTAATGACATGAGCGAGCCTGTACCCCCAGGAGGCAACAGAGCAGATAAAGGGAGGCTATGTGGTTCAATTTTACACACAGACTGAGAATAAGCCAGAAACAAGATCAGCAATATGTGAACATTGCGCCATTGAAGGACAACACAAGCACTAATAATGTACCAGTGGTTTATGGTGGTAAACGCATCCTGTCATGAAAGCCCTGTAAATGAAGTCATCCCAATGATCAAGAACTGACTGTATCACAACAAAGAATACAGTGAAAAGTGAATATCCACTACTGTACATTTGTGAAAAACAACATAAATTGATTAATGCAGCAGGTCATGGTTCGAATTATGGGGGAGCTAAGGGGAGCTCGGCTCCCCCAAAGTGGACCCGAGCTCCCCTGAAAGCCTCCATTCAGACGTTTATGGGGAGCTCTGAATATAACTCATGTTTGAGTGAGGGTTTGCATTTCTTCGGCATGTATGTCTTCCTGAGTGTTTAGAGTAAAGAGTAAAGACAGCTCGACCAATGCAACTGCACTGAGAGGAGGGAGAAGGACAGTGAAATTCTTTATATAGACCCTCATGAAGCCAAACTCATCTCTATCATGGGTTTCTTCCCAACAATAATTCATAGCATTTTATGACAAAGTTACATGCTTAATCTACACATTTTAAAGAATATTAATAACATTAACAATTTTCTTATTTAATATTTTTCTTTAATACTGATTTACAAATGTGTCAAGGTGATTTCTGGGGAATGTGTTGTCCAATGACAAGTCTATATTTGATTTGATCATGTGACCAGGGTGACGTCTGATAGTTCGAGCGCAAAATTTGAAGATCAGACTTACTAGCAAATGTGCGAACTCAGGAGCGGTTGTTCCATTCAAACATAAAGCAGTAGTCAATAAAGAAAAGAAAAGAAAGAACAGAAGGAGAGGGTAGCAAAGCTGACAAAACTAAGTTCATTCGGCTTTCTTACTAGCAGTTGCCGCACTACAGAGGACCCTCCCTAAAGCAACAATGCAGCCAGCAGGTAACAGATCAAGCTAAGCTAGTGTTCGACCTAAATAATGATAACATTCGTGGCTATTGTATAAATTTCAAGACAAGTCGAGGATTTTGCTCCATGCAAAGCTTGCCGAATGCCATTCAAATGGATGAGTAGGCCAACAAGTGACTTTTGTTTTAGTCCAGAGTCAATTTTATATATAGGATATTTGGCAGAAATAAGGCTGTCTGTGTGCAGTAAATTGATCATTTTATGGGGTTTATGCCAACGGTGTTTAGCTGGGCCATTTGGGGGACATGGTGGCATTGTTTCAAATATATTTAAATATTGTGAAATATTGCAGCTTTCATCAGTCTCGTCGTGTGCTTTTTCAAGTCACTATCATGTCCTGCCTTTATGTCAACTAATGCACTGGTGAGGTAGTTACACAAAAAGGCAAGTTTTCGGATGTTTTAAGTGGCCTAATTATCGCGGTAGAGGAGAAAGAGTGGGCAAAAAATGAGAATGGTTAGCAAGTTTGCGTGCAAATTATGATTCCATTGATCTATTTGCGTCTTAGGGTATATTTAGGCCAAATTTATAAAGCTAATGGAAAGAATTTTGCATATAACCTCCACTTTTTTCAGCTTTTTATTTGCCAGAAAGATTTTAAAAAGGGGTGCCAATATACTTTGGGGGGTTTTATTAGAGAGAAAGAGGTTTCAAATTAAATATTAACTATTAAATATAGTTATAGTTAATAGAATAGTATAGTTAATATTAACTAATATTAAATAATATTAACTTTAGTTCCTAAACAATTCTGCAATTGAATTTCCAAATGTCTAGCTTCACTGGAATAATTTTCCAGAGTCACTGTGACACAAATACTGAGTTACAAAACTTAAATAGGCTCATGCACAACAGGAAAAATTGGCATAATTTTGTATTCTGCGCAAAGGGGTTAATATATCGCGAATGCATATGCTGCACATGCCCTAGCAACCTGATATGTCATCAGTAACATGGCTGCAGCTACTAAATGCTATTACTGTGCACAGCAGCACTAGAAATTAAACTCTAAAATTTCTTGACTGGATGTAGTCAACACACCCGAATGCTTCTCTGGGTACCCAAACATCAATGTGAGCCGAAAAAGTACTGATTTCATTTGATATTGGTGGAGGTTGAATATGGAATTCCTTCCTACCTGATGACCAATTTCTTTCTTGTTTTCTTCCCAGAAATTTTATGTTCACTTGTGCCTCTATGAAATATTACCAGCGGCATTAACTGCTAACAATGGTATTTGTACAATATTTTTGGAAGTAACCCTGTTAATGACTGTGCTGCTACACACTTGTATTTATGCACGTGCATGTGCCATGTTTTAGTAGTGGTGCCCATCAGAAAATGGGGCTCCCCCAAAAGCCAATGTGTAATTCGAACCCTGTAGCAGGTGATGCAGTTGTGGCCATGAAATGGCTGCCTGGTTCTTTGGAGTTCTGAGGGGAACAGTAAGAAGTTCTTGCACAATGGTCATTGTCTCCGTAGTGTCATTGCTTTCAATGACTGCTAATGTTAAACATATTAAACCCCAGATATAAAAAAAAGTTGTACAGGAGCATAGTGGTAAATTGCTCTCATACCATTTGTTTGGTAAATCCATATTTTTAAATTATGCAAATTTTGCTGTGAAATATTGAGAAAGGGAGCTCACTTGAGTGAGGTTCCACTAAAAATACCAATATAGTACTTTGGCAAGATGCTGTGATGGCCCAGCAGGCATGGCAGAAGCACTATCACAGAAACAAGGAGGGTGGGAGAAATTTGGATTCCTCAGAACTGTATGTTAAAAAACGCATGGACATTATTCAAGCAGCCTCTGTGAAATATCTGTTTTTTTTTTTTTGTTTGGTTCCAGTATTATAATATTTTAACCTGCAGTTAGTAAGGCCTCTGGCTGCGGCTTTATTGTTTTTCTGAGGTAATGAGGCTCTGCTACAGCGCCACAGCGCCAGATGAAAACACCGACTCTTTTTCAGCCAGGAGAAAAAAAAAAAAAAAAAAAAACATTTCCACTTCCAATGTTGTTACTCAATTTGTGTAACTATGACTACTGGACAGCATCTCCTGAGTGCCACCTTTCAGACGTGACCTGTGGTCACAGTGGCTCAGTAACCACATACATTAAGTCTTGGTGGAAATTGGCTCAAAAAAAAAAATGGAGCACATTAAGAGTTTAATCATTATAGCCGTCATATTCAACTTTATTGATTATTCAATAAATTAACTCTTAACCATGCAGACCAGCGAACATTCAGTCAGGCACACACAAGAATACAGTGAACATTCAGTCAGGCACACACAACATTCTGTCTGACACACACACACACACACACTTGCCCTCATAAAATGAGCGCAGCTCCAGAGCACATTTGAAGAGCCCAGGCAGTATGCA
The DNA here is from genome assembly GCA_029692085.1 of Gymnothorax javanicus. Lineage (NCBI taxonomy): Eukaryota > Metazoa > Chordata > Actinopteri > Anguilliformes > Muraenidae > Gymnothorax > Gymnothorax javanicus. The sequence goes on along the minus strand of CM056208.1, from coordinate 11,861,592 downwards.
GATACGTATCACCTGGCCTCATAAAGGAATATAAAGTTTAAATGTGAGAGCTTGTTCCTTTTAGAGCAAGAACCAGAGCCACCAGATCGACTAATGAGTCCAACACAGCAGGGCATTTATTAGAGACGGGACTTTCTTTCTCATGAACAATCAAAAGGGAAACAGTCATTTAGATTTCTCCTGCTGTGTCACCGGACCTTGTTCTTTTTTTTTCTCAGGTCCACTCAAAAATGAATTGCCCAATTATTGCCCTTCAAAAGAGGTGACACATTTACATCTGGGACCAAATTTATTAATCATCAATAATTAAACAATGATATTAAAAAATCTTACTTACATTGAACAGAGAGGGTGTTTGGTAAGTCATTTAAAATGTACTTGCTGTCTGTCGCGATTTCACAAGACATTTAGCCCACCTTAATTTTCAGCTTCAGGCACAAAATTAAATTAGTACCTCTCATATAATGCAATCACAAATGTGTTAAATTGGAAAATTCACATCCGTTTCACTCAGCACACTTATGCAGAACCAAAATTGCTCGCAGAATAATGTATGAATGAACAGATGATTCGATTCACAATTCCCCGTATGTGAAGTCCTCATTACAGCCAGCCTGTAATGACTGCAAACTGACCGGCTCCTATTCTCTGGAGGCCACTAGCCGCTACAAAAGAGCCCATCATTCTGCAGTTCAGGCTTTACTCGGATACCGCGAATGCGGTTTCCTTTAACGCGTTCATTCGCTGCCATTGTGTGATGTATCGCCGCGAGCCGCGGCACAAAGCGGTTTTTCACGAGCGTACTTTACCACAACAATGAAGATAAACTGCGCCGAGGTAATAGAGGTTTATTCACCTCAGCTTTTACATAATGGATCATCTTTATAGAAAAAACGATAAACATATATCTAAGAGATAGCTGTAATGGGCTGACCCGTCCACCGGCTGTCTGAATCGCAACCTGCTCGGATAATCAATAAAACACGGAGTCTATAGCCTTTAGAAAAGAGGCCAATGACACTTTCAGATTCTAATGGCAATTACCATAAAGAGACGAGTCCCCATAGAAACAGTGAGCTCCAGCAGGCAACTGATGCAGAGATCATTTGGAGGGAAAAAAATCCATTTCTCCACATGTTGGATAACCAGCAGAGCACAACACATTATAATGTCCTACAAATGACGCGCGTGAAAAACAAAAATGTGAACATTTTACATGGCGCAGAAGGACACGTATCCTGTTACGCTGATGAGGGATTGCTGAAGTTCAGATTCGGACATGCTTCATTAACATCAAAGACCATAATTAAAGACACGGTTCAATCAATTGTCAGAGAACTGGTTTAAAACAAGAACCTGCAGTCACACCGGCCATTTTTGGATAAAACTGTACACCGCTGGCATAGGTTCTTCCCATCTGACACCCAGTGCATGCTGGGAGAAAATAATGGCCCTGGATATTATGAGTAGAGCTGACGTCATTCGTCTCATAGTGTCCCACGGGATATCTATTACAGTGTACTTTGACTGCGCAAGTTTTCACAGCCTGACAATCCGAGGGCGACGAGGCGACACACAGTGAATTATGAGCGGCCGGACTCAAAGCGGCAGCAGGAAACTGACACTGTTGTTTTGACTTTCTCAGGGCCTGTCTGAAAGACCCCCGCAGTGGGGGGGTGAGTCAGAGGCTGTGATTTACTCCCTGATCTCCACAGCTGCTGGTGAGGAGGGCAGCACCGTCAGGTGTCGGTGGGGGAGGCGATGGGCGTGCAGATGACCCGACCGGCATCAAAATCAATTTGACCCCGAAGTTGCAACCTTGACACACCCCAGACCCCACAACCCACCCACCCAACATTAAGCCTTACATACTCGCCTCTTGATCGCCACCAGCGTTAGCTATTCGCTTCCACACACCCTGTTTTACTGACACTGACAACTGGCCCATGCATGACTTCACGCCAAACCTCTCTTTTAACTTGAGAAACTTTGTGAGGCAGAGCCTCACCTTGTTTGTACAAGATATAATTTCACGGACAGGACATTTGCTGAGCCGATCAACATGTCAGTCTTGTGATGATAAGCTGTGCGTCTGTGGAGAACAACTCATTTATCTGCCCTTCTGAATTGTTAAGCAAGGCGTCTTCCGACAATATTAAGATTTGTGCCACTGTGCCCGTCTCAAAACTTCAAAAAAAGCTGTACAGTCCATCTGCATTTATAGAATTAACCCTCAAAGCACCAAATGCAGCACTTGTTGCTCGCTAATATAATGAAATAAAATCAAAGCTTCTGAGGACCTGTCATTTCAACAAATCACCACATCATAGGTTTTCAAAAGCTCAAGATATTTAAATTTTTTAAGTGTTTGAAAATTTATTTCAGTGTCCTAAGGGTTAAAACACATTTTGTTGTTTGCGCGTAATGAAATTACTTCAAGGTTAATTTCCAACCCCTGATTTTAAGCTGAAGGCACTGATGATGTGTGTAAGACTAACAGCCATTTTAGAAATGGGGCGTAATGGTGCGAGAATGCCTGATGTGCACGAGGCCAGCGCTTTGCATGCCCCCGTCATACACTCGCCAGTCTGAGGTCGTCCTTCATCTCGCTTCACGGAGCCGGCCAGGGGTGAGCCAATCAGGACACATTTCAGAGAAAATAATTGGAAGGTCAGGTTTAATAATGGCTGCTCGGGCGAATGCAGGATCTTAATTGCAAGCGAGGCCACTGGTTGAGTTTTTCAAGGTAAAGTGTGAAAGCATTCATTATCTGCTTTCCCTCTCCAGTCCAGCTTCCACAGGGGAGGGCACAAAGATCGCTGCCATCACATTTGGCTTACCCATAATGCAGTGCTGTCGTTCTTCAAAGTCATACATAGCAGTCTAATGAGCAATCGAAAGACACAGACATGATGCACAATCAAGTATAAGCGCAGAATTAAGGCATTTAAATCAGCCAAGGGTCACACAGTGCAGTGAAAAAAAAGTATTTACCCCCTTCCTGATTTATTCTCTTTTTGCTTATTTAAATGTTTCAGATCATCCAACTAATTGTAATATAAGAGAGTAAACACAAAATGCAGCTTTTAAACTAGACAGGTCGGTCGCCTGCGACCAATGGGTGTAGCCCCCGATTGCCCAATTTGTTATTTAGGCTTGTTTTTGACACAAAATTATGTACTGTTTAGTTAATTATGCTACCATGGCAACCAAAATTGATAGGTGCTGTGTCCTAACCACTGCCCATATACATAACAAATATGAAAGGAATGGCTTTGAATATGTGGCCTGTAGAGCGTCCACAAGGAAATCTCTACGGTGGCGGCGGACACATGACAAGGCCAAATCCATAGTAACCCCGACTTTGTCCGGCGATTGCAATAATCACTTCATTTATTGAGGGAAGAGAGTTATTCCAAACCCGTATCACTCATGAATAAATAATTTTCGCCCTAAACGTAATAGCTGGTTGTGCCTCCCATAGTGGCAACAACTGAAATCAAATATATACGATAACCAGCAATGAGTCTTTCACATTGCTGGGGAGGAATTCGCACATTTCTCGAAGAACACTGCGTGTTTAAGGTTGTACCACAGCATCTCAATTGGATTCAAGTCAGGACTTCAATTAGGACTCCAAAACCGTAATTTTGTTTCTTTCGAGGTATTCAGAGGTGGACTAGCTAGTGTGCTTTGGATCATTGTACTGCTGCTTAACACCTCTGTGCTAGAGCTTTAGGTCATAAACCGATGGCCGGACATTCTCCGTCAGGATTCATGAATTCATGGTTCCATCAAATACATCGAGTCACTCAGGTCCTGATACAGCAAAGCAGCCCCAGACCATCACACTACCTCCACTTCATTTGACTGCTTTCATGATGTTCTTACTGTGGACTGCTACGCTCGCTTTATGCTAAACCCACGTCCGTCAAAAAGTTTCACTTTGAGCTTATCAGTCCAAGGAATATTATCCCAAAAGTCTTCAAGATGTTTTTTTTCCTTTCTTTTTTAAATTTTCTTTATTCATTTATTTATCTTTTTTTTGGTGAGACAAGCCTTTGTGTTCTTTTTGGTCAGCAGTGGTTTTTGCTGTGCAGCTCTCCTGTGGATGACAGTTTTGCCCACAGTGTCTCTCCCAGGAGCGGCTACTCCTGGGAAAGTTCAGCACTGTTCCAAGTTTTCTCCATTAGTAGATAATGGAGTCCCAGAGCCTTAGAAATGGCTTTATAGCCTATCATTGACTTTGTTTCTCATCCGTTCTTGAATTTCTTTTAAATGCTGCATCATCTGCTGCATTTTGTGTACTTCACATTGCTGGACAGGTTCTATTTAAGTGATGTTTATGTAGATTCAACAAGGCTGGCAGTTATCATGCCTGGATGTGTCCAAACCCAATTTTTTTATTATTATTATTTTTTTGTATTTGTTGATTTAGCAACTAAGGAGACAATTACTTTTTGTCATAGGGCCAGTTAGGGTTGGATAGCTTGTTTCCTTCAATAAATAGAATCATTATTTTAGAACTGCATTTTGCGTTCAATCAAGGTTATCTCTGTCTAAAAATTAAAATTACTTGGATGATCTGAAACATTTGAGTTTGCCAAATAAGCAAAAATAGGTCAGATCAAGAAGAGGGCAAATACTTTTTCTCAGCGCTGTATGTATCGAGTTTAGAGAAAGATGTTGTAGAGACACAGGACTCCATCGTTCTCTGTGAGGATAAACTCTGTCTGTGGGGTACTTTGTGCAGTGCTCCGATAGCAGCGTGCTATACCTGCTGAAATTTACTGTCTCAGCGGATTAAACTGCTAACCAGCACCAGAACAGCCATGACCCAGTACAGTAAACCTGCTCAGAGCCCCAGCTGGTTTTAACAGGAGTCTGTATCGAGGATTTTATTATTTTATCCATGACAGACTGCAGAGTTAGGCAAATTCAAGTTAGCAACGAGGACAGTGATGGACTAATGAATATATAAACATAAGAGCGAGATACTTTTCTTAAAGAAAATCCACCTCATTTACATTTTATTACAGGTTTCACTGTGAGTACATCTGCATGTGATCAAATGGCAGTGATAAGATGAGACATCATCTCAAATGCCCTTCACTGTTCACTTTTGCTGCTTTTCACATGGAAAATTGAATATATGTTTAGAAATGTGACATCAACCAAATGAGCGCTCTCTAAACTCCCCTAATCAGCCGGTTAATTGGCAGGTTCAGTTCCACCATCCAGTGTGACAGGAAAACGGCAGCCTGAGCACATATGAAGTGAGTGGAGCTCATAAGTGCGATCCAATCCGCAGGCGCCATGTTCGACTCCTTACGCTGCTTTCATCAATCCGGAACGTTCTTCCTCTCAATCCCGCCAGCCCATCTGGGGAGACAGGTGACGGTAATGAGGGAGCGCTCCCAGTCCTCCGGCTTAGAGACGGACACTGTTCCCTTTGTGTAAGGTGGTCTGTGCCAGAACTCCCAAGAGACCCGGGCGTGACTCGCGCTCCATCACAAGCATGGTGGTCCGACGCTGTGATCGACTAGTGCGCGCTCGCTCCGTGCAAGTCCTATCGCCTCCGAAGGCTCTGCCTATCAGGCTTACTTATTCGAGGGCAGCTATTGTTCACAGCTCCATTAATTACAGTGTCGAGTATAAGAACCAAATACACACAACAATCAAATGGGTAAAACCCTCCCTGTGTTTCACAGCTCCGAAAACAAGGGTCAAAAAGCAAACACTTGATGACTGAATGATTGGATAAATGAAAGAACAAATAAACCGATTGTCCAGTTTGGACCAGACCATAATAATAACTGCGGAAGGCAGGGGTTGAATGGGTAGAGCTGTTTCCTTTCTTTGGGAATTGTGCTGTAAATGATTCATTAAGAGCTGCGAATGAGGCCTTACTGTAAGCCAGGGAGCTCTAACAGGGAAGCTGAGAGGTAGCAGGAACCTCTCAGCTCCTCCACCAGGGGTCAGACGGGGTTAATGAGTATGTTACCCTCTTCAGAAAGCTGCCAGGGGGTATTAATGAAGCCATCCAGTGAGAGACAGCACTCAGCCCCCCAGCCCCCTCTGCTCCTAGACACGGGGGGGGGGCGCTTTACAGCACCCTGAGAGGACCTGACAGCATCCAGCTTCCAGTCCACGATCCGACAGGGCTGAGCTAGGGAGGCTGGAGCAGATCTGCAGTCCACTAACAGTGCGGACGGCGCGGCTTTCCCCCAAAGAGCGCTGAAATAAAGTTTTTAAAAATATTAATTTAATTATCTTGTGCTGGTGAAAACCTATCATGTGGGGACTTGTTTAAAAGAGCTCCCCTGCTATGATAGGTTTTCAACAGCTTTGATTTTGATATCTTACATAATCGAGCAGCAATAGCTGCATTTAGCGCTCTAAGGGTTAATGGTGTGCGGAGCCACTAAAGTAAGAGTGAGAGGGTGGGATACGGCGAATAGATGTGTCCGTTGGTTCTTGTAGCTCTTTGTAACATTTACTCACGCTACACCTACGCCAAATCCTCTAACGCGAATTTGCCGAATGCGTTACCTTCTCTGAATCATGCAATTAGCAGCCAGACTCTGAACCCTCAGAAGCTTCCAGAACTCACTGACGGCTGATGAATGAAACCACAGTTCAAAGGATGCTAAACAGCATAAAACAGCAACTACAACTTCCTCCCCACTCAAACTTTAACGTCTCATTGTTGGTTCCCTTAGACGCATTATCTGACACCGTCCGCCGCAGATGACGCCGAACAGACAGCGGCGCGCTGCATTTTAATGCAGCGACAGTGTCACCTTCATACGCCGTGGCATCGCTTATGAATGACAATAAATGTGTATCAAATCAATTTACAGCCACAGCAAGCTGTCTTAGGAAAATGTCAAAGAGCAGCAGAAAATGAGGTACTTTCGGATTTAAGAGAGAGCGCCTCCGGCCTTCGATTTTCAACGCCGGAGAATTTACATTAAAATGAAAATAAAGTTTCCCTCTTTTAGAACTAAAAATGAATATTTGTGGGTTCATGCATTCCTACTGAGAAAAGCGATAATGTTTCTCCGCTGCATTAGCGCTAGCAGCTAATGCCCAGATGGCAGTCGCAGTGCAACTCTATCAGAAAGCTCGCTTCTGGGTCTCCAACTTCCAGAATCTTCCTCCATACCTTCCTTGGCTGCATTCGCATTTAATGGAGCCCTTTTACTGAACAGAGCTGTGTCACGCAGGACTCTGTGTTCCAGGAGAAGCAGAAAACTAGATGTGGGCTCCAGTTAAGATGTAATAGCAGATCATCTCCATTCCGCGATTCCATGAGACCTTCACAAGGCTAACCGGTGTGACTAAAACATGGACAGAAGCATGTCCCTCCAGGTTTTCACAATCAGAAATAATGGCTGTACAAATTTTTGTTAACAAAACTAAAAAAAAAATAGTGTCCATGGTACACAGATGCCCCCACATCTGAGAAACTCTACAAAATGTACCTAAGTTCAAACACCTGAAAAATTGTGAAAATTTTGAAAAATTTGAAAAAAAGTATGAGATACCCTACTTCAGTGTCTCAAAAAAGTGTGTCAATTGAGTGAATTCCGTATGACGTGTTTTTGAGAGGTGGATAAATGATACTCCCTATCAAAATGATAAACCTCGTACAGACATACAAAAGTAACCCCATATTCACCCAGCCATATACGTATAGCCAGGGCATAAAAACAGTGCAAAAATTAACAGAGAAAGGATGAGCATAGTAACGGTCTTCCTGTCACAAATATTGTTAGTTTTTCTTTCCAAACAGCCGTCAAATAAACGGGTAGCAGGGGGGGCATCCGCGAGAATAAACAAGGGAAACCGCTAATGATTTTGGGTCTGTTTGAGTCCAGCGCAAACGTCGGTGATAAGTCCCGTCTTTCGTCTCGTTCCCGCAAACATTTCCCGCTCGCGTGCAGCAAGCCGCCTCGCATTCCGCCATCATTAGAGAGCCCCACATATCGTCTGTTCAGTCGTCTTTTGATCTCGCATCCTTCCCTCCACAAGACTAACAGCACTCGATGCGCTTTAACGAATGGTTTTACCGCGATTCTGCACGGCTTGCTGAAGCACACCTCCATCAGCACCATCCATCCATACCAACAACCCTTTCCCCACTCGTCCTCAGGGCAGTGATGAAGAGTCGGATTCATTCTCTAGTCCTCATTATTGATATGATTTCCAACATCTATTCTCTCTCTCTCTTTCTGACAGCTGTAGGTTGATAAGGTTGTTTCAGTGTGAATTGGAATCTGGCTGGGCAGAGTATTCATTAACCGTTCAGTAGCAGACAGACAGCACATCCCCGGTTGCGAGGTCATACGGATGCTGCTCATCGCGACTGAAGGCTTCGGAGAGGAGCTGACACGGCGAATCAAGAGTCCATGCACATCAGGGCCTTGAGAAATGGTCTGGACAGATCAGAGGCGCCCACTCAATTGGAAACAAGCAGAGAGAGCCGCACTGTATCTCTCTCCCACACGTCACGGTTCTGGACTCCTCAGAAGTCAACACAAAGGAAAAGCCTCATGTAACCCAGCACGATGCACCCTTACGGACATTATTATCGACATCAGGTGCACCTGCAGAGTTCACGCTTAGTGTATGCGGACCTCAAGGAAAGAGAGGCTGTTTCGCTGATCGTATGGCCCAGACCCTCTCCCTTCTCCCACAGATATTTTTGCCTAAAGCTCAATTCAATATTTCAACTCAATTTCCTGCTTTGTTGCAGTGTTTGCACTTCAAAGTCCACCTGCTGTTATGGTATGACTCAGTCCATGATTTTAGCACCAATCATGACAGAGAATTTCCTCGTGGGGGCCCCTCCTCTCTCTGTACTATGTCCTAATGGGTATCGGCATAGATTGCTGCACTCTCATGGTGTGAGTATCAGTGTATTTACTCCAGTGTACTTGACGCCGGGCTGCGGTGCAGGGCTGCTCGAGGCTCTGGCCTGACTGTGCCGGATGAATTATGCATGGGCCGATGCGGCTGAAGAGAGGCCATTTGAGCGATCATTACTGACACAATTGAAAAGAAAATATCGACTGGGTCAATAATAAGATCGCATCAGGCAGAAACAACAGTCCCAGCCCCACCCCCCCCACACTAATCTCAACCACACCAGGAGGCGGTCCAGCCCAACAGGAGAGACACCTGTCCACGCACACTGCCTGGACGTAGCGAGCGACAGAAAACTACTGCGTGTGTGTGTGTGTGTGTGTGCACGTGTGTGAAAAAAGCCAGCTTTACACCACATCTGCCCACAGACATGGGCACTCACTAAATATCACATTGTTAAATGTCCATATAGTCTGGAGTGCAGGGGGCAAACGAAGAGAGAAATATGTAGTGTAGCGATGCAGAAAAGACAATTTGCCTGCAGTAGACGTCTGCCACTGGACACTGTGCCTCCAACCTGCCTCAGTTCTCATAACTGCCCATATTTGTGCAAACAGCTTCATATTTGTGTTTGTGTTTGCGGCTATGGTAGCTTCCCTTCATGCTATTATAAATCTGAAAGCTGTCGAATGATTCCTTTTGCACCGCCCTCCATCCCATTATGAAATGAAAACCACAGTCCAAGCTCATTAGCATAAAACTATTCTCAGGGTGACTTCATAATGGGAATTTTAGTACAGACCAATCTTAATGTTTATAAACAATGCCGCACGTGCCCACTAAGGGGTGGCAGAAACCGTTCAAGAGTCAATTGAAGTGTTTGGTGTTTGTTTGGTGTGACAGCTGTGAGCCTCTGGCAGTCCGTCCTGATTGTAAACAAGCAAGCTAAATGAATTCAACACCGTGTTTTCATTTCTGCACATCTTCATTTCAAGAAAAAAATCAGTATGAAAGCAACTTAAGCTATACAATAGCACTAAAGAAATCCTTGCTGTCTTTTCAGTGGGTGTTTGTTCCAACTTAAATGGCCACATGTATGCATACCTATCAACACACCAACCATAAAATTTATTTATGATGATCGTTCGATACGTTACAATCATGTCATTGAAAATGTTATGTACCACAATAGTAGCGATTTCTATGCTATGCTAACTGAGGTACTCCCAAGTAAGCTTTAATGGCATGAGACAAATACCAGCATCATCATCAATAAATAACAAAATTACACACTGACAGCAAATGATTCCTGCATGGCTGAATAAGTTGTGTTTGAACTCATGGCTATAAAAGATTATTAAGTCATTTATTTATGTAAGACCACGCCCCCAGCCGTCTAGGTCACCAGTCTATTAAGACTTAGACTGCATTCTTCACTCCTCAATCAATGCCTGCATCTGTGTCTTATTTCCACTGTGTGGTTGTAGAATTTCGCTCGTATTTAAACTCTAACTCTAACTTAGTGCTGTTTATTTTTTATTCAGCACTTTATACCCACGACCTCGTTTCCCAAGTTGTTTTCTATTTGTGATACATTGTTAAAGCCCAGACTCTGTATTACGTATAGCATTTACAAGGAACCTCGATTTCTTTTTATTTTGTGTGCTTCATTTATGGCTTCTGTTGTGCAGTCGGCAATAATAAACTTTCATCCAAGTCCATCCTTGCACCTGAGTCCAGTCCTCAACTTCCTGTCCTCCGAGCCCGTCATGAGGGTACGTGACACAACCCTTACAATTTATTTATTTATTCTTATTTAAACTAGTGCCATGGCTAGTCTAGCTAGCCAATAAGGTAGCTAGCTTTCCGTAGCCTCCCTAATAAGGCTAGGCAGGTATGGCCATCGCTCAGCTGAATGCACCTCCACAAAGCTTCAGTAAATAGTTCCAAAGTATGGTTATTTTCTCTTAATGTAGCAAATATATCCTTACTATTTAAAGCCAAGGGTAAAGCTCCATTCAGGCACCTGAACTCGCAAGCTAGCCAGCTAATAATAAATGTTTCAGTTGAGCTGTGCACGATGACGGGCAGAACAGAGAAAGCAAGCACATCGGAAGTCTCAAAATTATTTTTACTGGATGATACTCTTTAAACAAAACTAAATTTTAGGTTCCTGCCATTGCAATTCAGGCTCCAAAGTGCGTAAAATGACATGTTTATGTTGGTAACACGTTGATCATGCCTTTACTTACTTGCTCTCTATCTAGTATTTCCGAATCATGCCAGTCTTTTTGCCACCGCTTCCGTGTGCAACATAATCTGTGACATTGACAAACTATTGGTCTGTACTACCCTCTGAAAAAGGATGTGACAGGAACAATAGTGAGGTTGATTTTGTAGGCCAGTGTCCGCACACAGTATTATTCTTTTATCTTTTTGGATTTATATTGCACACCCACCACCCACCCCCATACAAAACAACACATTTTGTGTCGTTTTGTCAGTTTTTCCCCACCTAAGGGTCAGCTACGATATATTCCAGCATTTACTTTCCAGCATTTTTCTAAGTGCTCTCGCTAATAATTTATTTATTAATGTACTTTTTCCAACAAAAAGAGCCCGCTAGTGCCACTCTGTACAGAGAGTTTTATTATTTATGAGTCAATGTTTGCACACTCAATTAGTCCTGCTCATTTCGCTAAGGGCCCTGGTCTTGACTTGAGGAACTGAAGTGGCTTTTACACCCCGGGAGCTACGCCACTGAGATACTCACAAGAAGTAAACAAACGCTTAACCCTGATATGTATGGGCCAGGCTGAGCTGCACTGAGTATAATTAAAGAGGCCGCCCCTGACCTGTGCCCACTGGTGGAGAACCAGAACACACGCAGAGTACCAATTACACTGTACTTTCCGTTATACATTACAGCCACATTACACAGGGCTACACTGCATGGGTGACTAATTATAAAAGAACCCGCAGAATGCACTGGGTTTGCATTTGTGTGTAGCAGATACAAAAATGCTTGAATAACAATGCACCCTGCGAGAAACTAAAGACCCAGACCCCCACTGAAACACATTTCTAACACATGGGACTTGAGTTTTCATAATGACTGTCCTCTGCCATCCTTCAATGGGCGTGATTCTGCTGTCTTCATTTAAATGCATGCACGGGTCACGCAACAGCTGCAAGCAGGCGTGACTGTAAGTGGGGGTGATCTGAAGAGGTTGGATAAACTTCAATAAGCACACTGCCACCCTGGCCTCTGGCGTACATGCATGAGGATGAGCACAAGTAATTAACTTTTTTGTTTATGGCTTTGCCTTTATTTCATTTTGTGGAAATTTGGTTGCAAGCCGCATGTCTGCTGAATTGGTTCTTCCCCTGTTCCAGCAGTCTTGGGGTTATTCCTGGTAACTCGTTGATCAGCTTGTTATTCCCGTAATGCAATCAGCTGTGTATATGTTACAGTCAGATTGTGAAACCAGTCAATTCATGAAATTATTTAAAAATTCAGTCATTTCATGAAATAGCTCGCGCTAAATTTAAGTCATTTCACAAAATGTGACTGACAATCTGACTGTAACATATACAGTATGGGTTTGTAGATCTGACTGTAACATATACAGTATGGGTTTGTAGATCTGACTGTAACATATACAGTATGGGTTTGTAGATCTGACTGTAACATATACAGTATAGGTTTGTAGATCTGACTGTAACATATACAGTATGGGTTTGTAGATCTGACTGTAACATATACAGTATGGGTTTGTAGATCTGACTAACATATACAGTATGGGTTTGTAGATCTGACTGTAACATATACAGTATGGGTTTGTAGATCTGACTGTAACATATACAGTATGGGTTTGTAGATCTGACTGTAACATATACAGTATGGGTTTGTAGATCTGACTGTAACATGTACAGTATGGGTTTGTAGATCTGACTGTAACATATACAGTATGGGTTTGTAGATCTGACTGTAACATATACAGTATGGGTTTGTAGATCTGACTGTAACATGTACAGTATGGGTTTGTAGGTTCTGGCTCAGTCTGGTTTGGATCATCCAGCTAGAAGGGGTCACTCTAACCTCTTACTTAAGTATTCTAGTTTTCCTCCCTGATGTCCCTTCCAGCGAGCTAAATTATCAATGAGTACATTACTCATGAGCAAATTATTAGGTACAGTGGGATCTTCAAGTCTCCTGCCATTTCTCATCATCCTCTTCATTACGTACGCGCCCTAGTGGCTCATCGTCGATCCTGCAGTTGGCTCTCCCTCTGCACAGTTTCTAACTGAAATTAGTCCACTGAAGCATTTATTTATTCTGTTATTCATCATATGAAAGAAAGTTATTGAGAGCATTAATGGTGTTAAGAAAAAAAAATGACACGGTTGTCATTTACCCTTTCAGCACACTTGCTGCTTAAATAGTGTATGTACAGTACATGCACTTTCATCAATCGAGCAAATTCAAAAAAATAAAAGGAATCCCTCACGCTTTTCCTTTTTCCATTTTTTGCCGTCAAATGGGCTGTGGGAATAAGAATTATGCCAAAAGCAGAAAACAACTTGTTTATAGCTGACACTCTGCTTTATCTCATGTTATGCCAAAAAAAAATACTTATGATTGATTAGCAGACTAAGTACAAAGCCTTTGAACCATGTGTCTTGCTTTATGCTCTAAATATCCACCGTTACACAAGCAAACGTGGATTTGGACATGCCTTAACTGCACTTGTGCCATGCGCTTCAAACTGTGTGCTTATATTGTTAAAATATAGTCCTTGATGTCATGACAGACATGTTTTGAGGATTCTTCAACCATGCCCTTATACAGCATACACCTGTGTCTGAGTGAATTTGGCAGTGAAAAATGGCACACAGGCTAAACAATTTAGTTATCCTTTATTATCAGTTTCAAAAGTATGCCAAAACTAATAAATGTTGACAATTTGAGGAAACACAACAGAAACAATTTATTTCTACTAATATCATTGTTTATTCTGTTCTTCATCATCTTCTGGTGCAATAAGAAATAGGTAGTACTTCAGTTTAATCTGGAAAAAAAAGCATATGACATTAACTATGAAGGTGTTAGTACTGTGTGTTGTTCAATAGATAAAGGAGAGCTATAGTACTGGGTTCTAGACACTGGGTTCCTTAAGTATACCGAAGGCCACAGAGTAGGCAGGTTTTGTTATCCTTCAGTTAGTCAATGATTGGCTCAATTCCACTGACCAAGCTAACAAGGACACCAAAAACACACGGTCATTCAAAGTAAATAATTCCACAGTAAAATTTTGCTTTTCATTTTGTTTTTAAACTGATCCTCAAAGTTTCTTGTCTGTGAACCAACGTGAATGCAAGAAACAACAGTGCCTATTAGCAGAACTAATGCACGAACCAACAGTAAATATTAAATGCTCTAATCCACTACCTATTAACAGTAATAATGCACTAAACTCACAGGGCAATGCCATGGTAACTCAAGTTACGTTTTAAGGCTAATATCAATTTTCAATCAGCTGTCATGTTATTGTCAGTCACCTGTGACAAGTGTTCTTCTGTACATAGGTAGATCCCACCCATATACATACACCAGTGGGAAAGAAAAGTGCTGTCCCTGGAAATGTGGGAATTGGAGGCACCAACAGCTTGGTAACTCATGTTACGTAAAAAGGACACACAAAAACATCACTTCATTTCAATTAAAAATTTCTTAAAAGATAGAAATCATATGACCGATAACCAACACTCAGAAGGTTTATTACAAGTAATAGAATTACACTGACATAACTATCCATGGACTGAGGCTTAAGAAAGTCCAGGAGGGTGGGTAACTCATGTTACCGTAAGATCAGCTCTTAATAACACCCAAATAATAGGGCCGGTGCTGCTCAGACACCCTTTGTTTTTTAGGTTCCTACATAAAGGTTACATCCACAGCAGAGGAAGATTTAACTCACAGAGCTGTGGGCTGGAGATTAAAAATACCTTGTTTTTGGTAACTCACGTTACATTAAATTTTGCTAAGTTTGTGGCCCATTATGCCCAAAATGATGAAGGATAAATGAAAATGGACTTCATATCTATGTTGTAGAAAGGGCTTGCCTTGAACTATCTGAATGTGTTGAGTTTGGAGATATATCACAATTAATGAAGGACAAGCCTCTCTCCAATTACAGCAAATGTTGTGCCTCCAAGATGCTGAAAATAACATGATTGTAAAAAAGTTTGGTACTTCAAACATACAAATGAAACCAAGAAAGCAGCATCAGTTTCTGAGCCTCTGATATCCTAGTTTTGCCTTCAACAAATCAAAAATGCAGTAAAATTAACTTGAATTTTCTTGTCCTGCGTCCACATTCTCATGGAATTGCCCCACAACATAATGCAGCACTGAGGTCGAGTTATTTGTGCATTTGCTGTTAGTCAGCTGACCAAAAGAATTGGCAAACTTCTAACTCTAGCATCTTCTGGAGTCAAACAAACAAGGACACCAAAAACACACAATGAATCTTCAGTTCATCACGGTAACATAACTTCCTTTAGTTGCAGCACAAAAGGTCTGAAATGCACGTTTCGTTGTCTGTCAGCATTTCATTGAGGACCACTGGCGGTGTTTAAAGACACATTTGTTGGTTAAAATCGGAAAGAACAGTATAGCCGCTAGCTCAGCACGTTGGACCAGTGTCAGGGGGGCCGTGGTGTCAAATTGCCATTTCAGTGCAGTGGGTCTGAAAAACAGTGCTTCAGACACAGGCTACCTCCCACCAGCCCCGCAATGCCATAGAAATACTTAAATCCTAATGGAGAAAAAAAAAAAGCAGCGAGGACTATCGAGGACAAATACAGCAAAATGATTCAGGCAGTTTGCATTCAGATGTAATGAGCTTAGAGAACGTTAAGCCAGGCATAGATATGTCTCTCAGCCTTTCCGCTTAATTATTTAATTCATTGAAATTTTGATTAAAAAATAAACATTGCAGTTCACTACTTCAGCCTAATTTGCTGTTCTATGCGGTGAGGAAAAGGATATTGATTCTGCCTTCCCACTGAATTACTTCTCATTGAAATCAAAGCTAACCGTAATTTAACAAATGACGGCGTTGCATTCAGAATCAGGACTCCCGAAAATTTGAATTCAAAGTTTTTTGACCCGTTGTGGGATGTTAGGCACGCATCGCTACCATTCCTATATACGACTGAATGAAAATTTGTCGCTAATAAGCAATAAAACAGTGGTGCCGTTGGGCAAATGTAAATTTTCATCAAACGTGCAATACAAATTCACAATTCATTTCATGTCATGACACCCAATTTTCACACAGATCGACAAATGTTGTCATTCTACCCTGAAACAACAACAGAGGTGGCATATTTTTTGCCCTCTCAGGGAAACATCTCCCAATTACAGACTGAAAGTATTAAGTCCACCACAGCTATCAATGAGAACACTTTACAAGCTAAAAGACGTCCATAAGAATATTTCATTGCCAGCCTTGGATATAATGTTACATCTCTGGGGTTCCACCCAAGAGACAAGAGTTTGCACTCACATGTGAACTTCCCAATATCTTTTTCCTGAAAGAATAGGCCATCGAAAGACATTTTTTTAAGGCTACCTGGCTGCGTAAGTGTTAGCGATAGCGCACCACAACCTGTGAAGAGACGTACAGTACCTGCTAAAGGACGTTATGCACAGAACCAGCACAGAACACGCTAGGAGTGATAGCTGTCCGTCGCACTAGATCTCAGGAGAGAAAGGGAGGTGTGTTTGTGTAGGACGACAGGTATTAGCAGTAGATACACTCGCTGTGTCCCTCAGGGGAAGCGATGAGGTGCTTCATTAATGCGCCTCTTTTGCCTCCAACCACCGCGGAGGAAAAGAGAAGGCGGATGGAGGACAGAACAGAGGGAGGCTCGAGGAGGGCTCGTGTGAGCGGCACTCGAGGAGAGCTAAACGGAGAAGGAGGAGGGTATAGAGCCATCCTGCTCGGACACATGACCACGCTGAACAACAGAGCGGACACTGGCTCGGACACGACTGGGTATCGCAAAATACTATATCACACCCTTTGAGATGCTTTCAAAGGGTACGCCATGTACCCAGTGACCCTTTTAGGCTCTGGGGAAATTGCTTTTTTCTTCAGCGGAGAAAGAAGTTGTCCACTGAAGGACACAAGGGACTGAAATCTCAGGTGGCTCCGCTGCTGTAGGGAAAAGAAACGAGTCCAGGCACAGGAGTCCCCTCGAACGAAAACAGCAGATACCGAAACGCAGCTCAGTGGAGTCCGACCGCTGCGATGCGTTCTCTCTGACCTCTCCGCTCAGTGCTACACTCCACTGCTATCTTCTCGGTACAGTCGTTCTGGAAACGAAGTGATCTTTAGGTTGTTGGAAACTATGTAAAACAGACTCGAGTGTTTTTAATTAGAAAAGAGGGCAGAAGAGCTTACGAAAGTGCGAAGATAAGGAGGTGTTAGAACAGACGTCCCGACAGGATACAAGAGTCTGCAGAGTGTTCTTTCAAAATTCAAAATCCGTGTTCTTCAACCCTACTGCACTCCATCATACCCAGGTTGACTCTTACACCAGAATTAGAATTTTTGGGTTTAGAACCAATCAAATACTGTACTTGAGATCTTGCACCTTAAATTTAGACCCCGCCTGGAACCAGGAAGGCCCCAAAGCCGCTGAACTAAGCCACACCCAAACCCTTCAGCTTGAAGCATCAGATCCGCATCAGCGCCCTGGTGACACAAACGTATAATATTACCACCACCCAGGCGGCAAACCCGCAGTGCCCCGTTCCCCAAAGAGCCCCAGAAATTTCTTAATTTTCTTTTTTTTTTACCCAACCACATTCTGCTCCCCCAAACTCTCTCGATCTGCACCCCACCCCCGATTTGTGGTGCCATTTCCTGCAGCCACCGCTGTGATAGATGACTGCTCTTCGCCACGCTGACAGGCAGGCAGCTGATGCTACATAATTACCGGATCGCCGTTTAGGCGAAATTACCAAATTACGCCGGTCCTCAGGTGGCGAGGGTGGAGTGACAGCCCGCCGAACAAAGCAAACGCAACCAATCACGGGGAAAAGAGAGGCGAGAAAACAGCCTGGGCTTTTCAAACTCCGCTCACGAGTAAACACCCCCCCCTCCCTGGACCTGAAGCTTTGCACAGCAATTTCAGCAAAATGGAGGGAGAAAAACAATCATTTATCGCTGGATGAGAGCTGATGCCATCTGTCACTTTGTAAATACTGTTACAGAGGAAGAAAGCACTTTTTAAAATGTGCGCGTGTGTGTGTGTGTGTGCGTGTGTGTGTGTGTGTGTGTGTGCGTGTACGAGCATTTGTCTGTGTATGTATGTATGTATGTATGGTCAGTGTATACATACCCATGTGGGGACTAAGTGTACCCACTACAGACGCAGTACAAGATTTCTTCATCCTTTTGGGGACATTTTCAGGCCTGCATTAGGAAATAAAGCTATTTCATGGTTAGGGGTTTAGGTAAGGGCTATGTAAAGATTAGGGTTAGGGGTCAGAGTAAGGTTTAGGCATGTCCTGTTTACGGTTAAGGTCAGGGAAAGGGATTAGCAAATGAATGTAAGTCTATGGGATGTCTCCACAAACATGAAAATACAACAGGTGTGTGCGTGATGCGCACGCGTGCGTGTGTGTGTACATGCATGCATCTGCTAGTGAGCAGTTTTCTGCTGCATGAATTTTATCATCTCACTTTGTTATTTTATTCAGATCTCAGGTTGGCATCTTTAATAAGAATGGCTTGGCAGCCCTTTCGGATGGTAATTCCCATTGGACCATAAAGCAATCTAAAGAGAGCTTTTTAAGCACTGTTTAAGCTTATTGTTTTCATCACTGTCAACAACTAATTTCAGCTTCATATCGGCACAATTGATGTGATTGGGCACTAAACGACAGCAGTGCACTACCTTGGATTTTATAACATATTCTGTGTTTATGATCCCTTAATTTACGTTTCAGGAGAAAACCACGTCCTCAGATACATGCACATACTGAAAACAGGGCTATAATTCATAAGCATGCACAATAACGTGCACAAACGTGGACACATATAAATCCTCATCTGCAGCAGATGATGTCATTCGTGAATAGCCAATGAAAGGCTTTGTTTGCTTTCCAGGTCTCCTGCTTACATATGGCTCCTCCCAGTATCCTCAATAGCCAATAGTATCTAATCATTCCCCATTCTCTACGCTCCTGTTACCTGTCCAGTTGATTAATGATGTCACCCTCTGGGAGAGATAAAGGTGATATCCTACTGAGCAAACTTTTTCTGTTTCTCGCTTTCCATCAATAGCTGCCTTTCCTCCACCTCACTGTACTGGCACACAGCTTTTCAATAGTGGACAATGCGCCTGAGTTGGTCCGTGCATGTCTGTATATATGCATGCATGCATGCATATGTGTGAAAATGCGTGCGTGTACATGCATGCGCGAGTAGATGTGTGTGTACTCAAATGTGCGTGTTTTCTTGAGCAATTGTGTGCATGCACAGATGTGTGTGTGTGTGTGTGTGTGAGTGGGCATGCGTATGTGTGAGCATTTACATTATGATAACAAACAGTATGTGAAGCATTACCGGAGAAGGTGGGATAATGGAGTCTTTCTACATTAGCAACAGCAGTTTCTTTGATGCAAACAAGCTGTGTGATTCATGACCTGAAAGCTAGCATGACATTTATGGAGTGTCGCATAACTGTTCACAGATCAGCAGTCCCGAGTGTGTGTGCGGTCTTTTAAGCTTTCTGTCATGGCAAAGAGCCCATCGTCCAACCAATTCATTACTGCACACTGAAATCGTCTTTTCCGAGAGAGAGACCCAGAACTACCTCAGTTTCTAAGACACTTCCTCTGATCCCTGAAGTCAGATATTACATTTTTGATCAGAGGGAGAGTGTGAACACAACCAGAGGCGTTACAACTTTTCTGGACGGCAAACTCGGCACGGAGAGCCAATTGTCACTCACTGAGAAGGCACTTTGCAGCGGTGAATATCTGTCTGCCAAACCGAGTTACAGATGGCATCCCTGGGATTAAATTGGCCAAGGGAAAGAATTTTAATTTTCTCCTCTCAGAGAACAGAACATATATTAGCACTCGCCAAGGCGATAGTGCAGCATAGGCAAGACACTGCCACGGGACTCAGGCTGAGGCCTCAGAGCAAACAGGTAAACAGTTGGACAGCGTGTTATTACAAGAGAGCATTAAGGATTGGAGGGCAGAGGGGAGTAGAGGAGGTCTGCTGATTGATACACCACTTCAATGAAGATCACCTCTCATCTCCTCTCGCATTTACATTCCAAAGCAGCCTGGACTCTGTAATGGCCCTGATAGGGGGCGTGCGTAATGTGCGCTTTACAAACCAAAGCCAGATCTCCAGGCAGGCCGAGGTGATACTCTGCATATCGACCAATCTCACCATCTCCCACAGAGGCTGAAGTGGAGGCTGAGCGGCGAATCAGAAAGCTAATGTTTACTTCTCTCTCCGTGTCTCAGCAGAAATGATGGGCTCTCAGAGGAAAGCTTTCCTTATCGTGGGGAAGCACCACACTGGGTTGCTGATTTTATCAGCCAGACTTTTTGGAGGCAAATTAAAGAGTGAGCTTAGTTTACAAGTGACAGCCACGCTCATGTGAGGCTAACTGAGCATTATCGTGCATTATGGATTCATACCAGTTAATGGTATGTAAGTGATTACACCAGTAATAGAGAGAATGCCACAGTCTCTCTCCAATGAATTTTGAATAATACTGAAGCTAGAGGAAGTAGTTTTTTGCAGAGCAAAAAAAAAAAAAAAAAAAAAGTCACCTGAAGTGGATGCATTTATCCTGTGACCTTTGACCCCGGTGAACCTAACATGGCGGATGCACAATTAGATAATGGTAGAAACATCCCTACGGTATGAAGCCCTTGAGCCAAGCAGTTGCTGAGATCTGTTCCGCACAAAATAAAACACATTTTCATGTCCAGTGACCTTGACGTTTGACCTAGGTGAACCTAACACAGTGGATACACAACAAGACATTAGTATAAACACATGCCGAAAGTATGAAGCCACTGTGCCAAGCGGTTGCTGAGATCTCGTCCGCACAAGACAGCGAGACGCTAATGTGATGCAGACGGGAAACCAGGGTAAACCATATACGTACACCCTTAGGCAACCTCAATAATAATAATAGTAATAACAATAAATAATAACAGGACGACAGTGTCATCACTATCCCTTCCCAAGATTAAGGGCCGTAACTCCATAAAAAAATATGCTTCGACCTCCATTTTCGAACTCAACGTAGATCATGACTAGCTTATTAAGCATACAAAATTTCACGCATCTAGGTATAATAGTTTCAGAGAAATCTTGTCCCCATTGTGGCCCGGATGGACAGACGGATGGACAGACTGAAGGACCTACCCCAATCCAATATCTCCCATCCTGGGGAGTGTTTCCCGAAATCATAGATGTTAACTTACATAGTTGGGCCCATTGACTGTGAATGGACGAACTTTTGGGAAACACACTCCTGCTTTGTGGAAAAAAAGAAAAAAGAGCAGAGCTGTTAAATAATCTATAGTTCTTAATTCCATTACTTTCAATTTCAATTCTTCTGAGTAACACAAAGATCTAGACGTAGATTTTATGATACGTTATCATTTAAGAGCCTCAATAAGCATATCAAAAGCCAGAGGTGGGGTGTTGAGTCAGATAGAAAGCAGTTTTGTTGCTCTGCAATGCCTGCATACACATAAATGACAGCACACATAAACAAACAGCAGAAACAGGGATCGTAATGGCTGCTCACGCCATGTTAATGTAACACCTGTGGCCAGGATAATTAGGTCAGAATACCTGAGTTTAAATGTCATGGCAAATACCAGTCGGTTTCACCCAGGTGTAGCCAACACAATCAGCCAAGTAAAGCCAGTCCTCTTTACCTAACGAGCATTGTATTGTTCAAATGACACGCCAAATCATAAATTGTTATGAATCATAACTCAGAGGTTTCTTATTTTTTTGGATCACCTGCTGTATAAATATTTGGAATATTTGTTTTTATTAAGTTATAAGAGTCATAATCTCAACAGTTACTGTTTCAGGAAATGCACTGTCTTGTTTACATTGTTGTATTAATGATACGATTATTAACATTCCTGAATGAGGTAACCAACAACCTACGTAACAAAAATATTCAGCGACATTCGTCATTCCACTGAGGTTCACCTCTTCCTTTAACGCTTCCCTTAAAGCAGGGTGTGGACATTGGCACTCTGTGATAGTTCAATGTCTCGCTCTCGCTCCCTCTCTCTCTGACTTTCTCCCACACACACAAACACACACACACACACACACACACACCCTTACTTTCCTGTCCTCTCCCCCTATGTCCCAAAAAAGGGCCATGTTTATTCAAAAGCTGAATTCTGCTCGCTCGGCGCAGTCCTGTTATTTAGGTGCTGGTCACTGTAACACTCTGTACTGCTTTAATTGTTGAGGCCCACAGGCTTGTTTGGGAAACTGTGCGTCGCAGTGGGACCCTTAAGCAGGCTGAAGCGAATGTGTGGGTTTGGCGCTCAGATTTCATCCATGACCTCAAATGAGGTTTGGTTTACCTCTCTGCAGCCCCAAAAGACTGACACTGCCACTGTTTGTTTATCATTTTTTTTTCTGGGATGAGGGGGTAGGATTGTTGACGTTCTGAGAGACACTGGGAAGTGTTGAATAATCAAGTGGTTGAGATTGCAGCCTGAAATCTAAACTTAATGGATGGAGTGAAGTATTGCAGCAAGCGTATGGGAACACTGTCAAACACTGCTTTAAATTCTCCATATCCCATTCCCTCCACTCTTTCATGAGACAATACACCTCCACGGACACGGAGAACAAACTTCTTACCTTACAGTGTTTTGAAAAAATGAGAAGGAAATTGAGCTGTAATTGCGTTTTAATGTCTGTGTGTGTGTGTGTGCGCGCATGTGTGTGTGTGTCATAAAGCCGTGGGAGCACAGCGAGCTGCAGATGTTTCTAGAAAGCGGCACTTTGAGATAAAGTGGCAGAAAGCAGAGCAGAGAGATGGACAGAGGCAATTACAGCGAGCGCTCGCCACTGCCAAGATCGACTGTTGGGTCCGAGTGCCGCTTTTAAACAGATGCTGAGAATTTTGGGCTCATCGAAGGTGACCTTGACGTTCGCCTTATGCCTCCCGACCCACATCAGAGTCCCTTTGAAGTCTAACGGGACCCAAAAGGGAACACTTTCGGCAGCAGACCCCATCCATCTTGTCAGATAAGAGGTTAATAATTCAAGGTGTTTGTGTTCACCATCTTTACAATGAAAAGCCTGGCTGTTAAGCCATCTTTGTGATGTAAAATACTGAATAATTTCATGTCACACAGCATGAACACATACAAATAAATTATCCCTCCGTTCATTCACGCATCTATTCTGATCTACAAAGGTTCTCTGTAGATAGGAACATGCTCACATAGCCGCAGGCTTACAGAACACAGCTGCTTTTGAATGTCGATGTTACACGCGTCTCCATTAACCCTTAAAGTGCTAAAATTTATTTTAAAAAAATATAATCACCTTGTGCTGTCGAAAACCTATCATGAGGTGACTTGTTTAAAAGAGCTTCCCTGCGGGTCTTCAACAACTTTGATTTTGATATCTTTCATCATTGAGTAAACATAGTTGCATCCAGCACTCTAAAGGTTGAAATCACTGTAGAATGCTTGGATATGACGCTAAAGTCCCAGAGAGTGGGGGATTCTGGGTAAAGCTAGTCAAGTGGAGTGAATTAATTAATGAGAGATGTACTGTAACCACTGTAGACCAGCTGGGGTAACGATCTGTCATTTAATAAGGTGTGTCTCAAACCTGTTTGTAATGACCATAGTGAGTTTCATCCATTTAAACTGCTATATGAGGAACCACCACAGTGGCTGTTCACAGGTTTGTGGAGCACAGCTGGGACATGCAATGCCAAACAAAACCAGCCTTGCTGTTGCTTTCAGATGTATGTCTACTGATATGTTCCTCTCAATCCAACTCTTTTTAATCAAAGTGCTGGAATTAACCCTTTGAACCCTGTACTATATAAAGGGATCGTGACCTCCACCTATAGCAAAACACAGATTACTGTGATAGGGAAACCGACTGATCGTAAACAAGGTCACATGACAACCAAAAGTCATGTGATTAAAGTCACATGTTTGTAGGCTGGTTTTTCAGCATTTTGGGGTTAGCACGTTCTCGGTGCGGCTGCTAAACCTGCCAATCGGGTTCAAAGGGTGAAGCATCCTGCCATGAACTTCTCAATAATTAGCCGTTAGCCTCGTTTTCCTGCACTGAAGCAGCTGATGGCCGATTGGAGAGGTAGGTTCAGGGATGTGAGCAGAGGCTTCATGTGAGGGTTTTACCCTGGAGAAATACTCTTCTGCTCTGAGTCCATCACCAGAGTAGCCGGAGCCAAGGTTATGTCATCTGTGTCATCAGTTACAGCAGCGTGAAAGAGAAAAAATGTGAATGTGTGTGGGTGTGTGTGCATGAGCTCATGCATTTGAGTGCGTGCGTGCATGTGTGCGTGTGTGAAAATATGTGAAAATGTGTGGGTACATACGCATGCACGTGTGCGCATGTATGCAGGTATGGACGTGGGTGAGTGTAAGGGTGTGCATGTGCGCGTGTGAATGTGTTTGCGTGCATACGTGTGTGCCTAAATGCCTGTGTGAACCTTTATGTGTGTGCACGCATGTGCGTAAGAGCCTGTGTATATGTGTGTGAATGCGTGTATATACTGTATGTACGTATGTATGTGTGTGTATTTATGTATGTGTGCATGCGAGAGTGAGCATGTCTCTGTGCGTGGGTATGTGTGCATGTATTTGATTCTCAGAATGGTGCGTGTATTGCAGGAAAGCGAATAGTCAATTATAGGGCTTCACTCCGCTATTGCCCTGCAGCCAGAGGAATTCATCATTTGTGGTGCGGGACGGAGCACATTTGGATCTTCCGATGAGAAGAAAGAAAAAAATGCACTTCCTGATCCCCAACCAGCCGGAACCCAAATCGTCCCTCCAATAACTACTTTCATTTCCGTCTCGCTTCCTCTGTTAACAGTACTGTTCACACTTGCCTGTATTCTTTTCTCAGTAGTTAAAAAAGAGGAAAAAAAACGTGTGTAAACTATCACCTTGAACAGTGCCATCAGTCCGACAAATACGCCGGCAGAGGTGACGAAGAGGTGCAGGATCAGATATCTCCTGTGCTCCGTCTCATTGGCAGGTAATAATTAATGTGGGAAGCGTCTAAAAGATAACACAGCTGAGGCGTCAGGAACTGAGACATTAGTGTTGATTAATCGCCGACAGCAGAACTTTAGCCAGACGAACTCGAAAAAAACGCACTCGCAAAGCGACCGCCTCAGCTAAGATAAATAACATACATAATGTATCGGAAAATGCGATGAATAATTTCGACCCAATTTTTGATTTTTTTCTGCGCAAATGTGATTCCGTTTCCTCTAAACAAAGTGCAAATGAGTGAGTGACGGGTAAATAATTCATAGTTTTATGTTTTCTGTAAATAATTCATTTGATTGGCTTTGCTTTTTATTTGTTTGTGCGTTAAAGATAACATAAACATATTCTGAAATAAACATTAATGTTTAATGTGGGGTTTTTTTGCAAGCGATGTTTTGTTTTTGTTTTGTCTTGTTTTTCCGTCAGTGGGTGGAGAGTACACACATTTACACCAGCTGTACAAAACAACTTTACAAAGTTTATTTTGAGCTGTGAAATACTGGAGATTTTAAATAAAGACAGATGAAAGGCTTCATTGTAAGAGATATGTTAATGGAGCTATTGAGTTTGTGCCAATTCAGACCTTCCCAGAACACTCAGAGCATGACGAGATTATGCAGTGAAAAAGTGAAGCCTGTCTCAACATTTACATTTCCAAACATTAGGAGAAATACTCCGCTAACACTATTATGCTTCACCGACCATTATCCTTCTCAGACACAGATATAAGCACCTATTTAAATATATACAGACTTGCAGGGTAATTGTCCTCTCCATTTCACCTGTCCTAGATATATTGGACCTTTTTTTTTTTTTGCTAATGAAACACAACCAATTAAAAACTGTATGGGTCATATTGAGCTCTTTTAAAATTACATTAGACCACTGCTACGTTTTTCAACATTACAGAAACCAGACAAATGCTTCCACATTACCGTTAAGCCATATGTAAACAATAAAATGGAGTTTGTTTGACAAAGCTTGTTGTTTTATCGTCAGATTTTACAACAGGAACAAAATTTCAACTGAGATGTTGAAAAGAAACTGAGATGTAAATTAGACACTCGACCGAAAGTGATGGTTGTTGGAGAGCCCAAGGATGCACATAGTCCTGGAGCTGGTTTCACAAACATATTTCAGACTGGCCTATAGGGTTAGACCAGTCTAAAATCTGCTCATAGATTAGTCTAATGCAAGTTAGACCGTTTCACAAAAATAAAGACTAAGCCAAAAAAATTAGACACCTCACCCCCAGGCTAACTTAAGCTTTAGACCAATGTTACCGTGGTAACCAATCAGTTACACCTTCTGACCAATGGTACTCAACAAAAAAACAGGAATTCAAGAAAGAGAGAAAAACATGGCTCATAATTTGTGGTTTGTAAAATTCTTTTTAAGTGTTTTTTGACCATGTTTTTGTACCTTTTTTGGACGTCTTTGATGATTCCCTCAGCTGTAGTATTTACACTATTTACGGTAGCGGCGATTTTTTTCATATCAGTTTTTTTTTTTTTATTATTACACTCCTCATTGAATTTTCCAGTAAAATTTCTTTATATGTATTGAATTCTTCAAGGAGACAGAAGTTTTCTGCTGGCGTAAAGGGAGCTGAGCGGCTAGATGCGGCCATTTTTTTTTTATTATTTGAAAAAGGTCTTAATTTACCCAGAATTCATTGTATAGTAGTCCTACTTAAGATAGTCAAGAACTAAACTGCTTTGTGAAACGGCTGAATTTAGACGTCTCTCTGAAGTCTGACTAGTAGTGCTTGTGTCTAACCCACAGTCAGAGTCTATCTTTGTGAAACCAGCCCCTGGTATGACAGTGTGGACCAGAACAAATTAGAATACCAGCTTTTTCCCTGATATTCCGAGGCTATACCTATATGTCAACGAAAAGGACCCTCAACTTCTAGACTGGGACCCTCACATAAAAGTGTCAATGGGTTCATGACCCATTGGAAGACCTGGATACTAAAGTGTTCTAAGATAAAAGCCTTAAGCACAACTGCTGAATCATTCCCTCAACAAGCTCTATCCCCACATACACATTTCAGTCAGCTGACTTGCTCTCTCTTTCCTCTAGCTCCCTGTATTTCAATTTTCTCAATTCCTAAACCAAAAGAAGGAAGGTAATTACAGCTAAGGAATATCACTTAGCGTCATATAACCTGGACTGGTTTAGCACTCCTGGGGTGAGACTTGCTTAAATTAGTCACAGTTACGTCTATAGCTGTACCTCTAGCTACAGGTTAGATTGCTACTAATCAAATAAATAGAAGTTTAAAAATTGTAAACAAGGCAAGAATCCAAGTGAGCAAAGGCCATAGAAATAGAGGAGAAGATCTGGAGGTTGACAGGTGTTTTCAGTCAGACATAACCCCAACATATTGGCACAGTTTTTATCAGGATACAGGCTAGCTGTGTCCAAGTCAATGCTTGGACACAGCTAGCTACTACTCTACAACGCTACTACTTTTCAATCAGTTGTTGCCAAATTTTCCCCTGAACGCCATAATGCCATTTCACTAACTTTCCAGCCTCAAAAATGCATAATGGTATGGGTGTGTCCAAACCAACATGGGTAAATGACGAATTCAGATATGGAGCAGACATGCATTATCCATGCAAGCTTAGCAATAGAGTGATGTGTGCGGTAGTGAGGGAGATAGCTGTGGCTAACGGCATGTGAGCCGGAGGTTTTCATTGGCTATCCTCTGCATAGACATACAGGTACAGTGGAGCCACAATACTCTCAAAATCTATGGAAAAATGAACAGAACCATTTTTCAAAGAGTATAAGAAAAAAAGCTAAATATATGCAAACAAGCATGACATACTCACATCTCCCGTCACAGTTTTAGCGTTTTGGCTTGGAAATGAAACACAACTAAGGGGCCAGTAAGACAGACAGTTGGACGGGTGGAAATATGAAAAGGCATATCTAGGCACTAAGATGTGTGTACATGATGGACTTTGTAAAAAAATGATGAACGGTTTAGAAGTT
This sequence comes from Gymnothorax javanicus, assembly GCA_029692085.1. NCBI lineage: Eukaryota > Metazoa > Chordata > Actinopteri > Anguilliformes > Muraenidae > Gymnothorax > Gymnothorax javanicus. The sequence continues at coordinate 11,833,349 of CM056208.1, read as the reverse complement.
CTGGCTCGGAAAAGAAGCGTGACAGATGGGTATGTAGACGAACACGCGGAAGGACAACACTCATTCCCATTTCCCTCTTCTACTTTGGAGTGGGGGATAATAAAAAGCATGTGATCAAACTGAAAACAATGATACACAATGAAATTGAAGTGCGCAAGAGAATAATGACTCCTGCAAGAGTCAGTCCCATGCACAAATTTTCTTCAACTGTTTAAGGACAGCTATTCTGTCTTAACCATAATCATAAACCATTCTAAAATCGCACGGACTGCCACTAATCTTCATGTAGCAGGTCCTTGGATGATAAAACAGGTCAAATCTAGTACAAAGCGAGTTAAAAGAGATGAGCAAAAAAAAAAAAAGATTTACGCTGACTTGCATATTTCACCGAGTATGAAATACTATAATGCCCTGAACTAAGAATTGAAAATGAAGACACTGAACAAGCAAAACTCTTGTCTGAGCACTGTAAAATTTTCCAAAAGCTGCAAATTTTCCAGCCCTTGTATGACACCCATACTCACAGACCTTGTCTGATAGCTTTGAGCAGAAACCACCAAAAAGGTTCCAGCTGGTCCTCGCTGGCGTCCTCGGGGAGTCGGGCATATTTTCCGAGCACAGACTGAGAAAAATCGCTGCAGTGTTTTGGCAAATTAAGAAAGTGAGAAAGTCCACTTCAGAAAGCTCGTGCGCAGCCAAGGCGAAATTCAGAATGTGCCATCTGTCACTACCGCAAAGTGTGACTGGCAACCTCAGAGATGAGAACGACTCTACCATCACACAATGTATTCATGCATGCACATATGCACAGAAACGAGATGCCAGACTGTATGAAATTTGTCACAAATACACAAATAAGAGTTTTAAATGGTTTCCTTCATGAGTACAACCAAGCCAATAATGACTACAGCATGTGCTGTTTTTCTTGAATAGTAGTTAAGCCTTTATTTTTTGGGCTGGAGGCCTTTTAACTAGCATTTCATTCCATCTCCACAAGCGTGGTTTTGCAACAAAATCCACATCTGACCAGACAAAATCAAGCACGCGTGCTACTCAAGTTATCTTCGCTATATTTGTGTCACTGATCTTTTCTCATCTTTTGGCTAAACCTTGAAGTCAAATTTAATCTTGGGGTCAGGAATGCAAATATAACACACATTAGTTATGAATTTGTTTAAGTACATTAATGTTTGTTTCTGTACATTAATGGGGACAAATTAACATAATGCACTGCACTTAGACTTGCCATTTTATAGAAAACAGGAGCAAGTAGCGACTTTCATATCACTGTTATACTTCATTTTTTTCAGCTCAGGCTAAATATTGTCTTATTTTGAGGGAATATTACTGTACTTCTATATGCATTTAAAAATCCTATGTGTCCTCTCTATTAATAAAAATGAGGACCCATCACCCACAAAAAGTAATTACGTGTAAAGCATAGACGTGGACAGATTTCCGCAACAACTAACAGACAACAGGAATTATTACGTCTGTTTTCATTGCGCGCTCCAGCTAATCAAACATGTACTCCCATCTTGGCACTCCAAGACCCCTGTTCTCACTATGATGGAGAACTGCATATAATCTGAGGGGCAAGACCACAGCTCTCCATCGCACAATACCTCTTACTCTCCTTATCGCAATCCAAAAAGGCCAAAGATGAGACACAAGAAATAAAATATCAGGGCGATAGAGGCCATATACTTCCATTACACCTGAGAGGAGAGGGATTACCTCATGAGACACCAAACTGCAGATGGCAAGAAGAGAAATTGAAACAAGATGGAAACTGGCATGAATTCTGCAGGAGAATGCATTTCTCTCATTGAGAGAATAAAACAGCAATCCATCTCTTCTGCTATTTGTTATACACGATGGATTTGCAAAATAATTCTGCTGTGATTCATGTTTCCTTTTTCATTAAAAAAAAAAAAAAAAAATCCAGGAAGCTATAAATTATAAGCCTTTGAGGGGGCTCCATCCCAGCCCAGGGAATTTTTAATACAACACTATTAAAGAAAGTAATGGTGAAGCCTTCGTGTTTCTTTTTAATTTTACAGATTCAATATCATTCATACCTATTCCCCAGGTTGAAACATTTCATAAAATAATGATAAATGGGGTTACCAGAGGGGGAAAAAAAAAATCTTTGCAATTTTTGGGAATTGCAGTATAGCACATACAGTAGCTACCTGGACAGCAGCACGTTTTCTCTTGTATTGACCCTGTACTCCAGCACATCAGATTTAAATCCAAAAGATTAACATGAGGTTTAAGTGCAGACTGTCAGTGCGAGTTAGTCTTTACATCCGTATCAGGAGAACCATGCCGGTATCTCAGTCAGTCCCTTGCTTACATACATAGTCCCTTATTTTAGTGGAGCCAATGTGACTGGACATCGGGCCACTCAGTTAATTCTTGGTCAAAAGTAATTGCTCATTCGTTCATATGTTTAAAAAAAAAGCAGGAAAAGGTCTTGAGCTAACTGTAAATCTGGAATTAGCACATGGAATCTGTTGCTTGTCTCCAACAACAAGATCCAGTGCCAGTAAAGCAAGATGATTAGGGTTTAAAGTGAGAATAAGTCCGTTGGATATACTGCAGAAGTGCTGAATGAATCACAGTTAACTGGTACATAATTACAGAGCAAACCCCCGCGGGTGAGCACAGCACTGGCGAACAACCTGGGGGGCCATCACTTCAACGGATGACTGGATCATTTCAAAAGCAGAGCAATACTGCTTTTCAACAGCTGACCAACACACAAGCATCGACCAGGATGCAGACATATGTGCCGAAGGCAAAAAATAAAGACAAGACTTCATCTTCTTCACATCTGAGCAGAATCACCAGGGTGGAGTTGGTTGAGAATCACATTTACCAAACTTTATACCTCTGGAACCAACTCTTATGGACATAAAAGACAAGTAGTAGCCCCAGCCAATATGATTTATGAGGAAAATGTGGAGGAAGAGAGGAGCTGCGTGTGATCTACGGCGCACCGCTTCATCTTTGAAACATGATGGAGGCAGTGTTATGGTTTAGGCCCGTATGGGGGGCCCCTGGAACATGCTGACTGGGCTTTATTGATGATACGCCTGAAACAGCAGCAGTTAGATCCACGCCAGTAAAGAGAAACATCTTATCTGCTCAGCTCCAACCATATGCTTCATAACTGAGGAGGCAGTGAATCACATCGCAGCAGTACAATGGCCACAAAAATACACTTAAATCAAATGAGGAGTTCGTCAGCGCCAAAAGTGGCGAATGTTCTTGGATGGCTGCCGTACGGGCCCTACAAAACTTCACAAAGGAAGATACACAACGTTTGACAATGCCTTTGGGTCATTAGACTTCAGAAAGTCATCCAGTGCAAAGGACTTTCGACCAAGAACAGAATATGGTATATATTTAAGAAAGCAAAATCTGTCCAATTATTCTTTGTCCATTAAAATGAGGCGGTGAAATTTGCAATGGGATGTAATTCGTACATGGATCACTGAATCTGAAGGGTGAAGGTGAATGAACTTAAATTAAAGAAGAGTTTTTTAACAGAAGAAACACTGAAGTGCAGCACTTTATTGTTGAATCTTTCACAGAATGTACTGAAATGATTGGCTTCCCCAGCTCGACTGGTTCTAACTGCCGTGCTGCAGTCAAACAGCCCCATTTCAAAGAAGAAAATGTTTAACTAATACCAAATTATTAAAATTTTCATGAAACCGGGAATTGCGTTTTGTCTGATTTTACAGTAAGTCTCCTCTGTCCTATCAGCTTATCAGAACTACATTTTGACGCGGGAACTCCAGCTGGTCCTCGCAAGAAAAACAACAAGATAGGTATTTGAATGTTTAAATTGCGCTTGCGTCTTTGATTAATGAGAAATCTTGCAACAATTGCCATCAAGGAGGATGGTAGGGCGTTACAAGATTGTGGACATTGATCCGACAGAGTAGGGTTCTATTCTCACCTCCGATAGGAGCCTGTATTCTTTGCAACGGCAACCCACAGACTGTTTTTCAAAAGCCACGACAGTCTTTTAAAACCCCCAATTGCCTCACCCGAACCCTGAACCCTAACCTTAACCTAACATTGACCCTGACCTTAACCTGTTAGAGGCAGTAACTTTAACTGAAGGCACAATGTTTTCCTTACCGTTTGTTTTCATGGTGCAGTATTGCAGTTATTAACGGTAAGGTGCAGTGCAGGTGTTACGTACAGTAATTTAGGAAATAAGGGGATGGTCCTATGGGTGGCAATAGAAATAACCATATAGGTCGTTTTAGATTGTATGGAAGAATTGATCTATATGCTTGTTTTGTTGTAAGTATATGTTGGAGAAATCACGTACTAAGTTGGCATTTAGTGATGAATTATTAAAAAAACACAACTATTTGTTATTTACTTGCCATATACACAACCTAAATCCATCCCAGGGGTTTTCTTAGAAATGATTACCATTTATTTATTTTTAATTTTTGCTAATGTAACTACCGCAGTTCAGACATTCCTTACGTTAGCACTTGCCCATTTTGAGCTTAATAGCAGTTCAGCAGAGCCTCTCCCTCTATAATTTGGCACGGCAATATTATTTCAGTCTCATCAAAGACTTTAATGAATGAGCGTTAAAAAACCCATTAGTAGAACAAAAATCATAAAAAATAATTTTGCACGTTTGCCATCAAAGCAGTCATCTGTCTCTAAATTCATGATGGAGAAGTTAAATGAGTTAGCATGTTTCAAAGCTAAGTGTAGAATTCTAATGGGGAAATTCAAGAGAATTAGCTTAGCAATGTTTTCAGATTCCCTCTTTGTGCCTCCCAGTGTTTCAGAAATAAAGGTACTAAAACTATCACGGTCTCAGGCCAGGAGCTGTTCCACTGCAAATAACACCAGTTAAGCTGAAAGTGTGAATGTCAGAAGCAGGATGATTTAACCAAGATGCACCTTACCCTCTCTAGAATCTCAACAAACAAACCGTACAGCCAGTTTATCAGTGAAAAAAGGAAAAACAAATGTGCCAAATAATGGTTAACTCTTGTAACAATGAGCTAGCAACATGGGAGAATGATACAAGTCCAATTTCAGAAACCTGAAATAATCCCTAGCAGGAGAGATAGCAGCTAGAAGCCAAGCAGAATAGTGTTTCAAACATGAGTTAGCCTGTGAGATATGCACACGTTGCAACTGCACATGTAATATGTAGCAGATGTCGATTTGAGATACCTTTTACGCCTCATTCCCCCCCGTGAAGCACTCCTTAAAGAAACCACATCAATATCCAACATTTGCCTGCCTGTTTTATGTCTAAACAGTATAACTACAAAGACTTCAGTTCCACTCTGTGTGCAGTCTGTGCCTCAGTCCGGGATCATGTGAGGTCAGTTCCTGGATTGTCCTCCATATATTTCCAGCTTTGTTGGAATGACCCCTCTGACCAATGGAGTCACTGGTATATTAAAACTCATTACCCCCATATTCCGCCTTCCCCAGCAGCACACACAGTCCTGCCCATGCTAATGACTCTCACAACAGTCGACATGAATAGTAGCTCTATGCAGGTACTGTTTGTCCCTAAACACTCCCTTTAGGATAACTTAGCATTAGCCTGCAGACTCAAAAGCCAAGGAAGATGCCCATGAAGTGAACCTGGCTCCAATTGATATTTCTCTGACAATGAAAACAGTCAAAATATGTACCTCATGTCCACACACACACACACACACACACACACACATACAGAGACATACACACAAAGTGTTTTTCTGTCCATTGCTAGCATAAAACACACCTGAGATATGAAAGCCATTCACATAATAAGTTCAATCAGTCAGCGGAATCAATAAGGCAACTTATCCCGAACAGTGTAACGTATATACCACAAAGCAAGCGTCCCCCACTGTATCATCAGTTTAGCAAGATCACTCCATTACTCAAATGTGGTTTGATAAACAGAAAACTGTCAGAGTTCAAAAGCACAGTCCAGATGAAGGCATCGCTTCCCCACAGACAGCCAATTACAAACCGTCATTCCAGCCAATCCTGCCGCCCCGGCAGGAAGTGCTGTTCTGATTCTTGAGCAGAAAAGGAAACACCCAGGTACTCACGCTTGGCGGGAAGCGCGTAGCCACTGGTGATTTTGGCACTGCCAGTTTCACAGCCGTTCAAAGTGACGCACTCCTCGTAAAGACACGGTCCCGCAGCTTTATGTATGCAGCCGTCAACTGAAACAGACAAAGACAAATACAACAAAGGTAGAGTAAATGCACAAACTTATAATGCTGCTGTCATTATCGGCCTGAGCAGGTCAATGAAACTATATCTTAGCCTGAAAATAGAAGTGTTTCTTTACTTAAAAGGAATCTCAGTGGCAAAGTATTGGTAGTTATGGCATTAGTAGGTTCACAAAAATTGTCAAACAGGACCTCCAGAATCCCACAAGTAGTTCTGCTTATAATGTAACCATTCCCACAAAAGTACGAAAGTCAAGCCACGCCATTCCAGTCCCCAGAGCAGAGGACAGAACACCTGCCACCCATTCTCATGCTCACACCGCTGCTGCTGAATTCTTAGGCGTCTGTCTTATGCCTGAACTCCTCAGGAAACATTTTTCGGGCTCAGTTTACATGCTCCTGCTGCCCTTAGCCACAGTGCCAACAGAAGCTAAATGGCTTTTTATGTTTGGCATTGACAAATGACCCAGATATTTTTAAAGCTATAAAAAAAAAAAAATAGGTAAACATTTGCAGTGGCCGAGGTCCTGGGAGATGTGCAGCCCTGAACCGAGCCCAACTTCAAGAGGACCGGGCTAAAATGTCATCTGAGCGGCAGTTTGAGGGCAGTCGGAGCTATGCTGTGAAATCGATGTTAAGTCCTGCAGTGTTCTACCGCTCCGGTCCCATAATGCCGAGCAGATGTTCCATATTCGGTCCCATCTCATTTAGAGTCATTATGCCCCCTGAATTAGCCTAAGTGGCTAATGTGTCCCATTACAGTTTTTACCCCATTTTTTGGATCATATGTTTTCATTTTCCCTCCCGAAGCACAGGCAGGGTTCTCGCCCGCCTTCTTAAATGTTGACAGACCCCTTTGTCAGACTCGGCTAATCAGAGTCTTCGTAGCATTTCAGCAGCCCATAATCAGAGCATATTAAATCAGCGCGATCATTTCTAGCCATTTTTAGAAGCAAAATTGAGACCCCTGCAGCTCGGGTAAAAAAAAAAAAAAAAAAAAAATTAATTCACAATGATAACACAGCTTGCACACTTACGTATTTATTTACTGTGATTTCTTTTTTAAATTGCGTCATCGGCACAGCGATATGGCAACAGATGCTTTAAATGAGAATTAATAACCTGAAGTGGGTTCATAAACTGCAATCTAACATGCAGAAACCACGCCGTTCCTCTGTAATCTGAAACCTCTGGGCCCCTCACGATTCTCTCCAGTTCATCTTCCAACGTGCTCTGGACGGTTTGATATATTTTCCAAAGATCCGGACTGGGGAACTCCCTCCTCATGAGGATTTCATTACACTCAGTTAAAGGCAGGACACGCCTGATTGATGCTGAATCTTTCACAATAAGGCAGAGAGGTAGAGATCCAAATGATCTGTCTCCGAGAGCTGACATCTTGCTCCGAGCGAGTTATCAATCAAGAGTATGTGTCATAGAATTCCATTGGTGCTGCTCTTCCTGTCTATAAACCATCGAAGGCGAACTGCTGCTATACGTGAGAACAAAGACGCTATTTCTCTCCCTGGTTTTTCAATGCAAAAACAGGAAGTTCACTGTTAGCTCCATAAGCTGCTGACATCGACCTTGTCCATGGTACTGGATCAATGGGTCACTGTATCCACACTCAAAAGCAGGGCAGATGGGCTTCGGGTTTAATAACCAGTATTTTATATCTGTTTAACCACAGGGTGAGACACTACTTGACTGGAGAGGCTTAAACGGTTTACTTCAAATATGGGCTGTGAAGAGTTAAGCACAGAGCCCTTCTGAATGCGATATGACTGTGCTGTCAATGTGTCCCTCAACCATAGACAGTAAATAAGTGTTGGAACAAATCAAGGGCCCAGGGAATGAAACTGTCGTCTGACTTCGCGGCGGTAACACTTCGAGCCGTCGGAGAGTTTGTTTATCTTCCTGTAAAGCGAAAGGTGCGGATTTTGGCGGAGCAGCGGTTCGGGCTCCTCGCGGCCTGCCCGGGGAGGCGAGAGACAGCAGCTGGGAGGACCCACCTTCCCAGAGTTCAGTTCCATCAATCATCTCTAATGGAGTGAGGAACAGCGCCCTGACAAAGACTGATCGCAATCGCTGTCCGATGACAAAATATGAGGATTTCTAGGACGACACTGGAAGAAGATCCAAGAGAGAGGGAAACTTTTCAATTTCATGTCTGGAATTAGAAGCAGTGGTACTTTAATTAATAAATGACCTACTTTTTTTATGACTGGTCACCATGTGCAGTGTCCCTTCGACAGCCAAAACCGAAAAACTGAGGTGTTGTTTTGGATGGCTTAATGAGGTTGTCTTCGTTCCAGCAGGGTTTTGTCGCCACACGCGATAATTTTCTCGCACCCAGGGAAACTCAATTTTCAAAGTGTTCCATTACAGAGAGCTCCTGTCATCTTAAAGCTAATGAATGAGACCCAGGTGTGAATCTGGCGACGTCTACGTCCTTCGCACACCTGTGCGGTTGCTGTGACAAGAAGTGAGACGCACACTCTGAACGAGCTCATCCGTCAGGACCCCATTTCCTGTCCGAGTCCAGTGCCAGCCGGGGGGCACCCGATGTAGCACCAATATAGCGGCTGTAGTGAATAAAACTATTTCCTTAAAAAGCAGAAAATCACTACAGGAAGAGTCATAATGTTTTTCGTGAGCGTTAGCGATAAAGTTTTTAATGTTGATATATGATATGGTCTATACAGAATACTACAGCAAATGGTTCAAAATTTATCATGATATAAAAAAGGGACAAATACAAACTAATTATACATATACTGCTTCATAGCTATCCGTTTCCATGCTCTAGCTTTTCACAAAGTACAGTCACGTGAAGATTAATTATATTCTCACACTATCGGATCCACAAAGTAGCAATAATACATTTTTATAATAATCTGAACCACTCTTTGAGATAATTTGAACTCATTGATGAATCTAAAGCAATACCTTGACAAAACAGCTTTTTTTCTTCCCCTCCTCAGCTCTTCTCCAGGCAAATGTTCTGAGCACAGTGCTTGTAATACTCAGGTTTTTCCAGCATTAGATCTATCCTGGCACTAACATACTGCTGAACACAAATCGTCCCTTGAGAATCAGCTGGTTCTATATGTCCACTTTTCCTCATTTTGAGAAAATGGAGTTTGAAAATTTCAACTGTCTTATCTCTGATGTTTAGAGAGTTATCAAAATTTATTTTGTGTGGAATATTGTTGACTGTGGAAGGTACCCTAAACATATTGCAAACATGTTCAAAATCTCCATAGGCTTAGAGATATAATCAGTCAAAAATGGACATAGAAACTTCTGATTCCGAGGAATGTAAGTTGCCCTTGGTCAACAAGTTCTATGTCCAACATAGGACCTGGTGCCTTTACTGGTTTTACGTATGATCGAAATCAGGAAGTTCTATGTCCATGCATATTGACGAATGTGACTTTTCCACACCAGTCCTAACACGACAAAATTAAGATTTACAGTGTGTATACATTGTTGTTGAACAACTTACCCATCAAAATAATCCATTAGTTTTTCAGAAGGGATGAAAATTGAACGTTTTTTCTGAGGAGTTCTCATTTCGTGCTTTACTTGTGCTCCTTGGCCATTTTGAGCGAATGTCACATGATCCAGGTACGGACCCTGATTGGTTCCTTGGACATAGAACCACCTGATTTGAAACGAGCCCCACTCAGGATATAGAACTAAATGTTTCTACGTGTTAATATGGTGTAGACTTTAGGTTGGAGCTAAGCACTCACTGACGTAAACCTAACTGATTTTAGAATGTCCTGGTATGCTTAACTCCATTTCTGCAAAAAGTGGACATAGAGCCAGCTGTTTCTCAAGGGACGAAATGATAACCAAAGCCTGCACTAACTTGTTAAGGCACAATACAGCAGAATGCTATCAATGTGTGGAAGTGGGATCAGATTGTGTAAATGTAATTTCCAGAAAGCAGAGATCAGTCAATGTTTTCCATGTAGAATGGCAACTGCTTGCCCTCAATTTAATTTAGGTGTGATCACCCAGAAGTACCCTCCACACGAGTGTGTCGAACTTCGCCATATGTGCATGGCACCGCGCAGCTTAAAATGCCTCCAGATTACACTTGCACGAAATTAAAAAAATCCATATTTCAAAAATGATCGTAGTTCACAATGCAAAACCTGGCAGGCCGCATATGAACGCAGCGCCATCTCGAATGTCTCGTGTCGATTGAAGAAAGCAGCCAGATTCCTCTCAGGTCGAACCCCAGCGAGCAAGCTCAGCCCAGGAGATACAAATCACATCAGTGCTCACCTGCAGAGAGGGCCTCCGATGAAAGCATGCTATTTTGGTGATGAAACTATCCCTCAGGAACATTTTTTTAAAATAAATTTGGCATCTCCAATCCCACCCGAATCTGGAATGCCCAATCTGAGAACTATGTACAAGGCTTGCTCGTACGCAACCCCCTGTTGCCAGCTCAGGAGAGTGTAGACAGATCGCGGCTCTCCTCTGAAGCACGCGCCTGTCAGCCCCTTCATCTTTACACTCATTGGTCGAAACTATCGCATGTTCAGAACGAGGGCGGAGGATACCTGAACATGAGCAAGCTCAGAATCTCACAGACAAGCGCCCGGCTGGCCAACAGGAGGCGCTTGAGCAATGAACAAGGCAACCATTTTTAATAACCTTTTCCGGCAGTCCCTTCCCAATTTGCATTCCCACAGCATGTAAGCCAATCGTGCGCTGTTCTGAAAAAGCTGCCGACCACTGCTGGTTGGTACGACCATGGATCGAAACCGCGCCATAATAGTCACTACTGCATCGCAATTGCGGCGCCTTAACCGAGTGAGCTAACCCGGCAGCCTTAGGAACATTTTAAAATTGTTTACTTTTATATCTGGTTTTTTCTGTTTGTTTAAAATGTAATCATTATGGTCTCTACTTCAGCTGAGCTGGCACACCTTTTAGCCATATTTTGAAAAATAACATTAATATTTTATTATAACGATAATGATTAGTATTATTATGTCCCCTGCAAAAGCGTAGGACATGCTGTTTTACACTTCGTCCGTGATTCCGAAAGTCCGTAAGTCTGAAACACTACCGTTTCCGGGTCATATCTCAGGAATTATTCCAAATTTTTCAAAATAAATTTGTATATGATCAGAACTACCGGTGAACTGGAGCCTTTTGATATTTTAGTGATTCTGGAGTCTGAGGGCAGGGGATATCACTGAGCATCACATGCACATCTCTTTACTTTTTTCATATTTTACTGTAATACCTATTTCCCTTGCATGTGCTTTTTGCGGTCATGTTCGCCTATTTGTTGCGTTTTACCTTAAAGCAGATGGAGTTGACACTGCACTTTGTAAATACACTAAACCTGACTCCTGCGGAGCTGCAGGGCGCTCACCCCCCGAACAGTGCAGGTCACAGCTCTCCGTTAGCCTCCACACCTCTGGCTAGCACAGCCCTGAGGGAACGTATTGATGGGACCACTAAAACACATTGTCGGCGCTTTTACCATCAATACACATCAACATGGAGCTATACGATTTATAGCAATCCACTGAGATGAGTAACGTTTCTAACTTAAGCCTGGTATTAAGGTCAGCTGTTCTGTGTTTGCATCTGGTGGACAAATGTGGACAAGCAGTGATATTGGAGTAAAGGGTATTTCAGTACACAGCTCATAAAGACTTCGAAATCTCACAAATACAGCACGGCAAACTGGGCTTAAATAATCAGACAATAATGCTGATTAAGAAGGACATGGGCCCCATTCCATTACAAACACGACTTGTTTTCTGTGCTGCCTGGTAAATACTACAGTGCACTGTACAGATTTTTTATTATTTTTTGGAAAGCATTGATTTGCAGTGTTCTTGTTTCACTCGGATGTGTCCATTGCATTACTAATGGACTGCAATGCAATGCACTGAAAACATACAAATGAAAAAAAAAGCAAATCAATGCTTTTCAAATAATGTCTCCTACTATACGTGAAGACAGATACCATTCAGCACCAACATTAAAACCACCTGCCTAATATTATGAACGCCCCCCCTCATGCCAAATTCCTGACCTCAAGGCTTGAGAGCATCACGCTCGCTCTACCAGCCTGTCTCAATGCGTATACTTGTCTGAAAATACAGTGCTGTGAAAGAATTTGCCTCCTTCCTGATTTCTTCTATTTTTGCATGCTGATATATTTCAGATCATCGAGCTCATTTTAATATTAGACAAATAAAATATACACAAAATGCAGTTTTTAAATGATAATTCCATTTATTGAAGGAAGAAGGTTATCCAACCCTACGTGGTCCTATGTGAAAAAATAAACTGTCCTCAATAACTCTTTCAACCAACTTCAAATTTAATTGATAATTGCATTTAATTTCTCTGGATACACCCAGGCATGATTACACAGCCAGCCCTCTTGAATCTTAAAATCACTTGAATCGAACCTTGTAGGCAAAAAGCAGTACATGATGCTGATGCATATGTCAGTCAGGAAAGGGTTAAAAAAGCCATTTCTATGGCTCTGGGACTCCAGCAAACGATGGTAAGAGCCATTATTTACAAATGAAGCAAACATGGAACAGTGGTGAACCTTCCCAGGAGTGACCTCCCTACCAAATTGCTCCAAGAGTGCATCAACTACTCAACCAGGAGGTATTAAAAAAACTGAGACCAACATTTAAAGATCGACTGACGCCTCTTGCCTCAGTCAAGGTCAGTGTCCCAAAGTGCAGGATAAGAAGAGACTGGGCATAAATGGCATCCATGGGAGAGCTGCGAGGTGAAGACCACTGCTGACCAAAAAAAATAAAGGCTTGTCTCACTTTTGCCAAAAAAAGAAGAAAACAAAACAGCTTGGAGACCCCCAAGACTTACGTATTGACTGATGTGTCAAAAGTGGAGCTTTTTTAAAGCCATGGGTCACATTGCATCTAGCGTAAAGTTAAAACAACACTCCACAATAAGAAAATCATACCAACAGCTTAACAGAGTAGTGGTAGAGTGATGGTCTGGTGGTGTTTGGCTGCTTCGGGAACTGGATGGCTTGCCATAATTGATGGAACCATGAATTCTGCTCTCTCCCAGAAAATCCTGAGGGAGAATATCCAGCCATCAGTTTTTGACCTAAAGATGAAGCTCAGTTTGGTTATTCAGCAGGACAAAGATCAGAAGCACATAAGCAAGTCCACCCCTGAATGGCTCAGAAAAAATAAAATTAGGGTGTTGGAGGGGCCTAGTCAAAGTCCTGACCTGAATCCAAATCACATGCTGCAGCATGAACTTCAACAGGAAGTAAAAACCCTCCAGTGCGGCTGAATTAAAACTATTCTGCAAAGAAATTCAGGACCAAATTCCTCCACAGCTATGTAAAAGACGCAATGCCACTTCTTACAAATGTTTGATCGTAGTTTTTGCCATCAAGGGTGGCACAACCACTTATTTGTTTGTTAAATCCCCCAGTTTAGGGGGGCAATTACAAGGTATTTTTTTCACATGGGTGATATAGGTTTTCAATAACTCTTTACCATTAATAAATGAAATTATCTTTTAAAACTATTTTGCAATGTTATCTTTGTCTTATATTACTTTGGATAACCTAAAACATTTAAATATGAGAAATAAGTAAAAATAAAGCAAATCGGCAGCAGGGCAAATACTTTTCTTTTTCAGACTGCATATATCATATATTCAATTAATGAATACCAAATTTATTTTCACTTAGTCAATGGTGTATGTTGCTCAAAAGTGAATTAGAGTTTAGACTTACTGTTTATCAGTCTATTTAAGTATGTTATATGGTTATGACCTTTCGAGAGCGCATTGCATAACTGCAGTCCTGTTGCTAAGAGACTAACTTACAGCATAACAGGAAATGATAAGAAAAAGGCATCAATATTATATCAAAGGAATGTTGTAATTCCTCTCCACACACTACTTCAAATCAGCAAAAGAAAGCAGACTGCCATTTTAATGAAAAGCCAGTCATGCATGTTGCCTAGGGATTACACATCTGTTATATTCTTTGAAAATCACCTGCACTGCACATAAAATCACATAATTACGAAGGATTCATTTCTGTCATAAAAGGAGACAGACGCATATTGAAGGAAAAAAGGATTTGTGTGTGTGCGTGCTTGTGCATGTGTGTATGTGTCCACGTGTACTCCTGCATCTCTGAGGAACGCGACTTTAGTATTACCGTGACACTAATCCATATTTGTGAGATTATTGGTGCGCTCTCCTGATACAGTGGCACAGATATAAACCCCTCACTAGTCGGTGCTGCTGCTGCAGCAGCTCACATAGAGAAAGCCGGCTCGCTGGAGGAGGAGGGCAAGTGATGGCCACCGACAGGGCAGCTCGTATGTACAGCGAAAGGCTCAAGTGCTGACTGCTCCCTGTCCATGGGGTGAACCATGTGAGCGACCCCAATACGCACTCATCAGAGAATACATGAGCACCGGCCCCACAGGCCCTCCCAGGTCCCAGTGCTGCGGTGCAGGAAACAGGGTTCTGTACAATGACATGAGAGCGCGCAGAAAATTTGCAGTTGCGTAAATATGCGAGAAATGTGAGTAACTATTGAGATGACTAGATGGAAGCAATGTGAGGTGCTGTCCACAAGAGGGCAGCACCCAACCTACAGACAGGCAGGGCTGAAGCTATGGAGAATTATAATCACCTCAGCTGTGGCTTATTGCCTTGTCAGGGCCTCCATATGAGCTCCCAGCCTAAAGGAGGAAACGTGAGACTAGAGGACCTGGTGGAAGGACCATTTTCTCGCATTCTGCTGGGGGCTGAACTGAGGGGCATTCCTTTCATTTCTGTTCACAGCCATTATTTTTCATGTTCTGAGGGTTTGTCTTTCGGCTTGATAACACCTTTCTTGGTTTTGGGACTTCAATAAAATGGCCTGTTAGTTGATTAGTTAAGAGACACCCCCTACTACCTTTTTTGTTTCGATTTTGTTCACGGCAGGGTGCTGTGGCCGACTCAAGCCTGACACTACATTATACGTCATGAGTGGTACACATAAATACACATTCTCTCATTGATAAACATTCTTTTACAGAGGAAAAAGCAGAGAAATTGAGCAACTGAGGAAAAAAAGCATTTGCACACTGAGAATTCACTTTATTTTTCCCTTTTTATCTGAATTTAAATTTATTAATGCAGACTTAAACCCACTAAATATAGATTTAGAGCCTCTGAATCCAGATTTTCAGCATTTATATTCAGATTTAGCATATGTATCTTCAAGATACTAGCCTCTATATTCAGATCTATAGCCTATACATTTGATTTAGTCTGAAATCAGATTTATAACCTCAATATTCAGATTAAGAGCCTCCATATTCAAATTTATACCCACTATATTCCGATTTATAACCTCTATATTCAAATTTATAATCTCTATATTCAGATTTATAGTATAGCCTCCAATATGCAGATTGAGAGCCTCTAAATTCAGATTTACAGCCTCTATATTCCGATTTATAGTGTCTAAATTCAGATTTAGAGCATAGCCACAATATTCAGATTAATAGCCTCTAATATGCAAATTAAGAGCCTCTATATTCAAATTTATTGCATCTTAATTCAGATTTAGAGCATAGCCACAATATTGAGATTTATAACCTCTTTATTCAGATTTAGAGCCTCTATATTCAGATTTATACCCTCTGTATTCAGATTTATAACCTCTATATTCAGATTTATAGCCTCTGTATTCAGATTTATAATCTCTATATTCAGATTTATAGCCTCTACATTCAGATTTATAGTCTACATGTATATATTCAGAGTTATAGCCTATGTATTAAGATTTATAGCCTCTACTTTCAGATTTAGAGCCTCTATATTCAGACTTACCTTCTCTATATTCAGATTTATAGCCTGAAATATGCAGAATAAGAGCCTCTACATTCAGATTTATAGCCTCTATACTCTGATTTTGAGTCACGAAAATGCAGATTTAGAGCCTCCATTTTCAGATTTACAGCCTCCACATTGACAGCATTGCCACGTCACCGCAAAAAGGTTGTGGGATCGAATCAGGCCTGGGGCCTTTCTGAGTAGGGTTTACATGTTCACAGTTCAAAGCCATGCATTGCAGGCTAATTGTAGACAATAAATTGCCCATAGGTGGGAGTGCATGAGTGCATGAGTGGATGGTGTGTGCGCCCTGTGATGGATTGGCGAGCTGTCCAGGGTGGGTCCCTGCCTTTCGCCCATAGTCAGCTGGGATAGGCTCCAGCTCCGCCGCACCCCTAGTGAGGAAGAAGCGGTATAGATAATGGATGGATGGATGTTCTGTGCTTCACCTACTCTCAGCTCACAAGCCACGATTAGAGCCGATATAGTTAGATTTTGAACCTCCAGTTTTAGAGACTTTCTGCAGATTTATAGCGTCGATATTCAGGTTTAGAGGATATGTGACCTGTCACACAAAAAGGGTACTATCCAACCAAAACATGGATTTTGAGATTCTTACTTTAATTGACCAGCAATCAGTGATACTGAAATGCAGAAGAGAGATAATTTCACCGACAGCTGCTTCTTTCGATCTGAAATGAATTTGAATCTGACCTTTGAACTTTGCTTTTCTATTTAAGCAAATATCTCAAAAACTACTTCCTGGAGGATAGTATCCTTTTCACATGACAGGTCACAGATATATTCAGATATTTAGACTCTAAATGCAGAATTAGAGCCCCCATAAATTGAGAGCCGTCATATTCAGATTGAAAACATCTTTTCAGTAAACTGTGAGCCATGCCCACCTCACAAAATGAGGAGAGGTGAAAGGTCACCCATCACAATAAAATACACAAAGAGCCAAATAAAAAGCAATTGAAAGTTTCGGCTCCGGAGAGGGTGAACAGATAACCTGTTTAGCAGCAGAAGTGATGGCACATTTTAAATGCATTGCCTTAGGTTCCCGTAATATCTCTCTCCGACTTGGGCAGAATCTTCTCTCATGGAAAAAAGAAATTAGTGACAACAAGATACAGGTCTCAAGATTCAAGAGGGGAGGAACGACCCAGATGCGATCTCACTGTCAATTTATTTTCTAATATAAGCAGGATTTGAGGGTAATTCCCAACTGATTCGGCCGTTAAAGAGGCCATTACTATGACACAGAACTGGGTTTGGGGCCTCATTAACTAAGTACGACATTTACAGTCACCTTTAGAGGGAGGCTTGCGCTACATTAGCATTCCCGTCAGGAAGTGACATTTATGCCGAAACTCAGGACGCTCCCTGGCCCCTCCTCCGCGAATCAGCTCGAGCCTAAAATGGAGAACCATTACTGCACCATCAATCAGTCATAGGCAGTCAGCTTTTCTCTGCTCAGACGCGACATCATTTCTCATAGTATATTTTTACAGTTTAATTGTTTTTCATTCTTATATACAAACCCCAATTCCAATGAAGTTGGGACTTCGTGTAAAACGTGAATAAAAACAGAATACAATGATTTGCAAATCCTTTTCGACCAATATTCAATTGAGTACACTACAAAGACAAGATTTTAATGTTCAAACTGATAAACTTTGTTTTTTTGGAAATTTTCACTCGTTTAGAATTTGATGCCTGCAACATGTTCCAAAAAAGCTGGGACGGGGCAACAAAAGACTGGGGAAGTTGAGCAATGCTCAAAAAACACCTGTTTGGAACATTCCACTGGTGAGCAGGTTAATTGGAAACAGGTGAGTGTCATGATTAGGTATAAAAGGAGCATCCCCCAAAAGGCTCAGTCATTCACCAGCAAGGATGGGGCGAGGTTCATCACTTTGTGAACAACTGCGTGAGCAAATAGTCCAACAGTTTAAGAACAACGTTTCTCAACGTGCAGTTGCAAGGAATTTAGGGATTTCATCATCAACATTCCAAAATATCATCAAAAGATTCAGAGAATTCAGAGAAATCCCTAGCGGCAAGGCCAAAAACCAACATTGAATGCCCATGACTGTCGGTCCCTCAGGTGGCATTGCGTTAAAAACCGACATCATTCTGCAAAGGATATTACCATGTGGGCTCAGGAACACTTCAGAAAACCATTGACAGTTAACACAGTTCGTCGCTACATCTAAAAGTGCAAGTTAAAACTCTACTCTAGCGAAAGCCATATATCAACAAAGAAACGCCGCCGGTTTCTCTGGGCCCGAGCTCATCTGAGATGGACTGATGTAAAGTGGAAAAGTGTGCTGTGGTATGATGAGTCCACATTTCAAATTGTTTTTGGAAATCATGGACGTTGTGTCTTCCAGGCTAAAGAGGAAAAGGACCATCCAGACTGTAATCTGCGCAAAGTTCAAAAGCCAGCATCTGTGATGGTATGGGGATGTGTTAGTGCCCATGGCATGGGTAACTTGCACATCTGTGAAGGCAACAGTAATACTGAAAGGCACAAACGGGTTTTGGAGCAACATATGGTGCCATCCAAGCGATGTCTTTTTCAGGGACATCTCTGCTTATTTCAGCAAGACAATGCCAAGCCACATTCTGCACGTGTTACAACAGCGTGGCTTCATAGTAAAAGAGTGCGGGTAATAGACTGGCCTGCCTGCAGTCCAGACCTGTCTCCCATTGAAAATGTGTGGCGCATTATGAAGCGCAAATATGAGACCCTGGACTGTAGAGCAACTGAAGTCGTACATCAAGCAAGAATGGGAAAGAATTCCACCTAGAAAGCTTCTACAATTAGTGTCGTCAGTTCCAAAATGCTTATTGAGTGTTGCCCCTGTAAATATTTCCAAAAAGACAATAAAGTTTATCAGTTTGAACATTAAATAACTTATCTTTGTAGGCAGTGTACTTAATTGAATATAGGTCAAGAAGGATTTGCAAATCATTGTATTCTGTTTTTATTCACATTTTGCACAATGTCTCAACTGCATTGGAATTGGAGTTTGTATATAATTTTTTGAAATAAATTTATTTTTATGAAAATGGGGGTCACAAAGTGGTGGAGGTTTTCGAAATGAGACTAAGATAAAACAAAAGCCATGGCAGAGATGCTAGGTCAAAGATCTTTCTGCAAACTAATTTTGTAATTGTCTGTATCTAAAAGTACTTCTCAGTCAATTCAGTGCCGAGCGCCAGTCGTCCCCACACATGCCTGCGTCAGACTGCACTCTTAATTTCAGCTCTGTTTACACCCTGTCCTCCAGCACTAAGCCCTATGGGTATGTGCAAACTGCACCCCAATCTCTGGCATAAAAGGCCTCTACTAAGGGATGTGCAATTGATGGTGCCCAGCACAGCATTTAAAAGCGCGACTCTGTCGCTTCCCCGTTGGACGTTTTAACGGCCGACGATCCATTTATGGTTCCCAGGCGGAATGGAGGAGCATCTGCTCAGTTCCGCCGTGTTCTCGCCCCAGTGAAATATAACCGTTAATTCCTCATCCATCTATACCCCTTCGGTCGTCTCTGATCGCTGCTCCATGTGCCGAGTGGGACAGCCAATTTTATCAGTCTTCACTCCTCGCCTTTATTTTGTGAAAACTTTGCCATTGGCTTTTCCACTAAGGCCAGACTGCGCCCTTCTAGTGAACACACCTTTGGTCTGGAGGCTGGCCCCAGCTCGCCTCTCAGGTCATGTGGTGAAACGAAAAGAGGATGAACCAAAATCTTGGCATTCTGGTCAGTGCCTCTCCTCTCGCTCTGATAAAAATGTATTGGGCAGCTGCTTTTAGGAGAAGCACTCTGTAACGACCTTGGCACAGGCAGTTTTATAGGCACCTGCTAAGGGGTCCTGATGAGGCCTTATTTCCTCGCACATGAACTGAAGCCAGCAAATCTCCTCTTAACATCTTCCTGCCTGGTTTCTAATTGAGCTCCAGCACCCAGTGTTCTTTTGTTTTCTATTTCTTTTCTCCTCTTTTATCAATCATTCCGTGACAAAGGATCCCTGCTCTGCTTTCATTACGATCCCCAGTTTTTCCTAAATGGTGTCACAGCCGCAATTTTCACATCTAATTATTTTACGTCCCTTGGAGGGTTTGAAAGCAGGATTCAGGCAGTGGAAGAACAGAGCCAAGCCCATATCATAGAGGAAAGTGGGCGATCTCAACTCATGTGCGAATGAGGAAGAGAGACGATCATCAGGACGGAGAGAGGAGCTTTGAGGCACAGCCCACCTGCATACAGGTGTACCTGTGTTAACCTGTAACAGGCGTACGCCCCACTTTCACAAGGGAGTCACATGCTTATGCTTATACCCAATATTATCTCTGTCATCAGGTTCAAAAGTGCAGAATCTTATCAAATAATTATTAAAATTTTACTCCCTTTCCAGACCAGCCCATCGTGCCCTGTCCCCCAATCACACGTGCAAACACACGCCCGTTTACCGGCACACTGACCCCCGCACACACACACACTTCCGTTCATTCTCACGTTATGTGGGGACATTCCGTATACTTCCATTCATTCTCTAACCGCTTTCCCTTACCGTAACGCTCAACAAACCTAACCCTAATCCTAACCTTAACCTCTAACCCTAAAATAGCTACATTTTTTTGTGGGGACCTGAAAATGTCCGTACAAGTACAAAGAAATCTGGAATTCCATGTCGTGCGGGGACATTTGGTCCTCACAAGGGTAGGTAAACATGGTGCACGCACACGCACGCACGCACGCAGGCACACACACATTATATACACTCTGCTACCTTTCTGATTAACACTACAATTTTCCAGCCAACTAATTTCACTGCAGGAGATAATGTGGTGAATTAAGCTCTAACTAAGTGCCAGTCAGATATTCATCAGGCTGAAAGTTTCAGGTGTTGAACATTCATTTATTAATACCAAACCATACATGGTTCTATGTTCCTGAATGATCTGAGCAGTCTAATCCCCTGATAGTTCAAATTTGTATTCCAAGACACAACATCAGCCAGCTTTATAACGACTGCAATCCCAGTGTTAGCACAGGCTAATGCAATTACACCAAGAACTGTCAATCACAGACAATGGTCCTTCGGAAGAGAGTATTCTCCATCTTAAGATGTCAAACTGAGGTTACATATCATTATACTAAAACAAAGATATGCCCAACATTGTTAACAGAATGCGGATTGCAGCTAGGAGGCCTTATAATGGTTACTGCACTCAGGACTTTGGGGAAATCACAACAACCTTTGCTTCATCAGAAATCAATAGGCCTGCATAGCAATGCCAAGGAGTTCATTTCAGCGAACAATATCGCGGCCACAGATCAAGCTAAAAAGGCTGAAACACGAAAGCACAATATCGAAGCACACAATAAAATCAGCGAATGAAGCATTGAGCGCAAACAAGAAACAAGGTGCTGAGTGATATTAGCTGTGTAAGCGTGTCACTTCATAACTACCTCCCTTACACTGATCATGTTCTTTTCAAATGCCACACGCATCTGCCAGTTTACAGTAACGGATCATTTCAAACCTAATGTGCATTGCTTCTCGCTGTTAAAATCTCATTGGACTCAAAAGGATATCTGACCTACCTCGCTCTGCACTCCGCATCGTAGTTTTGGAAAATCAAAGCCGGCCTACCACATTTCTGACGCCCAAACAATGTCACAAATATATCTGCGTAATTTGGAGGAAAAGTGCTCACCATTAATAAAGCCTATTACGCAGAGAACAGTAAGGGCTGTGCAAATGCAGCCGCTCAAACAGATGGTTTTTTCGTGACATTGCCTGCTCCAGACAAACAAAGTCACGCCTGGAGGCACAGAGCATGATAAACAGTGACTAAAACCATAAAATCATTCATAAAAGAACACTTGTTGCTTTCTTCTTCTTTTTCTTAGTCTTAATAAATTCTTTACAGAAATGAAAGCGTCACTTCAATAATCCCACAGTGTGGCCGAGCATTTGCATGTTAATCTTTCTGACCTCAAAGTCACACCAAATGAAATATTCATTGTCTTTAATGCTAATTACTCGGTTTAATTTACCATAGTGGACGGGGTTTAAAAGTTTTGCTAATCAGGCTAGCGGAAAAAGCCTAATTGCACCTGATTAGTACAGAAAAGGGGATTCAGGCCTCTTATAAGTTTACGCACATTAGCTCTTAATGTGCTAGCCCACTGATAAAGAGCCGTCAATGGCTCGGCTCAGCATGACGGCTTCCTGCTCCGTCTGATTTTCTGATGAGGTCAAAGGTCACCGCACACGTTCAAGCCTTGCCACTACGCCCCATGGGTAAAAGACACTGTATTTGGTGAGGCAACATGTATTAGCATTTTTATTGCTCCTTTCCATTCTTCGTTGACATTCAATTCTTGCATTTTTTTATGTTGTTGCATTGATCCTGTAGGCCTTGACAAATGTGAAAAGCGATGGATTTAAAAGCACCGAAAAGAGCTTCATTCAGAGATTCTTCTCAAAAAAAAAGTAAAAGTCTAAATAAACAATATGTGAAAAATAAATAAGATTGGGGGCAGAACACTGGATAATTATTAGCTAAGGCTAGTGATGTCATGGGAGCACAGCATCATTAGGCTATGGGTGCAAGGATGGTTATAAGAGTTTTTTGTTTGGTTCAATTTTAAAGCCTTCAATTTTGAGGAAACAGCAGATATTTGAGCTTTCCAGCTTTCACAAAGTGCTCCCATCACCTCGCGTCGGCCCAAACCACTGAACCAACACAGCCTCCAACGCTAAACAGCAAGAAAAACATTCACTTTCATGCCTCTAATTTCCACTCTCTGATCGCCCTTGAGTGGCTAATTCACACCAGAGGTTCTCAGACCGACTCCAGGGGCCACTCTGAAAAATGGTGTTAATTGTTCTGAATTCAAGACTTTAATGTCTGTTGAAGGATGAATTACCCTCTCAGGGTAACTTTAGGTCGCAAATTGCCAAGAAAGGTTTTAAGAAAGCATTTATATGCCAGGACATTTAATCTTTCCGAAGTTCCACAGCTTTTTTTTCCCATGACGTGCTCATGAAAATGAAAATGATAATTTCTATTTGTATTATTTGGCATGGTTTTATCTGCAGTGAATTTAACCTCTCCCTTTTTATCAAGCGAAGCCTCCGAAAAAAAAACAACATATATCAAAACAACATATGGAAAGCATTTAATTAATGTTTTATTTGTTTTTATATATTTTCAAAGGATAGATCTGTGAAGGAAATGTAGAACACTAGTCAGGCTGTCGATCCTTCGCCCCATTCGGAAGGAAGGATATTCTTTCACAGATCAAACTCTTGATTGGCAGGTGAAAGCAGGAAGCTGCTGACCGCTAAGTAAAGACTGAAGCAGCTTCTGAAATGGAGAATTTAAAGATGAAATGAATGTAAATAAGCCATACATGCCGTCAGAAAGTTTAAGCAAAAACAACAAAGCCTAAACACATTTCCAACAACCTTAATTGGTAGGCAGTAACAAAAACCAGTAAGCACTCAAAGACATAGATTATTACAACGGATTTACACCTTAGTGGCCATAAATACCCCCACAGTACCTCCAGTGCATTATTGCTGGAGAGCGGTAATTGAGATGTTCTAAAATCTGTAGCCGAAGAAAGAAAGAGGAAGAAGCCAAAAACGCGGAGAGGAGAATGTGAGTGAAAACACAGGGTCTGTCCTGGGGCCGTGACCCCTGCAGACCCCCTCGCTCCGACAGGTCAGGTTACCGCCGGCCCATCTGGCCTCGCCGTTATGCCCATAAAGCCCGACAGCTGAGGACGGGCTGGTGCCCGGTCGTAACCGCGGCGGATTCACGGGGACCGCGGGACCCAGGGAGGCGGTTTCTCCTTGTTTTTCTAACATCTCTGTCTGGGGTGCGTGCAAAGGCCACACGTCTGTCTCCAGCCCCCCGTCTTCCCCTGTCCGCGCGCGTACGATCTGCCCACATTTCCCGAATTCTTCACACGTCTCGAGTCTCCTGTCTCCCCTGAGCCCCACCTCCCACACAGGCCTTTCCAAACATGCCGGCCTCCATTAGGGCACATCTGTGCTTGTGTTTTCTGAAATCAAAGCCCAACCAGGGGTCCCTCAGCCATTTTCTCACGAGCTCAGGCCTCTGAAACTGCCATGCCAAACATCCAGTGTTTGTGTGTGCATGTATGTGTGTGTGTGCGTGCATATGTATGTGTATGTGTGCATGTCTGCGCATTTGCGAGTGTGTTTGTTTGGTTGCATGTGTGTGTGTGTGGGTGTATGTGTGTCTGTGTGTTTGCATGGGTGTGTACATGTACACGTCTGTGCTCTTGCGAGTGTGTGTGTGTGTGTGTGTGTGTGTGCGTGCGCGTGTGTATGTGTTAGCAAATGTGTGTGCAAGTGTGCATGTCTATGCCTTTGAGTATGTGTGCGTGTGTGTGTGTGTGTGTGTGTGTTAGCATGCATGTGTATGCGGGCACGTCTGTGCATTTGTGAGTGTGAGTATGTGTGTTCGTTTGCGAGTGTACGAGTATGATTTTGCACATCAAAGACATCTGGAAATTTACGCCATCAAAGAAAGGCGATCCAAAGAATATTTAATTTCTGCTTTCTTGTCGAAGAACCATAAATATAAATGAAAGCATGACAGGAGGCAACTTCCTGTCATAACAAAGCCAGACATGAAAGCTGCTTTTCTACAGAAACGGTATGGTGTATTCCGCAACCCTACAAGAACATTCTCCACGTCCACACAAAGTAGCCTGAGACAACCCGCCTTTGATAAGATCTAGCAAGGGCCGTGTGGATCAGTCCAGTCAATCTAAAATCATAATAACCAAGAACACTGAAATAAAAAAGTGACGCTGGTTGCTGATAACTGTGTAATGGATTCAGATCTAAACTTAATCATGAACGAGGTGAAAATGTCTGATATCTGGATATTAAAAGATATGATTTGTCTTCTCCCTGAAACCTACCAGATGGAGCAAATCCAATCCTTCTAATGACCTGCAGCACTTACTCTTTTAAGGTCAGTTTTGCCTTTATATTATATGCACTGATAGACAATGCACTACAGTCACTGAATCTTGAAGATGTTGGATTCAACTAGAATATGGCTTGCACCATAATGAAAGGACAAAAGGCTTCTTTTGCACCACCTAATGGGGTTTCAATAATCACATGCTTGCACAATATCCAAAATATTTCACAAAATACACCATGAAAAGTGTTGTTCGCAATCAAACTGGTGAATTTATACATCTACCCACTTCATCGTGGTCAGGGGGAGTCTAAGGCCTAGCTAGCATTAGCGAAGCTAAAAGCAGGGATACATCCTCTGCAAGCCGCTAATTGATAGCAGGGCACATACATAGGGCATTCTATCACACACTTATACTAAGGGCTAATTTGACTGTCTGATGAATCTAACCTGCATGTCTTTGAACTGAGTCAGGAAATCGAAGTGCTGGTATCAGGAACTCCACGCAAAAAGGGCCGAGACCTTCTAGCTGTGAAGCAACACTGCCTACTCATTGTGCCACCAACTGAGAGATGTGTGCGTTTTAAAAATGCATTTTCCTGCTTGTTGAAGAGGACATGAGCTCATGCAGGGCGTGTTATTGCGCTTTAAATCCACACAAAGCCAAAGGTGGAAAATAATCCAAGTATGAGGGCACAGGTTTAATCCACCAGCACACAAATGCCAGAGAGAAATGAAGGCTCTTCCCGCCAAGTCCTTCGCCCTGTTTGCACTCTGATGCCTTCATTGAGTTCCGCTGAAGCTCATTGGTGGAGAGTGCCAGTCGCCTCTTTGGCCCTCCACTCGAGGTCAAATAAGAATTCGCTGCTCACTGTCTGGCGCGGAGAAGCATCCAAATCTGTTCGCGGCAGCTAGCTCGATGGTTGGAAGTGTTTGGGGGATATAACTGGAAAGAATGAATGCGGCAAGATAAAATAAGGGAAAAAAGAGACTTGTATAGTCTCACTTGGGAGAGAACCAAGCAATTAGGCTAGCTGCTCAAGTTTTAGACGGAAAACTTTGGAGAAACTTAAACTGTGCCGCGGCCTGCTGAGGGAAATGACTTGGATGGTGGCGCAGATGGCAGTTAGCCTAATGCCTTAATGGGCACGCTTTTCGAGACTGAGAAGAGAACACGCTGCGATAGGTTAAATAAGAGGGGGAAAATGTTGTGGAATGTAATGTAATGGAATAGAGCGTATGTTTCGTCCATGAGTTGAATTATGCCCACCTTCCGTCAAAGAGCGATTCTACAGCAAAATATCTGTGGAATGGTGTGCAAATACGCACAAAGACTGGCTATTGAAAAGAATGGCTACAACTGTCTGTTAAGACACACCTCATCCACATGCCTACCCCACCTCCCCCCGACCCCTTTATTATAATTTCAAAGGAAGAATGCATCAGTGAAATGGGTCAAATTTAAAATGGGGCTTAATTAAGGCGAATTTGAGCAGGAATGTGCCCTAAATGAAGGGTCTGGGTGAAGGGTGGGCGCTGATGTTGTGACAACAGGGGCTTCAAAGACGACAGTGACCTGACAGCCTCCGCGATTCACCGTCAACCTCTGCATCCAAAAATAATAGGGCAGCATCAGGAATATATAGAAACACGAGGCAGAGGACAGCCTACCACTGTTCTGCAATGTACTGCATCAGCCATCTTTGTTTTGGTGTAAGTGAGTGTGTGTGAGTGTATGTGTGTGTCTGCATGTGTATATCTGCATGAATAAGAGTGTGTATGTGCGTGAGAATATGTGTGTGTGTATGTGTGTGGGTGTGTGTGCAGGCGTCTGTGTGTTATTTTGTGTTTGCAGGAAGGCAAAACTAAAAAAAAAAAACAACCAAGTTGGAAAAGTAAATGAAGTAAATTATTCATCAGCATCAGCTTTGTGGATGTTAAAAGCAAGTAATTAAAAAACTGGAAAAATAGCAGCATGCAGGAGAGGGTAGCAGAGGAACAGCTGCTGTGGCTATATGTGCTTTTCTGATGATGTCTGTTCACCGCGGAGTCAATCCTTCACTCAGACACTGATACTTCTGTTCTTGCACATGAGCTAAGACCAGTGGAGCAGGGCACTCGCTTCCCATCATCAGCCACCAGGTTTCACCCCCTGCTTCAAAACATCATGAAAACACTGACAACATGCTTCACCCAGCAGCTTAAATCCACCCACATCTCAACAATGAATGAAGTATTTGTAGTTTATACAACAAACATTATAAATACAGATAAAATATCAGTATGCTTCGATGAGCCAAAATATTATGATCACCCAAAGATGAAGCGATGATGTTGGTTGCCTTTTAACGTCGGCATATGTCAAGGACTGTAAACGGTCCTTTCTCACAGTCGACGTGTTGCGCGTGGGAGAAATGGAATCTGAGCGACTTTGACAGGGCCAAATTGACACGGCCAGACGAATGGGTCACTAGGAGCATGTTCAAAGCTGTAGGGCTAGTGAGGTGACTCCAGTCAACATATTTGGAAAGCGCCGACAACGGGCATGCGAGCATCGGAACTGGACTGTGAAAGACGGTTGCCAGGTCCAATGAGTCCTGTTTACTTTTACACCACGTACAACAGTCAGGTGTGCATGGTCCCTCACCTGGGGCAGAAATGGCCCGAGGATGCACTGTAGAAAGAGGCCAAGCTGGTGGATGGAGTGTGCGATGTTTTGGCAGTACGTGGAGAGCTGACAGCACTTTCGGCAGGTGGTCTTAATGTTTTGGCTCACTAAGGTATATTAAAAAAGAATTACAAGTGTAAATAATTTAGCAAGCAGTACAGTATTTTCCTTGCTTGCCGGTATCCTGGTCTAGATCACTGGTGGCCAAACCTGGTTTTGGAGAGCCACAAAGCATGAACATGTTTGTTTCTACCATCTACTGTTCCCAATAAACCATATACAGTATGGTGAGTCAACTGTGTAATAAACTGCTTTAATTTATTGATGTAATGCTGCATGAAAATAGAAACCAGCTAACACTGCTGCTCTGCAGGACCACCATGGCCGCCACGGATTTAGATCTAAACAAAAAGTTTTATATTGTACTGCCAGGCATGTTCTTTTCTAATTAGCATACAGGGGCGTTATAAATTTTCATAGAAGCCAGACTGTAGTATTTACGGTAAGATACTTAGTTCTGCGTATTCTGACATTTGAGACACATTTTGCATCTGGATTCTGCAGTGGTTTAAACTAATTACATTTCAAATGGAGTATAAAGCGGCCTCAGTGTTGGCGAAGGAACCTCTGCGCGCAAACACCTGTTACAGTTCCGATCTGGAGCGTGACGGTCGTGCGGATTTCCCGTACTTGTAAATTAAGATTGAAAACTCTCTTCCTCTTAAGCACTCCTTTATCAAGATGCGCTTTCGCGTCCGACCGAGAAGCTAATGCGCCGGCTGTGATCGCAGCCGCCGTCAAGCCAGGATAATTGAGTTCGGTGCTTCGATCTGGCATCTGGTTTCCCGAAAGAAAATACAAGATAATGTGATGCATCTGCACATATTACATTATGAAGCCGGTGACGGGACGGGAGAACTGGCCCTGCCGGTACTGCAGCGATCTGCCGGCTGTGACCACACAGACACCAATTACACTGCTCATCTTATTCATTCATTTTTATAAGCAGTGACCAGCAGCTCTATAGCTCGCTCTGTCAGTCGGTCAGTCGGTCCATTAAAACTTCCCCCACCCTTTGTCAGCCACAGTTTTTGCACCAGGAGGCTTAACTTTGGCAGCGGAGGTCAAGTGTGTGTGTGTGTGTACACGTGTGAAGGTGTGTGTTTGTGTTCATGCCAATTGGCTAAAAAAGGTGCAGCAATGGGAAAAGCTTATCACAACCGGGCACATACCTTCAAAATGGATTCATAGACTTGGACAAGATTTTGTGGAAAAGTTTGTCATGAGCCAAAGGACAGCTGTTAACTGTTTATATCCACTGGCAAAAGAGGTATGGCCTCTGACAAAAAGATGGATAGCTTTCAGATGGATTTACGTGTCATGGTTAAACTGTGTGGGAAGACAGACAGGTAAACAGACAGACACAAACACACACAGATAGACAGACATGCATACTAACACAGACATCATTTTGCCACATCCCTTTCATAACTAATTAACCATTTTTCATACATTTTTGTCGGAGGCATCATTGCCCTCAGCAGAGAGTTCCTTTTTCATGAGTGCGGGTTAGCCCCACCCCCTATTCTTTAGCCACACCCTCTTTCATCTCTCATAGACACTTGTGAGAAGCATTATTGGACTCAACGATGAGTTGCTGCTTCATGGTGAGAATTAGCCCCACCCCCTATACTCAAGCCCTGCCCCTTCCATAACTCATCGACCATTTGTTCTCAGAACTTGTGGGAATATTCATCAGTCCATGCAGAATTCTTTTTTCATTGGTCTGGGTTTGACTGGTGAAAATTTCTCTGATTATAAGAATGACAACCTCTCAGAAAGAGATCCAAAATCAGCATCGGGTTTCTGTCTCTTTTCATTAGTCAAACAGTGCAAATTAAACAAACCTTAAAATACCCCAATCCTGTCAATGCAGGGTTTACAGCACTACAAAAAACAAAAAAGACTCCATGCATCCACATTATATGTATATATATCCTTAATAAAAGTTGATTTCATGCATCTGAGCAGCATAAGACTCAGGAATCCCATTTCCCAGCAGGAGATTTTTGGTCCATTTCTCATTCTTTCTGTCTTCAGTGCTCCGATCCACTTATAAACCTTTTGATCTTTCAGGCAAGGAATTCAGTCCATAAAGCACAATGACAAACCGTGCCAGGACTCCTGAACTCGCCGGCCCATTCTTCAACAAGAACAGCCCGGCCGTACGCTGGATCACTGACTCCGGTCCATTTTCAGGGTGTCATTTCACACACTCAGTTTTTTATCCGCCTGAAAATGGGTGGCCACAGGCTCCATTTAAAACCTTTCTTTTTTATCATTGGGGACAATCTTCAATCTTAAATGTGTGCTTAGTTTTCCCAGCTTAGGCTACGAATTATGATTTCAACACTCTGTGGGCCCTGAATCGGGGCCCTTGAGCAAAGCCCTTGACTCCAAAACCAATCTTGTTTCTCTATCAGTCCTCACATACAACTCCATTCTATCCAGCATTTCTCCCACGGCGTATTTCATGAAAAGATGTGTGGAGCTCTTAATGAAACTTCCCCGGCTAATTAAAGGTGAGAAAAAGTAAATAAATAAATACATTTTACAATGTACAATCCCATTCAGGATTTCTTTTAATCAAGATAGTTTTGCCTGATTGTTAAATATAAAGGCAGTGAAAACCTATTTGTAGCCAGCCTACAGCACTGTAAGCTGAGTACCAGCATACATTGTAATCACCAAAATGTAAGGAAGGGTAAAACATGCAGTTCTGTTTCAATTACTATAATTTGCCACCGAACTCAAACCTGGAGTCCATATTTAGACGAAAATGACATTTATTCTTGAAGAAATGGCCACAGAGGGTAGAAGGTGAAGATGTAGGGGGAACTCAGTCTTCAAGAAGAAGTAATTAGGAGAAACTGCAGTCTTTGTAAAGCGCTGCCCTCTGGCACTTCATGCAAAGATAACAGCCTGTATTCAACAAGCCATTCTCCTTAAATTCTCTTCTACAAGAAAATAGAAATTTACAGTGGTCAGGGAACATTGAACCTTGAAAGCGAAATCTACGATGGCAATTTATGCCCGCACTCGACTGCGATGATGAAAAGATGTGTAAAAGAAGCACGAAAGCAGTCCGGCGCGTCTCCAGCGTATGCTAAGGAAACGGCAGAAGCAATTGCTCTTTTAGTTAAGCCCCTGAGGGATTTCTTTTTCCTTTTTTCTTCACTAATTCTGACGGCAAAACAGAGAATTCGCTGTGTCCGTAACAGCGGACGTGAGGCAGTCTGTTAGCCTGAGGAATGATAGCAGATCGGAATCTGCCTAGAAAAGCGTGGCGTGTTGGCAGCGTGTCGGAGGTCGCGCGGGCACACAGAGTGACAATTAGATCTACGGTCTGCAGATGAACGGTATTACAGCGGCCGCATTATGGGCCCCGGCTCGAGTGACCCTGAATGCACACAGCGCGCTTTGAGGTTGAATCACGGCGAAATTGTGGTTTCTTTTCTGACGGCCGGAGAAGGCTCTGCGGCCGCCGTCAAACAGCGGCCCAGTGTCTGATATCCTCACGATGATTACAATGCGTCCTTTGAGCCGGCACTCAGGAGTGTGGAATTAGAAGCCTTTGTGTGTGTCTCTGAGCTCCGTCCTGAGGAAAATCTGCCGTTCCACCATACAGACCTCTCTAACCCCCCATTCAGACGGCTCTCCCTCGATCGAACATCTTTGACTTCATCACAGGGGGCTCATAGCTGTGAGCGTGAGTCAGACTCTGTCAATGTAGCTCAGTCAGTAACCCAAGAAACCCCACTGCTGCCAG
The DNA here is from genome assembly GCA_029692085.1 of Gymnothorax javanicus. Taxonomy (NCBI): domain Eukaryota; kingdom Metazoa; phylum Chordata; class Actinopteri; order Anguilliformes; family Muraenidae; genus Gymnothorax; species Gymnothorax javanicus. The sequence goes on along the minus strand of CM056208.1, from coordinate 11,801,733 downwards.
CACTTTCCCACATTCCAGTTCCCACAAATAAAGACTCCCAGTACAATGCCATCTCCCAAAGTAAATGTACTTAAGACTGCAACTTGTTTGTGTTTATCCTCTCTAGAAAGCATGACTGGAAAACATTTCCCAAAATCCGAACCCTTCAGAACAGTAACTGAAAGGTTATAATGGAAGTTGATAAATGGGCAGCGGCAGCCATAATGAATCTTCAGTCTAATCTCCCGGAACTGCAGTGAAAACCAGGGCCATTTGATAGTTTGCTACTAAAGTAATTATACAGGAGGAAATGTTGTGTAGAGCTGGGGCAAGCAAACTATGACCAGATCTTTCCAGTGGATTCAACCAAGGGTAACTGCCCTTGAAGAATTCTGAGTCAAATCAAATCATTTAGGTTATAGCATATCCGCCCAGTGTAAAGCACCGGAGAATTCCTGTCAAGAATCTGTAGATATGTTACCCTCATCAATTTACCGCATCTGAATGTTACATCCTGCTTCGAGATTGATAGATTATAAACGATTATAGTACAATCCATACGGAGATTGTTTCTCAGATGAGTACCGAGAGAAGCTGTTTAAGATTAAACGGTTTATAAATATTCGCAAGATAAAAAGCTTGTCAGTGGAACCGCTTACTTTCTTAGCCAAGCTGATGTAGTTTGAAAGACATGGTTCTGCCTACATTTATCACAATTTCCTCATTTCGCAACATGGCCAAGAGCGGACACAAACGTAGCGCAACCAGAGGCCTTTAACAGCGCCTGTCACCAGGTGTTCTCTGCATTGTCTCTAATAAATGGTTCATCTGTCACAAAGGACTTAGTGCTGCCAGATTTAGAGTGATCCTGGCCTTGGCAGGTTGTCTGCATTGCAGAGTCCGCAGGGTGAGCTTCTGCAGTCTTCCACTTTAATGGATCTTCCCTGCTCTATTGTGTGCAAACAGAGACAGAGAGAGAGAAAGAGAGCGAGTGAAAAAGTCAAGGGGGTAAAAACACTCAGGATCTGTAGGAGTAGGACCCCATTCAGTGATTTATATAGAGAGTCCCCACAGACAGCCTCTCTGCGCTCTTGAAAGTGGGGTATATATTCATTTTGCCGATGTCAGCGTGGAGGTAGGATTAACCGTTAGCAGCTGTCCGCTTGATGGCTGTCTCTGTGCCCAGCTGTGGAACACAAATCAAAGTGCGAGCGATGCACGGCGCCAGCCCAGTGCGGTATTTCCTCACGCATACACAGCGTCCGACAGAAGCCCCAGAGCAACGGAGGAGTAAACGTCTTAACTAAGCCCTGACTCAATGGCACTCGGCAATGGCCTCCTGCCTCATCCCAAACTCTCCTGGGACACACTTTCATTCCCTCCTACACTCTCCAAGGACCCACTCTTACATCCTCCCAAAATCTATTAGATCCACTGAAACCCCATCCTAGACTGCCCGAACCCTTCCCAACCTCTCCGAGGACACACTTTTATCCCCTCCCAAACTATCCTGGGACACACTCTGACCGCCTGCAAACTCTCGAAAGACCCACTCTTATGTCCTCTCAAAATCTATTAGGTCCCACTCAAACCCCATCCTAGACTCATCAAAGACCCGCTCTTACCCCTTCCCAAACTCTCTGAGGGCACACTTTTATCCCCTCCAAAACGCTCCTTGGACCCACTCTTACACCCTCTCAAACTCTCCAAGGACCCACTCTGACCGACTCTGAAACTCCCCTAAAACCTACCCTTACCCCCTCACAAACTCTCCTAAGACCCACCCTTACCCCCTCCCAAGCTCTCCTATAACTCACTCTTACCCCTCCCAAACTCTCATATGACCCACCCTTACCCCCTCCCAAACTCTCCAGTGACCCACTCTTACCCCTCCCAAACTCTCATATGACCCACCCTTACCCCCTCCCAAGCTCTCCTATAACTCACTCTTACCCCCTCCCAAACTCTTCTACAACCCACTCTTATCCCCTCCCAAACTCTACAAGACCTACCCTCACTCCCTCGCAAACTCTCCTATGACCCACCCTTACCCCCTCCCAAACTCTCCTATGACCCACCCTTACCCCCTCCCAAACTCTCCTATGATCCACTCTTACCCCTCCCAAACTCTCCTATGATCCACTTCCCCTCCCAAACTCTCCTATGATCCACTCTTACCCCCTCCCAAACTCTCCTGTGCCCCACTCCAACCCCTTCCCAAAATCTCCTATGACCCACTCTTACCCCTCCCAAACTCTCCTACGACCCACCCTTACCCTCTTCCAAACTCTCCTATGACCCACCCTTACCCCTCCCAAACTCTCAAATGACCCACTCTTACCTCTCCCAAACTCTATGACCCACCCTTACCCTCTACTACACTTTCCTATGATCCACTCTTACCCCCTCCCAAACTCTCCTATGACCCACTCTTACCTCTCCCAAACTCTCCTATGATCCACCCTTGCCCCCTCCGAAACTCTCCTATAACCCACCCTTACCCTATCCTAAACTCTCCTATGACCCACACTTACCGTCTCCTAAACTCTCCTATGACCCACACTTACCCTGTCCTAAACTCTCCTATGACCCACCCTTACCCCTCCCAAACTCTCCTATGACCCACCCTTACCTCCTCCTAAACTCTCCTATGATCCACTCTTACCCCTCCCAAACTCTCCTATGATCCACTCTTACCCCCTCCCAAACTCTCCTGTGCCCCACTCCTACCCCTCCCAAACTCTCCTATGACCCACTCTTACCCCTCCCAAACTCTCCTACGACCCACCCTTACCCTCTTCCAAACTCTCCTATGACCCACCCTTACCCCTCCCAAACTCTCCAATGACCCACTCTTACCCCTCCCAAACTCTATGACCCACCCTTACCCTCTACTACACTTTCCTATGATCCACTCTTACCCCCTCCCAAACTCTCCTATGACCCACTCTTACCCCTCCCAAACTCTCCTATGATCCACCCTTACCCTATCCCAAACTCTCCTATGACCCACCCTTACCCTATCCTAAACTCTCCTATGACCCACACTTACCGTCTCCTAAACTCTCCTATGACCCACACTTACCCTGTCCTAAACTCTCCTATGACCCACCCTTACCCACTCCCAAACTCTCCTATGACCCACCCTTACCCCCTCCTAAACTCTCCTATGATCCACTCTTACCCCTCCCAAACTCTCCTATGATCCACTCTTACCCCCTCCCAAACTCTCCTGTGCCCCACTCCTACCCCTCTCCTAAACTCTCCTATGATCCACCCTTACCCCCTCTAAAACTCTCCTATGACCCACTCTTACCCCTCCCAAACTCTCCTATGACTCACCCTTACCCCTCCCAAACTCCTCTATGATCCACTCTTATCCCCTCCCAAACTCTCCTATGACCCACCCTTACCCTCTCCTAAACTCTCCTATGACCCACACTTACCCTCTCCTAAACTCTTCTATGATCCACTCTCATCCCCTCCCAAACTCTCCTATGATCCACTCTTACCCCCTCGCAAACTCTCCTATGACCCACCCTTACCCTCTCCTAAACTCTCCTAGGACCCACCCTTACCTCCTACCAAACTCCTAGAACACGCTTTAACTCCCTTCCCCTCGACCCCCCCCCAAACCCCTGTCCCAGCCACGTGTTTCGTTCATACACCGAGGGACACCTTTGTAGGACAGACTTGAACAGTTAATGGCCTACAGTATGGTCCTTTTCTCAACCCAATAAAAGAGGCACCATAACATGGGGATGTATAATGCATTTTTCTGAAGTGGTTTTGATATGTGGTCAGCATGGTGTGTATGATGTATAGCATATGGTGGACAGCACAATGAGGCCCAGCAATCACAGGAAAAACTCATACGCCTCTCATGTCAGATAAGACCAGGGCCGTGACAAACGCCGGCCAAACACGGAAAGCACAACCCAATCCCCCCTTCTCCACGCCACTCGAGAGAGGCTTAGGTCTGCCGTGCTGGGATCATTACTCGAGAGCGAGGATTAGCATGAGAAGGTCTTTAATAATTATACTGGCTTTATCCAAGTCCCTTCCTGCTGGTCCTTTTAATTAAAAAGATAATTTTTCTCATGGGATTGCAAGCTTTAACATACTTACAGGGTGATTTTAAAAGCTTTTTTCTCCAGCTGAAGAGCCAGACCTGCTCTATTTTACATCAAAAATAACTTCACAAATCTCGAAGAGGCCACTCTGCTCAATCGGCATTACCCCTACCTGTTTTTCTTTTTGTTTATTTGGACTTTTTTTATCCTTTCCTTTCTTAAGAAACTAAGTACAAAGGATGGATTTGTGCGCCCTAAAAAAGGGCGAAGGAGTAGTGTTTAGTCGCCAAGTGATGAGCTGTTGGTTCATTAATAAAAAACCAAGAACGTTGTCCCGATGAAGAAGCAGATTCCGATGTTCGTAGCAGAAGCAGGAAAAAGTTTATTACACAGCCCGCCGTGGGAACAACAGCATGATGCAGAGTCCAAAATTCATTAATTTCCTAAGAAACTTTACACATGTAAAAGTACAGACATTTGCATGTGACTCCTTTAATGTTATCAGAAGTTGTTGCTGATTGGTCCTGGGGTTTACACGGCGATAAAAAGGAATACTCTACAATTGGGCCTCACCTGAACCTCTCAACTTAATTGGTTCAATAGACTCCCAACCCCCGGAAGTGAGCTCCATATATGGGCATACGGAACCTCCCACTAAAAGGCGCTCATGTATATCGAGGGCTGACTGCAATAAACAGTTATGTCCAATATATAACATCTGGACATAACTGTTTATTGCAGTCAGCCCTCGATATGGTGTCCTGTTGGAACTGAAGACAAACGGAGATCCCAGCTGGAATTAGCAAATAGGTGATTAGCCCTGTCGGACCCGACGGCCTCTCTTTATCTCCTAATACACATTCAATACCTATTGATCAAGCTGTCTGGCTCACCTCATATTGCCAATGCCCAAAAATCCTGTTTCCCAACAGTGCCAATGGATGAGAAGTACAGATGAGAAGGTAGCTTACTCTCTTCTCCTCCCACATTACCAATGACTTGCTCATCAGTCACCTGTCTCCTGACAGCCCACTCACGCAACACTTCCGGGAGGTACTGAAAGGTTCACGTGGGAATAATTTATGAGTCAAAAGCGCTCGGAGGCACCGGAGACCTCATAATCTCACACCCCCGCTCCGCACTGCCCCGCCCTAACACCTACATCACCCCTTATCAGGCCTGAGAAATTCATTAGGAGTACAGTGAGTGCATAATCCCCACGCTCTGAGCTCCCTGCTGATCTTCGCTGATTCACAGGAAACCAGGCGGTTCTGGGTGCTTCAGGCCAGGCTCATACTGCGTCTGAAGTCAGTCCAGCCTTCCGACCATCGCTGGACACTAAACGACGCGACTCAGCAAACCAACTGCCATTCAGTGTGTCCTACAATAATTACAGCAATCACAGCCTAATTACCAAAGTAAGAATAGTCTTTAACAGGAATACTTCAATAACTTTATTAGATTCAAGATTTATGTACAGAGGATACATTTCTTGAAGCAATATTACCTTTGTAGGCGAGTGTCCGTGTGCGTGTGCGTGTGTGTGTGTGTGCAATGAATGACAGTCAAAATGCAGTGAAATTTAGAAGTAGTTACTATCAAAATTATATTCAAGGAAAAAAAAAATTAACCAGGTAGAGACTGATAAGATTTTGTTCTTACTTTACTCCTTGTAAGAGAGGATAATCTCAAATCCTTTGAATCAATTTTTCCTTAAGCTGACGTCATAATGAAAGAGATTAAAGAGTTCATTAAGTCCTGATTAAATTGGTCTTTTGGGGCTCCTGCCATCTCCATGCTAAATGAGAGAGACGGGGTCTGCAAGGTGGCCTTAAAACCACTTGTTTCAATCACAACAAAGAATGTTTCTCAAAGTCAAACAAGGAACCCCAAAATTCTCATTACTGCCGAAAATGCAATCTCCTGGAAGGTGAGCAAATGCAGTGGCAGTGCGGCCCGTAATCTGCCTTGGCCTGCAAAAAAATATTTACCCTTCCGTCCATGTCGATATTAGCCTCAAAACATCTTGCTTCGAAAACTTTTTTACCAACCCTCGACTGCACATGTTTTATAGGGAATTGTTCCGCAATTTACAAAAGAAAATAAAAAGAAAGCGTCTAATGGAAAAGTCTGGTAGTGCCCCGCATGTCAATTCAAAGTCCCCTTTGTTGAGAGAGATTTTAGTCCGAGTTTTAAGGAGCGCTCATTTCACTTTAAGACCCATCATAAACACAGCGATTTCACCCCTGAAGGTCTTGTGTTTTCTTCCTTTTAATGTTTTTGTTTTGAGCTTGAGAGCTGGCTTGGGTTGGCAGCCCTAGACCGGTATAATCAGCTTATGTACAAAGTTAGTGGAAGGACTTATAGTTTGCCTTAGTTACTGGAACAAAGCCAGGCTACTTGGGCATGTTTTGGATGAGAAACATAGGCTCCATCATAAATGCAGTCAAAACACCATTTTTCTAACTGCAGCTTGTAGTCTTGAAGTTTGATATGATAGGAAGCGCTTTGCTGTATCTGTGAGGTAATATGTCCTCTGTACTTGACCCATCCCAGTTACTTAGGGGCAGTGGGCAGCCACAGTACAGCACCTGGGGACCAGCTCTAGTTCCAAAGCTAGAGCCTTGGTCAGGGACAACAGCAGGAGTGTTCCTGTGACGTTTGTCCTTTGGGATGAAAGGATACTAATGGGCCCAAAGGAAACCCACACAAACACGAGGAGGACGTGCTGCTCGCGGCCAGTGAGGACTTGAATCCGGACTCTTCAAGGAGTCTTGCCCGAGAACTCTTTATCCAATACAGCTAATTTCCAAAGAAATGTGCTTCAGTAATTCTGGTCCAAAGAGCAGATACTGCTCATTTCTCCAAAAATATGGTGCCGTGCTTCTGGTCCATTGGGCGCTGAGGACCCAGAGCAAACAATTATCAGGCTCCACCCTCCCGTGTTACCAAATAGACTACACCCATCAGCCTTTATAACCTTACCCAAACGCCACACAGATCATTGACTGCTCTCACCTGCGATTCACATACGTAGACAGGTTGGACAAATGCAGACGCCAACACAATGTCTGTCCTCATTCACTTATGACCGGACTTGTTTTGCTAGCTGTTTCGGCCTCACTTCTCGAGTCACTGACCGAGAAAACCACAGACACGCTTCAGAAACCACTGCTGTCACAGGAAAACAAAACAATGCAACACAAACAAACAGCAGGGACACATGACTCATGCCACAATCATGCCCCCACCACACACAACCAGAACGGCAGAGAGGAGAAGGCCTGGCTCGGTGTTATTTATTCAAAATAATTACCAGGCAGGAAGTAACAAGAACCCCAGAGTCTACATTCTATTTTCTTACAGTGTACCAACCACTATAACCCCCCCGCCCCCCCAAAAAAAATAATCCAATGAAAAAATTGCTTTATCATAGTTGAAACAAAATTGTCTCAAAAGGCAAGCCTTGAAAATGATATGCAAAAATGTTTCCCATTGTAACTTAGAGAAATGTAGACACTCCAATGTGCAGTTAAGGTACAAAGTTTACACACTCCTTAGCCAAATACATTTAAACTCAGTTTTTCACTATTCCTGATATTTAATCCGAGTGAAAATCCCCTTTCTTAGATAAAGTAATGACCCTAACTGACCTAAGGAGTGTGAAATTTCAGAAAGATAGTTGAGAGGATGATTCATATCACTTTTAATTGCATTCATCACATTCCCAGCGGGTCAGAAGTTTACATAAACTTTGATAGTATTTTGCAGTATCGCCTTCATATTGTTTAACTTGGATCAAACATTTTGGGATGCCATCCACAACCTTTTCACAATAAGTTGCTGGAATTTCGGCCCATTCGTCCTGACAAAACTGATGTAACGGAGTCAGGTTTGTACACCTCCTTGCTGATACACACAGTTTTTTTTCCCCCAATTCAGCCCAAAATGTTCTATTGGATTGAGATATCAGGGCTTTGTGATGGGCACTACAATATATTGACTCTGTTGTTCTCAAACCATTTTGCCACAATTTGGGGTTATTGTCCATTTGAAATACCCACTTGCAACCAAGCATTAACTTCTTGATCGATGCCTTGAGATTTTGCTTCAATGTTTCCACGTAATTTTCCATCCTCGTGATGCCATCTACTTTGTGAGGCGCAGTTCGTCCTGGACCAAAGCACCCTTTCAACATGATGCTGCCACCCCTGTGTTTCACAGGTGAGAAGGTGCCCTTCAGCTTACAAGCCTCCCCCTTTTACTTCCATACATAACAATGGTCATTATGGCCAAACAATTAATTTTTTGTTTCATCACACCAGAGGATATTACTCCAAAATGTTAGATCTTTGTACCTATGTGCAGTTGCAAACCGTAGCCCAACTTTTTACAGCAGTCTTGAAGCAGTGGCATCTCCCATGTTGTGCGGCCTTTCAGGTGAAGTCCATATGGGATTGGCTTATTTATTTTGATTTTTCCATGATGTCAAGCAAAGAGGCGGCGAATTTGAAAGAAGGCCTTAAAAACAAGCACAAATATTGACTCAACTGATGTTAATTAGCCTGTCTAAGTCAGGAAATCGTTTTCTGGAATTTTCCAAGCTGTTTAAAGGCACAGTCAACATAGTGTTTGTAAACTTCTGACCAACTTAAACTCAGCTATAGTGAATTATAAGTAAAATAATATGTTAGTAAACAAGTGCTGGAAAAATTACTTGTGTTGTACATAAAGTAGATGCCCTTACTGACGTGCCAAAACTATAATACGTTAACATACTGTACCATTGTGGAGTGGTCAAAAAAGGAGTTTTCATGACTTCAAGCTTAGTGTATGTAAGCTTCTTGCATCAACTATATTGCAAAAGAGAGGCAAGCCAGTAGAACACATCATAGGAAATGAGTAAACACGGTAAAAGCAACTGAAATGATCAGACATGTACAGTCATGTGCACACAGTCCGCTGCATCGATATTCATTCACTGCGACCAAAACTACCAAACGATCTTAAAATAATTAAGCATTGAGAACATGTAGTGTGTGATCAAATACAGGAGGATTTATAGTCCTTATATTCACATCAAAATGTTTAATAACCTAGTTAATATTAATAAATATATCATTTTGAACACATTAATTTAACATCCTGAGGGTAGAAATAATGGAAACACTCTCAGAAGTCATTTCGAGAGGCCAGAAACTAGTTTAGTTTAATTAGGTCCCCCTGGGAGAGGGTGACTGTCCCAGTTCTGCTTGAATGGCTCCTCTATTAATGTGTTTGTAAAAGAAAGGCTCCCAGGTATTTTCTATTCTCAATATTTAATTATCCCTCCGAGAAACAGACAGTTATGTATGCTTACAAAGAGAAATGATAAAACTGTGCTAATTATCTGAAATGCATAACAAATGACTAAGCAAAAACAAGAAGCAATTATACCCCCTGTGGGGGATAACACACCAATAGCAATTCACAAGCCGAACCATCTAACTATGCTACTTTGATTTCTGACAATATTTATCAAACTTATTCCCGTGACCATGACAACAAAGGAAAGGTAAAGGCAATGACAGTATATGTCATCGACAGAACCACCAAGTTACAAATAATGATGTTAAATAGAAAGAATATTTCAGTTTTCTCAAAAAAGTCTTGCAATAACTGAGATTATTATTATTATTATTAGTATTATTATTTCACTTAGTGACTGACAGCTCGTGCAGCCAATGCCCATGTCACAGCAGTCTTACCACAGTGATCATAGGCTGAGTTATGAACGCCTTATGTAGCATTATACACAAGCTAAGCCTCGATCAGTGCAAGTGCCTCACAATACCAGAGCCATCAATGAAAATAAGATAGCACAAAATAGTGTGACAGGGTAAAAATTCTGTATAAAATTGATGTGTGAAACAAGTTGGATGACAAAGTAGTGCTAAAACATCTTGGCGACAGGGTATATTAACAAGTTTCATGATCAGCCGAACACAACAAACTGCAGTTAGGAATAGCTTAAGCAGTGGTTACAGGTTTCACTGAATGCAGAGCCGCTCCCACCTGACCCATTCACCTCGGTCTCCGATTTGAATATATACAGGAGAAGATAGCCAGAGCACAGTCCACTCTTTTGAATGTGTGCAAACAGCATATCACAGTGATTTAACCACCAATCAAAGATGGCATTAGCTGCCACGAGAAGAGCAGTATCCACTCACTCCACAGATGTATAGTTCATTTCTGAGGAGTGACTAGAAAATAAAACTCCTACATGATCACATTTATAAGTAATCTTTAAATCACAGATGTGAATACATTTGTTTTTAAATAATTACATGTTCATATTTTGCATATTTCTGCCTGTTTATAAATATTTTCAAATTTCCCTGGGGCCCATTGTTGTTTAAATATAATTCATTCATATTTTGAGAAGTAACAAGGCATACGGCAGGTAAATAAAAATGGATGATAACCTTCCATAATAATAATAATAAAAAAAAAAACAGGTGTCACTAGTTGGAGAAGATTTGAGCGGTTATCATCCTTCCTCAAACTCCTGAGCTAGTCTGACAGGCTGTGGGTTTGATCTGACACATGAAATGATCAAAAGCACAAAAACTTCTCCCCTTCAGGGGGAAGAAGAGCCAAATCTTCAAGGGAGTCCGGAATATTCCACAGCCGTGGCTGCGACTGACTGGACGAATTGTACAAGGAGGTGCCAACGAGGCCATCACGTCTATCAAAGCCGTTGAACCTCCTCAAGAGAACCTCGGCCTCCCTCCCTTTCTCTGGCGAGCAGCCATCTTGAACGTCTGCACCTGTCGAATATCCAAGTCCAGCCAGCAATACTGCCTTTGCAGAGCCACGGGCTCCACTGGCTTTTATTGTGAGCCTTCACTTAATCAATCAATTACACCAGTTGATAATGCAGTTAATTAACTGCTAGTGACTTAGGCCTGAACTGGGTGAGGATTTCGAGGTGAAAACAGAAACCAGCGGAGTTTGAAGCTCTGCAGGAGCAGAGTTGTGATGATCCCGTGTCCTCCAGCCGGAGTGTGAGGTCAGACCTCAGTTTATTATGTCTGGTCCTCGGCCGATAGCGTCTAGACAGCTGCGCTAATCTCTTCACACATTTCTGACTCATTATACCCGCACTTTGAGCTTTGAGGAAGGCTGCACCACTGAAATGAGAAAGGTACAATGCAGTCATAACCACTCTTGTGTCCTAAGTGTGAAATTCAGACACCGTGTTATAACTGTGGTGCTGGAAGGGGCATATCCTTCAGGTAAATGCGAGGTGAGATGGGGGAGCGAGAGAATCAGGAATAAAGAGTTCACTGGTTGTTCCCCGCTATTTGTATTGCAGTCCTTTCATACAACTTCTCATTTTTTAATTTAAATGTGGATGGATCTTTGAATTAGTTGGCACTTACTATGAACAAATTACAGGCCTATTTCTCTGCCAGCTATCGCGGTTAGGTGTTGCTTTCTCTCTCATTGGCCTGTATATTATTATATCCCCGAAATACTAGTTTTGGGGATATCATGGTTTCGCCCCACCTGCCACCGCCACGTCCGCAGATTTTAGCCATTAGCGTGATAATTCACAAAATACTTTACATTGGCTTCTCATTTTTAGCATATGGGTAGATATGGTAGAGAGAATGAACTGATTAGATTTTGGGCAAGTATGCGCTCCTAGGTTTGCCACCAGGTGGCGCTATATATTGAAAAAATCAGTTTTTTAACCATATCTCAAATTTGCCTCATATTGTAAGTATAGTAAAGGGGAATCTAATAAAGAGGGCTTCGAGGATTGGGGAATTTCGGGGATATACCCCTGGCTGTCGGCCGCCGACAGCGTAGGCCTATTTTCATACAGCAAACGGTTTCACAGTACAGCCACTGATATTAAGTGCACCATATTTGGATACGTCTGGCATGCCATGGCGAGTTCGCATGCTTCATTTTCCTGAAATGGACATGTCCAAGTATAATGCACGTATCCAAAGGATATGCGCCTGCATGTGTGAGAATCGTTGTTTTCCGTTTCCACGCTTTGAAGTGAAGCAGAAATTTGAGTGGTTCAGCTGAGGCTCATGGTTGGGTGGATAATTTTTCAGTGACCTTAACATCAGGGGTCAGCAGAGGCAACTCAGCCCAACTCCCGTACAAATGACACATCCATCACATGTAATGCCATATGACTCCTAACCAAGACAATGGCATCATCATCCATTAACGAAAACTCTTTAAGCATTTAAAATCAGCCCATCTCAGTAATAAGAATATTTAAACCTAGCACAGATTTCTCATCTTTTCTTGGGGTTTGAGTTTTTGACATTATTAAGAAAAACAGCCAAGTCTCCGATCAAAAACTGCCTCACCAAAACAGCCAAAGGCACTAATTGCAACTACAAAGCCAGCCTTCGCTCCTGAGTTTCAGGTCGGCTTGGCGATTGCTAACAGGATAAAGGAGCTTAAGCGGTGGACTGTGAGAGTGTTTAGCGGAGGGGGAAATGTGGCATCGGAAGACATAAGGCATCCATACGTCTGAGAGAGATTTGACATGACAGGAAGACCCAGCTAGCTCTTTTCCTGTCACACAGAGAGGAGAGGAAACAAAGAAGCATCTCAAATAAATAACAACCTCTGGCAGCCCGGCAGAAAAGGGACACGCTATTGGTGAGGAAAGTCAAAGGTCATAGTGTGTCAAGAACTGACCTTTTCTGACCCAAGAAAAGAAAACGCCAGATTTGCATACATAGCCTTTCGCAGAAAACTTTATCAGCTTTGTATATGAAAGTTATATTGCTGATATTTGGCAAATTTCCAAACCACTTGCATCATAATGACTTGTATCACGGCACTAGACCAGTTGTTAAAAAATCATCACGTGAAACTTTTATAAAACTTTGAAAACCACAGGATACAAAAGCTTGGCAGCAGCAGCAGCAGGAAATATGGCACAATCATCATGACCTAACCCTCCAATATCACGAGGAATGTACTCGTCTGAAGTTTTAAATCGGTATTTTCAGTTTACGTAATTTATATTTCGCACTTTATATGAAAACACAAAATTGGAGTATTTTTGGCTCAAAAGTAGAGAAACAATCATTCTGTAAATTGAATGAAAAGATTATGCTTATAAAGGATTCAGTTTCTGTCAGACATTGGGCACTGTATCTTTTTTTATTTCATTGAAAGCTTGATAGGCATCCATGTTTCAATGCAAAAACAGTCCCAAATTTTTACAACGTGTGACAAGACAGTAACAGGAATCCATCAGTAATGGAAGCAGAGTACCAACATGAAGGATTATATTCCTCAACCTTTCGTTCCCAACTCCTCTTTATCTATCATTTTTCAATCATACAATCCATTTCACAGCACGTTAGACTTTCCCAAAGAGGACCAGTTATAATAAACCATCTCTCTCTCCCTTTCTTCCCAATCGCCACCTCTCCCTCTCATGCTCTCTCCCAGTGATGTTCAGTTTACCAAGTATACTATTTGTAATTGTACAAAGCTATGTGCAGAAAGTTCAACAAACTATTACAACTTCAATAAGCAAGTTTTCGTCTTCCACTCAAGACGACTGGGCTTTTTATAGAGCTGCCCCCGTTTGCCTCCGTTTCTGTGAAAGTCATTAGTGACTAAGGTGTCCCCACTGCCCAATAAAACCGCAGCTCCACTCATCTTATTTTGCAAAATGTGCAATGTTCACCAAAATCTCAATCTATAAACAAAGCACTTCATCTTGGCTGGGAAAACAATAGTATATGAATACAAATTGTCCCTCGCACACTGCACCAGCATAAGAAATAATGTAACACAGAATCCATATTTCCTGAGATCATTTATCCTCTTTAGTCACGATGCGTCATCTCCTGTGACGACTGTCGCCCCCATGACTGGCCTCAGTCATCGGCTCTCTGGAGCTCTTTGAGAGGACCAGCCATTTAATTTATAGATTTCCTGTTCGCCATGAAGCCACATCCTCGCCCTAACCTCAGCCTACTTTAATCACAGTAAAATAGATTTTTGCTTCGTCTCATATTTATAAAGGGTGAATGTAGGGCAGTTTCACAAAGACAGGAGGCTACAAGGGAGCCATAAAAGTTATGTAATGATGCGCCTCAGTCTGAGCTGGTGCAGTGGTTGTGTTTTGCAATTATGTTTATAGCTCAAAGTCCCAGTAACCCCTCTCCTGTCAAAAGTTTGAAACTGTTTTAGCGCAGGAACAATGTGTAGCAAAGTAGGGCACCGCTTAAGTCCAGCAAACTGGCGAATATGTGGCATGCAGTTCCTCATGTCTCCAGAGGGGGCGCACTGCCAGATCCGAAACCAACCCAACATCACCAGGGAACTGTCAGAGACGGGTATTCAGGTCAGGTTTGGTATAGTCCTTGTCCACATGTAATGCCATTGTCCACGGTATTTAGCATTAGCTGCCTAAGGACCAGCCCTCTCCCGGCACGATTTTAAAAGTGCGTCTCAGTGGCCAGAATTTGAATAAACGCTTTTATTTTCCCGCTTTGTTCCGAGGAAGGCTCCCTGCATAATGTGATAAAGAAGCAGCATCTGTTTGAAGACGGCGAAAGCATTGAGGTTATTTACGACCAGGCAATCTGGGGAATATTTGGAGCGCACCCCGAGCAAATAAAGGACACTACAGCTTTATGGTGAATCGCCCGCCACCGCAGCGCCCGTAAATTCATATCATAAAAAGGGGTTTAAGAGGAAAGCAGGGACGGCTTCCTGCGCTATCCATGCTAACCACCTTCAATTTGAAGCAACTCTCAACCAAAAGTGGTCCTCTTCGACATGAGATATACGCAAAGCTAAACCACGTCTAACTTTAGTCAGAACTAAGGACACAAAAAAACAAGCGGAAGTATCGGTACATGATGAATACTGGACCCTTCCTCCACACTGCAGAGTCCTTTGCTGGAGTAATAGCACTGCAGCTAATACCATTAGGAAAACCACAGCATGAAATCGCTCAGATTCGCCCGCTATCTTTGTGGATTCAGATAAAGCTCGAAAGAAATAATGACCTTGTAGAATTGGCTCCCAGACGTCTCTCGCCAAAGGAGGGAGACGGGTCAATGGCTAACGTGGCTCGATCACTTGCTAACACGACGGAAATAAACTGTACCGTCAGGGAGCCGAAAATAATAAGCAAGTCGTAGGTGTGGTGGGCATCAAAGACTGAGTCCAGGGTAGGAGGTGAAATGCTCCGCATCAGTGCCTCGCGTATTGTTCCGCACCCCAGCAGGTTAAACCCAGCCGGTCAGAGCCATTCAGCCGCTGCATTAAATCCGCTGCGCTTAGCTTCAAAGCACAGTTAGCATATAAGAGGAGCCAAAATGGAGGCCTGGCGATTGGGGATATGAGGAGGAAAATCCCCTCTGATGAGAGTCACCTCTATTTCTCATTATTCACAAGGATCGATTGGTAACACGGGGGCCTTGGTGGCTCCCGTCGCTAATGTAAGCGTAAGCCTCAGGCGGAGCCGCTGTGACCTTGTCTTATGCTGGGGAGAGGGGCCAAAAACACGTGCTTGTACAGGAGGCCTCATCTGTGGCCTGACCGGGGGGCAGTTGAGGGAGAAAGGTTTGGCATCGGCTCCAGGGAGTCCCGGCTTCCTCCACACATTGCGGTGTCCAGGAAGAAGGTGTTGACCTCACCCCCGCCCCTCCCCCACGGCCTGCTGGGATATCCCAGGCCAGCTGCAGCATTGATCTTCCCGGCTTAAATTTCAAGGGGGCTGAAAAGCAATCTTCTTGTTGGCAAATGGATGGCATACCTTTTCACCTCAGGGGTCGGCAGTTCAGCGACCGGCTTCGAGAAGGGGGGGGTTTTGGGGTGAATGGGACTCACACAGATGGTGAAGAGATGAGGGAGGTGAGAGGTAGGCCACCGAGGTGTCGGACAGTCTGACGACCCCGAGACGCCCCCCCAATCCAGCTAGGAGTCCAATCAGCTGAGGTATCTATCCATACATGCGTCTGATCCCTGCTCTCTGACAATCAAGTAAATGAACAGCCGTAACAGAAAATCAATGGATTTTGCAGTTGGATAAATTATTTCTAACACTTAGGGGAGCTGAAAAAAAGTCCTGAGGGCAGGTTATGGGTTAAATAGGTGAGAGACTGCTAGCAATGCAACTTCATTTGTCAATGCTTCGCCCTGGGGCTGACCCTACACAGCATCGACACGGGCTTTGGGACCTTAGCTCGCTGCTCCGTGCCCTCCTCTGAAAAACCTCACATAAATACAAATATTGTTTAGGGGAAGCGTGCGGAGATACAATGGAGCAGTAAATATGAGCGTACACTTAGAAACACATCCCTTGCTCCATTTCACCCTGCGCAATATCTACCGCTACAGACCACGGCTGCGTGCTAAAAGGTTACGGCCTCGCGAATGACGGCTTTATGTGAGCGCCACCAATAAAATTGCTTCTGCCGCGTTGTAAACGTGTCTTTATTTGTAATCGTCGAGAGCGCACGCGAGAGACAGGGCAAATGAGCATAGAAAGCCGCGCAGCAATCAAACAGCACCAGCGGCGCGCGTTTCCAGCTCATTTCCTCCAGAGGATTTCCTTGGCTAATGCCCACAATTATTACTGTTCTCAGGCTGTGGGTGCTCATGTATGGAGAGCAAGAAGGGAGGGAGGGAGGGCAGGAAAAGAAGAATTGTGGTGGAGGAGCGGGAGAGGAGAAGAGAAAAGAGGTCAGGGGCAGGAGTGTGAAGCATTGGGGGGGGCGAACGTCTCGGTTGGGCTGAGCGGAGCCCAACGGGTCACATTTACCAGGAGCCGTCACACAAAAAAAGGCCAGAGAGAGAGAGAAAGCGGCACCTAACTGTGCGATAGCTGGCAGAGAAACAGGCCTGTAATTCTTCCACAGTAAGTGCCAACTAATTCAAAGATCCATCCACATTTAAATTAAAAATAAGAAGCTGAAAGAAGGGACTGCATTGCTGTTCTTTCTGCCATTTTTAGACATTAAAAATAGACATCCTTGCTTTTTTATCACACCAGAGAAGTGAGCCAAACATGATTAAAAGCTGCAGTCACACTCCAACAGTGTTTAATACTGGGTGTCTTAATACTACATTTTCACTGTAACTGTACCTCATACGAGGAGATAAGTGGAACGAGGCCAATATTCGGAGTTTCCATCAGGAGTACTGTGAATAAAGGGGGTGCACATAGCGAAACTTCCCTCAGAAACTCACAGATATTACCAGCACTCATCAGCGAGCACATCCTCAGTCTGCCGATTTTACTCTATGGTGGCGACTGAGATGTATTAAAAATCAGGCAGTCGGCAGTCCAGTATTAAAGAAGATTCAATTTCAGATCTCTTCAATGGAAGAGAGATTCTCCTGGAGCGGCAGCCTTGCAGAGAGCGATTTCACAGCCTCCCCGGCAAAAAAGGCACGCGGCGATCTATAGAGTTCTTGTCTAAACCCGTCCGATCTGCAATCACGGCTCGACGGGGAGGGACATTTTCCTCCATTCGCCAAATATAGGGGAGATCATTTGTATTTTCCTCTCATCTTCTGGATTCCATTTCTCAGCTGGCAGCCCGGCTGATTAGGCTCCGCGTCCCCGGAGTGTGAGTTTTATCTGCGACAGCCAGGCTCCGTCTCTTCAGTCCACGGCCGGGGAGGAGAGACGCGCCGTAATGGACGCTTCATATTCATACTCCATTCGCATTTACACCTCAAAGAGGCGTCGCGGAAAAACGGCGGCGATGTTGGGCCGTTCTCAGCGGCAAGCCAATCTTATAGCCACTGTCTCCGAGCCCCGGTGATTTCCGAGCGCCCCAGACGAGGAATCTAAAGGCAGAAGTCGGCCACTCAAAATTCAGAGCAGCGTTGATGAACGGCGAGTATAATGTATATTGACTCTACCCGCAGGCGCCACATTTTTGAGCACGTGGACGCGTACTAAAGATGTCATCAAAAGTGAACCGCACACCTTTGTGTATGTACTGACTGCAGGCCTCGAAAGTCTCGCGACTGGGCGGCTATATTAAACTGAGGATTGACAAGCTCAGAGCAGAGCTAAAACTGCCTTCTAATGGGACAGGGATTCATTCAGCCTGTGAAATTATGGCTGTTGCCTAAATCAGAAATGAGGCCTCAGGGTTACCCCCCCCCCCGACGAGCGGGGGGAGAAAGGTTAAAGAGGGGGGTCCAGGGGGTCCAAATTTTTAATCATCTTCATTCTTTGCTAAATGAGCTGCAGAGAACGTTACTTGAATCAGTGCAGAGAGAGGATGATAACGAGAGGAAAAAAGGCTTCGGGGGTCTCGGCACAGCGAGTCACAATCTTGTCAACTCACATCATTTCACCTATAAAATAACGTCCTTTTGTGTCGCTTTCGTTCGCTAATTTCAGCCAGGTAGACCGTAATCGCACAACTCCCTTCCAGATACCAGGAGAAGCCTCTGAGTTCAGCTTCCGCCGTTTCCCAGACAAATATCGCCCCTGACAGAAATCCAATTTGTGCTTTTATTCCCAAATATGCAGGCCCAGCATCACTTTTCTGCCTGTCATTACATTAATGTAATCATTCTGATGAGACGGCTGTAAACGAGGTCCTTATGACTGTGGCGTAATGACGGAGGCGCAGCTACATTCTAAAGAAAGCGTTCCGCAGGGGTAATCGAGCGGAGCGAGCTTTCGCTCCATTATAGCTGCGGATAAGCAGATCACACACAGCTGCACCGAAGTTTTGTTCTGGGGTGGATATCTGGTCACACTGACTGACGCTGGAGTATGTACTGTACACAAGTGTCCATGAAGGGTCTGTAAATGCTGTCAGACCTGCAATATCGCTGCTCTGGCTCTCTGGATGACAGAGGCACACACAGAAATCACACTCCGTCCTGCAGGATTTTGCACACGGAAAATCAGAAATCGAGTTTTTATTTATTTTTGATGTATTTATTACCTCTTCCATCAAACATTGTAGCTCCATAGCGATATTGTAACAGTATTGTACAAATATTGCACACATTTCCAAGCTGTTTGATCCACAACCAGAATTCTGAAGATTACCCGGAAAATTGAGCCACAGAGCTGAGTACCATTTGTTAATAATTATTGGAAAAGCGACCTTGAGCATGTTAAACTCAAATCAATATGGTGTATTTGCATTGAGGTCAGCACATTAAACAAGGGCATTTTCTGAATTATTGAATCAGGGATGTTTCTGTGGATAGGCCGTTCGATCAAAGCGCGCTAAAACTACCTTTTTTATTCCAGAGGAGAATATTCATACATCACTATTATATAGTATTCTCATCATCATAATCTCCCCAAGCTTTCTTTCCTGCCATTTTCTAAGCAGTTAAATTCTTCAACTGTGATGCAACTAGTTACTGTTTTCACATTATTATGGATGGTAATGTTACAAAATTGAATAAAATCTTCTGGTTCCACTTAATTTAGATTTTATTTAAGAATCAAAAAAAAAAAAAATTGAAAATAGGGGGTGTAGCAACCCAGGAATGTATTTTTGCCAAAAATGATGAAAGTCGCATTATTTTTGCTATGGCAGGGACAAACGAGAACAGCGTTTTTGAACACGATTTTCCCAAAATGGGTATAAAGTTGATCTTCTTTCCTACTTTAATCACACCTCAGTGATTCTCACATTCTTGGTACTGGCATCTACAACATAAGAACTTTATATTTCCCAGTATAAGCTTTACAAGGACACACTGAGGACAATGAATCTGCTAAAGTCCTTCTACTGGGGTAGGATGATGGGTAGGAGTAGAGAGTAAGGGTGGTGTTTGCTCTGTTTAACATTTAATTAGGTCATTAAAATGAGGACACTTTGTAATGTACTTGTATATATAGAAAGAAGCATCCTCACTTTAGGCTTACACTTGAGCGAATGTCAATGAACATTCATTTCCCTCCAAACCGAACTTTAGATGATGCCCTCATTAAAAACAGAAGTAAATTATAGCCCCTGAAAACAGGCATAGAAAGCATTAAGGGGTCCTGAGACCAGGGTCCTCAATGGTACTTTTGGCCCCGACTAAAAGGCAGCTGTGCAATGACCCCATAGTTCCATGCAGTAGTGTTGTAGCAGTTTTGCAATGTTCTGGGAAATTTGCAGCGAAGTCGTCAACTTTGCCCCCAGGCTGGAGCTTTGCTCAGCCCACGCACAACAGCCCTCCTCCTGTCCTCGCTTGAAACCCACAGGCTAGAGAATATCGACTTCTTCTCTATTGGTCAGCCAGAGAGGAAAATCGTCATGGTCACCGCCGCTGTGAATAACTGCCAGTCGCTATGTGCCACTCCAGCACATCAGCGGTCTGCACGCAAATGCACGTCGATAATTATGCCCTGGTTCATGGACACATCAAGACGAGGGCTTGAAAGGAGTTATTTTAAATTCTACAGGAAAAAAAGTGGTACTAGAATCACATGCTTTTCAGGATGAGTCCGTAATATAGCACATCCCACTAGGCAGGTGTAATGCTTTAGAGGCATTTGCAGACATTGAAAACGTTTCCCTCATGCATTTTAATATCATGTCACATAAGTATGAGACCTATCAAATGTATACGAGAAAAATGAAACAAGAATGAAATAATATAAACAATGTAAAAGCACTTGTGTCCCAGTATTTCATGTCAGTACTTTCAAATCACAAAAAATATGGATAAGCACTTCCAGGGTCAGAGTTCAGAATGAGTTGATGTGTGAAACTGCGAATGATAACGAGGGCTGACTGCAATAAACAGTTACGTCCAGTATATAACATCTGGACATAACTGTTTATTGCACTCAGCCCTCGATAAGCACTCAAAAAGTCATGAATTTACTCATAAATTTAACTTTTTTCCATTATAAATTTTAATTCATCATTGATGTTACATATTAAACGTAAAATACTGAAAAAAAAAAAGATTTAATTAAAAAAGTTTTGATGTTGGTGTGATTGATGATGTGTCTGTGCGATGCTGCTAACGCCATCTTGGAAAATATACATTTTATGGAAATGTGTCAGAGGCATAATGGCCTGTACATGTAATGCATGTGACCAGAACTAACGCTAGTGACATGGCACCTCCTATAAATATCAAGAATGTGAGTCTAAAAAAAAAAAAAAAAAAAAAAAGAAATTTCATAGCAATGACTATCTCCAAATAGAATCAAATGTATTCTGTACCGTGGGTATGGAAATGTTGTCTGCAGCACGCTTAATGACCGCCATTTACAACAGTGCTGTGTAGAGAGCATCTCCGAACATACAAACAGAGCTAACCTACAGCAGAAAACCAAGCTGGATTCCACTCATTTCAAATAAGAACAGGAAGATGAAGCCGCAGTGGGAACATCACCAACAAAACAGCAGGACTTTAGGCTGGAATAATATCTGGTGTCATGAATCATGAAAAGAGAGAAAAGTAATAAAATGCAATAATGTAGCTGTCTGACATGATTATGCCAAAGTGGAGATAAATATTTAACATTAGCTAACCTTTAAGTATGAAAACAGATGTAAAGCTTTGAAAAATCTGCTGGTCAGAAAGTCGCAATATTTTGGGAATGACTCATTAATCCCATTGTAACCACTGTTATATATCCATCTTTTGCAGGCTTTGAGTTTTATTAGGTTGTATACTAAAGGGACTGCTGAAAATACACAAAATATACCAGAGCGTTTGCATCATCTCGAAACTCATGAACTTTTAGTGAAGATAGTTTGGTCCATATGTATTTGGACATTGATAGAAAGTTTTTAGTAGCCTTCAGCAGAAAACTGAGTTGAATTTTAACAATGAATACATATTTGCAGTGCAGACCTCCAGTATTAATTTGGCAATATTTACAACCAAATTCACTTAATGCTGAGGGAATTACATCATATGCCCTCGAAAGTAATTGGACAGTTGGCTGCACATATCCTCCATGGGCAGTTGCATTCTATTCCCCCATTATTTAATATACAAAAGAGATGATGAAAGCTGAGGCTGACCTTAGCTAGCGGTAATAAAGCAAGTTACTCTTCAAGGGAACGATAATCTAACGTTATCATCAGTCAAGTTTCACTAAATCTGTCTGATTAGTGCAGAGTTTGACTTAGTTTACTATATATGCTGGCCAGAAAATGCTTCCATAAGACTTTTTATGGACTTGCAGCACGAACAGAGATTCGCAGTAATACGCCCAGCAAAACCACGCCCATCCGAGTGAATTAGCAAATTTTGGCGAGCCCCGCACAGCAGAGGGGAGAGTGGTGACATCAGCGGCAGAGGAGGAGCTTATTGTCGGTCCGGCAAAGAAATTTAGGAAACAAAAAACAGGCGACAACAGCAGCTTGGAAGTAAACTGTATGGTGGAGAGAGACCTACAAATGATGACTCTCACATTGCAAGGGGTCATTTGACTGAAAAAACTGCATGTAATATTGCTTGGAAGAGCTTCAAGGTAAAGAAGTGGAATGTTCTACAAAGGCCAAGTCAATCGCCTGATTTGAATCCAACTCAATTTGCATTTCACTTGGTAAAGGCAAAATGCCCCCTGAAGCAGCAGGAACTGAAGGCCACTGCAGTGACGGCCTGGCAGAGCATCACCAGGTGAGAAAGCCAGAATTTGGGGATGTCTCCCAGCAGTCATTCACTGCAAAGGATTTGCAACCAAGTATTAGAAATGAAAATTTAATACAACCCGGCTATGGTACTTTGTTCAATTACTTCTGAGCCCCAAAATTTGGGGGACTAAGCATGAAAATGTTTATATTTCATTGTGCATAGTTTGCACAATATTTTTTGACAAGACCTTTAAAGTGAAGCTGAAATTCAACACTTTGAAATTCAACAAGGCACATGTTGACCCTTTCATCTCAAATCCATTGCGGCGGCATCCAGAGGCAAAATTCTGATTATTATATCACTGTCCAACTACTTACGGACCTGACTGTAAGCAGTCTCCCCATACTGACAGTCTCACAGCTGCAGTATGGATATTTAAAATCAAACTGAACCGGACACTTTTCTAAAAATGTATTTATTTTGCATTCAAAGAGTTCATTAAGCCATGAGGTAATGATGAATACTTTAGTCAATAAATACACAGTTATACGATTAAGTTCAGACGCAGGGTTTTGGTCTTGCCTGGACCCAGTACCGAAATACAGCGGCATTTTTCACCAAGCACTGGCACATGAGCTCAGAAGCGAATGATCCACTCTGAGACAGGGGCAGATTAAGGCATGAAGGTATGGCAGTGGATTAGCCTTTGGCTTTTCAGCATCTCCCTCCAGCCTCCGCACAGTTCATGACCGAACTCGTCTCACTGCAAGAGAGCACTTCCTTCAGCAGCACCTCTGATGGGAAAAACCGCCCTGACTTCGAGAGGACGTCCACGTCGTGAATAATAATTTCAACACCAAAGACAAAAGGCCCGAGAATGACTGACGACAGGCATAGGTCGGTTAGCCTATCAAGGCACCTCATCTGAGAAGGCTCTTCAGATCCCCACCTAACTTGAAGGTTGACTTTAAGGTCACTGCCATTCTAAAGACGCACACTTAGAGTTCTCTTAAAGATATTAAGGAGTCACACATACTGAGATTAAGTATGGTGCGAAAGTGGAGATGCTAGTCGTTCTGCAACTGAACTAGCCAGTATTTGTTAGCCTCCTCTGTAGCGCTAAGTAATGCGTAAAGTTTGCGCTAATTGAAGTTTATAAACTCATCTACTCTACCAGTATCGGTCCTCCTGTGCTCAGCACAGACACCAAAATAAAAGTCAAAATTTGGAAACACAGTTTTCCAGATTAGCACATGTATTTTATTGGGTCAGAGAAAAATGCCTTTTGACTGAATCTTTTTACAGTCATGGTAAAACAATCTTACCGCAAAACAGTGGTGAAATAAGGACATGATATTTAATTCATGTTAATCATCTAAATTTTTGCTCCGCAGCCACAAGGGCAATCCAAGGTCAATCAATCACTCATGAAACCCGAAGTGCAATATGTAATTTTGACCTTTCACTTTTGATCATTTAACAGAAACAAATCACTTGCATGACTAAAAACGTGTGTATAAATACTTCAAAATTATACACTCGGCAATATTCCATGAGATTAAAATTCACAAGCACTTGTACGAGTTTGAGGGAAATGGTTCAACTGTGTTACAGTTCCTCGCAAGAGAGTCTACAAGACCAGTTAGGTGAACATGACCATGACCAATGGAAAGATGCAGGCTGCACTACGACACTCCGGGACACAAAAATGGACCAAACCCAAAATGGCAAAATATAAATCTTTCAACGGTCTTCAACCGCTGCTCTGAAAATTAGCAAGGATTAAACATATGTCCTTCTGAGACCTTCAGTTTGCTTGTTAACTTTTTCCGCATTGAACTATCTGGAAAGAGAGCCGGAGGGAAGGCTGGAAACTGGCTCTCTGTGAATCTGATCTCCTTCACTGTGAAAAGTAAATTAATGATTTAGAGAAGGGAAGAAAATTGCTGAAAGGCTTGCTTCGGTCAAAAGTTATTTTATAAACAGGAATGATGAGAAGTTATTTTTCAACTCCTTTCTTCTGTAAAAATCTGTGAGTAAGTTCATTTGCAATGCGTAAACATTCACAGATCTCAAAGGGAAAAGCTGTCCCGTTATTTATCTATTTGTTTTAGTTCCAGCCAATGTCCTGATCAATGATTTGTCGGTAAGACTATTATGTTTTTTCTCCCATCGGGGTGATTGATTATCAAGTTTTTTTTGGTTGTGCTTATCTGAGCATGTCATCGTTTAATCCCCTCAGATAAGGCTGGCCAATAAGTCATTTTGCATTTTCCTTTTTAAGAAATAATGAGAGGTTAGATTTTTAAGAAATGAAAAAAGGGCAATGGAGTTGCTTAAACAAAGACGAACGTTATGCCACAAAGCTGATCTTTAGATCTTTAGAGGCTCGAATAGCTGATCAGCTGGGTTCGTTGACGTAATAAAATGTTTACCACAGGGAAAAAAAAAAGGTTTACTGCTAGAAGAGAACAGTGGCAAATTTCAAAATATGGTAAAGTAAGTAACAATTCAATCCTTTAAACTGGCCCAATCTCACTAAAAGAAAGATCAAAAAAATTCATCTCCAATCGCATGCATATCTGGAATGTCCAATCAGCAAACTCCATACAAGCATGCTCGCATGAAACTCATGCTGCCATTTTTTAGGAGTGCAGACAGTTTGCAGTTCTTCTCTGAAACGTGCCTGTCAGCTGACCCTTCTTTTCGCTCATAGTAACAGACCTCGCATGTGCAGATCAGGGCCGAGGAAACGCACATGCTCAGAGTGCAACTGACTAGCACCCGGATGGCCAGCAGGAGGCGCTTGAGCAACTCATCCAAACCAACTGTACCCCTCCCATATCCCTGAGCAGCGTGAAGCCAACTATGCACTGCCGTCAT
Source organism: Gymnothorax javanicus (assembly GCA_029692085.1). Classification (NCBI taxonomy): domain Eukaryota; kingdom Metazoa; phylum Chordata; class Actinopteri; order Anguilliformes; family Muraenidae; genus Gymnothorax; species Gymnothorax javanicus. Next base: position 11,776,222 of record CM056208.1, on the reverse strand, counting down.
GAGGCTGCTGGGCCCAGTCAGCACTGGCACAGATGGATTTGGGTCACGGCCGCCGCGGTCACCCTTGCACAACAATGAGCGCCTTAACAGAGTGAGCAAACCCACTTCTTAAAGCCCATCATTCCCAGTGTTTTGCTGTTGCACATCTTCCAAAATTATCAGGCCCGTAGGCACTGGGACAGTGGCAGAACTGGGGCTGCTTTATGACTGCATTACAGGCTGCTCTGTAGTCCAGATGATGTGGTCCAGAGACAGTTAGCCTGTGCTATTGATAGGAAAGCGGGGGGGTTGGACAGTGAAGGATTAAGTCAAAATGGACAACAGGCCTTCTACAGCAGAGCATGCCTGGAGGCTCCTGATGCACGGCCCACTGGGACTGGCTACATCTGTTTTATGGCTCCTAGAAGAATCTGTGACATATGGGCTGTGCGGCCTTTTCATTGCTGACAGAGTCACTCTGAGTCTCGAAGGCCAGTATGTTACAGCAGGAACAGATGCAGCCAGGCAGTGGAGACAGAGGTGGAGGGTTGCCGATAGTGACTGAGAGCTCAGTTAGACATGCCGTTCTCCAGAGCGCCGGAGGGATGGAGGAAAGAGCTGAGCGAGGAGGACAGACAGCTGCATCAGCACACGGCTTCACTCCCGTGGGTCACGGGAGTCTTAGAGGAATACTGGGCATTAACGCTCAGGGCCTCTAATGAGTTATTCAACATGAGATTCAGGATGGGCAGACATACAATATGGGCTTGAAAAATGGGCAGAGTTACACAACATGGGCTTCAAATTGGCAGAGTTATACTGCATGGGCTTTAGAATAGGCAGGGCCACACATTACGGTCTTCAGGATGGGAAGAGTTATACAATATGGGCATCGGGATGGACACAGTTATACAGCATAGGCTTCAAGATGGGCAGAGTTATAGAACGTGGGCGATAGAATGGGCAGATTTATACAAAATGGGCTTCAGGATATGCAGATTTATACAACATGGGCTTCAGGATGAGATGTGGTATAAAATGGTTGAAAAAGTGATTCCTGAAAATGACTTATATCCCTCAACAAACTGGCTTAACTAGGCATGAAAGGTGGCCTGTATGAGGAGGAATGGAGGGCACGGTGCGAACGGCCATTACCCAAGAGGGCGAGGGGTCTACAGTAGAGTATACTGCATGGGGTTAGTGCAGTCTGCAGTTTTATTTCTGAAATGAGCCTGGCAGGGTCCCGTCATTGTTCATTCAGTTCGGAGAGAGCGCTTGTGAATCATTAGAACATTGTTTTTCAGTGTGTGCCAGCCTTCAGCCTTTCAGCACTTTTTAGTAGAAGTTCATTTAGGTTATTGGCTATAAACATTTACAAGTAAGATGCTTATCCATGTTTCCCCATGTAAACAAAGACAGAGCGTTCATTACTTTAATTTTTGGACAGGCAATGTACTGTAGGTATACACAAATTGAAAATGCATGATTGAAGGAAGCTATAGAAAAGTTGCGGTTGACGTAATCAGGGGTTGATTATAGACAAAACGATGGCGGGTACTCGGTCCTACAGAGCTATGGATAGCTTGTTATCGAGGTGCTTTATGTTCAAAGGAGGCACAGAGCCATTCTCTCTCTCCCACTCTGTCTCTCTCTCTCTCCCTCTCGTGTGTGGTCGCTTGTCTATTCCATATGCATATTGATGAATTCAAGACGTCCAAGACAGCGCAGAGTAACCAAATTTGAGTTAAGGGGGGGTCTGAGAGTGTTGAAGTGCAAATGAATTATTCAACAGTTTGTAAGTTCTGCTGACTGTTTTCTCTTTCTCACTGCCACACCCGTGTGGACATAAATGGCCTACTGCCGATGTATTGCCCCACTCAGTCTGTGCTGCTATCGTCAAAATATGAGCGTCAGTCATTAAAGCCTCAATGACACAATGGTCTCTGATACACCTGCCTTCTAGTTTTCTGATAATTAAACACATTTAGATTCAGTAAAGTTCAATTTTTCCTTTCTTTTTTCCTGCCTTTCTCTCAGGGCAGATCTTGCAGAGTCTGTTTATTAGTTCTGTGATACTAACCCTGCTTTCACACTGAAAGCAGCGAACAACTGCGCCACAGAAGCAGCTCGAACAGTCAGCAGGCCAATCTGACCAGATCGGCTACATGATCTGACCAGCTTGACAACTGCGAGTTGAGCTGTGGTTAATGTTATGCAAATGAGCAGCGATGCAGCTCAGCAAAAATCAACTGGAGAGCAGTTTCAAGCGCGTCACCCTCTTAAAACCCGTAATCGGGAATTTTCGTTCCGAAGAAAGTTTTGTTCCTCTCTGAAAAAATAGAGGACAAATGTATTGTTTCCATGTGAAAGCCCATTCATTAAAGAAATAAACTGATTTGACTTTTGAGTGCGTAATACTGTATGCGTACAACAAGAGGTACCTCTCTTGGAAGCGAGATCACAGGTCATTTGCAAATTGATTGAAAATCGCATCTTACAAGGTGATACAAGTCTGATCGGTATAGTATTTCGCTTTCAATATTAGTTTGCAAAATGTCGCATGCAGATGACAGCACTACAAAATAAGAGTTAGTAATAAAAATGCTATTTTACTATACTGGTTAATCGCAATTATATGGACAATTATGTGGTACTTGTCATTACGTACATCTACCGAACATACTGGCCGAGGTGACAGTGCTTTTGAGATGCTCATTAGCAGCTAGCTTCCAAATGGCAAACGACCAACCAAGAGCTGCTACGCCACTTGATAGCTCCTCGTCACTTGCGGAGTGAAAGAGGCATAAGTTTTCACTCATTTAAAAGTTTTCAGAATTAATTAAATTCACAAATTACATTCAATTTAGATTCCTATGGCGTGTAAACAGTTTTTCTTAAGAAATTAATAATCTGTTTTTTTTCTGAAATGTGCCAATATAACTGCAATATAATTGAATTATTTACGAACATTTTTCTCGCATAAATTGACACACTAATTAAAGTTCATTAGTGTGATTACGCCTTCATGCATTTTTGTGCGTGAGAAAGAAAATCACAGCCCTTTTTTTTTCCAAACAAACGCAATAGATCCAAGAACATTTTATTCAGGAAACAAATGCACAGCGCTCGTCATGCCAGCGCAATTGCTGATAAATGAGATGACTGTAAAGCAGCAACCGAGACAAAATTACGCATCTGTGGTCGTGAGACAAACCCTTATCCTGCCATTTCCTCATCCACCATGCATAATCCATGTTTAATGCACTGGTATGGTTACAATTACATAAATGACTATGGAGGCCAGTCTAATGCAAAGTGACTGGAAAACAAGGAAGGGAGGGGTATAAACCCTTAAAGCGCTGAATAAATTTTCAAAGAATAAAAAATGTAGTTATCCTGAGCTGTTGAAAACCTATCATGTGTCAACTTGTTTAAAAGAGCTCCCCTGCGGGAGCTCTTTTAAACAAGTTGCCACATGATAGGTTTTCAACAGCAGCTGATTTTGATATCTTACATCATTGGGCAACTATTGTTCCCTGTAGCGCTCTAAGGGTTAATTGCGGACTGATTCTCGACTGTAACGCAAACCTGCTTTCGTCACCTGCAGCTCTTAAGCCTCACGGCCAGGGAGAGCGAGTTTAAAGACCTGGGGGAGCGGAATGAGATCAGATTAAAGCTCATTAGTCCTAACGGCCGAGCGACAGAGTCACGACGGCGGCGGCCATGGCGGTCAGTGGCGGCGACCCGCACGTCTGTGAGCCAGAATGCTTTCAGACAGCCATTATCCGGGGGAAATGGGAGGAAGAAGGGCTTTTTGTAAGGGTATCCCACTGCTGAGAGGAGACAAGTCACCGCACCAGGGACGATGCCCCTCCGCCACAGACACACAGAGGGGCTCTGATCCTGAGAGAGACTCAGTGAAGCACCCGCGAGCAAACAACACAACTGCTGAGACTGGGGAATACACACACACACACACACGAGAGCGCACATGTATACAAGAGCATATACATACACATGCACATGCATGAGAGAGCATACTTATACAAAAGAGGATACACACACACACACACACTCACACACGCACACAAGAGAGAGCGTATACGCCAAAGCATACATATACTGTACACAAATGTGAGCACACACACATACACACACACAATAGCATATACACTCACACAAGAGCATACGCGTACACAAATATGAGCGCACACACAATTCAATTCAATTTTATTCAATTTTATTTAGGATAGCCCCTTGAGATGCAGCATCTCATTTTCAAGGGGATCCCAGCATACACATACATAAGCATACACACACACACACACACACACACACACAAGCGCATACACATACATACACTTCCACGTACACAGACACACGCCACACACACACACACACACACACACACACAAGCTCACACATACACAAGACCATACACTATCACACATGTATACACACATAAGAGCACAAGCACAGAATAGCACAAACACACACACACACAGACAAACATAAACATGCACACACACACACTCAACACAAGCTCACACATACACACATACATACACAAGAGCATACACTAACATAAACACAAGCACACATATGAGCACAAACACTTATATACACACATGCACATACACGCAAGCACAAATGTACACACACACACACACACACACACACAAGCACAGGCATACACACACACACACACACACACACACACACACACACACTGTGCACCCTCAATTTTGGCAGACATGAGGGTTTTCAGTACAGTGTAAAATATGATTTATCAACACATGAGACAGACATTAATGAAGCACATCATTAGCTCAGGGTACTGTGTGATGAAGCGCAGGTTTAAGAAAGATATGGTCAGGAATTATATCAAATGTCTGAATCAACATATTGACATTCAGTCTCCCAGCACTAAAGCTGAGCTGTCACAGTGTTTAAAATCAAAGTTCACTGAGAAGATACTGATCCAGCAATAACTTAATTTCACAATTCATATTTTAAGTCACGATAGAAAGTGAATGTGACACAGTGATGTCCATTAAACGTTAAACTTGCATGTTTATGTCCATTTGATGAGCAATATCTGAAAGTACTGGCCACAAAGTGGAAAACACATTAAGAGTTGAGTTTTACCCAGAGATACCCGATTTCACAAAGGTAAACTCAGTTCACAACCCAGATACTCCACCACCGTTTCCATCCAAGAGCCACAATCTGCACTGAGACGATTCTCACCTCTTCGCTAGTTACTCTTCATTACTGGATAATCAAAGCAGTTTCTTCAAGATCTCGGCAAAACCTCCAACTTCGGCAGAGAACGCAATACTGAAAAAGCCTTTTGGATCTAAGTTTTTTTCATCTTTTTTATTTTTATGGTTTGTTTTGGTTCGGTTTGTTTTTGTGATAACTATATAAAAACTCTGGAACAGTTGAGTTCACCTGGAAAAACATAATCATTCTAAAACAGATTTTATTCTGGGACCATTATTCACACCTGGGGTAATTTTTCAGAAGTCCTAACGTGAAAACTGAATAAGGAAAAAAAAAAAAAAAAGGATTACCATCCCACTTCATTATAGAGAATAGGATTACAACAGACTCCAGTAAGTCCTGGTTTTAGAAATCTGTTTCACAGAATTTCCAGTGTGGTGCATTAATTATCCATTGAGAAAATATACACAGAGTGCATTTCCTGTTGTAAAGATGGCTCTGCTAAGGCAAAGGGCTCCGTAACAGATAGAGAAAGTGCATCTTAGAGCTGTCTGATTGCCGGCCCTGTCTGAAGAAGATAGATGCCCAAACTAATTGAGTAGCAAAGTCAGACTGGACCAAAAGTACTCCGTGCCCCATTCTGTTAGAGAAGTCGGCACATTTGGGACTTTAAATCAATTTGAGAAGGCGCAAAGGCCTGAGGGGCTGTTATATTCTTTTTCGGCGACCGACTCCATGTCAAAAGGAAATGGATCGGAAGCAAAGCTTTGTGAAAGCTAGCGGGGGGGGATGCCGCCGTGAACTACTGCAGAGACGAGGCCCTCTTTGCAATAAGTGGGACGGATGCTATAAAAACTCAACTGGTCGAGTCACGCACCACATGTGAAGGTTAGGCTATGGAGTCATGGGTTTCGGACTTCACAGGTGCAGACCTGTACTAACGCTAATTATCCCACTGCCCCTAAGCGGTCCGACACATTTCATTTCATGCATTTAAACAGCATTTCCAGCCCCGCGCAGAATGGCATCATAGTGTTAAAAAGCTTTTAAAGCTTTTCTCTGTAATTGCCTGCATTTTAAGCAGCTACTAAACACCACCTGTGATGGACACACCTGCGCTCTGATCAGGGACCCCCCAAAGAGGGAGTAGTACGGCTGTGCAGCTGATGATTGGTTGACTTGTGCGTTTGGGGGGCCGTTACCTTGAGTAACGTACTTGCCGCAGTAAAACGCCCAACAATGTAAGTGAAATGTGTGTACAAGTATTGTGTGTGTAAGTGATTCTGTGCCAGGGAGAGTGTGCGGTACATTCTGGAAGGTAAATGCAGCTCTCTGCAGGTACCTTACAGCTGGGCTCATTTGGGAGGGCCATTGTCTGGCTATTTTCTCACCTGACCAAGAAATCAATGGAGGTCCAGCATCTTTGTGAGAAAAATACAATCCGTTACATTTTTCTTCAAGGATCTGACAGTCAGGCATTAGGATTATACCAAAGATATCTCGAACAAGGCAACCCAAGTGCGTCCTCTCAGCAAGTTTTTTTCATTTTTTTGGGATGCATAAATGTGGATTGATCCCTCATCAGCTCTGGCGCATTTGAAACTGACGTGGCGTTACATCTTACATGTGAAGAGAAAGGACATGTCATAAGCCCAGTTTACACTGAAAACATTTATAGCCCTGCTGAGTGATATGAACTTCTTTTTTCTCTTTAACCCACTTGTCATGGCAAGTTTTAGAAATTGAGCCCAAGTTTATATGTTTTCAAAATTTAACTTAGACAGATCGTTTGGCAGCGACCGCATGGGTTTAGTCCCCGAAAGCCCACTTCTCCAGCCTATACTGTGTCCACAAGGAAATCTCTGTTTCAGCACAAATTTGCGCATTATTCAGCCAGTACTGTGACCATAGCAACCAAAATCGATGGGTTTCATAAGTGAAGTATAACACATGTCCAGACCAAATAGGAAAGTAATCGGTCAAAAATTGCAGCTTGTACTGCGTCCACAAGGAAATCTCAATGTTTTAACACAAATGTGCGCATTATTCGGCCAATACCATTGCCATGGCAACCAAAATCGATAGGGGTCATAACTTAAGTACCTATAACACATGTCCATACCAAATATGAAAGTGATCGTTAAAAAATTACAGCCTGTAGAGCGTCCACAACGAAGTGTCTACGAATGCGGCGGCGGAGATGACAAGCATGAATCCATTCCAACTTTGTCCGGGGGCTACTATAATGAAGTTATCCATTGTCTTCACTAATCGTGAGATAAAACAAAGCTTATCTTCACGGTGAGTTGACTCACATTAAGTTGACTCAACTCACATTTCTGAAGCAGCCAGTGAACTTCTTTTTATAAATTTAACCAGATTTAAATTTATTGCTGCGTACACTCTCATTTGCTAGTCTTCACAGCCATTCATTTCCTGTCTTTACGATGGGGGCAGCTGGGAGCTCCTTTCCTGACCTGACGCAGGGAAGTCCATATTTAGTCCACGCTCTTAACACCTATAGAGTCAAATTCTGCAATACAAAGTGGAAGTGTGATCCTGGCACACCTTTATGTGCAAAAGGTAGGGTTTTAAAACAAGAACAAACCGCTGCCTTTCCCCATTTAATGGGAGCTAAAACCCAGACGTTTTCGCATTTTATTTGATTCCCGAGTTTATATCGTCCACTTTCATTCTGACTTTCACGCCCACTCGTTTTGAATGGCGTAATGAATGGCAGACAGCAAACATACTTTCAGGTAGGAGTGCTGAAAAAAATCACCTTTTTTACTACGTACTTAAACCAGGAAACATTTCCCCCTCTCCTCTGAGACTCACAGAAACCAGTGGCAGAGTTTTACATGCTTTTAATCAGCCTCAGCTCTTGAATGACTGCAATAAAACTACATAAATCTTACAGCTGGATAAAAGACCTGGTGAAATGTAAGATTGAATAGCCTCGCTGTTGGCCAGCAAGCACACAACCACATAATGAGCTTAGTGTGGATAAGGCGACAGCTGCATTGTGCAACAGCACGATGCTTTCCTTTAAACAGCCCCCACCGCACACTCACGCCGAACTTTTACAGCAGCGGCTGTATTCCTGAATTCAGCCATTGAGCTGTAGAAAATAAAATCTCATCAAGTTTAACATTTTATCCATCTTTTTTCATTCAGTCACAGTCTCACGCACAGGGCCTCTGTATAAAATTGAATTTTGTGTATTCTTCTGAGCACTATTTTGCTGTAGCAGCTACAACAAAGTATGGCAGTGCAGCAGCAGTTATAATGTCCCAGTTTAACAAGGATTTTCAAGGCTATTCGTGTATTATGGGAGCTCCAACTGATGAACAGAGCTCTGGGCAGGAGCATGTGACAGGCAGCAGCACACGGTGGGCAGCACATATTTGGCAGCGCACATTTGGCAGCATACAGTAGGCAGCACATACTGTAGTGTGCAGGGGGCTGAGTGTGGGGGAAGAATTGCAGTACTCTAGTTCTGTGAAGTCACAGGTGTCTGCTGACAAAAATTTCACGTTCGCACTCTCAAGCATGCACACACACACAAACACACACACACACACACAGGCCATGAAAACTAGCTTAATTTCATAGGAAGTCGATACTTACATATGGCGGGCACACATGCATACACACACACACACACACACACACACACACGGGCATGCATGCACAAACAGATACACACACAATAAAGAGCACTAGAACATTCTTCAGGTAAAGGCGATGCTGATGACATACACAGTGGCAAGAAAATGTGAGCCCTTTAGATTTACCTGCATTTACAGTATGGCTTTTAGTCAGAAATTGAGGTCAGATCTTCATCTCAGACACAAACACACAATCTCTGTATTGGACCTGTTATTACTCACTTCGACTACAAACCCAATTCCAAAAAAGTTATGCAAAAAAAGAGGTGTGAGCTGTAAGTCAGAGCACCCTCTACAACAACACATTATTTGATACTTTAACAAGGGAATTCCATCGTTTATTGAAAATATACACTCATTTGGAATCTGATGACAGCAACAGACTCCAAACAAGGGGCAATTTAGGATTAATAATGATGTGACAAGTTGCAAAAATAAGGTCATGTGAGACAGGTGGTAAGTTAATCATGTTTCGGTTTAAAAGGAGGCTCCAAAAAAGACCTTGTCCCTAAAGAGCAAAGATGGGTTGAGGCTCGTCAATTTGCAAACAGGCGCTTAAGCTTATAATCCATCACATTGAGAATAATATTCCCCAAAGAAAAATCTGAGGGATTTGAGCACAGCATTCTCCTCAGAGAGTAAAATAATTAAAAGACGCCAGGATTCCAGTCAAATCTTTGTGTGAAAAGGCCAAAGCCGAAAAACAACTTCTGCATTTGGATGATCCCAGATCCTTCAGACATCACTGTCTTAAGAACCGTCATCCAACTGAGCTGAATACCATGACACTGGCTCTGAAATATTCAAGTGGTTTTTTTCGAAAAAAAAAAAAAATTGTTGTAATACTCTCCATGCTGAAAATTACAAGGACAACCCAAACTATAATCAACATCAAGTCCAAACGCCATCGCGGTGTCTTCAGTGATCAAACAGATTAGTACAATTAAAAAACATGGTGGTTATACAGTGGTAAACAGTCCACTGTGCTCACTTTTTTGGACTGCCGCGGTCATCATAATTGTTTATTGTATATTTTCAATTGGCAATTAAATGATGTGTTGTATGGTTTACAATATAGTAGAGGGTGGATGGACATTTCAAATCTGTCCTTTTAGATGGAACGCTGTCTTTTGAACGTGTCCTTTAGAACTTGCATTCTCTATGATGTGCATACTTTTTCGGAAGTGGGGTTATGCATTATATCATTACATATAGTCTGGATGTAAAAAGTATGCAAACCGCTATATGAATTATTTCTTCAAAAGTCAGTTTTTGCTGTGAGATGAAACTGAGGGAACTGATTAGTAATGCCCTATTTCGCACAAAACATGAAAAAAAAAGTAACTGACAATCTCTCACCACAAGCGAGATTACTGAAGATTCTCTCTTCACAGGTAAGTTGAGGTAAACCAGCTCCAAATTAAAAAAAATACTCCTGTTCTGTCAAAAATATGTATAGGGTGGCCATGTGTCGACAAATACAACACTTTCATGTTAACTCGAATTGTCAAAAAATGTGACTTCAGTACTTTAGCACCCAGCTAGGCCATCACTAGTTGAGATGAATAAAGCAGGAAGGGGTAGAAACACATTTGCACAGGCCATGGTGTTCAATAACCCACAGATAGACAAGTAATCTAGACATGGGTGAAATTTGTAATGTCTTATAATAGCTCCTACACTCCCTAAGAGTGTCTATTTTTAAAATATTGCTGTTCAGCTCCAGGGTAAGAAAGAGCCCAAGAATAACAGCCCAGGATCATGTGAAATCAAATCTAATCAGCTAAAAGCAATTTAATGATCACTTCATGTGTCTATGATTGAAAACCAAAGAGCAAGAATTGGGGTCAAAGCTACCACAGCTCATCATTTAAATAAATAAGTGAAGTTACACCACTGAAATCTGCAATCCGAAAGTTCTAAAATGCCACTGCAACAATCCTCTGAGGACAGGGGAATCAAAATTATGGCACATAACACAATCATTACAGAGAAAAAGCACTTCAAATAAACACAAAAACCCATTGCTAAACTGAAGAATAGTGAAGAAGGCCAGATAAATTGAGGCTGCTTTGCTTCCCACAGACCTGGAGGACACGTCAATGTGTGCAGGATTATGTGAGACCTCCTGTCCTCACAATCAAATGGGGATTCTGAGAGACAGTCTACAGAGAGCCATTCATGAATGACTACTCCAGAATATCAACTCAATGAAACAGTTTACTCGCAAAGAATGGCCTGAATCCTCTCTAAAGCATTATGTAAGTGACACGTCTGATCACTACAAACAGTAGATATTTTATTGGTCTGAGTGGAACGAGGTTTCACCACTTACTCAATCCAAAGGTTTGCATATTCTTTTTTCCATTTGGAATATTTGGATATTCAATACAAAAATTACAAAGCGAAATTATTTCCATGTCATTATTTCATGCCAGTGAAGTTTTTGAAGATCAGACAATTTGTGACTAAAAAACACACAAAAAAATCAGGTAATCCCAAGGGTTCACATACTGGCTCTTGCCAATGTAAGCAAATACTCTCCTGGCACCAGAAATGCAGGTGGTTTGTGTGACCCTTGTCTTGTCAGCGGTCCCGCAGAGAGTGGGAGTTAGTTTTAGGCAAAATAAAGCTTTTGGCAGTGAGGTGTGAGAAATCTCAAGTGGTAAGAATATGACCAGTGAAGAAATAAAGCCAGATTTACCAGTACAACAGGATTTACTGTGACTGGACTCATCCAAATACATGAATATAATATAGATGCAAAATGCTGGAAGAGCAGTTGGCATGCCATCTAGGTGACTCATTGAGCAGTTTCCATCTCGCATTCACATTTACCAGGGAATAGTGCCATTATGGAGAGAGGTCCGGCAGATTATGCAGAGGAGAACGGGGTAAGTTTTAACATGGGTATGTTGTCACACTGTTCAGAACTCCGACATAAGAGGGAGTTATGAACAGTGTGCCCCAGCAAAACTGAACTGAGTGTAATTATATCCCCGAAATACGAGTTTCGGGATATCATGGTTTCGCCCCACCTGCCGCCGCCGCCGCGTCTGCCGCCGCTGCGTCCGCAGATTTTAGCCGTTAGCGCAATAACTCACAAAATACTTTACATTGGCTTCTCATTTTTAGCACATGGGTAGATCTGGTAGAAAGGATGAACGGATTAGATTTTGGGCAAATATGCGCTCATAGGTTTACCACCAGGTGGCGCTATATTTTGAAAAAATCAGTTTTTTAACCATATCTCTGGAACAATTACTTACACAGACCTCAAATTTGCCTCATATTGTAGGTCTAGTAAAGGGGAATCTAATAAAGGGGGCTTCGAGGATTGGGGAATTTCGGAGATATACCCCTTTCTGTCGGCCGCCGACAGCGTAGGCCTAGTTTCATGAATGCAAGCTTTTTAATTTTACCAGTCACTTACAAACAAGTGTCAAACTCATGCTAATGAAACCTTAAAAAAATCACACAAAAAATGAAAAATGAAAAATAAAAAAGTCATTATAGCACAAGGCACTATGACAGCATATGTTTGATGTGTAAGCCAAATATTATGGGAAAATATTTTAGTTGTCAAGTTATGCTTCAAACAAACAGCCCACACTCAAATTCAGTTTCAGTAAATTGCAAAAATATCCAAGTTTGTGCCATGGAAAATGAAAAAAAAATTAAAAAAAAAACCCAAAAACTACGACGGCATATGTTCGATGTGTCAGCCAAGTTTTGAGAAAACACACTGAAGAATTTTCAAGTTGTGCCCCGGACAAACAACCCACACTCAAATTAAATTAAGTTGCATCAACATCCAAGTTTAGACCATCAGAACAGGAAAAATAAAAATTCAAAAAATTCCAAAATAGCAGAAGGCACTATTACAGCACATGTTTTATGTGTTAGCCAAGTTTTATGAAAACATCTTGAATGATTTTCAAGTTAAGCTCCTGACAAAAAATGTTGACAGACAGAAAGACTGAGCAATAGCTATATACCCCGCATTATATGCCAGGGGTATAAAAGGTAAATAAAACTTTCTTCGACATGAATTTTCAAAATTATATTTTTGTAATAAATAGAATCATATTGGTTTTTTTTATCTGCTGTACTGTGTTAAACCAATATAAACAGATTCAGAAAAAAAAGGCAGTCATCACATCATGGCAAGCTGTCTCAGACGATTGGGGTATGATGTAAGTAGACACATCGAACTTATATCGGTTACTGCAGTTTTGACAGTAGGATTTATGTCACTTCAAATGGATTATTACACACTACCTCTAAACAGTTTGCAATGTATTGCTCAAAATAATTAAAGTTGCTCCTAAATCTTTACTTGGCACATGACACAGGATAGTATTTTATTAATATGCAGCAGTTTTATCCAGTGCCTCACCCCCCTTTTTTCTCTGTCTCTTTGTGAGGATCTTTTCCGTCCACTACCCCGAGTCCTGGACCGTCCGAGCCCTGTCCCTCACCATGAGCGCTGGCTGTTGCTGTCCTGCTGTCCTGATCCGGTCCTGATCCAGTTCTGCACCATCCTCGACTTGCCACTTCCTGGAGCTACCGATGCCACTGTTTAGATAGACTTTAATTGAACTCTATTACCATTTTATTCTAACATACTTTATTTTATTATTAATTAGCTAGCCCGCGGAGGATGGGCTTCCCCACTATAGCCGGGTTCCTCCTGAGATCTCCTTCCACTGGGGAGTTTTTTCTCACCACTGTTTGAGGATTTTTCTCCCTACTGGGAGTTTTTTGCCTCATTTGCTGCAGTGGGGAATAGGCTGGGCACTGCCCTTTCATTTATTTAATCTCTCATTGTTAAGCGTCTTTGTGACAGTCTCAGTGAAAAACTCTGTACAAATAAATTTAATTGAATTGAATTAAATGACTAGTGAACCATCCATGGAGAGGCATTGGAGTTTGTTGAAGATTTTACATACTTCATGTGCTTCAGACACTGTGATGACATCACCCAAAAAGACATCTAAGCCCATCTTAACATCCTAAACCCCAACGTCAACCTAGCGATAACGCCGGTGTTATGGGATTTTCAGTGGCATGCAGTGAGCCTCTGACCCTTAAACGCACAATTGCTTTCAAGGTGTTCCTGTTTAAGATTGCTTGATTAATAACCACACAATTTATTTACTGAATAATCAAGACCAGTACATAAGCCTGTAAATATTAAGAAATTGTAGCAAAATGGCAGAGATCATCAATGGGCTACATTGAGAATGTACTTCATAGTGATACTGTAGGGATGGAAAAAAAAAAAGTAATTAAGTAATCCAATACTTTCTCTGAATTCCATCTCCAGTTTTAGCAATTTTTTTTCAATATTGCAACTTAATTTTAACATTGCACTTAATCAAAATGTTTTTAGCGTTCAAAAGAATAGGTTATATTTGTGAGGAAGTGCAGTTGCACACTCATCGCTACAACGCAATAATAATTAATTCATGAAATTCCCAACACTTCTTACATTGAAGCGTTGGTAATTGAATAATTTAGTAAATTGGTTATAAGTGCAAAGTGAAAGTTTGACACATGGGATGCATTTAAAATCATTTAAAACACATGCCATGCATCGAACTTTCATGCTAGCAAAATCACTGATGTGGTCTTTATAGTCCAGTTTCTGGGAAAGTTGTAGAAAGGCTACAATATGGATGTATGAATGGCAATTATCCAATAAATTAATTAAAAATGACATCTAAACCTTATCTAAATACAATCTTCAGCAGCATCTATTACATAACATTCCATTTCAAGATGGAGTTTTATTTTTACATAAGAAAAGTTAACACATAGACCTGAGTCAGCCAAACTACATTTTTTAAAAAGGTGTATTCTTTAGGCATATAAAATTGATCGGATACTGACGCGGAAAAAAATAGACCGGTTTGTGAGCCACAGGAATTCAGAAGCTTCAAAAGACATTGATGTCTTCTGTAACCATTAATGTGGATAGGAAAATGCTTGTTAACTATTACAATGAACAATAATGCAAGCTAATATCCCCGTTCCACAGAGCTTTCTGGCTCATTGGTCACTCGGTGGAAGCAAAGTTTATTTCTTTGATCCGATGAGGCGAAATCGTCCGAAGAAGGAACTAAGCTCAGAGCTTATTTCCTTCATCGGACGATTTCGCCTCATTGGATCACGCCCGACACGTTGGACACTGACCTGATAGAGGAAAACACGAATTGGATTCATCGGCCTGTGATATGATAGTCTTCCGTGGGTGAAATGGACAGCAATTCCACTGAATGATCCTTGCAACTGAATGAATTAACACTTAATTGCTACTTCGGAAATGTAAATGGGAAAGGGTTTGGATAAGCAATGCGGTTTGAGGCAAGGTGAGAGCTGGGCTATAATCCCTCCAATGAAAAGTCCCAAGTGGACGAAGTTAACAAAGCCAGAGGTGCTTTCTGTTGGTGCCACAACATCTAGAAGTCGAAAAAAATACAGTCGCAAAACTGAGATTGGGCTTTACGGCACCAAAGTTAAGTTCATACTCCTACAAGGCTGAGTGCTGGTAGGTGATGAGGAGAGACATGAGAAAGGTGGACTTCTTTCACAATAGCTGCCAGCAGAAGATCTGAAGTATCTAATGACCTAACAAGATCTCTAATGAAGAACTTTATAGAAAGACAGGTGGCGGGAACATGTCCCTTGAGATTAAGAAGCGTAGGATACAATGGTTCGGTCATGTCCTGAGCATGCCCAATGAAAGGATCCCTGAGGTTGCCTTCAGATGGACTCCAACTGGGAAGAGAAAGCAAGGCACGCCAAAATCTGCCAAGCAGAGGACAGCGCTGATGGAGCTGGGAGAAATGTGACCATCATGGGGCAAAGCACAGGCTAAAATGCAAGAAGCAAGTCAGTGGAAGGGTTTGGTGTCCCTGCTGGGATGAAGTAAACGAGTGAGGAGGGAGGAGGAGTGGAACAGGCTGCGTCAGACACACCAATTAATGAGATCATAACACCTGACTCGAACACAAGTTAATGTTTTGGTTGGAGGTCCGATACGTAAGGGATAATCAACTCGTGGTGTGGCATCACAACCACCCAACGCCACGAGCGGGTTAATAACCACCCAGCGGCGCACCGTGGTTATTACACCTCCCGTCGTGTTGATTATCCCACTTTATGCCATGTTCATTTGCCAGTAATAACAAATCAAAGCATTCAGAAATTTTTGGTGAAAGTTTTGCACTTAAAAAACAAGCTGGTAATCAATAAATAGGCGCCGCGCCTTCTCATAGCCAATACTATATGCCAAGCTAAACTGAATCAGCTAACTTAGTTCAGCTTACCTTCATGGAGAAAGCGTGCGCAAAAAATCTATCATCCTTTTACCAGCTAATTATTTGGTAACTGATTCCTCCTGAAACGGAGATTATGCATAACACAACACTATGAGCGATTATGCAGACTGTAGCTAACTTGCTACCCGCAATTAAAATGAACTTATGACGGTTTCCAGCCAAATGCCAGCGCTCTAACGTTGCTATGGTTATAGGTTGGCTAGGGGATGAATTTCGAACTTCAAAAGTGAAACTACCGTAGGCCGAACTACCTGTGCGGTTCCACGGTTTTAATCAACACCTGCCAGCCAATTAGAAAGGAGTATTCACCCAGACCATGGTATAACTGGGGATAAGAAAGTGAAAGAGCTGCTTTGTATTACTTTCGCCCGTGAGCTTATGCAGCTGATTCCCTCCTAAATTCTACCTCCTAGCAGAAGAGTTGAGCTAATTAGCAAATCCAGGTGATTTGAAGAAAATCCCCCAAAAGGCCTCGGGTGCTAGCTAGGTTTGTCGTGACAGAATTAGACATCTCTTGGTTTCTGAGGTTGAATTTTCAACCCCAGGTTCTGATGTTACAGAGCCCTGACTATCAGTTAGAATTGGTTCAACTGTGAAAACAAACACAAGACTTTCCATGAAAAACGTTCAGTGGAGTCTGCATGTTCTCCCTGTGTTCGCGTGAGTTTCCTTCGGTTACGGTAGTCCAGTTTCCTCCCACAGTGCAAAGAAATACGTGTCAGGCTAATGGGGGACACTAAATTGAGCCCCTGGGAACAAAAGTGGTCTAACTCCAGATGTGTCTTTTTTAAGTTCTAATCTTCAAATTATTCCTTAGTGGCCAATCTGTTAAATATAATAATGGATAAACTCGGTGTAGTTGCAGTACTTTACAAATGTTTCACACTTCAAGAATGCATAAAATGCTCAGTGCAATTGTGGTCCTAAATTAAAAATGAAAAAACATTAGTTGGACCACTCTTGTTCTAAGGGGCTCAATTGTCCGTGGGTGTGTGTAAATGATGTGTGCGCCCTGCGATGGATTGGCGAACTGTCCAGGGTGCATCCCTGCCTTTCTCCCAAAGACAGCTGGGATAGACTCCAGCTCCCCCGTGAGACCCAAACCGCTAACGAGGAAAAAGCGATTTAGATAATGGATGGATGTTCCTCTCGACAGCATACTTACTGAGGCAGGATCTCAAGGGATCGTCTACAGGACCATGAAAGCTTCCTAACTGAACACGCCGAGGTTCATTTACGCTGTTCTTGGCACTGCTTGTTTTCTGCATAAGAGAACCTCTAACTGTCGCCAGGGACATCTGTTGACGTGCCAGTAAAATAAGTTCAAATAATCTTTCCACAGTGCAGCAATTATTTAGTATGCAGCCTATAGCGGCCATTTTAGATATGTTAATGTGAATCTCAGCAAACAGATGTGGCACACTACATTACAGAGCTGAAATGCCTTTTCTCTTCATTTCCCACATATTTAATCACCATCCCAGAGGAAAAGGTCTTACATGAGCTATCTACAGTTCACAGCAAAAACTAAAACACAAATTGGTTCATTTTAATTACAAATGGCTCTCCAATAAGTGACTGGCTGAACAAAAATAATGAGAAAATTCATAAAATTGTAAATTGAAATACTTAATTCACAGGACACTCGATGAAATACTTTGCAAGATGTGTCATGGTGACAATGCATTTGATGGAACGCAACCATTCAACCAGACACATACATTAGGCTTTGTTTGGCTTTAAGGAACTGGCCACAATGACAAATATTTTATCTGTTGCCTGGGCTGGGAAAAGAACAAATAAAACGGGGGAAGGATCCATGTTGCAAACGAGATGTATTGTTTATTTTCCTCAGATAACTCTGCAGCAGACAGTACAATTGAAGTACATGCAAGTCTGCATCAAAAAAGCAGTGCACATTTGTTTTTGAACAGCTGTGCATATGCGAAAAAAACAACAAACCAAAAAAAACAAAAGACAAAAGCTAATCCATATTTTAAAGAGTGATAATGTTCCCCTTCCCTGTCCTCTTTCCTCCACCCATGTCCCATCACTCACTCTCTCTCTCTCTCTCTCTCTCTCTCTCCTCCCTGCCTCATGTTCTCAGTCAGAGTTATAGAGAAGCCCATTGAGAGCAGTGTTTACACACACAGCGTACGCTGCTCTGGAGATAATGAAGTGTGTGCTGAGGAGCGTTAGCATTGGGAGCGCCGTGTGGGAACAGTCCCTCCGGTCTACCGCCCGGCCGCTGTGAGACGAGCGACTCTCATCCTCCCACAAGCAGCAGAAAGCCGCTCCGCTCGAATGTCGCCCCAATACCCGCCTCTCCCCGCGGGGCGATAGAGAGGACTGAACTCCATCACAGCCGTGACACTGAGAGAGTACACTTCATCTCCAGCCGCAGTCCGACCCCACAGCGTGTGCCGCCTCAGAGACGCGCTTCACCGAGGAGAGGAACGAAAAATAAAAGCTGCCTCTCTCACTCTCTGTGCTTCTCTCTCTCTCTCTCTCTCCCTACTGCCCTCGAGCGTGACCACACCTGAAGAGAAGGAGAATGTTTCACAGTTGGCAGCTTAGCTGACTCGCTAAAGTCCGCTGCCCATTGGCACATTATGTAAATGACAAGGACGACACTTCCTGTTTGACGCTCCAGCCGCGGTTTCGACTCACCACCCAGGAAACAGCCCCATGGAGTCGAGCTACAGCTACTACAGACTACAGCACGGTTCTGCACGGTCAGAGGGAATCTTTTGCGCTTTCAAATTCATGACTGACACACACAGGCACACAAAGCCGATGTATAACCACGCAGAGGTATAGCAAACATAGGCTTTTGCATCGTCAACACCAAAATCTCAGTCTGTGTACTCAAAGGAGACAGGGCCATTCCTTCTGGCAAAAAACATAATAAAACAATTCAATTCCAATGCCATTGAGCTGACAGAAGGAACCCAAAAATGGGCGACTCCAGTCAAGAAGCTGAGCCTGTCAGTTTGAATTAAGCTCTACTCCGAAGCCACAGGCATGAAAATGTGCATCGAGCACGAGCTGTGCTGACAGGCCAGGCCGCGGTCTGTCTACTCTTCCACAGCTTCGAGGAAAACACCGTCCTCTCGCCCCTCCAGGAGACGGAGGGACCCCCAAAATAAATCCTCCCTGACATCAGTCTGGCCAGCGTTCAGAGCACAAACCTCACACACTTGACCCACAAATCTGGAAGGATTGTGTGGGGATCTTGTGCATGCAGCCTGGCTTTAAAGAATCAAGTCTGTACTTCGGAGCTAAAGCAAATATGAAACCCTCACCACTGCCAGCTGAAGGAGCTTTACCCCAGTCATGGCACCAGGATTACAGCTGTGTGAACCACAGTCATTTTGGACAGCTTTTTGGACACCCCATGTCCCATATTTCATTGATTTACAGTAAGGCCCCTGGCTCGTTATTGCCAAATATTCCCTGTTTGCCATTATTACCCTGTGTATGTCTAAAACAGAAAGTATCTTGTTTCATCCTGCCTAAATGAAATATAAGTCAAGGCAAATTTATTTAAAAAAAAAAATGCTTTTTGTTTCTATGTGCATTCTCAACATTGTCCCAACTGTTTTTCAGCTGGAGTTGTAGAATAAAGATGACTAAAATCTTAGTAGAAGTGAGGAATGACAGTTGTTTCTTTTGCTATGTTTGGGAGAAAATTGACACATTTCAGTCTTTACAGTCATAAAAACATCAAGAAACTTTAATGCAGCATCTCCCTATCTATCTTTTATGACATTGACAAGCCTTGGTAGACAGATAAAGACAATGACTGGTTTGAAAGTACACACATACCCACACAGACATACACACAGTTTGCACTATATTTAATCTATGACAGCTTGCCATTAGGTTTATGTGCGGTCAGTGGGCAGGTCTTTCTTTACACATTGAGCCTGAAGTCATTGTTGAAGTTGTTGTAGGTTCAGCACAAGCCAATAAATTCTGAAGACTACGGCATCATGACATGGGGGGTCATTTCAGTGACGCAAGACCCAGTAATGCTCAACTACAGCAAGGCAGGAGTGGATGTCCTTGACAAGCCAACAGGAACAAACAGCATCAGAGGGTAACAGTCTGATGGAGTTCGGTTCAGACATCTTGTGCAAGACCATTGATCTGTGTGCCTACAACTGATGAGTAATCTTGTCTCAGGAAGATCCAGTTCAGAAAAGCCGGAAACTTTACAAGAGCAGGACACTCACTGAGTTGCTCTCCGCATCCTTGGAAAGGGTAACCAAGATATAGAAATGTGAACCAGTCATTTCAAGAAAGTTAACCAAGCCAGGACAATAAAGTTCTGCAATGACACTCACCTAACACCAGCCCAAACATCCTGACCCAAACCCACGTCCTGTCATTCATGTGGAGAGATCACCCTCAGCAAGACCGTCACAGTCTCCATCCATCTTCCCAATCCCATCCACGGAGTAGTGCTGTGCTGTTCATTGTGGCACATGGCAATGTAACATAACAAAAAACCACACAGGGTCCAAAATGACCAGCAACCAGGACGGTCAATAGATGTTTCTGGAGGGCATGACTATCAGCTAAATACCTGTGCTCTCCAAACACTTAGATGGCACTGCATTAAAAATTGTCATTCAATCTACAGTGCCTGACAAAAGTCTTGTCACTTATCCAAGTTGTAGGAACAACAAATAATAACCTGACTTGTAGTTGATCAATTGGAATCAAAAATGGCTTACATGAAAGGCAAAGCCCTCTAGATTATCACGAAATATACCAAAATAGAGTTTTGTGTCATTGATTGAGTTTTATAATTTAATTTGTACAGAAAGGTCAGATTTTGCTTGGACAAAAGTCTTGTCATATTGAAAAAAAATGTGGAAATTATACATGCACTTTATTTTGAATACACAAATATGCCACTATAATATCAGAACATAAAGCCATGGTGCCTTGGAAAAAAAAAAATTAATATTATGTATGACTCCCATGAGCTTGGAGGACTGCATCCATACGTCTTTGGCAATGACTGAGATAACTTGATGATGAAATCATCTGGAATGGCATAGAAAGCAGTCTTGCAGGACTCCCAGAGTTCATCAAGATTCTATGGTTTCATCTTCCAAGCCTCCTCCTTCATCTTACCCCTGAAATGCTCAATAATGTTCATGTCAGGTGACTGGGTTGGCCAATCCTGGAGTATCTTCACCTTCTTCGCTTTCAGGAACTGTGACATGGAGGCAGAAGAATGAGAAGGAGCAGCAGTATAAGTAGGGCAGCAAGAACTTCTTGATATTTCAGGCTGTTGATGTTGCCATCCACTCTGCAGATCTTTCTCACACCCCCATACTGGATGCAACAACAAACCATGATTTTTCCTCCACCAAACATAATTGTTTTCTGGGAGAATCTTGGGTCCATGAGGGTTCCAACAGGTCTTGTACGGCGACTGGAATGCAGTTCAATGGATGATTCACCAGAAAAATAAACTTTCAGCCACTTTTCCAGTATCAATCCTTTCTGCGAGCTGTGGGCCTTGGCAAATGCAATGCAGGTTTTTTGCTTTCTGTTTAATGCAGACTTCTGTGTACTAATTTGGCTATGAAAACCACTTTGAGAGAGAATTTGACAAACTCTTCTTGTAGATACCGGGATTTTTGGTGACATTTCCTCATGTAGCTTCGCTGTAGTTGAAGAAGGGCTAGCCTTGTACAGTTGAAGCACTAAACGGTCCTTTCAAACAGTTGTCATACCGGGGTCTGTCCGACCTGCGCTTGCCATAAACGTCACCAGTTTCTTCAAATCTTTTTCTCATCCCCTCCACTTGACATTTGGATACATTAAAGATGTCTGCCACCTCAGCAGCAGACTCAGTCTTCAGGCTCTTGATGATCAGCACTTTGGTCTGTGGTTGAATCTTTGGTATGTTGTCAGAGGTCTAGTCGCACCTCATATGAAAGTCTGGTGTGCTGGGGTTATTTCTATACACATCTGGGAATGTGTTAATTACAGTATTTGTCATAGGTTAAACTCTAATCTGCGATTTGTTGCATCATCTGAAGAGACGACAAGACCTTTGTCCAAGCAAAAACAGATGTTATGGGCTTAGCCAAGCTGTGAACATCAGAACACTTTTTGAAGGTTTCATTTTGCACCAAATTATTAATGTGAAAGCCCTTGACATTAAAATGGACCATTTATTGTAACAATTGATTGGTTAGAAATAAAGTTATATGCTATTTTTAGTTAGTATGTCCTTATGCGACAAGACTTTTGTCAGGCACTGTATATATACTACCAGTAAAAAGTTTTTGCACACCTCAAGATTTTCTGTAATTGTAACAATTTTTTAAATATTTTGTTCTTGTATAATAGTCTCATATTGGTTGTGTAACAGAAAGGTAGGAAAAGTGAAGCCCAATGTATACACCATGTTTATAACAAAACAAATTAAGAAAAACCAGGATCAGTAATTTTGTCAGTATTTAAGCAGATCAGTAACGATGGTCTAATCCAGTGCTTCTCAGACCTCTCCTGGAGAACCACCTGTCCTGCATGTGTTAGATCTCTCCCTGCTCCAGCACAGGTGATTCAAATGATCTACTCATTATCGAGCAGCTTCAGGGGGTTGATAGCGAGCTGATCATTTCAATCACCTGAGCTGGATTCCTTGTGGATTTTTCTTGTAAATTTATTATTTGTGATTACAAGTATTGGGTTCCAGTGATTTCTTTGTTGCAAACATACATGTAAGATAAAGACTTGACAAGATCTTAGGGTGTGCAATTACTTTTGACCGGCAGTGTAAATGATATAACCATATAGGCTCAGGGTTATTTTGGCAAACCTGTGAAGTATATGGAAAACAGTAAAACTGATGTGAGAATGTAGGTATTCTACTTCAAAGAATGGATAAAAAGCTGTTTTAAGGAGGCTGTTTATTTGAAATGTGTAAAATGGCTTGGTTGAGCTATTCTGAGCATCAATTTCAGTAAAATAGCAGAGCTAAAATGAACGATGCTCCAGGAAGTCCTGTCAATGGGAGTCTGTATTGAGACAGCAAGGAAACTATTATTTATCACACATCTCAGTGTCAGACTGGGACAGCCAGTAATTCACTGAAGACAGAGATGACAGGGGAAGTGATATTGATCTTTTCAGGCTTGTCAGCAAAGAAGATGCACTAAATCTGGGACACTTTGTCATTTTTCTGAAACATCTAGAAATGTCTGAAGTTCGCCATTTGAAAGCTTTTCCCAGACTGGCGCTTAATTGGAAAATGTTTCTGCGCGTTTCAGTTCAGAGGTAGGAGATTTTCCTGTGGCTTCCCCTCCAGTGAGCTGGCATCCAGTCAAGCAGAAAAGTGGCCATGTTGCTCAAATAATGTTGACAGCCTGAAGTTTAACTGCGAGATTTGTCCGTGGTCCCGACTTGTCACGTTGAGCTACAAGGCAACGGTGTTCATGTGAGCCGTCTGTCAGGTTCGTGTTCAGTTCTGTACTTTTACATAAATCACACATCACCAATGCCGACAGCATTTCTGCAATAACACAGTCAATGGCACCTCGTGAACTCTGAAGGCCTGGAACTAAGTCTTACTGTTATGGCCCTGATGCCACTGCGTTAGCAGAGATTTCTTTCCCCTTTATATCAGTAAAGTTCAGCACTGAGCAAAAGGAAGAGGAAGAAGAGGAACAGGAAGAAGAATAATCATTATCTCTATCAAGAGAGCCCACACTACGCCTCCATTTTGAAAGCATAATGGGGCCTGATCAGCTGATGCGGTTAGCTGCAGAATGACAAGAGAATTAGATTAAAGAGGAGATCAAAGAGGAGCGCTGTTTACAAATCTCACACCCCCCGACCTTGTGTCTGAGATAGAAATGCACAAACGCTACAGTAATAAGAAAAGCCTGCGGAACAGAAGAGAAGGCAGGCGTAATAAGCACTGAATAGCGCTCCACTTCGCTACCTGTTCTCTGTATTAATCATCACACCGCGAGATAAAAGCTTTTACAGCATAAACAGGTATTCAGCCTGCGAGAGGAATCTGGAGAGCTCTAATTCCACCTGAGAGCAAACCCTTGGAGGGAGAAAGATGGCACATAAGTGGAAAAACATTAACGTTTGCCAATGGTTTATTATTTTTGTGTACTGTTCATCCCCACTGGGATGAAGGCATTCCTTTACTTATTGATTATTTATTATTGCTGCCCTGGCTTCACTTAGATGTGCTGACCTCTGAGATCAAACACAGCACAGGGCTGGGGCTGGAGGTCACACGCTGGAATAGAGACTGCATGCGACCACTTAAAACACACGCACACGCTCACGCACGCACACACACACAAACACACACACTCACACACAGACACACACACACACACACACGCACACACACACACACACACACACACAGGCACGCACACACACACACACAAACACACACACACACACAGTGAGGCCACGATGAGCCAAACCCCAGTTACAGCTCCTTCCCTTGTACTCTTCAGTAACTGAAAAAACAGCCTGGAGAGGACTGACAGGAGAGATTGCAATGATGAACATGTTTAGTTTATGGAACTGGGACAAGGTTTGAACCACAAGTCTTTCAGAGTCACATTTCTATTGCAAAAAAAATGAGAGGAAACCATCGTGTTTACTGCAGTGCACTCAACAGAGTGTCAAACATCAGTTCATCAATAATCATTACAAAGTGCAAACAACAATGAAAAATTGCCGCTTTTCTGGCTCTATCGTCTTTCTTTTCGTGCCTCTGAGCTAAAATTCTAGCGCAGTCCACCTGCATGGCCTTCCAACCTCATCCCAGATCACCTGACTCTTAACCCCATAAAACTCAGGGACCCATATGGGCTTGTAAAATGCAGCTGCTGTATTCAAACCTGTGAAACATCTGGCCTATTGTAAATGCTAGCGGAGATCCCAACATTCCAACCAATCCCAAATATGTCCTGCTGAATTACTGGGAAATGTGTATAAAATGATGTACAAGATCTGGATGTTTTCAATTTGATGTAATGCGACGGTTATAAAAACATTGCGTCCAGGGTTTGAATATTTTTCTTAATATAAACATGATGCAGCTGCAGTGACGCGCTGCCACCAGTAGATACAGAATATGTATGCGGTAATGTCCTGCAAAACGGAAAAAAAAAAATGCTTTTTCAAACGTTGGGGAAATTCATTCAAAAATTAGGGTTTAAGGTTTTATTTCAATGAAACTTCGTGCATCATTGGTGCAAGTACATCGCGCTGCTACAGAGCAGGATTGAGCATGAGGCAAAAGCACAGGAGAAAGGAATAACGATTAAAACTGATTGTTTGTGAAGAACAGTGACCAGCTCTCAAGGCTCAGTCAAGCATCTTCTTAAAAATCGTTAAGGCATTATGGAGCACATCAAGGTCGAATCGCACAGCCGTAGCTGCCGACCGATCACACGGCTTTCAGTACCGTCATTAAACATAACGAGAGCAACTGTTTGCGGTCACGGCCCGACGGGAGGAGACGTGGCAGGTCCCGCGGGACTGTTCCAGAAGGGACCGCCGACTCACAGAGCGTTTTGTTTGGGTGGTCCTGTTAAAGAGGTGCGCTAAATGGAGACAGGCTATGTTTAGAATGCTAATAAGGCCTTCCTCGCCCAAGCAGAGACATCAAAGTTGTGCTAGCAGCCGCGACTCAGAAGAACAATGGAGCAAGAGCCTGAAAGAGCGCCGCGGAGAGGCCTGTATTTTTAGCTTTGCGTCACACTCGGTGGGCTTTGCATCAACAACACCTCCCTGTATCACGGCGCAGCATCATCTCCACCCTACGCCGGCACAATTACGTGCAAATCCGAGCCGCTTCATTTAAAATGCACCCGGAGGTAGCCAGCTATTTTTGCCAGCAACTCAGTAGAAATGTGTGCTTTTCCGCATTTGAAATCTTTATAAGCTAAGAGAGCTTTTCTCCGAGCTCTAGATAAGACTCTCAAAAATAGGATTTTCATTTATTTATTTATTTATTTATTTATTTTTGTACAGCTAATCAGCTTCGGACTTTGTTTTCAAATCCCATGAATCCCAAAGCTGGCTGGCATCTCATCTGGATATAACCTAAAAATCACACTATGTACAACAAAACACATATTCCCCCGCCTGAGTTGATTACACTGCACTGGGAGCAGATCGTTCACATGACAGAACTGTGACACGCCAGCCAGGCACATATAGCACATATGTAGCGTGCTCTCCACGCCAGACCACAGCTTGTGTGACAGCCATAATCCCGTGGCGTGCACAAGCGGAAAGGAAGTATGCTCTGTTCTACTCCCGGCACGAATGCTCCTCATTGGTTGTAATCCCAGCATAAAAGACCAAAGCTGAAGGTAAATCCATCCTTGCATCTTCTGGATGTTGCATAGCAACATTGCCTGACATTCTAATGATGAATTACTGCACGATCGTGATACAACAAAAATGAACAACTGCTGTTGTGACAAAAGATTTCAGAACAGGACTACGCCTGCGATCCCGAAGGAAAAGAAGAATTTCTAACAGCTACTGCACTGCCTTTCACATAAACATGACAAAATGCATCAGATAGCCGACGCACCAAACCAAAAACCCACAATTCCTTTCTGTCCCTCCAACATTCACATGCTTATTTACACTCATATTGCACAAGTCTCCAGAATCTTTTTTTTTGCGTATTTTATCAGATGAGGGTTACAATCTCCAGAAACTTCTGCAAAAGAAATTCTGCGTCTGAATTAGACAAAGGGGAAAAAAAGCTATCAACAGCAAAATGTCTTAGCATACCTAATTTTGTGGGGACGACGGACAAAATGACTGTGTGCTTGCTGAGGACGCGGCCGCCCAACATCGCTAAGAGTGGTCTACAGCACCGCTGTACTGCACACAGCACCTCACTGGGGTGAAGGTCACGGGCTCTTCAGCCATGGTTTCTAAGCAACCAGCTGTGGACAGGTGCCAGTCGTGGCCAGCAGGGCCGCCGGTAACCCTCCAATCACAGCGAGCCGTGATACAATGTCGACCGTGTTATGTGCACCATTCCACAAGACTTTGGAAATAAAAGTTTCCACTCAACAGGCTGTAACTTTTCTGCAAGTACTGCTGGAGGGTAAGAGAGAGAGAGAGAGAGAGAGAGAGAGCCGCCGTCCCAGGTTTTATGCCCTAAGATGCACTACAGACCCTCCGACCCGGAGCCCACTCTATCCACTCCACAGCAGCTGACAGAGTTCAAGAGGTTCACCGATGTCCTCAATTTCCCCGCGGAAGAAAAAACAAAAGATGACAAAGTGAAACACCAGAGATAAGCCAGCGCCTGGGTTTTCCAGAAGGTTCTTTCAAAGCTGATTCTCTGATAGGCACTTTCTCAAAACAAGATGGCGGCTGTCCCTCCCTCGTGTTAAATTTTGAAAGAGGGGGAAGGTGGGAAAGAATGAAAGCAGATAAAGAGAACAGAATCGTACGCATCACCCCCGAGACAGATAAACGGCGGGACAGATAAAGCCACCCAAAACAAATGCAGTTTAAACGGACGAGACAGAGAGCTTTGTTTCCCCTCAGATAAAAACGATATTTTGGGCAGGTGATAAAAGTCGTGACCCTTTGCCACCCCATAATGGATCCAATCTCCACCAAACCCGCTTACAGGGAAACACTCCCATCCTGGAGATAACGCCATCTTCTCTCGCGAACAAACATTCCTTACATCAGATTGCCCTCATGTTCTGGCATGAGGCGGTCTTCTGTCACCTGGAGTTCACTGTCTATTTTACCCCCATCCCAGGAGAAGATATCCTCAGCTTCTGACACAAATGAACTGTGGGAGGAATGATGTCAAGCTCCTACTCTCTGGTATCTCTCCCAAAGTCTGCTGCCACGGCCGAATGTTATCTCAAAGATCATTATTCAACAGAAGTGCACCGTTTTCTCACGAGTCAAAAGTATGGAAGTTGCTGCGAGGTTATGTTTAGAAACAATTAAGGAGTCCTGGCTGTGTTGAACTCGACTGGTCGGGGGTTGATTGCCGAACATACACATCAACGGAGCGTCTTCAACTCTCGCTGCTCATCGTAATACCAGCACGCCAGCATGCTACCCCACTGAGAATATGTAAATAACGCATGCCCTACATCAGATTACATTCCATTACACTCCGTAAGTGGAATGTAGAAAATGGTTTCAACTTCCACAAAAGATGTTTGTTCACTCGTAAATACAGGGAACCGCAGGTATTCATTTAGCATGCAGATCTAAATGGCATCAACTGGGTCAGATAAGCCACAAGTTCAACTACCTATGTAGTTAAACTGTCATACAAGCAGCAAAGTTCACCTCAGTAACATTACAGTCTGTTGAAATGGTTTTTGACCACGGGTCACTGGAGTAATACATTCAAACATCTGTATTGTAGAAAAATGTAATTTGACTCTGACCTTTTTTTATGCCTAATTGCATGATATACTGTCAAAAAGCGACTGTTGCAAGCTGTGTCCCAACCATCCGTCAGTTTTTACTGATAATCTGACTGCTGTACTATACCTTACCATGGTGAACCTCGAGAAGCGTTCTCAGGAATTGCGATGTGAAAACCCACAAACATAACGTCAGTTTATCAAAGAATATAGTTTTGTTTTTCTGAAGTAAAATAAAAACTAGAAAGTTGTAAAATTCACATACTTCAGTGTCACTCGATGCAGTTAAAGAGCCGTTGCCGCTTGCATATTCACTGACCACAGCGGTGGGAGCTAATGTTAATCTCCCTCTGGTAAAGATGAACAGCTAACATTAGATTACAGATCAGCTCCGACTGAACACATTTTACAACAATGACCAACAACAGCAGCATAATTGAACTTGACGCAAACAACACAAGCAAGGTGGAGAAAAACATAAAGAGAAAGGAGTAACGCATTTGTAACACATCAGTAGCTAAAAGCAAGCAGAGCCCCCAATGGGACTGAGTAGTATTACGACATCACAGGACCATAAAATTTCAGTTAGAGACAAAAAATAGCGTGAGTTCCACCATTAAATGAATGAGAGCGGTGGAAAGTGAAATGGATGGAAAATTTTTAAATTGCAATTTTTTTTAAAAAAGTACTCAGTGTAGAAATATGAAAAATACTAAGAAATCTACTGCTGGAAATTATATTTAAGCCAAAGTTTGAATGGAGTCTCTGGGTGAAGTACTTCAAACAGTATTGTGGAACAACAATAAATGAATAACTAAATTATTAATGATAAAATAATAATAATTAAAAAATAAAAGTGCGGAAGAAGAAGTAATCAGAGGAATAATGAGCTTGTGCTCACTTTGCGAGCACATGAATAATTAACGCCATTCTCTAGATGTGGGAAATACATGAACAGATATTTCTTTCCAGCAGCCCTTGGCTAGGGGGGATGGCTCCTTTGTCACAAAGCGTGCATGACCTTTGAACCCAATCAGAAGACTGCTAAGAATGATCTGACAGCTCGCTCCAGCTCCTCTCTCACCGATGACGACCCGAGCCTCGGAGCAGTTTGGCTCGATGGACGAGGCTCAGAGGGCTTAAGCAGGCATCAGATCAAACAGTGATCACGGGGGAACCACTGATTAGATATAGCTAGCGCTTCAGCTCCTCAGGACAGGCATCTAATTGTCCGCTGGGGCTGTGAAACTGCTTCTGATGGCCGCAGAGAGGAGCCCTGGGCAAGACGGTCATAAAGTTATACGTTTAAAAAGAATGGGTCTTTCTCTCTAGTCTCTGCAGCTCCTCGACCCTGATCAGTCCATTCTTGGGATCAAAAGTGCTGCTCTAATTGGGTTGATTCCCACCCTAAAACTCCTCCCCCCACTCATACCGGCAACCCTTTCCAATGATTACTTCAATCATGTCACAGAGGCATCAAAATATTCCAAAAGGAGAGGTCTGGAGTGCATAGCAGCAACCTAATTGGTCAGCCCACTGGTGCTGGGTACTCTGACCAATCCCATGGTGGAATGCTGCGTGAATAGCCACTCAGAGAGCAGCATACTGGCCAGCTGCAAGCATTCAACAGTGTTTTTTTTTCCTTTGCAAGATAATCCAAATAAAATTAGTACATCTGAAAAACAGAGGATAAAAAACAGCCAAAAGCTACAGAATGGCTTACCTCCACCGCCTCCCAGAAGACTGGTGTTTGCTGCAAAGAAAGAAAAAGAAAAATAGATTTAAAGATGTGCAATATAGTAGAATCTTTTTTACTTTCAGTGACACTCAGTACTTACAGGCTCTCGTAATATGTCAAAAATGAACAAAGAAAATTTCACAATGCAATTTGTAAGGCAGGCAGAGGTAACATTACTAAAGAAAAGGGTAATATTTATACCCTGTGGGCTCGCACAGTGGTCTTCTCTGCTTTTCACTGCCTATTAAATCAGTGAATACCTTCACCGGCGATACTCAATATGAATAACATTCAGCGAAGAGCAGAATCTGCCGCTTCATTGTTAAATGAGAATGCGCGACTACAGAGCTTTGTCATCCACTGAAGTGCCCAAGAGCGTCTCTTTGATGGACTTCTTCAAACTCACAATGAAGAACATACGTCTGGGGCTGTAGCCAACACTCTTACGACACATAGCTTAACAGTTTTTCTTTAAAATGCAGTTGATAGGGAGATATTCCATAGACTTTTTTTTTTTTTTTTTTTTTTTTTTTCCTGTACGATGTATTAGCAGACAGGATGTTAATTATTCTTCCTATACCCGTGTTGCAGGCTACTCTTTATGACCTTCCGGAATGTTCCGCCAGAGCAAACTTACACACAGTAGAGCTGGAAAAAGAATTTTAATTATTCCAGGAGATGCCATTAAAATAATAATAAAAAAAATCCCATTAAATTCAGCTGTATTATCAGCGCACAGACTGGTCCTCAGCGGTGAGAGAAAGGATTAGCAGTGATTAAAATCTCACGCTTGATCTGAGCATTTATGAGAAAAAAAAGCAGGTACATGTCTGGAGAGAAGATCAGCTGATGAACACAAGACATTTCTTCCCATAAAAATGCCTCCCTCGGGCAAAATCTTATTTTTATTTAAACTTTATTTAACATGGTGGTTCACTAAAGGACAGATATGTTTTTACAGTAATGGACAGATGGAAATCTGAAAATTACTGGTGAAATTAGAGATTTTGCTTTTCCCCTGCTTTAATAACACTTTTCTTTGCTTACAGAAATCCACAGGGATCATTCTTGCAGTACTTTGTGGAATAAAACTAATCTTTGATAACATTAGATAACGCCCTCTTGTCTTTGCACACCAAGACAACTGAATAATGTTCATTTAGAATCAAAGACTAGCTACAGATACCAGGTCGTAACGTGGCAGTATTTGACACTGAGAAAACAACAGCAAAGCAGAATTTTTCCTTGAACCTCAATCTTGTGGCTTTTTGGTGAGACCTACTCATCAGGCTAATCAGATACATGAGGACAGGGCGAGAGAGTGTCACTGATGAAGTGGGAATTTGGCAGAGTGCAACTTCGGCTGAATAAGCACAGATGTGTCTGAGCACACACACACACACACACACACGCAAATACAGAGACACGCACATACACATATATACACACATGCCAGCAACTGTGCATGCATACACACACACACACACACAAAACACAAACACGCACACACACACACACACCACACGCACATACACGCACAAACACAGACACACACACACACACACGCGCACACACGCACACACACCCCATGCATACACAAGCACAAACACAGACACACAGACACACACACACACACACACACACACACGCATGCACGCACACACACACCACATGCATACACGAGCACAAACACGGACACACACACACACACACACACACACACACACACACGTACAGCAGACACTATGCATGACCAATGATGGATTTCAGTCACATGGAAATTTTTGCACGGCTCCCAATCAGTTTATAATCGTTTATCAGGCAATAGATTCTCGAGTGATAAATTTATGTATTTATTTATTTATTTATACACAAATTTACATTTCACCACATAGCTTATTTACATCAAAACAACAGCAATGTACTACAGAGAGACTGACAGCACATGCGATGAAAAGAATCAGCTCATAGCAGCTCATCACAATGTGGGGTTGATTGCAAACAGCAGAGCTCCATCAGCGTGTGTGTGTTTGCTGTGACGGACACACCCCCAGTCTAGCTGTAGAATGTAGCGTTAGCTCCATTATCACACCGGGGACAAGGGCGAATACGGAAGTGTCTCTGAGTACAGAGAGGGGCACCGTGGGAGGTCTGCAGACTCACTCTATTCCAAAACCCAGCCACCCAATCAGCTGACCCTATCTGCGCTTATAAAGGAATAATGCCAAACCAGACATGACAAAGGAAACACCAAGGCCCATATTCACACAGATTCTCTGATCTGCCTCTGATCAAAAGTCAGTTTCATGCTGCTAAGTATTGTATGCTTTGTACTTGTTGAATGTTTTTTTATATGTTAAATGTTTCTAGGCCTACCGCTGACGTGTACAGCTTCTGTGAAAACAAATTTCCTTCGGGACAACTAACTAATTAACTACCTTGAACATGATCACAAAGACCAGTGTTCTGGGTTACGGCTCCCAGATCAGCACTCGGGGAATCTTGTGAATGTGACCCACTGATGTTAAACACACTATTTTTTTAAACCCACAATGACTCGACATGTCTGAGGTCAATTGCATAAGAAGACAGGCGTCAGGCAAGACTGGTTTAGGCGTCCCGGCCCTGTTTCCTAAGATTTTGCACTGTTTCACCACACTGCCTATGACTTTGTTAGTGATGTTAGTCAGCTTAACCCAACTGCATCACTACACTACAAGCTCCTCTCTACCAAACAATGATGAGGGACGGTGGATGATGCGTCTCTTTGAGTACACTGCTACAACACTGCTCGGGCTCTCTGTGTAACTGGAGGAGCTGGGGGCGGCGTCACACTCCTGTAAATCAAACAGTTTAGTGTCATCATGGCGTCACCTCGGGGCGCAGAACAGAGACATTCTAATTCCTGCACACAGCTTTGTGACATCACATTTCAATACAATAATTCAAACACCATTGTGCCATCACAGAATGACTTGGGGGGGCCCCTAAACCAATGAGAACTGATGCACAAATGCCTTCGCTCTCCTCTGTGACATCACAGAATTCCGCTGCAGCTGAACATTCCACAGACGCTCTCATCCAGAGGGACTTACAAATCATACAGTCCATTTACTCAGCTGGATATTTACTGAAACAGGCCAGCGGAAGCAGTAAGCTCGAGGGTATAATCGCCGGAGTCGTGCTGGGAGTTGAACCAACTGCCGCCGCAGAACAAGCGCAATTCCCCTGCCATTATGGTGCCAACCGTGATGCCAGCAGCCAAGGGGGGGGGCGAGGGGGGTACATACAGTGGCACTCCGTTTCCCCAGGCAAAAGTCAAAAACTGCTCGGCTGTGAAAAGGAGAAAGCATGGAGCTTTTGCCTCTTTTAATGCAAGCTATTTTCCAGCTCTGCTCTTTCATCTCAGCAAGTACACAGCTCTCCTTGTACGCACCTACCTCCTGCCTACATTGCGGGTGCGAACAAGACAGAGCTTTCAGCGAGATATAAAGGGGGCACATTAAATCTCCTCTCAAAAACTGGCGCACTTTCATTATCCTTTTCATATGAAATTGGGTGAATAGGCTCAAATGAGAAACAGCATAAGATAAAAGAGCACGGCACATTCACTCAGCAGAAAAGGTTTCTGACCTGCAGTTTGAGGCGCACAGGGTGAACTCGCATTGTAAGGACCACAGAGAGCGATCACAGCAGCTTTGAACAAGACAGAAATTATCTCATCATGACAAGAAATACCCATACATTCACAGTTCTGCATTAGGGCATCCTCTGCAATTTATGCTACGGTGAACTTCATGGTTTATATCAGTGTCTGAATTCAGGCTTTCTGCTGACCATAAAAACACAGCCTCAGGACCCAACAGTGGTTGCGCACTGGGATAACCGACATGTTCTCCAGCAGCTGGGCCGGATAATTAGGAGTTTGTGCCTGACGGTGATGTGCGGCATTGATTCGGCGATGCCGGACACCCACGTAGCAGGAGAGAAGGTGTTTATCTCGGCGCTCGGCGAGTTTAAACCAGAGTTCGTCCAGCAGTCAGGCAAACGACCGCAAGAACAACACAACCTTCCTTCAAACACTGCCAGCGATCTCTCCACTGGGCCATAGGAGATCATAAAGTCTTCAAACAGGGAGAGAAAAGGTAATGAGGCCAACAAAAATATAATTAAAGGAAAAGTGGGGGGTTTGGATGCTTGTTTCTGCTTTATAGAGCTGCTGGGAATGCCCCTCGCCCCATTCCGGTCTACTGTGGTTGGGCTTTGGGCCTTGAGTGCGCAAATGAAAACACATCTGCGATCATAAGCTCGCCTCGCAAGCACATCGCGCAGGAAGTGAGCGAGTCAGCAAATACCTTGAGGCAGGAAGGAGGAGCGGGGACCACTTCCTGTGTGAGAGGACACTTTCGCTAAGAGCTGCGAGGGGAGGAGTCAGCCGCGACTGGAGTGGAAGTCTTTAATAACGCGGTGTGCCTGCCGCCCGAACAGCTTTACGAGCTCCAGGCGGGAAACGAGTGGCGCTAGACGAGATAAGCACTGTGCCCCCCCAAAAAAACTCCACAACCATTCAGCCAGGATCACCAGCAGTGCTAGCAGTCACACCGCCGGCCGTAAATCGCAGCCTTTAATTGGTCCCTCGGCTCGCTGACAGACGGGAAGCCGTTAGCGACCGCAGCCCGAAAACCCACAGCCGCCAACCTTCACACGCGCTCAGAAACCCCCCCACTTCCTGTGTCCTCTTTCAACTCTCCATGGCGAGAACAGGCCGACACGTTGCGCCTAACTGCTGCCTGTCAGCACGGGGACATGCAGGCAGCCATTGTGGCTCTGAAAACCCAGCGAAAAACACTGAGGTGAGGGAAAATGGGAAAACAAGAGAATAAGAGCAGGATATGGGGAAATGAGTAGCTCACTGGTTCAGGTCTTTTTTTTTTTTTTTTTACAAGATTTTCCCATGCGGAGACAAACACAGGAGTTGTGTAATTCATTCTGGCTGTATTGAGAGAATGGTTATGTGTTTCCACAGACTGTATGTCTCTGGCCGGAGCACTGAATCTCCTGGACAAGATGTGCTAGAATGAGAACTACAGATGTGAGGCTTTAAATCCACTGAAAGACAGACTAGGTGAACAAAAACATCAAATGGATGTTATGGAGACCAGCAATCTTCTCATGATCTGGTGTTCCTTAGCCCACTAATAACTTGTCACTCGCACATCTCAAATCTCACATTTTCTGGTTAGAAAAGAAATTATTTGCATTCATGATATAAAATGACACATTCGTGGTTTATTTAAAATGGCATCACATACACCTTCATCACAAAAATTTGCTGAAAGGAGTGGGAAAAAAGACTCATTCCCAAATAAATACATATAAGCAAAAGCTGATTACGACTTTAAAAAGCAAAGCCTGCCCTTATCATAACTGACAGCCGTTTATTCACAGCATGCGCTGCGGAGGATGATATGGGAGCAGTTGACTGACGGGGAGCAGACCCTGATCTGCACAGGGGTTCTGTTTGATGGTCATTAGGCAGTCCTGGCCTGTTTAATGTCACCATCACCGCCAAACACTCAAAGCTCTTAATGCACACACTGAGCTGAAGATCTGAGACTGGGGGACCGCAATGTCCAGTCTGATTTTACCACCGGAGAGAGAACGACAGGCATATCAGCCACAGCGCACATCATTTCTCCCCAATGCACACATTTGCTACATGCTAAGTTGCTTAAAACAAAAAGAAAATTCACGTAAACATGAATTCAATGCACAGGACCATATCGTACGGTAAAGCTATGCTACATTGGCAAGACTCCTCTGGGTGAGATCAGTGAATATTCTATGACCACACTTTGCATGATCTGACACAAAACCACACACAGTATGCACATAAAGTAAGCCACACACATTAAACCAAGCATAGTAAGCCAGACACAGTAAACCACATTCAATAAGCCAAACACAGTGAGCTGACAGAGTTAGCCAAAATAGTAAGCCAGACACAACAAACCACA
This sequence comes from Gymnothorax javanicus, assembly GCA_029692085.1. NCBI lineage: Eukaryota > Metazoa > Chordata > Actinopteri > Anguilliformes > Muraenidae > Gymnothorax > Gymnothorax javanicus. Next base: position 11,739,802 of record CM056208.1, on the reverse strand, counting down.
CACATTAAGCCACACACATAAGTCACTCATAGTCAGCCATACACAAACCATGCACAGTAATCCACACACAGTAAGCCACACACAGTAACCCACACAGTAAACCACACACAGTGAGACACTCACAGTAAGCCACACACAGTAACCCACACAGTAAACCACACACAGTGAGACACGCACAGTAAACCACACACAGTAATCCACACGCAGTGAGACATGCACAGTAATCGACACAGTAAGGCACACACAGTGAGACACGCACAGTGAGACATGCACTGTAATTCACACACAGTAAGGCACGCACAGTGAGACACACACAGTAAGCCCCACACACACAGTAATCCACACGCAGTGAGACATGCACAGTAATCCACACAGTAAGGCACACACAGTGAGACACGCACAGTGAGACATGCACTGTAATTCACACACAGTAAGCCACACACAGTAAACCACACACAGTGAGACACACACAGTAAGCCCCACACAGTGAGACACACACAGTAAGCCACGCACAGTAAACCACACACAGTGAGACCCCCATAGTAAGCCACACACAGTAATCCACACAAAGTAAGCCACACACAATAAGCCACACACAGTAATCCACACAAAGTAAGCCACACACAATAAGCCACACACAGTAATCCACACAAAGTAAGCCACACACAATAAGCCACACACAGTAATCCACACGCAGTGAGACATGCACAGTAATCCACACACAGTAAGCCACACACAGTGAGCCACACCAGCTCTTTTATTCCGCACAGTGAGCAGTGTTCCTGGGGGATCCGTTCCAGCAGACGGTCGGGAAAACACCATCAGCGATGTCAGGGTCCGTTGCACGCCGCCCGATCGTATCGCGGCTCCCCTGACACCTCCGCGGCTCCTCGGCTCCTGCAGCCGCCCTGAATGTACACCAGGGAACCGGCGGGACCCATTACTGCGCTCCAACAGGGCGGAGGATGAGGAGGGCGGAGAGAGGAAGGGCGGACACCTCATCTCGCTGCCGGCCTCAGAGGTTTGACGAGCAGACGGAAAAGATTCAGGTTCAGGAAAGCCCGAGTCTCCCCAGTGCTTTATTCCAACTTCCAACCATGTGCATTTGCTAAATGGCACAACTCTTCAACCCTGTGTTAAAACGAATGAAGTCAGCCGCCTCCAGACTCAGTGTGGGAGAAAGAAATAGTGGGACCTTTATTTTCTGTCCTCAAGGCCTAACACCGATCAGCCACAACATTTAAACCACCTGCATAATATATTGCAGGTCCCCCTCGTGCCACCAAAACAGATCCGTTAAATTAACACCCATTTGGATTTCCGGTGTCCCAGCTGAACATACACTGAAGCACCAAACTCCCTAAACTAGCCTGTCTTCTTCCCACAGTGCATCCTGGTACCACGTCTACCCCAAGTGAATAATGTACATGTACCAGGCTGATATACATGATGGAAAAGAGTACGAGGCGACCTTCTTCAGTAGCTCCGAAGTCCAGTTCTGACAATCATGTGACCTTTGTAGGCATGTTTGACAGAGGCCCAGGGTTAGACTGGGCACTCTGACTGCTCTGCAGCTACAAAGCACCGTACGCAGCAGAAAGCGATCAATGCTCTGTGTTTTGTAACACATTCATCATGTAAGTGTCATTAAAATTCTGCCACAGCAGCCCTTTTGTCAGTTTGGACCAGACGGCATAGCCCAGAAGCCTTGCTGCTTTGGTGATGCTCTGGCGATGAGAATGATGCCATCATTAAACCTTGCTCTGGTTCCATTTCTCCACCAACCAACAAGCAAACTAAGAACCAACTGTTGGCTGAAGCTCTGTCTGCAGACTTTGTCACGCAGCGCTGTTCAACATTATCTGCTTTTGATTTAGTGGCTCATCTGTAAACATCTCTGATAGCAAAAGCAGTACAATCATTAGTTTCCAAATGACACGACTTACATTAATTCAATGTATATTCCTTTCAATGTGAGCAAAAACAATGAGCCATCAGAAACACACCTACATATTTCCTAATAAATAAAGCAAATTGGTTTCTAATCTTGCTATTAGAGATAAGAAAGTTTTGAGCAAATCGCTTATCTCCACACTGTTTATGTATTACATTTTTTTGCTTTCCAGTTTTAAGTACTTTATTTGCTTGGGCTTACTCAGCCACATACACTGATGAGGTGTTGAAATGTTTTGTACTTTCATTTCCCTGTCCTTCTCTATTCCCCCTGGGTATGGGACGGGGGAAATTATAAAATATAAATAAAAACTTGTACATAAATAATAGAAGAAAAGAACGCCTGGGCCATAAGGGCACTGTGGTGTGCCGATCAGAGCAGCCGGGCGATGCAAACAAACAGAACGGAGTCTGGAGCTCGCTGCCACGGAACCTGCCACCTGACCTTCAAATCAACATTAATGAGCCGTGCAGCATCGCGGCTCCATCCGGCGGTTTGCATACATTTCCTTCATCGTGCAAGGTCATGGCGGGTGACACTGCTCCGAGACTCGCCTGAGATACACTTTTATTAATACTTCAGTTTGCCTTGTTTACCCCCCTGGAGGAAAGTACTGCACACTACATCTGAACAGGAAGCAAATGTAAGTGTAGAAATACATAACGATTAAAAACCGCACCACCAGCTGTCTCCGCAGACTAAAAGTGCCTATCGTGCACGTGTGATCGCACACAACATGATATCGGGGCGACATGTACCACGGTTTACCACAGGATATCTGTGACGTTTGTGCTGTGCCACACGACATCTTAGAGCTGAAAACCCGCCCACATTTCCGTTCACAAAGTTTCCAAAAGGCAAAAAAGTCTCCTCTCATGAAACACCATTTCTGTTTACTTTCATAGTGAATACATTAAATGAGAGCAATGACTGAGACAGACCAGGACTCAATAAACAAATAAAACAGACTCTAAAACATTCTCTATTTTATACAGTATAGTGGAACGCCCAATTTTAATAAGACATCACCGGATTTTCATTAGTGCCTTAACATTATAGAAGACTAAATAAAGTACACTTGATACATTCATGTATTGTACAAAAAAATCCATGGTATTGCTTGACAACCCAAGCCACCCATCCTGCAAGTCCTTTTTCATACATAGGTGACGACCAGAACAGCAACAGTGAAAATTTCCTGAATCATTAAAATGAGGCCTGCAGTCAGAGGTGTGAAAGCCCTTCACCTTTCAACAAATCATTACTCTCAAAGTGATCCCCATTTACCTTTGCCTAATTAACAAGAAATTATTTACTGCTTAATCAAGACCACGAGAATGCCTATGATGATTAAGATATAATAATGACAAAAAAAAAATCACCTATATGCTAAATTAAAACGCAGCACTTGAAATATTGCAAGAGAGGCACCAACCCAAATAATTTGTAAGAATTTAACAAAACAAAACATTCTCTGAATTTGATCTCCCAGTTTAGCTGTATTTTCAGCAGTGTAATTTATTTTAAGATATCATTCAAAATGTTTTCAAATTACAAAAAATACATTAAAAATTGAAAACATCATCTTCGGCGTATCAAACCATGACAAACACTGGCATAAAACAACTTGACTTACTATTTACTGGGCTTAAATTTACTTAGCAAACAAATGTGCCGGAGCAATAGGAGTTCTGAATCTTTGCACGGCATACTGATGATTGTGTAATCATTAATGCAGACAGGAAAATGCCGCATAGCTTTGAGATGCAATAAACATTGCTGCCATCTAAAACAAATTGGCCTGTCATTCTGCCAATTAGTCACAGCACATGAACACATCATAAGTTCAGACGCTACTCAACTGCTATGAACTAGAACAGGTTCGGCAAAATCATGACTTAAAAGGTGAAGTTAATTAAGGGCAAAGACACATCACTAGTAAAAACTCCTCCCAGACCAAACTATAAACAACGGCCCGCCTACAGACGGTAGATATTTTGTCTACATAGTGTTCACCATTCTCACACATATGCAGGTTTGCATAAGAAATCGACTGCATGAACTGGAGAGGCAGATCTCAGAATTTGCAGCCAAAAGTGGTGTCAGAGGGAAAATGGGAGTTTGTAGGAATCCTGTGAGCATTTTTGGCAGGAATGAGAATAAACATCAGACGATAAGCACGGACATTATCTGCAAAGCGCTTCTGAGTGATAAATTTATCTCTGAATGCACATCTTTCCCTTTGGCCCTCGTGTCATTATTAGAAATGTGCATGCGAGTTTAAATTTGCATACAGTTACCAGGGCAACAATGGTCACACGTTTTAAGTGAAAGCATTTCTTCCACGGCACCCCGATCTTCTGATTGAAAGGGCTCATATAAGATGAATTATCTGCAGAAATTACCAGGTCAGGAGCAGACGGTTGGAAGTTTCAGGTTTAACTAGCGGAGTCGAGATAGGTTGGGAGCCCCAGGCAGTCATTTTGGTGTAGTGTTCACCTCATAATAAAAATTATTGAGGTTATCAAAGAGATACCACAGGGCAAGACTAACATATGTGAAGGAAGAGACCTATAGTCACTGGAGTCCTCAAACAGCAGTTACTGCAGCCTGCAGGTCAGTGCCACACACAACAGTGCGTCTCCAGCCGCAAGACCTTCACAGACCAGCGCTCCCACTATTTATCTACCCACAAAGCACAGCTTCTCCACACAGAGAATAAATAACACTGACAGCATCTCCCGGGGTGGGTAAATTGGTCCTGCATTAAACTGAGCATCCTGAACAGCTCAAATAAGTTCTCTGCTGAGATTTTTTTCCCTCTCTCTCTTAACTAAACAATAATCATATATTCTCATAAACTTTTAATAAGTTGGAAAATGGAAAACTCCGTGGGGTTGCTTGTGTTTTATGGGCATTGTTATCAGGCTGTCAGCCACAGGTAGGCCAGTGAATTCCAAACTCAGTCCTGAGGCCCTCCTATATGTGCTGGCTTTTGCTCCAGCCAATATTGCAAATGTAGAATTTTAGCTAGCAGTTGCTTCGTCTTTTATGTTTTGCTTCCTTTGTGTTTACAGCAGTTATTCACCCTCTTAAGCAACATTTTGAGAGATATTAATGCGTTCAATGAGGAATAAAAAAATTCCACATCCACACTGTGAGATATTACAAACAACTGTATAGAAACAGGAGAAAAAAATTCAAGTAAACAATCATCTGGGCCCAAACTGGTGAAATCATGGACACATGGTCCTATAAACTAACAATTTATCTTGCAAAGAAAAAATGGACTCAAGCATGTTTGGTGTCATGTTTATCTTAAGTTCAAAGAAATTATTTTGAAAGAACTACAAGTATTAAAGTAACTGATTTTCTCAGTGTCTAATTCGATCCATTTAAAAATGTTACCTGAAAGTGCTGGCAATATAGAATATATTCGCAATATGTTCAATGTTCCTTTATTACCCCGCCCAAATGGGCGTTCCTTTATTACGCCTGCTCCATGACACACATGGACATTTCTGTCAATACCCAGCTAAAGATGATAAATAAATGGGACGCAGCTTGCAGAGCTACCCCTTCCAGACAACCAGAGACACACCCACTTTCCCATGGACACTCCCATGTACATCAGACACTGCCCCTCCCCTCTGGTAGGAGGGCTATATAAGCTGCTCTTCTGCTCCGCCTCCGTGACAAACATGTCTCTGCCTGTTGCTGAATTACACTCGCCTGCTGCTGAATTACTCTCTCTGCTGCTGAATTACACTCGCCTGCTGCTGAATTACTCTCTCTGCTGCTGAATTACACTCGCCTGCTGCTGAATTACACTCTCTGCTGCTGAATAACACTCGCCTGCTGCTAGTTAACGTTCCACCGTTACCCCAACATCCACCTGTGGGCTCTGAATCTCCTCCCAAAAGATGGGGGGGGAGAATCCAGACACTCCCAGCTCCCTTAACCATGAGCTCAGGAGGCCACAGGGTGCTGCAGGGTCAGAGCCGAGATGTCAACCTATCAAGCTATCATTGTGTCCATTTGTTATTGCTGTCATTGACATGTGAGTTGGCTGACAGCTGAGCTCCGATCATAAATGCACCTAATTAGGAAAATCTGACAGCTCATTAAAATCCTATGATTGCAACTGTGGTTGGAGCAAAAGCCAGCATACATAGGAGTGCCCCAGGGCCACGTTTGGGAACCACTGAGGTGGCCTAAGGCAGCAGGGTTTTTGTGCGCCCTGCGCACTGTCTGCTGCAGGGATAATGGTGGCTGGAGTTTGAGCACCGCCGGAAGCTTCTGTACATCCTCCTGGGAATTCCATTATCGCCAGCCGCCCCGAGCCCATTCCATTTTCTCCCTCTCCAGGTGCAATGCAAACAAATCACTGAGCTGGGTCCCAGAAAACAGCTCTTAAGCGCGACACGGTAACACAGCAACGCTGACGACGCCCTCAAAAACTGTTCTGCACGCAGGTAGAATGTAACAGCAAATCTGACACTCTTCTAACAGCATCTGTGGACGGAACTTAAAGGAACTGGGGAATATATAATACCACCCAAATAGTGCTTTTGTTTCTCTCTCAGATATTTTCAAATAGTTGGATTCATGAAAAATGAATACTTTTCAAATAGTTGGATTCATAGAAATCCATGTGTAAGGTAGGGCTATTTTCTTTTCTTTAACAGCGTATGTCACTCCTGTCCAAACACATCTTTTTACCTTCGGGCAGTTTTCTATATAATGCTGTTTCCATCTCTCTCTGCCAGAGGCAATTTTGCACACCTCTCCACTCACACATTCCAACACTTTACGGCCAGAAGACCACAGTTTTCCCCCAAAAAAAACTAGACACACTCTACCGCGTCTTTCCTTTCATGAACAAGCATGGAATCACAGGGGAGCGGGGAGAGAGCAGGACCGTTCCCGCCAGTCGGGTCTGTACTCCAGGGGAGGTATGTGGCAGGTGCCTCTCATGAGAGGGCTCACCTGCCCACAGGCTGTCCCGCGAGAGAAGAGGGGGAAGCATTAATGCATCAATCATCATGAGCCGACACTCCCCTCCAGTCAAACTGAGCATGAAGACCTGCCCTGCGGCTCCATGCCTGTAAACTGCCAGGAGTAAAACAAGCAGTAGCTTGACATTGGCTGTTCTGAGGAAGAGCTTGCACTGTGTGCACTATCCTAAATTACATTGAGGATCTGTCTACTGAGCGCAAACACACTAGCGGTGCATTTCCATAAAACGTTAACTAAATGGCAAAAAAATCTGCACTAATTCATAGTCGATGGGAGGCAGCTGATTCGCAGAACAATGCATTCTGGGATACCTGCAGATGTTGAACAAACTAGTGGAGCGACGAGAGAGAGAGAAAACTAAAAAATTCCAACAGTCCCATCAGCAACCAGCAGGACAGAGCGAATGCACGTTTATTGGAAGTTTATACAGATAATTTGTGTATAGTGGGCATGCACCGTAGTGATGAATTTCCACCAAAAGTCAAGCAAAATTTTTCCTCGCTTCACTCGTGAAAGTTTGACCACGAGATCATTTTTATTTTCTCACTTTAAAGATTCGCAACAAAATTAGATTGTCTCCTGTTCGGGGTCAACTTGGCTGAACTTTGACATGCGAATTGGCACCGCTGACAAATAACAAACAGGTTAAGCCTTGTTTGCCCCTCGAGTGGGAGTTCTTCCTAGGAATCTTCAGAAAATCAACAACAAGATGGCAGTGCTAATGTTGCAACAATAACATCACAAACATCCTGCTTTATGAACATTGCACCTGCTTGAGAATAAAAGTATACCCAAAACTGATGATGTCTTACCCGATGCTAAACTATACCACAATTTTTCGTGAAACTGTCACAGTGGTTATTTGTTGCAGCAAGCTAGCATTCTTATTATCTCAGCAATGCGATTACAGTTTCAGCCATGTAGATCGCGTGGCAAGCTGATGTAGCTGCCGGTAGCAATAATGCTTTTCAAAACACAACTATACTCACACAAATTTTTTTCTGAAGTTGAACATTTCAAACTCAAGCATTATTTGCGCCAATTGCATCGCATCTCTCACACCGTACCCATCATCTAGCACGATTTTGCATCTTCAAGCTTCTATTTGCATGTTTGCATTGACTTTGTATGTAATCTGGCCACGCTAAAAATTTGCTCCGTGTTTGGTGGAAGCGCACCATGAGAGAAGAGAGGTATTAAATGGAGTTTTTCACTTCGAGATGCTGGCTTCTCTCCATCTCCTCATGTTCCACACCAAAGCTCAACGTATTTTCACTTGTGGGACAGAGACCAAGTCAGCAGGTGGTATTTTATGTTGAACAATTCCAGTCATGGTGATGATGAGGATGGACATTCTGATAAAGGTAATGATCACTATGACAACGACGATGATGATCATGATGATGACGATGGACTTTATGATGAAGGTAATGATGACGATGACGATGATGATGAAGATTATGATGTTAACGATGATAATCATGATGGACAATATGCTGAAGAGAATGATTAAGATGACAACGAAGATAATGATGATTATGATAGACATTATGACGAAGGTAATGATTATGATGACGACAATGATGATGTGAGTGATGATGACAATGGACATTATGATCAAGGTGATACTATGATGATGATTTTGAGGATGGCTATAAAGACGATGGTGATGATCACAGTGATTATGATTAATATTGGCCTGCTGTGATCAAACTTCATTAGTCCAAAGATGCTAAAGATTCTCCAGATGATCCGGTGGATAGATACAGGAAGTGCACATGCTCAATGGGTTCCACTGTGGAGTCACTCGCATCAGGCTGTGGTAAGTAACAAAGGAACACCAGGAGAGGCAAGCCAATCAGAGCGAAGCTTCATCCAAACCAGTGGGATGCTCCATCCACTTCGGCCCGGCAAAATCAATAGGCTTGAATCCAGGAGGAGGCTAGATCGAGTCCCGCGCAAAGCAGTGATTTTTTTCTCCTGGAGCCTCCAACATGCAGCTGCATTTTCGTATGACACATTAAAAGGCAAAGCCTGCCAATGAATGTGTGAACAAAAATAACTCTAAACTCATTTTAATAGCGATTTTTTCGCTTACTGTTTCTCAGAGGCAATATGAAGTTACCAGCACATATGCAGCTGTGTTGCTGAAAGCCTTCCGCTCCGCAGGTACTCGCTTGATAAATAACAATGTGAAGTTAAAATGAAAAAGATGAATGGTTTTGATAAATCTGTTCATGCAGTAATTTATTTTCTACCGCAGGATAGGAGTAAAATGATCTTGCATCTGAAAAAAAAAAAAAAAAAGCCCATTAGAAATTTGACTCGTGCCGTTTCAATCTGACATGACGTATTTTACGCAAAAAAGGCAATTTAAAAATACAAACTGAATCGCAGTAATCATACTACCTCTGTCAGGCTCATGTTCTGAGGACAGGGATAAGGTATTACATTTGATACAGTGCGACAGGCCCAAGCGTGCGCCAGGAAATGAAAACAGGAATTCCTTATTTTTTTACATTCACATTTCTACAGCAATGAACTGTAAAGGAACACTACACTTTACATCCATATATAGGGAGCTTTTCTCACGACAAAATTTAAACAGATGTATTGACTAAAATGACATCAGACAAGATACACCTTCGAGCCTACTGTTACCTTAAGAGTTTAACCTAGGTGAGTGAAACCAGACTGGATATTTTCCAAGCATAATAATTCACTCAACAGCAAAAATCCAAGGATAACCATGCGGCCTTCAGCTCAAGTACACAGTGAAAAAATGTCGGTGTGTGTTCTAAGCAGTGCCAAATTTGTGTCGTGCAGTGACAGGTAAAAATATGAGGAATAACAATAACATACGGAACATTGCAATCTTTGGCTCAGAGATGCTCCTCGGTGGCTTCGGCGGTATGTTCGTGGCCGATCTGCGGCTGCAAGGCGAAGCGCAGCACAATGGGTTTAGCAGCATTTTTTGGGATCCCAGATGATGTGTCTACACACTTCATAATTCATTCTGCTATTGCCATCAGCAGTGACATCATCAGTGAGGAAAACTGAGCCACTAGGGGCAGTCGTCCCCAGAATATCCAAGCTCTAGTGCAGAGTCGCCGCCCTGTTGTCATTTTGCATGCTGCTTTGTTAGCATACATTTGCTAGTTCAAATAGTCCAGAGTCAATGGGAATTATGTAAGGAGTTTTCAGCAAAAATAAGGCCCATGAGTAAATGTGCTACCCAATAAGGTGTATGTATTGTTTAGTGAGATAACATACACATTGCCTTGTAACCATGTGAAAATAAAGCACCCCGAGCCCATTAAAATGTGCTTGTTGCAAACAATATGCTACCATGAACAATAATTTAACTACAAGCATGGACGATGATTGAATGAGCTGATGATCTGAAACCAGTGGGTAATGTAGTTCCGTTGTACTTCAACCTTATCATATTGATAGCAATGTTCACCTTCTTGGGTGTCAACCCCTTTCATTTTTGAAAAGCTTGGATTTTCAACCAAATTATCACAGTAAACAAAACAGTTACACTTTCCGCACAATATTTAATAATGGACCTTTTTTGCCCATTTCCGACAACCCAATTAATTTTTTCCATCGATACTGGATCGGTTGAACCGGAACAAAAGTAATGCTAATGAAGCCACATACAAATTTAAGTCACTCAGTAAATCTCACTAGCACTTCCATTGTCTCAAACATGAGGCGAGGGTGGTCTGGATCATTGAGTTGGTCCTCTGAATCACCACAAATTTCACTTTTCTGTCACAACAGAACAGATTAACACCTGCTTCATCTGCTAATATGTCTTGTCTCCAGATCTAAACAGCTTCAGACATGTACGCAGAAATATACCCTTTCGATTGGCCCCTGTTCAAAACCCTTCTCAGGAGAAGAGCTTGGCCTTTTCAGCTCATAGCCGATTTGGTGAGGAGGCGGTCAAGGGAAACTGATCCGAGATCAGTGTCCCCGCTTCAGAGAGGAAATACGAATGAGGGCCATTGCATTTCAATTTTGACCATCTACTTTGGAGACCAATTTTTTTTTTTTCTAGTTCTTTGCTTATGCTTGGCACAACCGGGTAATAATGACGGCCTGAACCGCTGATCTTCACAGTATACTTTCAAGCTGAACGGTTCTATCAAAACCACAGCTACGTTAGCAGCCATTACTTTTTCACTGAATGAGAAGGCACATGCCATTTATAATCATTGCTATGGATACAGGCCAAATGGCAAAATAAGCGGCGATGTGGACATTGTTCTAGCTCTGTCACCACAATGTGTCTGTCCTTGGGGTGAATCCCAGGCTCGCTCGATAATTGCGGCGTCGCGGGAGGATGTGGATTTTAAAGGAAGCAGGTCCCCAGTCTCTCCTGCTGCAGGTAAGAGATAATGCAGCCCTATTATACCGGGCTATTGCTATCAAGAGCTTCCCATATCCACTGAAAGAACCTTAAGCTGAGCATAAACAAAAGGTGAGCTTGACCATTAGCGCAGAGGAGGGAGAAAATCTTCTTTTTCTGGTGATAAAAGGAAAAGTGGAAAAGGTGAGGCGACTGAATGGAGCGGGAAACAGGAACGACAGAAGAAGAACAGAGTCCCCCCCACAGAGGGGGGCTTATGAGAGCTGGATAATTGTCTGACGTTACATTGTTTAATTTCTCACTCGAAACACTCGCCACAAGCCAAAAACCTATTTACTGGCTTGTTTGAAATGACTTAACACAAAGCCCCTGGTTTATATGAGGAGATTTGTACACAGATTTATGTAAATGAGCAGGAAAGCTCAGGATGAGGGGAACATACACAGTGTACAGTATATGAGAGGAGAGGAAGACGACCCATCAACACACACACACACACACACACACAAAACAGACACACATACACACACACACAAACAGACACGCAAACAGACGCACATGCACACACACCCACACACACACAGAGACTAGGCATATACACAAATGCACACACACACACACACACACACACACACACAGACTAGGCATATACACACATTCACACACGCACACAAACACACACACACACACACAAAGACTAGGCATATACACACATACCCACACACACAGAGACTAGGCATATACACACATGCACACGCGCAAACACACACACGCGGGCGTGCCCAGACTAGGCATACACACACACACAGAGTAATTTTAATACTCAATATTACGGTATTTTATGACGCTCCAGCCCATAACATTAGGAAGTTACACAAATTTACCAGCTTGTTTTTGGGCAGCAGGCCTCCACATGTATCTGCATTTCAAACACACATCTGCAGGCCCCCATTACAGGAGACTGCATTTCAAACACACATCTGCAAGTTACCCGAGCCCACATTACAGGAGACACAGCACCGGTACCCGAGCCCACATTACAGGAGACACAGCACCGGTACCCGAGCCCACATTACAGGAGACACAGCACCGGTACCCGAGCCCACATTACAGGAGACACAGCACCGGTACCCGAGCCCACATTACAGGAGACACAGCACCGGTACCCGAGCCCACATTACAGGAGACACAGCACTGCACCCCAGCCCACATTACAGGAGACCAGCACCGCCCCAGCCCACATTACAGGAGACACAGCACCGGTACCCCAGCACATTACAGGTGCACAGCACGGTGCCCACATTACAGGAGACACAGCACCGGTGCCGAGCCCACATTACAGGAGACACAGCACTGCACCCCCATATTACCCCACTGTTGCCAGCCCACATTACAGGAGACACAGCACCGGTGCCCGAGCCCACATTACAGGAGACACAGCACCCCGAGCCCACCAGCACCGGCCCCCACCCATTACAGGAGACACAGCACCGGTGCCCAGCCCAGCCCACATTACAGGAGACACAGCACCGGTACCCGAGCCCACATTACAGGAGACACAGCACCGGTACCCCAGCCCACATTACATGAGACACAGCACCAGTACCCCACACAGCGATGGCTTTCACTCCAACCATGTCAATTTCTTTATAAAAATAAACGAATAGCACAAACAGGAAAGTACAATTACTGAACACTGATTAAAATCACAGCGAATGGGCAAACATTAACGCCCCGTAAGCGCTCCCTAATTGGATGTTTCCTTGAGCGCCCGTGTGGAGAGCGGGCGTGAACTGGGTGAATGTTTGATCCCTGCTCAGCTCTGCCCCGGCCTGCAGATGAACAATGTGATTAAAAGCCTCGGCTAGAAATGCCAAAAAGAACACTTTCACAAGAGCTCTGAACAGAGCAAAACACCTTGAGTTTTACCCTGAAAAAAATGACAGAGGAATGAGATGGTGGAGACGCAAAAAAAAAAAACAGGAGATCAGCACGTTCGATCGTTATTTGAAGTATTTTGTTTGTTGAGGGATTGTCCGGATTCCAGATGGCGCAGATTGAAAACGGGTTGAGACAGGCCCTCTCAGTCGGGCCGTAGCCGTCATTACTGCGCACCCCACTTCACACCGCCATCCTGACAGCTTCACAAACACAAAACTGCCTGCGGTACGTCCCACCAGCATTTTCAGCCAGATAAAGTCCCATTATTGATGCTTCAAGGACAAATCAGTTTAAGACGGCAGAGAAAGGACAATGCAAGAACCAAAAAAACGTGTCAAATCTTAAAAAGGGCTTTAGTCTTATCCCTTAAAATGGAAGATTTTAATTGTACTTATTTTCTGCCGATACGGTGAGACTGATTGACGCAGTTCAAGATGAGCCGATGGGGTGAGGAAAAGGGTCTCTGCTCCTGCAAACCAAAACTTAACAAAAGAAATAATTTGAACTTGAGGGAAGAAATTAAGGTTTTGAGACTCGTTGCAGGTATGAAACACTCATTCAGGGACATTTTTAAGTAAAATGCCCTTTTAACAATTAAAAATGTGATCCCCTCTGCTGAAATTCTTTTTCTGACAACTCAATAATTAGATCCTGTGACAGCTGAGTGGGTGCATGCTCAGTTGGGACTACAAACAAAACTTTTTCCCACCGATTTACTATTCTGCTTCAACACCAACACATTCCACTAAGTCATACCATCATGGCTCAGGTTTCATCAGGAGCAGAGCTTTAAAATACCCTTTTGGCCCAAGAACCGAACGCATCTATTCACACAGACGAAAGCCTAGGCTTCCCTCCTCCATGGTAACTGGAGAGGGTCATCTGTCCTGGGAGACCTGACGTCCATAACAACAGTCAACTTTTTACGCTCCATCTCCTTCATCTACATCATCTTGCCAAGAGACTTCACCACCTTCTTCCTAGTCTACCTCATCTTCTTTATTGACATCTTTCTCTACATGAAAAAGTATGCATGTAGCCAATGGCGATCATGGGCGATGGCAATGGTCACTGCTATGCAAATATTGCAGTGTTTCAGAATGACTCAATAAGTCCCATGGGAAGGAAGAGCCAGCTGTGTGTAATGACCTCTGACCTCCGCGTGCCTGGCATCAGGACGGCGCCCTGGCGCTCTGCAGTGCTCGTGTCTGTGCGTGAAGGACAGAGCTCTCGGCAGAGAGAATCGCGAGAGAAGCACAGCGCAGAGTCCAAATGGCCGCACACCAATGTAATTACACTGCAAAACGGCCTGGAAAGATTTGTTAGGAATAAAACGAGCAGGCCAGCGGACAGCCTGCACGGCGAAACTTTATTTATTGCCCTAAATTACAGCAGTGCATTTCGCAAAAGACAGGAGAATGACAGGAAAACTAGCGAACCGGAGATATATACCCTCAGCTGTTTGAACGTTAAGTAGGTAGAATGTAATTTATATACAGGGGAAAGGCAAGCACCGTATTGTTTCGGACAAACACTTTTTTATACACGCTCTGTATCCCACTGATTTGTATTTGCTAATGAAACAATTCAAATGTGATTAGGATGCACAGTGCTTAAGGGTATTGTCAAACGCTTCGGTTTTAGCGCATAGAATATACAGCACATTTACGCACAGACCTTACAGATATGTGCATTATCTCATAAAAACAGTGCATGTCTAGGTTTGCAGACAAAATCAGTCAGTGCAATGCAGACTTGTAATGAGGAGGATCCGTCCAGCAAAAACAAGCATAAAAATGATGAAAGTAGGCGCACACTCGTAGCTGCGATGCTGTAATTCATCGAGACGTTAACAAAACCAATGTTTCAGCAGCAGAGTTGCCTTCGTCAGAGTCTGCCGACAGATGTTGCTCAGTTCTCGTAGTCAATGTGTGGGATCTGGGAGAAACGGGACCTGAGTAACTTGGCCGGATGAGTGGGTTGGAGCATCTTTGAAGCGGCCGGGCTTCTGAGGTGCTCCCTGACAGCAGCGTTAAGTACCTACCGACAGTCGTCCACGAAGGGACAAACCATGAACCAGCGACAGGGTGCTGGGTGCCCAAGGCTCATCGATGCACAAGGGCTATGAAGGCTATCCCATCTGGTCCAGCCCGACAGAATGGCTATTGTGGCACAGGTTATAAAGAATTTTAATGATATTTGCGTAGGTGATAACCGTGTCAAAACACACCGTGCACTGCACCCTGCAGCGCATAGTGCTTTATAGCTGCAGATCAGTCGGAGTGCCAATTCTCACCTCAGTCCACCGCGCCAAAAGCGCCTACAATAGGCATGTAAACATCGAAATTAGACCTCGGAGGAATTAAAGAAGATTGCCGGGTCCAGAAAGTCCCGTTTTTCTTCTATATCATGAGCATCGCCCAGGTGAACAATATTAGGCAGGTAGTCTTAATTGTGAGGTTGATCAATGTATACTATGCATAGATGGAAGGTTGTCTTGCGAGCAATGAAAATTCATTAAGACGTTGTCTTTGCTGCCATTTGTAGAACTAGGAGAGCAATGCTTGTTATATGAATATAGGATCCAATTTGTCTGCAATCTCTGCCGCTTCCTGTTCTGAAGCACAGTTCAACAGCTAGCCCTGCAAAGATAGCTAGATCCATATGAAACGAGAAAGGTTATTTTGATATGCTTATGACACTGAAAATTGAACAAAAGAATAAAATTGAAAAACAGACACTCTCATTTAACCAGAAAACCTTATCAAACCACCATTATTGAAATACTGCAAAAAAAAAAAAAAAAAAACCCTGATCTATTCCATTTATAAGCCCCGAATAAAAGCCCGTGCGACAGCGTAATGGTTATCTCGACTGAGAATTGAAATTTGGCTCCAGATTAGTTTCCTAATGATATTTCTCCCTGAATAAACCAGAAGAATGTGACATCATTTGGATTAGAGTTGACTTCAAAGGACAAGGACTGTGTGATCGCTAATTCAAAGATAATTTTCAAGGAACAGCCGCTGACTACAAGGACCAGACTAATATCACGTATTAGGAATCTTTACAGGGCGAAGAACAGGTGAGTGCTCATTTCAGACGGGGAGATGGGGACTCGTGGCCTGAATCGTGTTCGGTATTGAAGGGAGCCAAGGCGTTCTCCAGCCCTTACGCTTTCTCGAGGCTCCGAAAGCTCAGTGTTGATTTGGAATAAAGGCAGGGCGCTGTCACGCGGCACAGAAAGAGACGAGGATGCGTGACGAACAGAGAGAGGCTGGGGGATATGAGCGTAAGAGAAGTGCTGGCTCTGACGCTGGATAGCCCAAAGCAGCGCGAGCCAAGCCTCTCCTCGCACCAGGTACTCCAGACTGAGAGGGCACGTGCCATAAGCACAGTTTTTTTCCGGTGGGCGCTCGTCTGTCGAGGCTAAATCTCACCCACCCCTCCCCTTCCTGGCAGATTTAAAATGGCTAACATGGTTTAGCGGCGCTGCGGTTGGCAGGAAAACTGTCTGGATAAACGCCTCCATTGCGGCTCTTGTCTGTGTGAACCACAGGATGGCAGCTTCCAGGCAAATCTACTTCCCTGCTCTCCACACAGGGCTAATCTTCTTCACAGCGGCAGGTGCTGTATACGAGAAAGTCCACGATTTCTAGATGCTGAGACCAAAAGTACTGAAATATGTCCCAGATATTATGGAGCTCACTAAATAAGAGGTGAAGCACCACATTATGATAGCACAAAGCCAAAGTGAGCTCATTATCTGTATGGTCTGAAGTCATACACTGTATCATGATACTCTTACAGTGATGTTCTTTATTTTGATATATACAAGTCTACCTACTTGTAATGCTCCTACTCTGAACTTTTGCTAGGTCTGAAGGTGACGTACAACCACCTGCCAAATGCAAGAAGATCATGTCAGTGTTGGGAAAAACTAAAAAAAATTTCCAGAACAACTTCGCGCTTCACACATTTTGTTTCACCGCCACTGAATTACACAATTGTTCAGTTCCACCTGATGCACGAGTGGGCGGGCCTTCATCTTTGACAGGAGGAGCAGCTGTTCATGGAATCCTTGATTGGTTTTTGTAACTAGCATAAAAGCATAAGCTGCTCTGATTGGCTATGCTGGCTGTCAGAGCAATTTCTTGAAGGGATTTGAAATCTCCACCTCTTTTCCCCGTAACTTAATATTAATCAAGCGAAACAGCAACAAAGCTATTGTTAGCTGGATGAAATATGGTGACGCACAGCTGGTGAAGAAAAACCAATCGGAAAATTCGCAGGAAAGTGGAAGAACCCATTATGGAAAAAGAGCAAAGTGACGTACGTGAGAGGAAACACATGTTCGATCAGAAGTGGAGATTTGATGACGAGGGAAATAAGTGGAATGGTTAGTGTTCCTGGCTGAGACGATAATGTTTGGTGCTGACTGCGGGAAATACTCGTCCACAAAGGTGCAGACAGAATCGTTGCCACAAACAGCTGAAAAATGGAACCAGTCTCGGCTAGAAGACGACTGGGGGTGCGAAAATGAATTTTTCAAATTCTTGACAAAATGCACATGTCTGGAATTTTTTTCCTTTTTTCCCACTCGCCAGAGACTGTCTGGTTCAAAAAAAAAAAAAAAAATTTTAGGACCCTGTTTCTGAATTGCTTGTTAATGTTGTACGTTATGTCTCTATATTCTTCTATAAAAGGTCACCGTCTTTTAAAAAGTGATTTCATGGGGGAGGGAGGGGGGGGGCAGAAGAAGACTCCCCTCTTCCAAAATAAATAAATAAATAAATAAAATCTAAAGCTAAAGAGAAGTCAGACTCCCATTGCTAGGTGGGACCAGAGGTCAGTCATATTCAACCCATCTCTGGACTTTTGTCTCAGTTGAAAAGTATCTCACTCGTTTGGTGGCCACGGTCATTTATACACGGGCTCTTACGCCGCCCCAGCTGTATTTTATAGATTATAGTGCTAAGACAGGTCTTGCTGCCTTCCACGGGCCAACATGCGATGCTTCATTTCTGAGTATCTGAGATAAATGAGGAAATGAAAAATAAAGCAAAGGCGCTGTCTCTTGAGAAAAGTCTCTCGTTCTGCAGGTACGGGCATAGAGAAAGACCCCATGAGTACCCCCGACCAGCGCAGGTATCTGTGGTATTTATTTACCCTTCTTCGGTCCCAATCCGGTCCACGACAGCACAAGCCCAGACCAGCCCATCCCACCCACCCCCCCACCATCCGCCTCCTATGGAAAGTGCACACTTTCAGTCCTGACTTTAACCTGAATGCCGGTTGAATGGAGTAACAGTCTGATGCCAATCTTGGCAGCTGCTCAGGTTGCAGATAGCTCATCTCAGAGATGCTCTCTCAGGCATGTATAACCTCATGTATAAATGAAGGGATTGTCTCCTGAAACTGAACGAGAGGTCACAGCTCCGCTGCCAGCAGAGACACGTTACCACAGGCCTGTCCAGACAGCGAGCACGCTGGTGAGAGAACCGGTGTGCTCTGTTCTCTTGGGTAAAGAGCTTTTTATGCCTTTTATTTCAGGGAGAATTTTAGATAAAAATTGTAATCATTACCCATCAAGGTGCTCACAGACAGTTGGACTGTTACAAGTAAAGCTCTGTAATCAAGCATTCTAATATTGACAACAATGAAAACCATATTGTATGAACCAGTGTCGCAGCCAGGACTGAAAATTAGAGGGGCACAGAACATCCCTTTGAAACAACTGAAGACCAAAAAGGAAAAACGATCACAGTCCAAATTTTGTATTTTTTAATATTTTATATATTATATATTATTATAATATTTTATATATTTTATATTTTTTCAGTGCTTTGTTTCTAAGATTGTTTTGAATTTTGAATTAATCATTTCTCCACAACGTGAAAATGTGATTCCTTTGTGATCTTCAATTAATAGTCCTGATTTGTTCTCAATCATCCTTCCTGCTTAACAGTACGTTCACTCTGAAAACACTCCACACTACCACGTGTAGCTGGTTCTCCTTGTTAAGGTAAGATGACCATTATTAATTTACATGGGCAATTTTGTACATTTCAATCAGCCCTATTCAAAATTGTGTAAAGGAGTCTCTAATCTTTGTCTTTGATTCAATTTCAACAGTTTAAATGACCATGAAGCACAGGGTAGATCACCATTCGTGCCAAAAATTTAGTGCAGAAGTTTGCGAGCAGTTTACCTTTCGTAAAGCATATGCCTACTTCTGAGTGAATCATTTTTTTCTGAGCTCAATTTTGCCTATTATTTAGTCGCCTTTGGATCGCATTAAGAAAGAAGCTTTGTTTATAACTGCCAACAGATTATTCTAATACTGTAATTGGAAGTCGTATAAATGAAGGAAAATGATTGACAACAAGTCAGGAATAATAATTGTTTTACAGGGATGTTGTCCGCCCCCTCAGTTCTCAGTTCTGGCTACGCCAGTGGTATGAACCATGCAGAAATGACCCATTTCTGAGGATGCTATAGACATCAGTGCATATTCCTGGGATTCATTTAGACTTTTTTTTTTTAAATATAAAGCACAGAGAAGAGAACCTCGGTGCCGTAACTGAGGAAACGTTGCTAATTAGGAGATCATATGGACAAAACCCTTCTGAGGGAGAGAGAGCGTCGTTCGTGAAGGCTGTTTGGAAGCTAAGTGCCCGAGAAAAGCACAAAGGGGGGAAATTAACACTCAGCGCAGAGTCAGGGCGCCCGGCTGTGCAGTAATGGGATCTATGATCTTTCAGATTCCAATTAAAGCAGCAAAACAGCCCCAAAACAGCTGTAAAGAGGCGCCTCGGAGGACGGCACTAACCTCCATTAAATGCCAGCAGTCAGATTTATCCAACACATCTGCTCTGCTCAGCGCAGGCCAAAGAGCACGCCATCTGGGCGGGGACGTCCAATCACAATGGGTTTCTGTCTGTCACGCTAATTTGGTCACTGTCCCCATCTTAAAGCACAGGTCTTGCCCTGACCCTTAGCAGAACCAACAACTCCCAAACTCACACCAATTAATCAGTGTGGCTTTTATTTTCCTTGGCTTTCTCACATGAATCCTGTCCAAAACCCACCTCTGTTTGCAAATTCCCACTAAGCATGAATTAGTGATTAGTGCCCATGCGTACATTACATCATAACTGTTCTCTTTAAACAGATTCCCTATTGCTTATAGTCTGACTCTGACTGCATTTGTCACAATTCATTATGGGAGATGAGTCTGTTTCCTAAAAGATTATGTGCACAAGTATAATCACACTGCTATACCTTCTCACGCATACACACACACATGCACGCACACATATGCTAAGTCACACACTGACACAAGAACAACAGAGTGCACCCAAGTACCTGAAAATGTATGCAAGCAAACACACACTAACATCCCCACACCCGCAGACTAACATATACTCGGGCAGAAAAACATCCACAGTCACACCCACAAACACACGCAAACACACACACACACACACACACACACACACATAGACATACACAGACAGACAGATATACACGCACATAGACGTACACAGACAGTCAGACACAAACACACACACACACACACACACAGATATACACGCACATAGACATACACAGACAGTCGGACACATACACACACACACGTAGGCGCGCACAAACACACATATACGCAGACATACGCACGCAGGCCCTCAAAGACACATACATACATACACGTATACAGACACACACAACCACACACGCACACACACACACACACACTCACACACACATACACAGACAGACAGATATACACGCAAATAGACGTACACAGACAAGCAGACACATACACACACACATACACATAGACATACACAGACAGACAGATATACACGCACATAGACGTACACAGACAGTCAGACACAAACACACACACACACACACACAGATATACACGCACATAGACATACACAGACAGTCGGACACATACACACACACACGTAGGCGCGCACAAACACACATATACGCAGACATACGCACGCAGGCCCTCAAAGACACATACATACATACACGTATACAGACACACACAACCACACACGCACACACACACACACTCACACACACATACACAGACAGACAGATATACACGCAAATAGACGTACACAGACAAGCAGACACATACACACACACACACACATAGACATACACAGACAGACAGATATACACGCACATCGACATACACAGACAGTCAGACACACACACACACACACACACACATACACACACGTAGGCACGCATAAACATACATGTACGCAGACATACACACGCACGCAGGCCCTCAAAGACACACACATACATACACGTATACAGACACACACAACCACACACACACACACACACACACACACACACACACAGCACTCTCCCTCTAACCCTAAAGGGGAATAGAAATGTCTGAGTAACTTCAGATTTGACTTGTTTTGATTGGAGGGCTGGCAGAAGAGCACAGCTCTGGTGCCACAGTGATGGACTTTTCAACAGATCAGTGATCCTCTGAAGAGCACCATTATATGTCAAATTCCCAATGATTTGGAAGAATGATTTGGAAGGCCTTTCAACAATGTGGATGCCAATGTTCTGGCATTTATTTAGTTGTTTACCCATTAATTTATTACTAATTCACTCATTTATTAATTCATTTACTTTATTTTTGTCGCTAATTAGCAGCTCCGCATATCTCATGTATTCTCTAACTGTCCGTAAAAACATAAATTTAATTTCAATTACCATTGGTATGAGAACACGGTTCATCTTTCAGATGTAATGTAGGTTGAGAGACACAACATGCCTGGTTTTTGCGATTATTCTTGCAGGTTGACTCAGCATGCAGTAATTAAACGAGTCGTCTCAGGTCGCCGTGTCTGCATCCATTGAAAACAGACTGGCACACCTGTCACCTGTTAGTATATAAAGTATAAGTGCTCTGATTGATATGAAGGACACGGTGGCGCAGTGGTTAAGTGTGCTTGACTTGGGACCCTAAGGAACCTTCCCTCAGTGTTCTTGGGCAGAAACACTCCCACACTGCTTCACTCCACTCAGGTGTATAATTGGGTATCAGCAAGTTGTCAGGTAAACCTGACTAAGAGCTGGGGAGTAGCCTGCGATGGACTAACATCCCATCCATGGGGAGCAGCAATACTCCTTGTGGCTTCATGCTACAGAAACCAGAGTTAAGCACTGGCCCGATGAGTCACATGGGTTTGGGACAGACTTTGCCCTTTTTTTGCTCTGATTGATAGTCTACCCTTCTGCAGTAAGGAGCATGAAAACAGGTCTCAGCTGGAGCCTGAGTGGTCCTCTCATAGCCAATCAGGAACCAGAATGATCATCTGAGTGCCAATCAAGATCAGCAACTACCAGGCTGATCATCTGGCAGCCAATCGCAATCAGTAAGAACCAGACTGAACATCGGCAGCAGAGAAGCCTCGGCAGGAGACAGGCCGTTCCATGGCATTAGCATTAGCCTTTTCCTCTTTGCTTTTCCTCCTTTTTTTTCCCCCACCCTGAATAAAGCTAAACTGTTTAGTCCAGCGTTGCGTTCTGCTCTCAACGACTCAGCAAAAGGAAGCTGTGATACACGATTATTCTGACTCACGTGACGACTGGCTCTCGCTTCTTTACGCTGTGCAGGCGCGCAACCAATTACATGCAACCAACGTCGTGTGAGGATTATGCAGTCAGTGAATGTTCAACTTGTGCACCCACAAGCGCCTGGCTGACCAGGAGTAGCCACTAGAGAGCAAGGAGGAAAACAAATTTAATTCCTTCTATCAATAACTGGGCCAACATTTGCATCGGTAATGCAAACCTCAGGCCACAGCCTAAAACATGCATTCTTATTGGTCGGTATTTAACCATGGCCTAGTTTCCATAGGAGAGACAGGGACTGTGACATACTTCCCAAACCCGACTGCTGATTGCTTGGGGCAGTAGGTTCGGACGAATAAACGTCCGCTTTCACATACTGCCACTGGAGGATTGGAAAAGGAATATGGCATCACTGTCAGCAGGAATCACAGCTCCTCAGGGCCGCTCGTCTGTGAAAGATACTTCAGTCTCACTGGGCACTGATTTGCAGAGCAAGGAAAAAATGAATCTAGAATTCAGAAGAATACTCACAGACACACTTACTGAGCATATTGAATTTCACGATGCTTGAAATTGGATTAGTTGTGGTTTGTCTGACAAAACGAAGCTTTAAAAGTTGCATAGTACACACAGCGCGGGCAAACACTGTTGAATTCATTTTCTGTATGGTTGGAATCTGTCCCACACTGTTTTATTTTTCTTTTATTTTATTCTCTTCCAAGAGAATAATGCCCACTTCACTCAGCTGCCAAATCATCATACAATAACAAAAGAAGAATGCTATCTGATGACAGCATATTTTTACTGTTACTGCATGGGAGAGTGTAAAAAAAGGTTTTCATTTATTTATGAGTCCATCCATTTCTTTAATCAATCTAGTGTCGTTTGACCCTTTTGCATAGTAAAATTTGAAAAAATAAATAAATGAACATATCCATTACAGCATGTCCACATAGAGTAAAGAATAATTGCCAATAAATTTTACTTCATTACGAGATTAAAACAAATCCATGTTAAAGATTAGGTGTCCAAATTCATAGTAATAACTTTAACAAAGTGTCATCTGCACTGCATGAGAATTATGACCTAACGATGTGTTTGCCAAGTGAGCTAAATGGAATAAGCAGCATAATTTGATCTCCTCTCAGAAATTAATAGCTATGCTGAATTCTGTTATTCTCTTTAATATCTATCAGTTTCAGTGATTAATTCTGCTCTATTTTCTTGATAATTTGGACCCCGTTTCTGGCCCATCCGCAAAAGGGATATTGGATCTTGGAATTGGTCTCGGATTAGCGGTTTACGCAATTAAATGAAAAATGCTCCCTGCCCATTAACCCTTTAATGGAGAAACTGAATAATGGTTTGGGGCGGGCAAGCGCGAGCATCACATAAATCGTCCAGCTTTACAAATGACAAGGTGTGGACACTTAATGGGAAAATGAGTGAAATTTATTTTTAAAAAATCAGTGATTTCCTTTCCTGTAACACAAAGAGGTCCTCTGTTTTTTTTTTTTTTTGCCTTTTAGCTTTGCTCCAGCATGCAAATCCAATGAGGTTGATGTGAGCCACAGACCAAAACTACACAAGCTACATGGCCTTAAGTATGTGGACACCAACCGCTCATTCCAAAGCCATAGGAGTTGATTGAGAGTTGGTCCTTAGTGGACCTCATGTCTGCATTAGTCATAACACCGCCGCTGTTTTGGGGGAGGCTTTAAGCCTGAGTCTACAGTGCTGCTGGGATCTGCTTCCATTCCAGCCCCAAAAGCAGAGCTGAGCTCAGGCAGTGTTGCTGGGCAACTGGGCCTGTTTTGAGGTCGGATTTCCTCACTGTACACGCGGATAGTGCGGTGAACTCAAAGGTTTTGTGGAAACCTAGTACCTGAAAAAATTTGCGTAAGCCAACTTAATTGCATTATGTGGACTGTACTTTAAGAGAATAAGGTACAAATTTAGAAAAGTTTATTTTACTGTCTGTTTAAGTGCTGTGAACACAACAAGATCATTGTGTAAGTTGGCTTACACAATTTTTTGAGGTAATTTATTCCCATAAAACAACTGATTGCACCACACTATCTGGGTTTGCAGCGCAGGTGGTGTTTGATGGGGTTTAGCACAGGGCTGTGTGTAAGCCAGTCGAGTTTCTCTACAAAAATCTCAATGAACCAACTATGGACCTCAACTAGTGGATGGGGGCACTGTCATTTTGAAACAGTAGAGGGCCTTGCACAAAAAGATACGACCATCTGGAGAGTCACAGTAGGCTGTACCATAAAGATACATCTTCAGTGGAACCAAGAGACCTGGCCAACGGCAGTCTATCCAGACAACATGTTCTTCCTCAGGTAAACATTTTATCCACATCATTAAATGTAATCATTTTTGCACCAGAGGCAGCAATCATGTAACAATGGGTGCCAATTACAAATGACCTTAAAATATACTTTCTG
Source organism: Gymnothorax javanicus (assembly GCA_029692085.1). NCBI lineage: Eukaryota > Metazoa > Chordata > Actinopteri > Anguilliformes > Muraenidae > Gymnothorax > Gymnothorax javanicus. Next base: position 11,714,427 of record CM056208.1, on the reverse strand, counting down.
TATGTTGCACACAAAATATGTATGCTGAGATGGAGTAATTTGGGAGGAACAAAAAAAATAAATGAATACTTGTGAATCAATGTACAGACCTTTCGATGAGAAAAGCCACACAATGAAAACCCATACAATTCACAGGAAAATCTCATTGGAAATAATGACATGTCAAGACATGAAAATGAAATATTGTACCAGTCCATTCAATCCATTTGCCCACGAGATAAGAAAAGTATTTCTGAATCTCATTAGGTTTATGTTAATTATTTAATTATTTAGCAGACAGCTGCTCATAAAGCTGAGGGTAAATTGTTTGGTTTGGTACTTTCTTAGTCATTAGTTCTGACAAAGTAATAGAAAGTCTTAGCCATTATAAATTACTATTATTTACTGAGCGGGGTTAATTATTTTTGCTGACAGTTTTCAGCAGCTTGTTTGGGCCTAACCTCTTTGGAATGCTGAAAATAAACTCATTCAGATGCCAGACGTTCGAGGACAGAGCATGAAAACAACTGAACTGAGAGCAGTCTGGACATTTGAGCCGCACATTTTACAGTGAAATTCAGAGAAGCATTAGCAGAGGCCATGGCAGGCAAATTCTTATTTCACTTTCGCGCTTCATTTTACATAATCCAGGGGCGAGTGGAGAGTGTTTAAGAGATGCATTGGCAACAACAAGGTCAACGACCGGCTTAACCAAACGCCAAAGAAATGAGGAAGAGCTTAACCAAATACCAAACAAAGGAGAGGTCGCTGACGTGGCCAACAGAACTGAAAACAGTCACTGCAAACCCACAGTAAAACAAAGGAAAAAAACGGTTTGCCTCCTGTTGCTTCAACAAGTTTTACAAAGTACGACAGAATGGAGGATTTGGGGTTGAATTGACATGACTGAAGTTTAATGTGTTGAAATGACAGAGGATAAGGACCCTTAAGTGGCTCACCGCCTGTGGTCGGGTGTTTGAATACCAGCTATGCCTGACTGGCCATTGTCTCAGCCTCGCCAGGCATAATAGGGGTTAAACCGGTCAAATTCGTTAGCCTCACTGCTCTCTAGTGACCGCTTCTAGTCGGTCAGGCGCACATAGCTCTACGGGCAAATTCTACACTGACTGTGTTACCCTCCAACGACATACACGGTGTTTGATTGGTGATGTGATTGCATAGTGTGAAGAAGCGAGGGCTAGTTGTCACGAGGGTCGGAGGATTCACGAGCTACGGTGTCTTCCTCCTGAGTCAATAGGAGCAGGTCGCTGGAATGGACTAAACAGTTTAGCTGTGTTCAGGGAGGGAAACGTGAGAAAAAACAAAAAAGAAAGAGAACAGCAATGTTTTTGAGTGACGTAGCTAATGATTATGAGGAAACTCGAGTAGAAAGACATAGTCGTCAATATCCCACATCGTGTCTTATACAGAACCACAAACTGGAGCTCATGTAAGCGCCTTGGTCATTTGTTATTATCATACCTCATTTACATGTCTCTCTTTTTGAAGGAGGAAATGCCAGGTAAAACAGCTGCAGTTTGGTAGCGAGAGAGAAACAGGTTAAAGGCGGAACAGCAGAACTCTCACCAACATCTCTCCAGATACTGGTCAGAATCCCAAACCAGCAGCTGCGACATTACCAATTAAGCAACCAGCCTTTAGGTAACACGACCATCGCCAGATAAGGGTGTCATCAGGCCAGTTTGGAGAAAGATGGATTAAAATGCATTTCTGGCATCCTCTGGCTGGTGGACCTTAAAATCTTAACCCTTTCGTGCATGGAGGTCACTACAGCGTACAGCTGTTTAAAAGTGTTTTTTCTCTATATATGCCTGCAATTTTGGGCACTGCCGCATATAGTCCACTCTAGTGGAAGCTATTGCATCATCCCATACAAAAAATCCCATTGGCAGGTCATTGCAACGGGAAAAAGTAGTCATTTATAGAATAAAGATAGAATTTTTTTTTTTTCCAAACCTTGTTTTACATCCCTAAGGATGTATAAAACCACTTAGAAAAAAAAATCCTGACTGAGTTTATCATAATTCATGCATGAGAGGGTTAAGGTAAGCCAGTCCAGCAGTTTAGCCACCAGCTTTCTCTACCATCTGAACCAGCTTTGACCACATAAGGGCAGCCGGAAGCATTAAACAAACAGCTCAAACCAGTTACAGTCCCAGCAGGTCTTTCCCAGCAGGGCCAATGAACACTGGTAACTGTGGAAAAGTGCCCCTCGTCTGACAGACAGGCCCGATTTAGAAACGTTGTCCGGATGGAATCCGTCCGACTTCACTTATCCTTTCGGTACGGTATGCAGGATACTTCAAAGAGGTGCCACGCTCAAAGCCAAAGACGGCGAGAAAAGTGCTTCAAAAGCTGGAGATTAGCGCGAGTGCCAGCTCCCAAACAAATGCTGACTGGGGTTTCTATCCTTTTAATTACACCCAACTGCCTGCGCCGCTCCGTGATCCTCAAACCCGCACGGGAGACGGTGCGGTTAAGTGGAAAAAATTGCTGTTCAAAGAGGCACGGGTCGGCAGGGGAGAGCGTGAAGTTAATATCACAGGAGGAAATGGCTCACTATGGTTTATTACGGCAATATTTACCCCACGGAAAGTGTGAGAGACTCCAGCAGACATTTGGGTGTGTCCCGTGAGTCCAGACATGCTCCTCAGTGTTATTTGCTAACAGTTTGAATTAGAAATCTAATGAAGGCAAGAAGATTTCACTAATGAACACTGCTCATTTTGAGGGACCAATCGTAATTTTCTGAATACCAACAGTACAACATGAATAGACACTTTAGTCCAAGACCATTGGACTGTAACTTGAAGACGCTGCATCCATAAACCTTTAGTCCAAGTTATGAGGTCTTCTCACTTCGGAACACTCTGACATCCAGGGTCACATGCTGACACGAATGCACCAGAGCAGGAAAAAATCTAGATCTATCGGGACAGAACATAGAATATTCAGCTCAAAAAGGAGACGAGTTTAGCTTTTAAACTTGGGGAATCGTTTGCCAGAAATGATTAAGACTGCATACTGAGCCCTGGAGCTCTCAAGGCTGCCTCCAAGGCGTGAATATTCAGCTCCTACAAAGCCTTGCTTTTATTAGCAGTTCAACAGCCACGGCAGAAATCTCACTCTCACTGCAGCCTTCACCCAGCCTGCTACATTGACCCAATATCTGCCAGATGAGTATCGCATCTGTAAACCAAGAGATTACATGATTGATAATAGTGAGCAGCATCTCATCTTGACACTTTGATGAGAGCAACTTTTAGAATACTGAAGACCACATTGAGTTCAGCAGAAAATTGTCTGTTGAGTTTGTGGCATCAAGGATCTTTGGTCTGAAATACATACATTATATGAGTGGAATGTAAAGCACTCTTCAGGAAAACAGCATAATTCTGTTGAAACATAATTATATGCTCCAGTAAAGTGAACTTCTGTTGGTACTTCCAGTGTGGACCGCATTTACGTCCCAGTGAACTACACACTGGTTATTGCATAAAATAAAGAACTAAAACCAAAAACATATAGCTATATACTTCGCGTAAGAAGTCAAATTTAAGTCACTCATCAAAAATCACAGAACAAGAGAAGAACAACTGAATCCATGGCTGTAGAGCATTGGGTGCAGTATTATGAGCAAAAGCTCATGTGTGTGAGATATATGGACCTCTCTGGAGTGTGCTGCTGAGCCCTGCTCTGGGTCGTCTGCTTTGAAGATTAGGAAGGCTTCTGGTCATAAGCACTCGGCAGGGTTGACCTGCAGGCCATGGAGCTCACGACGGTGAAAACATCATAACAAAGAGCAGCCAGACATCCCATAGCAACACAAGACCTTTGCCTGCAGGACACGTACCACACAAACCCACAGGAAAAGGGCAAATGACCCACACAGGAAGTGCCAAATGACCTTACAGGTAGCGGATAATTATCACACAGGAAATACCGAATAATGTCTCAGGAAATTATGAATGGCTTCACATTTGAAATGATAATGGGATAGCGGGTGAATTCCAACAAATTTAAGTTTTGATGTTAGTTCGTTTTTAAGAGATAGAGTTAATTCCATCACCTCACACTCCTAACACCTCGTTTTGTCCTGGCAATGCCAGAGTTATAATGTTCGTAAGAAAGACCATTGCTCCTTTCAAAACAACAAAGTGAACAGATGCAAACTTTTCTGACCCGCGAACGAACAGAGTCCTGATCGATTGGTGCCGCATCCATAATGTGACTTCAATCGCCCACTTCAGAAAGCGCTGCGGAGGACCCGATTGGGTGATGGATGCTCAAATACAAGTCTCAGAATGCAATTTTACAAAACCACGCGGGATGAGGATAGGATATAAACCCCGCAGGTGATAATGGCCCCCAGGGAGAGGTGACGAACGCGCCCTTTCAGAATAATGGGGTCGGGACCTGCTGGATGAGATCTGTGCTGCGTTAAATGAAAGCGATTCACTTTAATACCTGGCGAAGCAGTAGGCTGAGCGATTCTCCACCTGCTTCATCGTGGCGACTCCAGTAGGAAGAAGCGACACTCACAGGCTCACAGGGCAGTACGCACCAGTGGCGAAAGTTGGTCAAGCATGGAACGTCCCATTAACTCCTTCAACCCCACAGCCCTCTACAGAGGGCTGACCAACATATTCCCTTCAACCCCAAATTCCTGTAGGGAAAATTCAAACAATCTGACTAATTGATTGGAACATATCAGGTTACATTTAATGGGATTCCAGAGATAACAGTAAGATACAATGTCCAGATAATGACCAGCCCTCTACAGAGGGCTGTGGGGTTGAAGGGTATAGTGATGCTAGAATATCTGGGGTTGAAAGAGTTAAAATCATGATTGGTCTTAACCTGTTTTTAATCATTCATTAGTGCCATGAGCTCCCACAAGGAAGGCACTCGTCATTTAAACTAACATTACGTAAACTCCAAAAACACTCAAAATTATCAGGTTTGGCTAGCTTTCCTCAGGAACGTAACACAAGAACAAAAATGCATCAATTTGAGAGAAAATTGCATTTCAATCAACGTCATTCATTCACAGGTATTGGTAATTCTCACTCTCCAAGTTGTAGGCCTAATTAAACAATCATGAAGCAAAGATTAGATAGTGCAAAATGTGCTAAAAGCAAACATGGAAATGAGCATTATACAATTATTTACTTCAGTTGAGGTAAATCCAATGATTTATCCACTTTGGACAAGCAATATTCACCGAGGCCTCAGTGAATATCACTTGTCCAAGGTGGATAAATCATTGGATTCATCGATAACTGAAGTCAGTAACTGTTTTATTATATGCAGGGCAGCCTAATCTATTTTTAGCTCGGGGTCCTCGTTGTTATATTCACCTCTCGCGCACTTTCGCTTGGTGAACGTCACTGTTTTCAGTGACCGGCGGAGCTTGCCTCGGCCAATCAGGAGAGAGCGAATCCTCATGTTATATAAAAAAAGTAGTTTATCTTTTTTGCGGAGTGAATAAAACATTTTCTATTTAGTCACTGCACCGTTGCTGTAACTCATTCCCTACGGAATACTTTTATATAAAATTGTCGCGTTTGTACGGAAATGAAGGAATGAAGGAAAACGACTGAGGACCGATCAAGACTTCTTCATTCTCATCTTACCTTAATGAAGAGAACTGGCTTTACCTGATGGTGCCGAGTGTTTTCTGAGTTCGCATAACGTCAGTTTAAGTAAATGATTGAAAACAGATCAAGACCAATCGCTATGCTTAAGGGATGGTCTGTGCTTCAGCAATTTTCATTTCACCAGCCGCCAGCGCCACACTCCCCTGCAGAAAATACAGATCAGCTGGGAAAAGTCACATAGATTACTCCAATAACTCCATTCTTTCTTTGTTCAAATTGATTTGATTCATTTTGCAGATGAAAGGTTGTGGGGGTTATGATTTGAAATGGGTGCGGATTCAGCATCACAGCATGATGATCGTAATGATACAATCATCCCTCCATCTGTTAGCTGACTAGCATATTCTTCAGGCCTGTGGGGGGAATCATGGGCCTATAGTGACATGCATTGGGCTAGAGGCACCAAAACACAGATCATCAATCCACCATTAGAGGTAGGCATCATTCATCCACACACCTTTGGGCAAATTAGCTCTTTCAGTTAGCTAAACATGCATGTCTTTGGACGGGGTGGAGAGTCCACATTACAAGGAGGAAAGACGTGGGCTTGGAGAGAACGGGTCAACGCCACATAAAAAGGTAAAAACTGACATTAAAACTGGGCACACGGACACACATGTGCCCATCCTTGTATTTCTATCCTTGTGAGGATGTTATATCGACTTCCATTCATTCTTTGTGTGTCTCTACAGCCTTTCCCTAATCTTAACAATAAGCAATGCATTCCTAACCTAAACCTACCCTAACCTTAGCCTATCTCTAACTCTAACCTGACCCCTGAACTTAACTTGTCACAATTTGCTTTTGTAGTTGAGAGGACAGTTGAAAATGTCCTCACTTCCCGAAAATGTCCCCGCTCTATAGGAAAAAACATTTTCTGGTTCTCACTTTGTAGCATGTACAAGAACACACACACACACACACACACACACACATGCACGCACACACACATACACATACATACACAAATCAGAGCACACACACATGCACATGCACGCACACACTCATACACACACAAATCAGACATTAATGCCATATTAACGTCTCTTGTCATTGAAGGAAAGAAGGATTTCACCAGCGGAGACCATAATATGAACATATATCAGGACTCAGAGCTCTTGACATGGCATTTAACTCCACACTTTTGCAGGTACAGTGCATTCATACACACACTTCCCAGGAAACACCTCTCCTTAGAGTCTTGAACTGCATGAGTGTAAAAGCCTTTAAACACTACTTTGATGTGACATTTGCATACTGTGGGTTGAGTTTTAACACTGCTTTGAAGTGACATTTGCAGTCAGTGGGTTGTGAGACTGGGCTCGCAGCTGAGCAGTGAGAGAACTAACAGCTATTGGCCACCCTGAGAGTGATCTCACTCTGAATGCCCAGTCACGGCCCAGTCTCACCGGTAGTGAGAGCCACTTCCTACATGTGCTGGCCGTAGCAACAGGAAGAGAAGGTTACTGACCGGCAAAGGTCAATTTTTCTTTCATAAGGGTCCATGATGAGGTTCAATACCGCGTAAAAGGAACCATAATTGTGTAGAGTCTGCAGGTCGTGAGTTGGCTCCGTGCAGACTCTGGTTCCAGTTGAGAGGCTTAATGTGTAAGTCATTAAGGCCCTAACCAGCATACTACAGACCACGGCTCGTACCATCTCTCCCATAGCTGCTCTCCGACTCGTGTTACGTGGGAGGCATTGCTCCATTAAACATAAAATCGAATGACATGTTTAGTTTCACACGCGTCCCTAAAAGCATGATAAACACCAGTGTGTGAAATGTTTTCCTCCAGTGTCTACTACACACAAGCGAACACAAAGGGTCTTCTAGCAGTGCATTTATTTACCAGGAGCCAAGGACCGGCCGCATGCACGAAGATACGCAGAATAACACAAACAACACCTTCGCCCAGGATCTGAGGAACCCCGACGTACAGAGCCGCATCGATTCACTTCTGCTTTCAAAGACAGAGAAATTTCTGATTGAGATGCACAGCATAGCTGAATACCACTCACTTGAGGTCAAAGTACATCAGTGACCATTTGATCTTACGTCTGACAAGCTAAATCCAATGATACAAAAATTAGGTTTCTTACTCAATAGGTTTAAAAATACATATATTTGCAACTGGGCATGAATGGACACATAAAAATGTTTTCTTTTATGAACCCCAAGAGCGCCAAATGCAGCTATTGTTACTCAATGATGTAAGATATCAAAATCAAACCTGTTGAAAACCTATCATGTGGCGATTGTGTTTAAACGCGTCGCCACATGATAGGTTTTCAACAGCACAAGACAATTGAATTTATATGTTTTTTATTTTTTTAAATTATTTATTTCAGCGCTGTAAGGGTTAAAATACATAGGCGGAAACATCATTAGTGCATGATGTCACAAACATGTCTCACTGATTCAAGCGAGTTTTTTTTTTTTTCTCAGAATAGGCGAGACCTCCTTCCATTCAAGTGCAATTAAGCACATTATTCATCTGCTAATTAATAAATTCTAAATGAGCACTTGTTTAAGTGATGAGCTTTAGCTAATTGACTAAGGGGTCTGTCACAAATAATTAATGGCTAAAGACTCCAAATAGAAGCCGCGATAGACTTAATAAAAGCAGCAAGACGTCCCTCCATTTTGTGTGAAATGTCACATGCTTTACTCTAAGACCAGGTTAATTACATTCAATGGCTAATTTAATAATATGCTGAATTATGGCTGCAGAGACGCAGAAAATGACATGGATCATTACGCTCCAGGAAAGCATATGAGCATCAGGACTGAAAGAGGCACGGCCAATGGGAGAGCAAAAAATAGCGAAACATAAAGATGGATCGATGGACCTTCTTCCCTGATGCAGGGAATTAGGGTACGCACCCTGGTCTTCAAGCCCACATCGCAGTGAGATCTACTGAAGTGAAGTGACAGCCAATAATCACGCTGAGTACCTAATCGAGCATCTTCTGCAGGATAATGGGCAGACAATGAGGGGTTATCTGATGGCCGGTGAGACTTTTCAGGAATCTCTCATCATGATGACAGGCTCATATATCCTGACGTTTACTTGAGTGCTTTTCTTCAGCAGGCCAAAACCCTTTGTGCCACAGCAGACCTGCAGAAGGCATGGCTGTTTTTTTCTCCATCCGGAACAATACAGCAATAATGAATTAGAAGAGTTGGTTGCCCGCAACCATAGGTGTATCTATTAAATGTTAGGAAGTTTACTTCATGATATTCATATCAGTAAACGATAATCATCATGATCACAGTAACAAGGCCATAAGTTTTTGGGTCTAGTCGGTGCAACATGAGTACTTTCCATTTTCAATGACAAACCTATGCAGCACCCACACACAGTACAGCAGTGGCGTCAGGCTATAGCACAATGGACCCAGGCCCAGGAACTCCCTTACTGAGCCAGAATTCTTCTTTCAAGGAAACATAAAAATAAATTAACCCTTTAACTGTCACTGGGCCCTAATTAGGGCCGGGCCAAATGTGAGAAAATGCAGCACTGCAAAAACTGAAAGATGAAAATACTAGGTAAGATGAATTCACTTATGTTAAGACTTAAAACACTTATTTCTATCACCACTTTTCTTAGTAAGACAAAAAATTTGTCCTTGATTTGAGGTAATTTTGACTTACTTTCCAATGGGATAAGTAAATTTTCACTTGTCAAGCAAATAGTAACTTATTTTAACTAATTATTTGTTTGACATAAGTGTATTCATCTTACCTAGTATTTTCATTTTTTCGGTTTTTGCAGTGAGGTGACAGTTAAAGCGTTAATAATCTATAAATGATGGCTCACTGTTGTAAAGCTCTGGCTTATGAATAGGTCCTTCCAACTTCAGTAATACATTTTTTTTTTTTTTACCTTAGCTAATTCTAAAACTTAATGAATGTGCATAACTTATTACTGGGGTGCAAAATTTCAGAATCGCCAGGTTTCATCCTTTCTTGATGGACAATACCCACAAGTTCGAAAGAAATGATTCAATCATTGTTATCTGTAGGGTGCTCACAAGACTGGGGCTAACCAAACAAGAGCCATCAGGGGACGGCAAATCCCCCGGCCCCACATCTTCGGATTAGCAAAAGGCACCACGTCAGGTCGTGATTAATGTGCACACCAAGTTTTGTTAAGAAATATTGAACGGTTTTCAAGTTATGCGCCAGAAATGAAATGGTCACGGACGGACGGAAGGACAATCACACCCATGACTATATCCCCCCGCATTATATGCTGGGGGGGATAATAATACATAATTTATCTTAAAAAAATGCAAAATGTGAGCATTCTTTGAAATACATTTTGCGATACGAAGCCTTTGAGGCTCCATCTTTGCATTCCAGGCTAAAGACTGCAAAGCATTTAGCCGCGTGTCTCTCCTGTGCACTGCGCTCAATGAGACCGAATTCAAGGAGACACAATGCGCCATTGTGTAAAATAAATGCGCTAAACGGCGCTAACCATCTCTTAGACCTGACTGTGATTCCAAACCAAAACAACTGCAAAGAGAGGGTGACAATTAAGCACAAAAATGCGCAATTCTTGGTTGGCATTATGTAGACTTTTTCGTCTGTCTACTGAAATCAGTCCAACAAGCTGTTGAGGGAAAATTAGTGGCAGGAAATCTGAGCGAGGCAGTATACATATATTTATCGATGTAATCGTCCAATAGAATGCATTTGTATGGAGACAGACCCACAAAAGCATGAAACTATATCTATGCGCCAGCCTCTCTGGGTGGGATAATCCTCCATTGCTAAAGCTGAATGAATCTCTTGGGTCGGGGGGAACAGCAAAGACCATTTGAGATTCTGATACGAATTCAGTAGTCTTTTCCATGCATTTATAGCAGTTCTAATATTATTCATGGTTGCTCTTCAGCAGCTCATTGGTATATCTCTCACCAATATCTCTCTGATATTGCTCATAGTTGGTAGGTTGCCACTCACAGAAGGTCCATTATTGCTCATAACAGGTCCGGCGTTGTTGATAACAGGACCATAATTGCTCAAAACAGGTCCAGTGTTGTTGATAACAGGTCCATTATTGTTCATAATAGGTTCTGTGGCTGCTCCAAGCTGGTCTGATATGGTTCATAGCAGTTCCGTTGCTGTTTGTGGCTGGTCTGTGCCTTTTGAAAGCTGATTAAAGCTGCTTTCACACCGGAAGCGAAACAAATTTTTCGCACGACAGATTACATTCAAAGTCAATGCAAAGACACGAATACACGCCTAACGCGTGTATTCGCGTCTTTGCATTGACTTTGAATGTAATCTGTCGTGCGAAAAATTCGTTTCGGGTCCGGTGTGAAAGCTGATTAAGCTGGTAAAATAAGCTGGAGCCTAAACTGCTGGACAAGCAGAACACAGGACGCTCAGCTGGTGAGCAGCTGCTCAACCACACAAATCCATGTAGGAGTGTTGGAAACACACATTAAACCAGCATGGCCACCTGAGGCTGGATTACAGAGGAGATCTCAACAGAGTGAGGGACATCAGTCACATGCTGCTTTGCACACTGAGCTTCCTGGAGTAACACGTTACTGCTCCCTCATCGCAGATAAGGTCAAACTGGACCTGAGCTACCACACGGGCATCCACATATAATGCACAGGAGACTCTTCCAACCCGTTTGCTGGGGCTGGTTTAGCAGAACAGGCTCATGGAGATAAGACAACTCTATCTCTTTGGATCCGAAGGGGCAGATCTTCACCTAACTGATCATGCATTGTGAACAGGGCTGCTGGTAAACTAATGAGTCTGACCTCGATCGTTACTGTTATTTGACTGCTTTGGCTGATCAGCTGACTCACCTAACACTAGTGTTTGGTTTTGCCTGGCAGCTGATTTAATAGCAAAACAAAAACAGGACACTGCACGGTTTTCTGTGGGATAGAATAGAAACATCTGCAAAATAGTGTCTTTTTTAACCCATCCACAGGCACGGCAGTGCGCTGAAACCCGATCACCTGCACGGAGCAGCGGTAGCCTGGAGGGATTAGAACCGCAGGTGGAAACAGCCGGAAGTTCTGGGCCCTGGGACCTGTTAGCCGGATGGCAGACCATAGTCTCTCCATTATTTTTCCCTGTGTTTTCCAGTAAACTAGCGCTTAGAGCTAGCACTCCCACGTCCCTTTTCTCCAGCAGGGACCATCGAGCAACAGCACACCTGCCCAAGTTTACACAAACAGAGCGCCGTTAGCACTTTCCCTGGGGTCGGGAGAGAGGGCCGGATTCCTGCGCCCAGTTCGACAGTGGAAAACATCTCTCAGTGTGTTCAACATCTGCGCTCCCCGCTGTAGACATCTCTGCAGCCCAAACAGGGCAGGACTGCAGGAGAAAGGGAACACCAGCCTCGGGCCCAGCTCTCTCTCTCTCTCTGTCAGGTGTGGCGCGTGAGTGATGTTCTCACCCATCTGCTGTTTCTGGTGTGTTTCACCCCTGCTTCAGGCAGAGAAGGCTCCAGGCTGCAGGCTAACTGAGATCCACTCACAGCAGCAGGAAGAGATGGGTCTCATCTGGCGGCAGTGCTACCACCTAAATGACAGCCTGCTCTCTGCACCGCGTTCATCTGCAAAACGGATCAGGGAGGGAGGAGGGAACAGGATTCAAGCTCTAATAATCCCAGCCTCTTCTGCCGAGCTCTTTTCTCTGAAATCACGACTACTGATTTAGCCATTTAACTGTACTGAAACTGCATTTAACTTCAGCCCAAGCTTGAGATTTATGTGGGTTCTGGGTATTACGTAGCACAGTTAACCATCTAGCACAACAGTATTTTGTTCCCAGTTGACCGGACGTTCTTGCACTCCTACCCTTGTTGGCACAGCCACCTCCTTCATTGGCTCGACTGCTGGCCTCTCGACAGTCAGAGCAGCGCAGGCTGCTGGACTGCATGTCCCAAATAAGCTCAAACAGACTCCTCTTCCTGCGGCACATCCTGGAGTGGCTCTCTGCTCTCCGCTCCTCTGTTTGCCTGCTCTTCCTGCCTCTCCGTGTGGAGCGGACCGCAACACAGCCACTGGGGCCCTCAGCATTTCAACTGGGAGAAAGGCAACAGGGCTGCCACAGCTCTACCAGCCAATCAATTACCGTTACCATCGACGACCACCTTTGGCTTTTCAACTGCGGTCAGCTAATGAAGCACATTTGAACTTCTGAGGGTTTATCTTCTTTGTTTTGAAAGTTTTTGCCCCCATTCAGGGCATTCTCTCTGATGGGAAACATTACCCAGTGCTGCCTGAACGTTGCCATGGAGACCACTCTCTTAAACCCAGCACCACAGAGCGCACAAACAGAGTCCTGCCCTCACGACCGACGATCCCGTTTCGCACTGATTCAGGGTCACTGGCAGGTGACCGTAGAAATGGTGAGCGAATGAATGTAGACAGGGTTTTATTTGCTAAACATGGAGGTCGAGGGTCAACTGGTGTGGATGCACTGCCGGAAGACACGGGGGCCACATAACGGTTAAACTGCAGGAGTCGGTGGTCTCGCGATTCAGTGGCTTCAGTTAGCACACTTCGCCGGCTGAGTTTCACCTGAACGCTTTGCTGAAACCGTAACGGAAACGGCACGCGGGGGCGACTCGCACGCAGATACGCGCTCGCCAACACAAAGACACCTGGCCGCGCAGATGTGGACCTCAGCCAGGAAGAGGATTTACAGCCCTGTACATTCTCACGCTCATTTATCTGGACAGAATGTGATCAGGATAACAGTGAAGCGTTTCTAATAACACCCTTGGCTGAACTCCAGCGCAGCAGCGAGGTGTCGGCATTATCGTCGAGCAGGCACGAGATTAGCCTCGGCCTACGCTGTCTCACGAGCATCGGTAACAGCAGGAAGAGCGATTCCTACGGGAAAAGTCTGTTTAACCGTTATACACTATACACAGATAATTACTGAACAGGTGACTAGAGGTGGTCGCCCCCTCGAAACAGTCACTCGCATGGTACTAGTAAACTTCCTGGAGCAGATGGAGAGACAAACCCACAAAGTGAGATAACACCAGCATATTTTACCAATACATTCAAAGAAAGTTCTTCATAAGATACCCGATATGATTATGTGTCTGGGGCACTAATACGAATAACACAGCCTGCACAGGAGTGGAAAACAGTCTTTGCGGCAGAGGTGCTAAACTCCCGCTCAGGAGGGCTACAGCGTCTGAGTTTTCGGTTCACCTCCCGTTCAGGCGACTGATGCAATCCGAACAAGGAGGGTGCATTCATGAGCCAATCAGAGACTTCCATGAACCCCTTGAGTGGAAACACACCAAAACCAGCTGACATTGTGGCCCACCGTGACTGGAGTCTGACATCCTGCTTTAAGGTCTACAGCAGAGATACACATGAAAGCGAAACTGGGTTGGTGACCCTCGCCCTTGAGGGTCCAGCACACTGACAAAGCAAGTTTCTTTGAGTGCGTGTGCCTGGGTGTAAGTGTGTATGTGAGTGCTTGTGAGTGAGAGTGTGTGAGTGCGTGTGAGTGAGTGTGTGTGTGTGTGTGTGTGTGCGTGTGTTTAAGTGTGTATGAGTGTGTGGGTGTGTGCAAGTGTTTGAGTGCGTGTGAGTGTTTCAGCGCATCTGAGTGAGTGACTGTGTGCGCGTGTGTTCACGAGTGTGAGTGAGTGTGTTAGTGCGTGTGAGTGAGTGAGTTTGTGAGTGCGTGTGAGTGAGTGAGTGAGTGAGTGAGTGCGGGTGAGCGAGAGAGTGTGTGAGTGCATGTGAGTGAGTGAGTGTGTAAGTGTGTGAGAGTGTGTATGTGAGTGCATGTGAGTGCTTGAGCATGTGCGTGTGTGTGTGTGTGTGTGTCTGCGCGTGTGCGTAAGTGTAAAGTGCGCTGTATGTGAGTGACCCACTCTCACACACTCGGCTGCATACTCACACACTCGCATACAGCCGAGGCGACAGCAGACCCTTGAGGCGGTTGTGCAGAACGTGGTGTAGGAGCTCCGCACATGAAGGCAGCTGAGAAGCCCTCAAGGGATAAAATCCCAGCAGAGTCGCCCTCCTCTCACCCCAAGACATGCAGAATATTCATCAGTTGCTCATCGCTCTCCAATTAACACGGGCAGAACAAAACAAGCAGGTGTGGTCTGCACCTGGTCCACACTCATAATGCAGATGCACTTCGCTGATTGCAGTAATGCCGTTCTGTGACATCACTTCCTACCCAGGAGACCAAGTAGGCGAGTTATTCTGCGAAGGGATGCTGGTCCACCAAATGATAATGTAGAAGTCAATACCAAAAGGATGGTGGTGCACCGAATCACAGCATTGAAATCAGCAGCATGCGGATGGTGGTGTACTGGGCGACAGAGAGGCTGGTCAAACGATCAAGATCATTAAGCTTTTCTCCACTTTTCACCATTTGTTAGCGCACCTAAGAGCAGAAAATTCTGCAAGTAAAATACAGACCAGTTCCAAAACTAAGCCCACTCCCGAAAATTTGACAATTAAAACCAAGGCATAAAACGGAGGCCTGCGTCCCCGTGTGCACATTCATTGATCTACACGAGAAAAAATGTAAGGAGTCAATTAAGGAGGGACAAGTCATTTCCACATTCTACAGAAACCATCGGCAAACCGAAACAATTGCCACTTGTTCGAAACTCAGAACAGACAAAAGGAAACGAGCCGGTTTGGTACTCTGAGGAAGAGGAGTATATACGGCAGATTATGACATCTGCGGCAAGAATGTCCACAGAGATCGCTGGAGCCCCACCTGCTCGAGAGCTGTTGTGTCAGTTGGCAGCTCTCGTACGCGCGGAGACACGAGGAAAGCCAAGACAAACACGGAGGATGTTATCTGAGAGTTTAAGTCAACACACCATCTCTGCTCCAGCCAAGCCCCCGAGCCCATGTGTAAGAGAATACCCCAGCCCTGCCGACTCGCCGCAGAACACAGAGATCCTACTCCTTGGGGTTCGGAAAAAAAACAACAAACTGCATAATGATCAGTCACAGCCATGCTGGGAATTTGAATTGTACAGCTGCGCTTTGCGTGGGGAAAAACACACAAAGACACATCTCAAAGACACTTCATTTCGATCCAGCTGAGATCAAAGGAGCAGCGGACTCGAGATGAAAAGTAAAAACAGGAGAATCGAGATATATTTGCTGCCTCCTCTTATCGCTGCATATTCCAGGACAGAGCGATATCACTGCTGAATGATTTACGCCATTATCAAATCAAAAATACAATCTATAACCTAAACAATTCCCATTGTAATTTTACACTACCTTAAAGCAATGTTTTAAACAACAATTTTACAAATCAACTTCAAAATTGTAGAAATTTTTTTTTATAAATTTAAAAGAGGAATAATCTTCAGTAGATTATTTGTACAATTTAATTTTGTGGAGCAGTTCTGTCTCAAAATGTTAACTGATGCAGTGCCATTTTGTGTACATGAAATACAATATAGAACAATTAAGGCTTTTTAGTTTTCACAACAAGCACTTCAGTTGATCTGCAGAATGAACATACTTTTATGTAATCTACTGTCATCGCAATGTGACGTGCGGTAGACAAGATGAGACATACAGTGAGACACAACCATACCAGTGATACTAAAACAAGGTTGGTTAAAATGTTTTACAGCTCAAAGCTGAGAATGTTGCTTTTCAGCATTTCAAGTCATCCATGTATTTTCTCATTTTAGCGAGAAAGAAGCTTCTTCAATATAATCAAACAGAGAAAGTGTAGCATTCCCTGCTGCTTTAAGGAAAGATAGTTTTGGCTAGAGCCAAGACTATGATAATTTGCTCCTACTGAGAAAAACGAGGTCATCAATAACAATATACTTCAGCCAATATGGGGCCAGAATCCCACTCTCTTCTCAGTCAAGATTAGCGATTTAGCATTTAGTTTGTTTGAATTTACAGATTGATCTTTTGCACTGCTGAGTAGCCTGCAGTCAATGGCTATGAACTCACAACGGCTAATTAACAGCTAAACAAATTAGCTTCTTAAATTGCTGTATGCTATTCGACTTGTATGCTTGCAGCAATTCACACATTTTGGAATATGCAGCTAATCATCCTCTCAACAGTCGCGGATAAAATAATTAATGGCCATTTAATTATCCTTGTTTTTTTTTTTTTTTTTAAAGCATTGCAAGTCAGACGAAAATGTTTTGCTTTTACAATATATTTTTTTCCCAAAATAGTTTTATCCTGTGTGTGTTACTGAGCATTAAAACTGTTTTTAATTAACGACGTGGACATGATTTAATCTCTTTTTAAATAGTTGTCGCTCTTCGCCCTCCAGGTTAAAACACTTCGTCTGTTAAGAGGGAGGTACGGCGGGAGATCAGGAGAGAGACAGCGCTTTGATAAGCACCGGATACTTCAGCAGTTCTGGCCAAATGGGATCCCAAGAAAAGAGAAAACTCATCTGTTCACAGCGTTCTAAATCTCGACAATTCTGAGAGCTCCGCAGCTAAAATCCATTGACTTGATGCGTTTAAAACGCCCATCTTTGGTGCTGCTAAAGTAGGCATGCCCGCTAATCCCCTGAGGTTAAGTGCACCCTCCTCACAGGTCTCTCTCTCTCTCTCTCTCTCTCTCTCAGAAGGGTTAGCTTACATGGACTGAAATCATTGAAAGATTCAACTACAGCGCAACAGACCTCCCACCTGCTGTGACCCAGCAGAACCACAGAATAAACATCTATAGACGTATTCACAGGTAAAGCCCTTTCTGTCATTACTAACCCTTCTCCCCCCCCAGCAGTGTGTCCTTGAGGTGTTGATGAGTGATGGGGTGGGTGGTTGTTGTGACTCTGACACTTACTGTGGGAAACTATCCTCAGCCACTCAGGAGTCATTTTCTATCTTATCCTCTCCGAACAAAGGGCCGCAAATACGCGAAGATAAAAATATTGATGACCTTTAGATTAATGAGGAAGAGAGAGAGTGAGAGAGAGAATAAGAGCGATGACTGGGGCCGGGCGAGGATTCTAATGATGGGACGCGAAAAGTGTGCAGACAGAGAACGGTACGCAGGAGCCTTTCGAGCGCAGTGCCTATCATTGAAACGCAAATATTGCTACGAGTCCAATGAACTATATTCCTCCAGGGGTGACTAACATTTTTACACATTAGGCTCCGCGATATCACAGAGACAGGAGGTGTCTCGCATGACTAAAGCAGCCACATGTAACTCCATATGTCACCATTTCACACCAGAGGCCCACACCTACTGTACCTCGCCTCCTCAGTCAACAGAGCCGTTATCACAGGAGCACCATTCGTGCCACCCTTCTCTACTGCTGTCCAATTTCCATTTTCACACAACAGGCCTTCATGCACAGAAGACTAACATATAAGCAAAGAAGACAAAACAAAGCCTGTAAACCAGAATGAAGAAAGATCTCTAGTGGATAAATGGGGATATATGCTCCTCATGTTAGCCTGGTGGCTCTGTATTTGACATATTAACACTCAGCAAAGCCAGAGCCTCTTTAATAGATCAAAAACACTTAGCATTGTTTCATCAGTCAGATGTTTCATGTGTTCCCAGCTTAACGAGAACCACATACATACACCATATTTAAAATTCATGAAATTTCAGAACTGCTATTCCAAAAAAATAGGAAAATGCTCGACCCTTGTTTTTTGGCCCCATTAAAGTCAAGCCATTTCTATTTATAAAGCTCATTTAAAAACAACAGGAGTTGATCCAAAGTGCTTTCCAGTCGGGACAAATGGAGTGGCCGAACAAAAGCAAGTATGCACGATGAAAAGAATAATACATAAAAGGCAAGACTAAAATGAAAAACACATAAAAATAATAGAATAATAATACAAAGTCAAAGTTGTAAAATAAAAAAAATAAGAAAACTGAATAAAACCAATCACAGATTAAAATGCAGCAAGAGAACACAAAAATTAATTAAGAGCAGACTTTACAAAAACCTCAAACTGAACCAAAAAAAGGTGGCCTTCAATTTTGATTTAATATTGTTAACAGTACGACAGGACAACATGGGATGTGTTAATATATGTTTCAGTGCCTTAGGAAAAACCTTTGGTTTTGAGGTGTGGTTTGGGGGGCTGAGAGGAGCTGTTTTGTTGATAACCTAGGAGCAGAATATGGGATTAGCAGATCAATAATGTATAGTGAGGCTAATCCATTCAAGGTTTTGAAAACGAAGAGCAGAATTTTAAAATCAATTCTGTATTTCACTGGTACTGGTAACCAAAGCCAACTCCAACATAGCACAACGGTTAGACTCATAGACAGTCTGGCTTTACCACAGCAGAGGAGCGCCACAACAGTGACAAAATCATCGCTGTTTGAATCTCGTGTTCAGTCAGGACGTGAAAAGCCACGAGACTATCGAGGTGGGTAAAAAGAACCAAACGCGCCGAGAGCCAGCAGAATGAGCGGGGCTCGTTTTTAGGGATTCTGGCGTAAACGGCAGAACGTTTAGAGGGTGGGTGACGGGTGCACTGGGGGTGCCGAATGTCACGTCTCACCTCCTGGTGAAATGCCTCCTTATTAGTCAGCGACGGAGCGGGATAAAGAAGCTCTGACGCCAGTCTCCACAGATCCTGTCAGCGTCGATTAGCGCCGCGGTGCAAATGACTGGTACAGTACTCACTGAGAGTGCAAAGGGGGAATTATACGCCCTAATGACACGGGTGTTCGTCTGAAAAGCCGGCTTTCAAAACCGCCGAAAACATTTCATCGGCTAAATGGCCGGGCCGAGCGACCCTTTTCACTACCCTGTCATCGCGTCGTTGTTTTTTTTTTTTGAAAGCAGCGTCCTAGCTTTAAAAGCGCAGGGTAACATTCGATACTCCAGACAGTCGCCTGAGGCAGGCAGGGAACAGAGATGTCTTGCCCCATTGTAAAAAGATAGCGTATTACCTAAAAAAAGTTTCTCAACTTGCTCTGATCCCAAATAAGTGGCTTCTGTTTATAAACCCTCAGCTTTTGCTATGCATGCCATAACATTAAACAATTCAGCTCCCTGTCATTTGAGCGCTTCAGTCCTCAAAGCCAGTTTTATGTCCAACTACCGATTAGGACCGAAAAGGGGTCACGAGAGTGTATTAAGTGGGTCGCAGAATGAGCATGGAGTATGCTAGGCTATGCTAGCATGTGTTCATGACGAGTTCCTGAACTGCTAATTTGGGTTCCCATGTCAAAGCAGTAACTCTAATTTGGGTCCTGACATTAAAAAGTTTAAGAATCAGCGCTGTAGGGAAGAGAGACTAATTGAAGGTTTTGTGGAGCGAGGTCAACACTTGATTGTGAGCGTATATTCTAACTATGCCTAAATTTAACTCTAAATTTAAATTTAACTTTAATTTAATAGCACGGAGTCTGGAAAAATGGCTGTACCACAGGCTAAATCAGCTCTATCCCAACTAACAAAGAGAACGTTCTCACTGCGTTACTGGAATGTTTCGTCAGCGTCGTAACATTGCTGCTACGTGACGGCTAGGTGGTGGGAGCGTTTAGTTACATCCATGTGCTTCAGCCAGAGGCCATAATATTCTTCAGCTTCGTTCCCTTATGGAGAACATAATAAAGATGGAGACGGTGAAAACGGAAGACACCATAAGTACCCCTTTCGAGAAGAGAGGGGTCAAAACAGAGGGGTCAGAGCATAAGCTCTGAAAGGATTAATGTTGTGCGACTAAAACCCAGGTCTTTCCCCGGGGAAATCTTCTCCAAAGCCTGAAAGGCCCTGACAGGCGCATCACAGCCAGATTGAATTCTTTCAGGATGTTTTCATCGCAGCGTATATTCAATACAGTGCGTTTCAGGCTCAACCCGGTGAGCGCGTAAGAAATGGGTGTAAAATAGTGCCACTGTGTCGATTAGTCTGTGTGAATCACCGAACAATGCCGGCAAAAGTTCCTCTTTAGTGAATCATCAATATTTTTATACATGTCTCTCGCATTTGCCTTGCCAGCTCGCCTGCCTTTCAAGATGAACAGGTGTTTATCTCTCCATTTCAATTCACCGTGCTATTATTATTACAAATGGTTCTGTTCCATTACCTCCCTAAGCATCGCCTCCTCGTCGCGTTTTAGTCCATAATCCACTTCATTTTAAGCAGACTAACCCGCGCGCCCCAAAAACACATTACGGGCTATTTATTTCCCATTCTCTCTGTCGCAGCCATGCTCAACAATAAAGGGTATTCAGTACTAGAGTAGGTGGAGATGGTTCCCGGCACAATGGCGGTATCACTGCGGATGTAGCACTGTGCTTGTTAGCAGCTCAGTGTTCAGTATCTGGCTCAGTTAGTGTTCTTACAGCCTGCTGTCAGAGCAGGACTCGGCACACAAGCTGGGTTTCAGCTTTAACATTAAAATCAGTGACTCATTCAGACTCATTTAGGAAAGCAGGACAGGGGAGCCAGCTGTGCAGTCAGCTCCTTTAATTGACCAATCAGATGCCCAACAACAGCAAATCCCAGAGGGCCCTCAGGCAGAGTAGTGGGTAGGGTAGAGATGGGAAATGTAGTCAAGAGGCATCACCCTACCTGTGCCCCCAACCCATCACCAGCTGTTTCATTGATTACAGCTCTAAAGCTGCCTTTCTTTCTTTTACTTTAACTTTTCTACAGTCACAGACACACACCGACAACCACACACACACACACACACACACATTTATACAGCTATACTTGTGAGGATATTGTACGGATTAAATTAATTCTATGGTCTTTCCTGAACGCTAACCTTAACTAAATTATGCCAAACCCTAACTCTAACCTTACCCCAACCTTAATTGTAATCATAACTTTAACCAGTTAGATGTAATCCTCCGTAATCCTCTGTGACGACCACTCAAAATGTCCTCAAAAACATTTGTGTTTCTCAAGAGGAGGTTCTCACAAGTATAGCTATGCAAGCCTACACACACAAGAAAGCACACATACACACACACACACACACACACACATACATAGTCACACACAAAGATACACAAACAAGCACAGACACACAGGCAGGCATGCAGATGCACGCATGCACACAGACACAAACACACAAACACACACACGCACACACTTGTTACCCTTTTGTTCTTGGTAATACACTATTATGGCTCAAAACTTGTGTTATCAGTGACAGGGAGATGTCATAGGCATAGACCACAAGTCAGAGCAATTATCATTGGGAGAGTTTGTATGTGTGCGGGTATGAGTGTGTTTGAGTGTGTAAGTGCTTGGGTGTGTGTTTATGCATGTGTGTGTGTGTGTGTGTGTGTGTGTTCGTGGGTTTGTATGTGTGAGTGTGTGTGTGTCTTCGTGGGTTTGTATGTGTGAGTCTGTGTGAGTGTTTGTGCCTTCATGGGTGTGTATGTCTGTGCGTGTGTGTCTGCGTGTGTGTGTGTGTGTGTGTGTGTTTGTGCCTTCGCGGGTGTGTGTGTGTGTGTGTGTGTGTGCATGGACATATGTGGGTGGGTGTGTGTTTTTCTCTCACTCTCTTTTCCATGAGCGGACCACTGAGTGATCTAAAAGAGTTGGATGGCCCTTAAAGTCAATCGCAGCATGTGGAAAAATTTTCATCTCGGGAATTTCAGCAAATCTAATAATGGGAACATAGTTATATCCCACTGACTACTGTACACAGTGGTAAATGGATAACATAACTGGTTCTGGAGTAAATAAATGGGGTTATCCGTGTAATATAATATTTTCACTTACTTTTTATTTCCATTTGGGACTTCTAAGATATATAATCACCAACGGGCCATTGGTGAGGCCTATAAATAATTGCAGCGCTTTCTAAGAAAACCCTTTTTACTAAATTGAATATATGACACAATCAGGTGTCCCTCCGTGGGAATGACATACACCGCGACATGATTAACAGTGCGTGGGATGATGCAGCCGACGGTTGGTGCTCTGGAGATTTATGGCAGGAACCCTGAGCTAATTATCAGGGGAAAGTTGTGTGGCGAACTGGAGGGGGGTGGAATTGGGGACTAATCAAGGTGTCGCGCGCTCATCCCGTCCGTTACAGCAGGACAGAGTCACTGAGTAACTAAGACCACATAATGTGATCAGTGGGGCCTTTGTTTCACAGGTCATTAACCCCCAGGGGGCTTCACAGTTGACACGGCAGTCGACCCCCCTTACTCTCCTCGGAGGGGCCAACACAAGAGAAGACTTAGAAAAACAAGCCAGGAAAACAAAGGGGGAATGAGAGAGAGAGAGAGAAAGAGCCGAGGAGGCCATTTACGCGGCTCCACAAACACTCGGCACTAAAGGACTGCTGACCGGGCGGCCATCTTTTTTCCCCGAGCTAGCAGATGCTGGAAACCCTTTTTGTGTCTTTGTGTGTTTGTCTCTCGGGCTTTCGGAGTCCCTGGTGACACGACGCTGGTTGTGGGGGTGGGTGCCGCTCCACAGAGGTGTTGAGCATCAGAAAAAGGGGCTTCAAACCGATGCACCGCGCAAGGAAGAGCGTTAAAATTGCCATGGCGGATCGTGGAGTTGCTCTTTGATGGTGCAGAGCTGGGACAGGATTGGCAGGAAAGAGCAGCAGTCCTCTTTGAAGAGCGAGTCCGGCCCGCTCACAAGTGGGTATAACTCCGGTTTATCTCACCGCAGGCCTCTGAACACAACAGTCACACTGACAATCCTGTTTCAGCTCACTGTACCAGTCAGGCTGGGCCATCAGAGGTTTGCATTCCCACAAGAGAACGCAAGTGTGACAGCTGGGCACTACAGCTATGTCCGGCTCGCGCAAGGGTTAGCAGAGACTCTAGAGGTGGTAGACAATAGGAGCGATCTGATATACAATACGGCACATCGCAAGGCGGATATCCTTGCCGATAATAACGGCTCAACGGTCAAAATGTCGACGAGTGAACTTCCGCTCATATCCACGCTTGGTCGAACGCTAGCTAATATAATGGCGATTTATAGCGTTTAGTTCCAGGACGTGAACTCCGGCTTTGACTCGAATCTAGCGTTTATTTGAAAATGCGGTATTTTCATATTCATATCTGTGTATCCACGATGGTATTCGACTGCAAAGCTGCGCAATGCTCATCGCATTTCGTCATGCATGCATTGACTTGGCGAAGCTGGTCTTATTACCGGAAGTGTGAACGTCGACAAAAAATCCCCTCCCTTCATCTCATCTCCCGATTTACGACAGTTTTGCGCTATATCTGATCGCTCCTATTACAGCACAGTGGCTCTAGACTAATATCAAGAATGGAAGGACGACAGCCAGATTCCAAATTCGTCGAATGCACGTGACTAATCGCCTTAAAATTGATGCGAGAAATATGGTGCTTGTTGACATCGGAAAAACTGTTGATGAACACCTCCAGAACAATGTGTGGAATAATGAATATAAACCACCAGAATAATAATAGTGTATTTGCTCTGCAATCACACTAATGAGGTGAACCAGGAAGGGAACCTCACATTTAACAAAACTAAACTGCATTTCATTTGATGGGCTAAATGATTAGATATATCCAACCATCCCTCCATTATCTAAGCCCACTTTTCATGTTTACTTCCATAGAGGATATGAGCATATCTGAGCACAGACCGTGTGAAAAGAAAGACAGGAATACACACTGGATGGGTCGTCAATCTGTCACAGGCCCAGATTCATGGAAAATCAGTAAATTTGTGACTAACAGGTCAGAAAGTGGGCGAGCAGTTCATGAGCTGTGAGGTTAACAGTAAATACAGAAGGAATTCAGCGACTCCACTGACTGGAGAGAACACAGTTTCAGGCTGAACGGTTTTCGCTCTCCAATTACCTCAAGTACTCAGCTCATATCAGAGGAAATGGCCTTATTAGCCGTTTTATTGCCCTTTATAGAGGCCCTGACCTCCTAAAACCAAAAACCACAGCTAGGAACAGACAAAAGCCTTTACTGCTCTTCACAAACAGTCCGGCTGTGACTCAAAAACCAGAGGAGTCCAACAGGATCCCTATTAGGAAAAACAAACAAAATCGAAAAAAAGAAACATGAAATTCTCTAAACTGAAAGGGATTCCTCCACCGTCTTACACGGCAATGGCAAGGAAAACCAAGGAAAGAAAAGCATGAAAATAGTTACAGGTCACAGTATTGCTGCAGACCAGGGCTCGGCGAGTTTACCTGTGCGTCTGCGTAAGAAGAGAATAGCACTCTTGTTCACACTTAAGAAAATCAAGTGCTTTAATCAAGTTCGCTCCGCACCCCCTCATTCAGCACACAGGGGGAGGAAACACTATTGTACAGCACTCAGGGACCCGTCTGTTGACTAAACACATGGAGATGGGTCAGATCGCATGAACAGCATCCTTGGGAAAGGCAAGTACCGACAACGAACAACAGATGATCCTCACCGCTCGCCTCTCCAGGCGAGAGATAACAGTAACCAGACACTGCTCCTATAATCCACCCACCCACCCCCACACCGCAGCTCGAGAGCCTTCCTGTCGGAGGCTGGGATTGACGTATGATGACAGGGCTGCAGGTGAGGCTCTGGAGGAGAAGTCATGACGAGGGCAGTGTTTGGGAGATGCCCAGCGCCCCGGAGGAGCGGCAGGTATGGATGACGTGGAAAAAGCACCTCTTTCACAAACTTCCTTCACCCACTGCACCACTGCCGAAACACAACGCCGCTCCTTTGTGTGAGAAATATGCAGGCGACAGATAATACCTGGTCCGGCAGCATTTTGCCGAGACGCAGCCAGCAGTGTGAAGCGCTCAAGCTCTCAATTAAACCGTCAGGAAGTGCTGGTGGTCCCACGTTTTAAAAAAATTTCATCCTCAAAACATCTACTCAAGTTCCACTCCAGTTCAACACCACCCTGCCCAAAGAAGTTCTAAAGGGTGAAACCACTCAGCTAATTTCTTCATTTTTACCCTTTAATAATGGCTGGTCTTCAGCTGCCAAACCTTAAGGCACAGGACCTCTATAGCACAGTGCTAACCCCTGACTGCGATGCCCCACTATTGTTAAGGGCCACAACTTGTGGCGATTTGAATCAACAAACAGCCCATAAGCACTTAACAAAGGAGGCCTATTTTGAGCAAAGGACTGCCAGACCCCCTGTGGAGTGGCCAGGCCTTTTCTACCTTACTATCAGCTAATGTTTACTGAAGGAGCCCTCCTCCCCTTATCAGCCTGGGCAAGGGTTTCCCTTTCATGGAAGTCTGTCCCGTGAGCTGACCGGGGCACTGCCGGGGGGAGGGGTGTTATATTCTATTAAAGGAAGTATCATCAAACAGACCTGAAATCATGAGAAATCTTGCTTTTCAACTGCTTCTGACAGCAAAATAAAGACTATGGAGAGAAATATAAAGGTAAGAGAAGAAGAGCACAGCACTTAGCTGAATACCACCTTCCTACTGCATTTATAGAAGGACCCATTGTCTTATTTCCGGGGTTGCACAAAGTAACCAGCAGGAGTATTGGGTGAGCTCACTGTGAAATTTGGGAAGGTGGGGGATAAAACTAAATTTTTAAATTTGGATACCATAAAGAATATAACAAGCATCACACGCAAGAGATAGGGAGACTGTCACTATCAGTGCCCGTACGTGTACACACAGCACCTTCCCGGACCATCTCGCTTTCTCTCACCCCCTCTAGTGGCTGAAGTGTGAACTGCACCGTCTCCTCACAGAGCGGAGCTGGAGGGAGGGGAGAGAGAGAGAGCGAGGCTCCTCCCACAGATGACATCAGCGCTCTATTGAAGCAAGGGCTGGAGGCAGATTTAGGCTCACACTTGTAGTAGTCTCTGTGCTAGCGATCCGCTCCTCTTTCCCGGCTTTTCGTCACACCAGAGGAGTGCGTGGGGACGCGCGCACACACACACATACACACACGCTCACCCACATACACACACCCCACTGTTATTACGACGGGCTACAAAAAAAAAAAAAAAACAAAAACAAAACAAAAAAAACATTTGAATATCTTCAGGGCAGCCAGGCTGCCTCGGCTTCTTTCTGGAGTTTTTGGAGAAGATTTCACTGCCATTCTGACTGGATTTATACCTTTGGATGAAACCTTTGTGAGACGGATTAATTTTTACATTTCTTTTTTTGGTTCTTGATTCAGCAGGTAAGTGTTCCTGTTTTTATTTTCTTTGTTAGCACATTTTGAAATGGTTTTCTGATCTTTCTCCATGAATTCTCCAATTTTTCCTTCTCACTGGAGACCCTTTTCTTTAGCAGAGATTTATTTTTGGAGGGGAAAAAAAAACATCAGACATCCAATGGAAATACACTTGAAGATTCCCTTATTTAATCGACCAGACACCAGATTCCCAGCGATCTGAGAGAATCCAGTGATATTGCATTTTCATGATTGGTGTTCTGAGAAGTGTGTGCTTCTACACGGGCAGTGAACCGTAGGAAGGAATTGGGGGAGGCTTGTATGTCACAGAAGCTGATTCTTTCGCAGCGTTTTTCTGGAGAGGTATAAAGGTGCAGGATAAGAGGTGAAAGGGAGAGGGTTTTTGAGAGGGATCCTGGGCTAACGTATCCGCAGTAATGAAGCAGCAGCTCATTAATGGCTGGGAGCTGAATGCTAACACCGTCACAGCCTGTTCAGCTGCTCCCCGCTCGCCCCGGACCTCAGACACACAGGCTCTCTCTCCGCGATGGGGAACGTTACTCTCTGACACGGCACACGGGCGGCCGGGAGCGAGCCGACCTGCTCTGAGTCTGACTGGAATCACAGCTCCTGTCTCTCCGCTGGGCGATCGCTGAGCTGAGCTGAGCTGAGCTCCACTACAACAGGCAGCAATTACACCAGCTACGCAAACTCCCCCTGGCATCAACCCAGACCTTAGCTATGTACAGAAATGTGCGTGTGTGTGTGTGTGTGCTCATGACTGTACCCACGAGTGTATGCCTTCGAGTGTGTGTATTCCTGAGTGTGCGCATCTGTGTTTTTCTGTGTGTGCATGTGCTCATCAGTGTCCATCCACAAGTGTATGGCTTAGAATGTGTGCATTCCTGTGTGTGCGTGCCTGTGTTCTGTGTGTATGTGTGTGTGTGTGTATTTAAAATAAGGCAGACACACACAGATTGGCGTAGTAAGTGACCCGGTGAAATAACGAGGATGACTTTAACTGAGAACAGCCTGCTTTGATACTCTGGCAGCGCTGCCTGCAGTATGTGACTGAAATTACGATCAGCGCACAGCTCGGCTTTCCAGGGGAAAAGTCCCCTAAACGCCGCTCTGACCGCCCGCGACCGCAAACATCCCAAACGCCCCGCGTCAGCTTTCCAGCGTTTTCTCTGCCTGGTCATGTGCCTCACAGAGCCACAAAAGATGCTGCTCGCGGCAGCGTTTCGCCGTTGGCATACAGTCACACGCCTTCAAACAAAGGCCAGGTGTCAGGCAGGCTTCTTTGTGTTTCCAAACAGTGGGGCAATTCAGCTCTCCAAATCAGTACTAATACAACAGGGAAAGCTTTCACAAGGCCCCAAACTATGGGTACAGGCCACTAATAAAACAAGGTAAGAGAATATATTCAGTTCAAACCTGGCCTCAGAATGAACTTCGCATTTTCTGTTCTTTGGAGATTGGGATCTCTTTCTTTCTGCAATTACCCAGCTGAAAAAAGCCTATCACAGACAAAGACACCCGGCTAAGTCTGATAGAGCGGGGATTAAATCAGCTTATACATTCATTTAAGGGAAAAAAAAAAAGATTCTCCCAGTCTAATTGTAAGCCAGTAAAGTGCCATACTACTGTACCCAAAAGAGAGGCCTGGATTTGGCTGCAAACTCCAGCATTAATTGGATTTCAGGCTTTCTATGAAAAAAAGCTCATCACCAGCTTTTTTCCCTCTGTAAATCTCATTTTCATGATTGAAGACCATTCTGTTATTACCCCTTTACAATCCTGGATGGGCCCTCTTTGTGTATTGGATGCAAAGAACTCTTTTTACATGAGAATGAAAGAAAGACATTGGCTTTTCTTTCCCCCGTTCATCGCCGAGACGTCAAATTAGCACAAGCATTGATCTTCTGAAATGGTGTCAAAACTGTTCAAGCCATCTTCCTTTTGTCAAGATAAACGACCAATTTGCACATCAAGAACCTCAGATAAACAGTCATTAATTTGTCTTGTACAACTTCATCTTATTTAAAATGGCGCAAAGAACCCAGATACTAGTCTATAATGTGGCTTCTTTTTCCAGTTTGTGGCCACATGATACAATCAGTACATTTACTGAAATCTCTCTCGGCTGAAGAGACGACCCCCCTATTGTGCTCAGTGTCAAATGCCTGAGGCTCACATACTGGTTAGTTTCATTCAGGGGGAATAAACATGAAATAGACTGATTGCTCGTCGCTTCCAGAAAGGACTGTCACTCTTTGTCTGGCTCACAGGAGCTGGCCATGCCAAATTCTTTAGCCCCTGTTTACCCCTTAAATGTCCTTCGTCCACAGAGAGCAACTAGAAAAGTCCCTTTGTGAAACATACAGGATGTCTGCATATTTCACAGATGTCTCACTTACTCGTATTTCTGTTTCTCTGAATAACGTCCTATTTGCGCGTGTTGTCATTTACAAATACTTTTTTTGGTGTGTCGTTTCTTGCATAATTTAATCGGTATCATGTACGTACATACAGTTTAAATTGTATATATTATATAACTACTTCGTGTCTTAAAAGATGGAAGCGGGAAATGCGCAGATGAGCGTTGTTTTGCAGTAGAGATGGCATTAAGCAGTGACAGACAGATCTCACGCAAAGCGTACGCATCGATTCCCCGATTCTAAGCAGCGTTAATAAGGGAGGCGCGCTCCGGTAAATCCGCTCTCTCCCGATGCGCGCTTGCATTAAGCTGCTTTCACACCGAACGCGAAACGAAACGCGTGTATTCGCGTCTTTGCATTGACTTTGAATGTAATCTGTCGTGCGAAAAGTTCGTTCGGCGTCCAGTGTGAAAGCGGCTTTACTCCGCTGGCAGTACGAGGTGGAGCGAGATGCCGGGAGAAGCATGCGGTAATTAAGCCATGGTGAGGCGGGATTCCCGGCCGAGCCGGAATGGTAATGAGCGGCACTGTGCTGGCCTCCGAACAGCCCTGTCTGGGAGAGAGAGAGAGGGCCCTGAGACTGCCGCCCCAAGCGCTCCCCGCTCCTCCGACTTGACTCGAGAGCTCGGCTCAGCACAAATTACAATTTACAATGCGCAATTTAGCCCTTCGGGTGGCCGTTTTAAGCCGCGGTGACTGAGGAAAGTGACAGCAAGGCCTTCTCCGCACACATGGGGTGAAAGCAGCCTGTTAGAAAGGCAGCAGCCAGGGAAATAAAACAGAGCAATAATTAAATATATTAGTGTAACTCTGATTAATTTGATGCATGTAATGTTTTTATTTTAATTGTTTTTTATGATGTTTACGCAAAGGACATAGGCCTAACAATATTTTTGTTTGTTTGTTTGTTTGTTTTACATTTTATGTCATAGCCTGGGTCTTATTTTCCTAATATAGCTTATCTTTTTCTAGTTCACTGAATGAAAATACTAAAACAAGAAAAAAAAAAAAGTAGTAAGAAAAAATTTACATTTGACAACAACCGCAAGAATTCATTATCAAGAAATGCCAAAACGCACAAGGAGCACAGGCATAAACAGGTTTTTTTTTTTTTTTTTTCAATCTGAATTGCCTTAATCGCGCTAAAAGTTTTTCTTGCCCATTGTGTCTCGTCTCGAAGCGGCTTCGTTGCGCATGAAACAGTGCATTTGAGGAAAAGGGCAGGCGCACCAGACGGCAGATTCTCAGGAAAATGAGAAGCTTTCCGAGGGATTAGCTGCAGATCTCCGAGCTCAGCGCTGAACGGAGTGTTCTCATTGTACTCAGTTCTTGTCTTGATTGCGCCGGGGATGTACTCAAACTGCTCTGCTGTAGTTGTGAGCAAAATGCCACAAATTCGTCACAATACTTTCCCGTGTAAAGTCCTGTTTTATAAGTTCAGAACAGTTTTCGTCGCACAGACTTGACATTATCAGCCAAATCTGAATGAACAAAACATTCGTTCATGAGCCACACAATTATATATTTAATTGCACGCTAATTTACATGCTTTCACACAAATGCATTATTGTATTGAATTCATTAATAATGAATATTTATATTTAATAAATCAGCCAATGACAATAATTAGAGGATTTTATCACCTTATCCACCAATACACCAAAGCAGAGATGATTCATTTTCTCAAATTTATAATACTGTTTCCAAAAAAAAAAAAAAAAAAAATTCAATGTAATCTAAAAACTAGGCCATTCAGTTTCCAAAATATTTAATCTAAGTTATATTACTTTGATTTATTTTTTTTAATTTATTTTTTTTAATAAAAGTAGTAATGTAGAAATAAGATCTAACACTTGCAAGTTTACAGAACTTTTAGTAAAGTTTGGCTCTTACTGCCGCTCAGGAGTTGCAAATGAAAAGGAATAAAAAGTCTGTGAGCGGAAGCTGTAAACAGAGGTTAGAAAGATAAGGAGCGGGCAGAGCTGAGGATGTGTGTGTGTGTGTGTGTGTGTGTGTGCACAAAGCCATGTTACGCCAGGCTGGGGTCTGCCTCTATGGCCCCAAACAGGCCGCGTCTCACAAAGCACTTTTCCACAAACCCCTCTCACCGAGCTCCTGAGGACAGCCATTCAGTGAGGCGTATGGAAATGAGCGAACCTGAGGGCCGCTTTATACGTTACAGCACAATCCCATACCGTATTCTGTTATTTAACACGGTGTAATGTATTCAGCTAAACCGACATGGGGAATCGGCTCTCGAGAGCAAACATGAATGAAGCCGATGATTCAGGAACGTATTTCAGCACCACTACAGTAGAGGAGAAAGTGTACCCTTCACTAATGGTGTAGGCCTACAGGTTTCTAATCAGCAGTTCTCCCTGAACTTTAACTCTCTAAAAGACAATGAGAGAAACCCCTGCCAGCCTGTGTGGCCCTGATGTCCTCTGATTGGGCCACAGCTGATTAATACCTGAGTGAACCCCATCTCATCAGCACCGGCCCTGAGAGGAAGCAAATGAAGCAAAATTCTCCATGTTGTGTTTGCTTTTGCCTTCGCTCTCGTGAAAAACAAAACTCGCATTTGACCTGAGTACATTTCGGACACTGGAACTTTTTCTTTTTTTTTTCAGTTTTTGCGGTGAGCCCTGTCACCATGGCGATGTGAAGTGAGCTATCCTGACAGGCCAATTTGCGTGGTCTTATTACCCAGGGTTCCCGTGTAACAGCTGAGCAGTCCTGTCGTCTCTCCGAGTAAAAAGGTTTTGTGCACCGCGAGGCTCGACTCTCACGCCCACAAATCCCCGACAAACTAAATCTCAGCCCAAATGCCCTCGAGCAAGAAAACACATTATTCCAAACAAATCATCAAATTATTGTCAGACCTAGATTCTCTTCACACTCATTACAATGCTTTTTTTGTCTCAGTAGCTATTGTTAGTCTCCCTCGACTCGTTTCATTACGCTGGCTATAGAAGCATTCGCCCTTGACAATTTAATTTCTGAAAATCCTCAGCTGAAATGAACTGTTCAGAATGAGAATAAAAAGCGTCTCGTTGGTGATGGGAGCCTTGCAGCACTGTAAATCTGTGTTGGCACTGAAACCAACAGACAACGTCTACTTGCGTTGTGATTTATGCAACTTTTTTCAAAGAAATACTGAGACTCAAAACCAACATAATTTTGTTTTTGTTCAGGATCTTTACACTGCGACTACTATTATTACTATGACCACTACAGTGATGATAATAACGATAATAAAAATAATAATAATGAAAATAAAAAATAGAAGCTTGGTAAACAGAGGCTCTGTTGGGTAGGGATTGGTAAGATTAGCTCCGAGCTAAAAGCAGGACAGTAGGTGTGGCCGCTGATATTTCCAGTAATCAGACCTTGAGCCACGTCTGATAGAGAGTTATTTACAGGGCTCTATGCTCACGACACAGCCTGAAGTGGCCTCTGCTCATTGGATGCAGGGGATTCAGCTCTTGTATGGAGGGCACTCGGCTCTGAGAGCCAATTGGACGGAGGGTTTTCAGCTCTGAGAACTCATTGGACAGAGAGGATTCAGATTTTAGAAGCCAATAACATTAGGGACTCAGCCCTGATTCAGTCCAGCTGAAGAGCCATTGCTCCGAGTTAAGAGCTCCTTTTTTTGGTTGGCGGGGGGACCTGATTTGTGAACCCCACGTGAACACTGAGCGAGGCTCAGCAGAGAGTTTAGGGATACAAGAGTACCCCCCCTTTTCATTGTGTCAGGCCCTGCATCGCTGTAGCTTTTCATATGCAAAGAAATTCTTCTTGCCATCTCCGTAGAAAAGGAGAGAGAAAGGGCATTGCAGACAGTAATGGCTGCCTGACTGAGGCCTAAAAAAGGTGTTTTGTCTTTAAATAAAAACTTACAACAGACCAGCTAATCTGAGTCCCACAAACAGTGTACCCTGTGAATAAGACCCCAACAGGCCCTTTGTCTGAGGGCAATTTGGAGAAAAACAAACCTTTTAGTCCACAGAGACATCATACTTTCAGGAGGGATTTCAATGGGACTAAAAGGGGAAAAAAATCTTAGCTATAAGTTCAAATATATACGAGGGGAAAAGGTGAATATGGAAATTACCGGAAGGAGAAAAAAAAGCATCAGTTTAAATCTGGCTGGAATCCCAAGCAGATTTAAGTTAGCCTTTACTGTGGAAACCAGTTTGTTAATCACATATCAGTCCTCAGGGGACAGGATACAGTCAACAGTCAACCTAATACATGGTTTTTAATCAGAAAAAAGTACTTTGTCAAAAACCGTTTGAACTCATCCACAAGGTTAACATGCAAATAATGCGCCCATGCTGCAACTTTTATGAGGATTTGTCAAGGTCTTTTAAGTTAATGTTAAAGATTACTGGCCAAAGCCACCGTAACCCTCTCTCGCCCCTCAGTGCAGAGTGACGTGCTGCGATTTTCAGTGTACCTGGCTCTGTGCTGATGAAATCTTCTCTTGCGCCGCAGCTATTGCACCTCTTACAGCTGACGGCACGTCTCTCCCTTCGGCTGTAAAATGGAGACTAAACACCGCGTGTTGGGTGTATTCCCGCACTACTGGAGGTTCTGATGTCAGACACCATGGCTGTGTGTTTCTGTGCGCGTCAGCGCAGTTCCGGCCCAGGTTGGTTTGGCTACTATTGAGAAGAGCTAACTAACGCAACCCAAATCCCGGGCTGAGCGCAACTCTTTCCCTAAAACAACACAGCCAGCCAGGCCATGCGACAGTCGTCAGCCCTCACAGTTGATGATAACCCCATGTTAGCTTTGGCCTGAGTCCCTGTTAGCCACAATAGCAACATGTACTCGATAGGGTGAAAAAACACAAATGGGTCCATGAGCATGTCACCCTTTTAGGGCCTTGCGTTTACTCTGCTCGCGTTTCTGTGGTGTGACTACGTGGAGCGACAGTTGGGCAGTGAGGAGCGGTAATAACGCACGCCATGCGCGTGACGAAGGGAGCAGAAAGCGGCAGATAATTGCCCTGCAGTGGGGCCCTGAAACCTGAATGGTGTACAAACACAAGGCCGCATTGTTTATCTCGTGTTAGCGGTTCTGCCGTGTACATAGTAATGCGGTTACAGCAGCGACAGGACCCGTGTGTGATCCCCAGCTGTATTTGTCATACAAGAGCACGCCAGTCACTCCCGGCTACATCAGGTCACGTGGGGGGGAGAGAGACTGAAATTCTTATTTTTTTGTTCCTGCAGGAGATCAGCTGAAGGTTGGGACAGATCGGTTACGCCTTCACGTCCCACCCAGGCATGAACAGAGGGCTGATCGACGCCAGTCCTGGGGATCTGTGCCTGAGAGGACTCTGAGGAGGTGGGCGAACGGGTGGCTCGCGTTTAGCGTTAGCCGGCGGGCTGGATATGCACTTCCTGTGAGGTCTGACGGGCGTTTTTCGGCTCCGAGGAGGAGGAGGAGAGAGGGCAGCTCTCGGGGGCGGAGCTGAGGGCAGGAGTGGGCTGGATCGATCCCAGGCCCTGTTCAGATATCAGGCAGCTCAGCGCTGCTTGGGCTGGAGTTCGCCGCAGCATGAACCCCCTCCCTGCCCAGAGGTAGGAGCGGCTCTCCCGCGTCCCCCAGCACAGAGGGGCCTCTCGGGCAAACAAAAGGGCTTCATTTCACCGCCCGCCCCATATCTGGATTCTACGCACGGAGGAGTTTTTAATATCCGCTCGCCCTCGTGTTCCAGCCCGCGGTCTGTTTTTCCGCCGAGTGCCTGATTTAAACACTCTCCTGCCCTGGCACTAAAGACCGAGGCATGAGAGCTGGACAACTGTACGCAAACGACGAGGGCGGCAATACAAACACGACTGAGTCCAGCAAACACCGCCTCGAGAGGATTTAACCAAAGAACCTTCACACCACGCCGACAGGACGACACGAGGAGAGGGCGGCAGGAAGCTGAAATCCCCTCTCAAACTGAGACTTGCCCTTTTGGATTTCCTCAGCACCGAGGGACAGAGCAGGTCCTCTCATTTCAGGTATCGTCCCAAAGCCTTTGTCTGTTTTCCTCGCTCCGGAGACCATAATTCAATTTGCTGTAGCATGTTCTGGAAGAGTGGTCAGGACGGTTATAACAGAAATGGAATAATACATCCACATTAGACTAATTAAAAAGGAAACGACCAGACTCGCCATCGTCCAAACGCAGGCGTGAGAGACAGGAGAGGGCGATGGGGCTTCCAACTCCATTTACCATAAAGTATGAACGACGAGAGGACGATTTACAAATCTAGATGTCATTAACGGGGCCACGTAAAATTACTTTATGTGCAGTGTTTATGAATAGTGCTTTCAAAGTTTTTGCCTCGCTTTATGTTCCAGCAAAGCGCTTTGTTGGAGCTGGAGTGTATTTCAAATTCCCTCTTTTACAACCTTCAAGGTTTCAGCAATTGGTTGTTCTTTACGAGGTTCTTGTGTTTTTGTCCATGTAGTTTAGAATGGTCCAGAGCCCAGACGAATAGCTAGTCAGGTTAAAGCCTGGCAGGTCTTCAATCTTTACTGTGACACACACACACACACACACACAAAACACACAGTGTCGAAACACAAATGACTGCAACTGCCACCGACTGTTTGCTCAGAAATGCACAGAATCCCTTTAAAAGCCACTCTTTAGATCTTTTTTTTTTTTACAGGAATTTAATCTTTCTCACTAATTGTCCATTAAACAGGACATTTCCACGCATCGGGAGTAATGAGATTAATCTGAAACATCAAACAGAAGGCATGTGCAGCATGGAGATAGTCCCTCTTTTATATGGGTAAAAGACCAGACTGGTTTTACAACAGTTTATCAAGAAATACCTGACTTTGCTCACCCAGAGGTCTGCAGTTTAAAACCACACCGAAACGCAACTTAGGACAAAGCTAATCCCAAAACAGACTAACATTGCACAAGCCCTAGCCCAGACACAGGCCAAAAATTCAACACGAAGAACTATTCTTATCTATTTACGAGGCTGAATAGAAATCCACAACCTCTTAAGCTACACTTTTAAAAACTTTTAAAAGTTCGCAAGCCAGTTTTTGTGTGAACGTGTGCGCCTGTGCGTGCATGCATGTGTAAATGTGTAACCCTTTTGTTATCAAAGACAGTGCATTCTTTTTTTTTCCACTGCTAATATATAGCCCAGCTGAAAAGCAAAATCATCATCTGAAATTGCTTATTGGCTTTTCATTACGTTTCCCTTCTAATGACAGTCCCAACTGCCGCATAATACACGTTGTGTATTCATCTTGTCATCTCTCCTGACACATTTAGGACAAATGTGATTGCTTGAGGCAAATCAATCAGATGTAGATTAGATTTTGATTCAAGATTTAATTTAGTATTATACTGAGGCATTACATTATTGAAACCATTTAGTTTTTTTGCATTAAAAAGGCACATGTTGACTCCTCCTGTTTGTCTTTCCCTCAGTCGAGGAAGAAACAGAGGTGTTCTGGAGCAGAATGTGGCCATTCGGGACTACGGGTCGGTACCGGACCTTCCTTCAGCTGGTGGCGCGGTTGAGTCTGCTCCTTTGTCTGAGCGGTTCGTCGGTCCGCACCTGCCCGTCCCTGTGCCGCTGTGATGGGACCTTCATCTACTGCAACGACCGGGACCTGACCTCCATCCCCACGGGCATCCCGGAAGACGCCACCGTGCTGTTCCTGCAGAACAACCGCATCAAGAGCGGGGGTATTCCCGCCCAGTTACGCCGGCTGACGCGGGTGGAGAAGATCTACCTGTACTGCAACAGCTTGGACGAGTTCCCCACCAACTTGCCCAGGAACGTCAAAGAGCTCCACCTGCAGGAGAACAATGTCAGGACTATCACCCACGCCTCGCTCGCGCAGATACCCTACATCGAGGAGCTGCACCTGGACGATAACTCCGTGTCGGCCGTCAGCATCGAGGAAGGGGCCTTTCGGGACAGCAACCACCTCCGGCTGCTTTTCCTGTCGCGGAACCACCTGAGCACCATCCCCCTGGGGCTGCCCACCACTATCGAGGAGCTGCGGTTCGACGACAACCGCATTTCCTCAATCTCCGAGCAGTCACTGCACAACCTGGTCAACCTCAAGCGCCTCATCCTGGATGGGAACCTGCTCAACAACCGGGGCATTGGGGAGCTGGCCTTCGTCAACCTCATGAACTTGACGGAGCTGTCGATGGTGCGCAACTCGCTCACTGCACCTCCCGCCAACCTGCCGGGGAGCAGCCTGGAGAAACTGCAGCTTCAGGACAATCACATCAACCAGGTGCCGGAGGGGGCATTTGCCTTCCTGCACCAGCTCTACCGGCTGGATCTTTCCGGAAACAACTTGAGCAGCCTGCCGCAGGGCGTGTTTGATGACCTGGACAACCTAACGCAGCTGCTTTTGCGTAACAACCCCTGGTTCTGCAGCTGCCACATGAAGTGGGTGAGGGACTGGTTGAGGTCCCTACCGTCCAGAGTGAACGTGCGGGGCCTCATGTGCCAGGGGCCCGATAAGGTCAAAGGTATGGCCATAAAGGACTTGGCCACCGAGCTGTTCGACTGCTCCGAGCCCCAGGCTCCCCCCACCTTCCAGACTACCACAGTCCCCTATGCCCGGCCCCCTTCCAGAGGCCAGTGGCCTTCATTTGTGACCAAACGGCCAGCGGTCAAGGGGCCCGACATCAGCAAACACTACCGCAGCACTACCCCCTCGGCGAGCAAAAAGATCATCACCATCAACGTCCAGTCCAGCAGCGCAGAGACCGTACACATTTCCTGGAAGGTGTCTCAGCCAATGACGGCGCTTCGCCTCAGCTGGCTCAAGCTGGGCCACAGCCCCGCCTTCGGCTCCATCACAGAGACCATCGTTCAGGGCGAGAGGCGGGAGTACCTGCTGACCGCCCTCGAGCCCGAGTCATCCTATCGGATATGCATGGTTCCCATGGAAACCAGTAACAGTTACTTCTTGGACGAGACCCCTGTGTGCATCGAGACGGAGACGGGGTCTCACAAGGCTTACAACCCTACCACCACCCTAAACAGGGAGCAGGAGAAGGAGCCGTACAAAAACTCCAGCCTGCCGTTGGCGGCCATTATCGGCGGGGCGGTGGCTCTTCTGGCCATTATCATGCTGGCATTGGTGTGCTGGTACGTTCACCGGAACGGCTCCCTGTTTTCCAGGGACTGCAGCTACAACAAGGGCCGCCGGAGGAAAGACGACTATGCCGAGGCGGGAACCAAGAAGGACAACTCCATCCTGGAAATACGAGAAACGTCTTTCCAAATGATTCCCGTAAACCACGGAACTCTCTCTAAGGAGGAGTACGTAATACACACCATCTTCCCTCCGAACGGCCTTAGCTTATACAAAAGCCCGCACAATGAAAACAGGAGTTACAGAGACAGTGGAATACCAGATTCAGACCATTCCCACTCATGATAGTGAACGGCGGATTTTACGACTTTTTATTACAGAGTGACTTGAAAACTGGGTGGTGTTTTGCAAAAAAAAAAGGAAAAAAGAAAAAAAAACACTGGATTTGAAAGACTGAAGAAGCAATGTTGTGTACATTTGCCATATAATTTATATTTAAGAACTTTTTATTAAGAAAAAGTTGAAAATTGCAGGCTGTCACTGAACATTCAGAGTGTGTTTGTCACTAACTGCAATTCTATATTTTAGAAATCCGTAGTAAATTTGTACTGTATTTTTCTTTGCTTAAAGTTTCCAACCAATTAAAAGTTTGTGTTCTACTGAAATATGATGACTTGTCAACTGTGAAAGTGGGCTTTCATTACCGTGTTGAACAATCAGACTTTTAAGAGACATTAAAAGAAATCTATAGTAGAAGCACAGGTCGCATTTCATTTTGTTGGTATTAGTATAAAATCAGGAAAGTAAATGACACAACTTCAAAAAGTTACATTAAACATGATGCACAAAAAGAATCACAGACTTCCACAGACACCCAAGTATAAGGAGTCTGAGGACCAAAAAGCTGGGAGTTGTGAACTGCTCTAAAAAGCAGGACGCCATTTCCTCAGCAGCTAATGAAAAAGTTCTGCCGCTCGGCAGACAGATTTATTTAGTCAGGGGTGTGATTTGCCGTATGGCTGAAGGGTTATGCTGTAGAAGCTAAGCACACCAGACCCTGAGTTATAAGATCCTAAAAGTGTAAAGGACAGACTGACATACAAGGTTCTTAATCTAAATGTTCTGACTCTAAACGGTGAAACTACATTTGAACATCCTTCAGTGTAGTGTCCTGTGTGTCATTGTCAACGTTGCCCTATAGTGTACTATATCCTGGGCAGAAAAGAGTTACAGTGAAATCTACATTTTGACTTTTCTTACGTACAAAGTGTCGGCTGTTTCTGTTAATACTATTATTATTTTTTGTTCGATTTCAGCCACTTTTTTTTTTTTTTGCCAAATTAAAAGGTAATTGTTCTTTACAACAAATAGCTGAAGTGCATTGTATGCCCTTTGGCCAGTCTTGTATGTGCCTTGATCAAATGCTTATTGTATTTAGCTTTTTAAAAGAAATCAGTGACTTAACTTTTTTCATACACACTTGAATATGATAAAATATTGGTCATATTGCAGAATAAAAGTGGACAAAAAGAAACTATACGGTGTTTCTCATCCCTACTACGGCAGTGATTTCAAATACACTTTTTTTGCATTAATTCTTGCTGTGAGATGTGAGCTCTCATATCTATTATACGTTGCATTTTGCATGGATATTTTCTCAAAATACAATATATAAAATATAATGCATAGTTTTCAGAATATATTATATGTACTTGGAATTTTTTTTTTTTCCAGAATTGCTACATTATTATTATTATTATTATTATTTTCTGAGTTTATACATTTATCTAAGGGGATAAGAGTTTCTCATAGCTGTGTTTTGGGGTAGCACTAATTTTTATCTACCTGTTTTTACTTCACTGCAGTCTTCTTAACCAGTTACCCAGGCAGCAGAGGAGTGTGATCCTTTGGGATGACCTCTGCCCTAGATGCTTAATGTTTGAGCGCGTACCAAACTAGCACAATGTGCACACAGACACACAAAGTATTATGATGGCTGTTGAGACACACGGGCCTTCTCCGAACATACAAAACGTGTATGCATCTCTGCACATCATGTAGAAAAACCAGGGAATTCAAGCTTTTAAGAATATTCATTCCTTCTTCTACTTATGCTGATTTAAACTACTCAGAGGCTTGGAATTTCATGCTTACATTACGACAAGTTTATTTCTAAATAAGCCAACAAACCGGGGGTAATCAGGAATGTTTAATTATGAAAATTGTTTATTTCTAACACAATGATATCATAAAGTAGCCGACTACTTCTCAGGGATTAGCTATTGCTGGTTTTCCTTTTCGACAGTTTTTTTTTAATACACATTTCACAATGAATGTTGATTTCATCAGCGCTGATCAGCTTTCATGTAGACTGCCTGACACGCTGCCTCCGATAATTTGGCCTAATTGAGCACAGAAAGAAGCGTGCAATACACAGGTAATGCAGATGCATGTAGCTAAACGCATAAGAGTCACAGAGAAGAGTTAGTGCATCTATAAGACAAAGAAACTCTGAGGTTAAAGATATTTCCTGTATTCTGTTTTATCCGTTGATTTCTAACTGGGGTGATTTATTTTTGGATGTGTTGTGTTTATGTGTGAGTGTGTGAGAAGCATTGATATCAGCAAGTCTGCTCTATCTCCGTGCCAACCTGTGGGTGCTGCAAGTAACTTCATGAATATATTGATCTGTCTTTTTTCGAGTGCATGCACTGCACAGCAACTCAATTCTTCATTTCATGTAAAGACACATAGGCTGCTCCGTGGTATAATTTGGATAGTATTTATGAGGGTTATAAATTGGAAATGATTTGTATCAGTTTAATGCTGCCTTTTTACGAGCTTTATTATTGATAAGGCGTTTTCAGCTGTGGATTTATTGTGGCTTCGGCTGACTGTGATGGAGCCTTTGGCTTTGGAGCATCACAAATGCATCAGTGAAACACATCAGATGAGAAAAAGGAAATGTATTATGTCACTAAAAAAGTCTGGTAAACTCAAAAAATACTGCGGTCCATAAACAAGTTTCGCCCTTACAAATTGTAATAAAAAGGAGGAAAAAAGTAAAAACTATAAATCAATGCTTCAGGTTTTATATCTAGCAAACATGGAAAAATCATAGCAGTTCGAAGCCTATTCTGACAACATCATTTTCCCAAAGAGGGTTTCTGAGGTGCTATAAATGTATGTGACAGGGCAGAGTCTCCCAAAAAAGAGAGCGTATATCAGTCATGGAAACTTCCGGTATAATTGCAGCCTTGATACAGAGGCACGAAAGGAATATAAGGCAGTGAGAGAGATTGGTGATACTGACAGCAGCCCTGCACTAAACCCGTAGACAACTTATTCCTCCTCAAACCAGGGCCATTCAATCTTGTCCAAAAATAGCTTGTGTGGGTGCAGGTTTTCAATGTTACAGCACATAAAGACACCTGATTTTATCAATGACATGCCATCAGAGGTATAAAAGCCCTTTTGTAGCTTCACCTTGAATTGCTTGTTTACTCCGAACCCAGCTCCCATTTACTTTGCCTGATTAGCAGCGACCAAACATTCATTTGCTCAGTTGCGAAGACTCATCCTTGTATCACAGAGCTATTAGGCATTTCCCTATCCACATTAATGATGACATAAAACATCAAAATCTCTTTCAGAAGATTCTGAATACACGTAGCTCCTAAAATGGCACAGTTTTGTACATTTGTAAGCTAGGCTTATTATGAGTGAAGCTGTTTTTCGCCAATTTTCGTTAACAATGAAAATGTTTTGAGTAAGTGCCATCTTAAATTAAATCGACTCACTGAAAAAATGCCAAAAGGGGAGAAGGAATTCAGACAAAGTCTTGGATTTTATTTTCTAATTAACCATTAGGACTATTGGCATCCTTACAATATCATGCACTACATCATTGTAAACACAGCCCATCAGTGATATCAGTGACATTTCAAATCATAATTTCTTAATCATTACAGGCTATACTTTGGTCTGGATTATTCAGTAAATACATTGTTTGATTGTTAATCAGGCGAACTTGGACAGGAATAGCTTTAGCTATCATGCATTAAAAAGCAAAGCTGATGAGGACTTCCTAAACTTTGGCGGCTCACCACTGAATCCTATAGTACATGTGGATGGCAATTTTGACATTGGAAATGTTTATTCAGGTAAAATTGTCAATAGTTCTGGGTAAAAACAAAAACCTGTGACAACGCTATCTTTTTTTATCCACAGATTGGGTATATCAGACTTAAACTAACCTTTTACAACTGTGCTGCTGCTGCACTGCCACTGAATAAAGTATTAAAACTCAGCTGGACACACCTTAATTCACCTGAGCCACGCGTTTCTGCTGAATTCAAAAACATTTTATGAAAATTGTTAAATTGTTAAATTAATTTGTCACACGCAGAGTGTGTGTTTGCCTGAATTATGGCAGGTAAATTTCCTCGTTCCAGCCGACAGCTGCTGTTAGATACAAAACTGAGAGCTGGCTGATTTCCAGCACTGTTCCCAAAACCTTAATTTTCACAGTGCCACTCTTCAGTCACAATCACAGAGGAGGTGTATTAAATAGGCACTGTGCTAAAATGTCACTCTCTTCCTCTCTGAATTGCCCACAACCACTGCGGCAGAAAACTAACCACAGCAGAATGAGGTGTGAGCCAGGCAAGATCTGACATACAGGGCCTTACAGGGCCTACTGTAAGGGGCAAGGGCGAGCTTCTCACTGTGGCAATATTAGCTTCCTATTTTATGAACATTAGCTTCATGCTAGAGCACATTTACCCTCCTTCTGGAGAAGCTTTAGCATTGTACTGGAGGGATATTAGCTTCTTACTCGAGTAGAATTAGCTTCCGGAAGCAGAGGCATTTGCATTGAAGCAGCATTAGCTTATAAGTGGATCAACTTTACTCACAGGGTGCAGCAGCATTAGCTTCCCATTTGAGAAACATTAGCATCCCACTGGAACAGTTTAGCATTAGGCCAGCTTCCCGCTGCCGCAAAAAAATGCAAAATCTCAAAACATCTAAGCATTAGTAACATCAGAATTTCACAAGTAAACAAAACTAAATCATGATGTAGATTACATGAGACCAACACAAGTATGCAGTGCAAAGCAGACTCATGAATGTTTTGTCAGTGATTTATGTGCTCCTTAAATGCTTCGTGCTCCACAAGATAGGTACCAATTTCAATGTAAATGCACCAGAGACAGTCAATGAAACAAAACTTCTTCTGTGAGACCAAGGGCTTCCGGCGAAATTCATGTCCTTGGTCATAAATTAATTCAATATTGATTTTCTTGTTTGTCACACATTTATCATACAACAAAGAACTGTCAAGCAGAGACCATGGACACAATTTAGAGGAGGAAATTGAACAGAAAGTAAAATTTTAAAGCTCAATTGTAAAGTCAAAAATCAAATTTCCTCAAACTATATCCACTTTATTTCTTTAAAAACATCCTGACCAGTGAATAATTTGCTTTTACAAATTCCTTATTTATGGGTTTATATCCTCCACACCCCGAGTAACCAAAATGACTTCACCGAAACATTCATCAAAAATTAAGATTATTTATTTATTTATTTATTTATTCATTTATTTATTTTTTGACAGATGCCTGTACCCACAATTGCCTGTACCAACAAGTGTAAGCACATAAAAATACAGTTTATTTTTATGATATAAAGCACAGATACAGCTATCAAACACAAATGCGTAAATCTGTACCCGAGATCCTTGAGGTAAACCACACAATGCATTGTACAGGCAGAAAAAAACATTAATCCTTAATTATAAATATGGGATTACCATACAAAAACAAATAATACCACAGAACTCCCCATTTCAAATGAATAAGATCAGGCTCAAGATAGATTGTTCACTACTGTTGATCAATAACTGATATGAGAAACTCTCCTGAGTGACTCATACATTGAGTCAAATAAAATAAATCTGAAGTCATTGCCTCTTAGTAATATCCAATTTCACGCATCTCAAGTTATAAAGAGAATCTACTTTGGCACTGAGAAATT
Source organism: Gymnothorax javanicus (assembly GCA_029692085.1). Lineage (NCBI taxonomy): Eukaryota > Metazoa > Chordata > Actinopteri > Anguilliformes > Muraenidae > Gymnothorax > Gymnothorax javanicus. The sequence goes on along the minus strand of CM056208.1, from coordinate 11,670,107 downwards.
GGCTACTAAAGCTTTACAAACCCGAATCCACATACGGCCCACCCTCTTGCACTGCGCAGATCTTTAAGATCCTGTTTTGCTGCTCCAATACATTAGGGATGTGAAGATAAAAGGCAAAACGCCATCTGATCGATTAGCTCGGTTTGAGCTTGAGAAACAAGCCTTCGCTCACATTATCAAGCCACGTCGATGGATGAGATCACTGCAATTTCATTAGTGTGCACGCGGTCTGGAGCAGACTGCTCTTAAGTGGACGCCTTCGTTATTAATGAGCTTTTCCGATCTAAGTAAATTACCGGGCTTTGAATGGTGGCACGCGCGTTCTCAGCACTTAAAAACTCCGCAAAATCAACCAGGGCTCGCATTAAATATTTACCGCTTCGGGACAGAATGAGCTAGGCTTTAAAAGGTACGCTGCCTCTTTAATGCAATAAGCGCTACGGTCATCGTGCACATTGAGTAATCGGGGTCAAACAAAGTCACCTTACAACCATTCACAGGTGCAGGTTTCATGCTCGTAACATTCTTGGGACTGAAAAAAGATAATCCAAATTAAAACTCAATTCTCTCGGTGTGTTTTTTTTTAAACTTTCATTAATCTGATCAGTGTGACAAACCTCCCCTACACCACAATTATATCCCACAACACAGAGCCCAAAATGCTCCTGAGCTAAGTGTTAGAGACGAGCCCTCTAGGATGAAAGAGACTGCCGAAAGCAACCCACCATCCTCCCCAAAAACTGGAGACCAAAAACTCCGTTAAATATTCTCTATGTAATTGGTCAAAAAGGAAAACTGACCTAAATAATCAGATGCTATGAAGGTGAGGGAATCATAAACCAAACAACTACAAACCCAAATCAGAAGAAGCTGGGGCGACATGTTAAATTAAAATTAAAACCCTTCAACCCCAAATTCCTGTGATTCAAACAATCTGACTAATTGATTGAACATTTTACATTTAATGGGATTCCAGAATAACCAATGTTTACCAGCCCTCTACAGAGGGCTGTGGGGTTGAAGGGTTTAATGATGCTAGAATATCTGGGGTTGAAAGAGTTAAAATTAAAACAGAAAGTGATTCAGTGATTTGTAAATTACCTTTTACCTGAGTTATGTGGGAAATAATACAACAGTATAGGAGTGGGAATCACCAGAGGCCCCGTTATATTATATTATCAAGACGCTTCAGTCACGGTACGATACTGTTGTGATATTGCGATATGTTTCTCTGGTTGCACTTCTCCATCTTCCGTCTTTGCTCTGGCCAGCTTCCGGCTAAATCTCGTAAGAGTCGCATCTTTGCTGTGCTGACTGGACCAGACACTGAGCACTTAGCACCATCTTACCTCTCATCTGGACTGAAATGTCGATTGATTTTTATCATTCTGGTAACAAAAGTTGAGTTTGTATTTGCAAAATTTATTCAGAATTTATGTAATAAAATCGCCATTCTTTGGGTCTCTGAATTGACACAATATCGCCGGGCAAAATATTGTAATAATATGCTGTATCAATTTTTTTGCCCACCCCCAAAACAGTGCATTGTTTGATGTTTCCCCACAGTAATTAATCAAGTAAGTACATATTGCCGTACTTAACACAGGATTGTGAAAGTAGTGCTGAGTCCATGGGGTTGTATCACTTACAGATAAATCGCGATTCTCGATGCAGGGCAGTCAGTGATCAGAGATCACGATACTCAGTCTAGGCTTATACCCATGTTCCTTTACGCTCAAATTTTTTTCCCACATTTCTTTAAACTTTTAATTATGCTGTGCACTGTGAAATATCCAAATCTCTTACTTTCTTTCTTTCTTTGAGTAACATTGTTTTTAACCCTTTAAACTCAAATTTTTCACTTGGGTTTTTAAGATTCAAACACAGAAAAAGCAATTTGCTCATATTGCAGGACAATGTCACATAAATATTCTGTATCTGCTGGTTGCAGCGCTTCACTGCAGCAACATCACACTTATACTGAGAGTAATATTCAAACCCAGGATTCCATGCTTTTGTGGCCATAGTATTACATCAAGTGGAAAATATCTGAATTTCGCACATGATTTTATACAGTTTCCTGTAATTCAGCAGGACAAGTTTGGGATCGTTGGAAAATTTCGGATCCCCACTAGAATTTCAAATAGGCCTGAAGTTCCACAGGTTTGAATAAAGCAGCTGCGTTTTACTTCGTGGAGCAAAACCTTTCAATGATTTTCTTATGCGTTTGTTGGCAAATTGGTGATCCTTGGACCATCTTTGCTCCTACAGGACCAGGTCTTTACTGGATGCAACTTCTGTACTAAATCATGATTAAAATCACCGCTGACAGCTACTGCTTTAAGACTCATTATTATACATTTTTTTTTTTTTTTTTCCTTTGCCTTTCTTTTTTTACCTCAGTACTAGTCCTAAATTTCCCCTGTCCTATAATATATATATATATATAATTTTTTTTTTTTTTTTTGAATGCATTGCAGGCCTGATTTGAAGGAATGGATGTAAATTTATAAATAAAATTAAGTTTACCACAAAAAATAATAAATATCTTGAATTCATACACTGTAAACCCTGATAGTGTGGTGAACTCAAATGTTTTGTGGAAACCAATTTCCTCAAAAAAATTGTGTGGGCTAATTTAATTGCTTTGTATGGCAGGAACTTAAAGAAAATAGGGTAAAGTTATTTTCACTTGTTTTTAAGTGCTGCGAGCACAAGATCATTAAGTTGGCATACACAATTTTTTTAAGGATATTGGTTTCCACAAAACATTTGAGTTCATCACACTTACCAGGGTTTAGTGTTTACTGTCTGCAATGAAATACCAGTCAAAGTAAATTCAGAAATAGCTGTTGTCTGTTTTTATCCGCATTTTCTATGCTGTTCCAACTTTTTTTGAGGTATGGTTGTACAACAGGAAGTCGACATAGTTAACTAAAAAGCTAGCAGCTGGACCACTCACTCCTGCCAATAAAATAAGAGTTAATCAGAGGACAGTGTATCGCATTCACCCAAGGCCTTCAAATGCATGTCCATGAGCTGACCATAGTCTGAATGATCACAAGTCCAGAAGAAATAGGAATTTCATTCCCCAAAAATCTGAAAAAAAAGCATGTTCATGCTAAACTATTGCAGCTTCTTGCAATACTGTGTAAAAGTTTGATAAGAAAATGAAACAGCATATTCTATCAAAGTGCCGATGTTTAATTTCAGTCTCTGCAAAATGATACATTGACTCTTAGCCAACATTTCAGTTAATTTACCAGTATAAAAAAGGTATCAAATACAGATGTCATTTGGAGTAACCACAATTAGAGGTAAACATTTAACTGGTCAAATTAACCCCTGATATTTCCTGCTTTGAACAGAAATCTAATTATCATCAAAGACGCATGCACAATGAAGCAATAAGTGTGCGATGACAAACAGCTATGATGTATAATTCACCGTAACATAAGAAAGTTTACATGAATTCAAGTCTTTCCTTAGCTGTAACCCAATGCAGGAGTGAATGGAACAGAAGTGATGAAGAAATAGAGAAACAGAAATAAGGATTATGATTGTTCTGGACAGCATTTAAAACAAAGCTACAGAACACTTGTATTTCAGTTTTACATGTACACATATCTCACAAGGGGATCAAATGCCATATTTTTCATTGTAGTCGTAAGTGCAACACTCGAATAACAGAAATTCGTCAGAATTGTTAATTAGACGCCATTGGTGTGTTGAAAACCATGCAAGATACGACAGTTAAAACTCCCATTATCAGACTCCTGGATATTCAATGACCAGGTCAGCTTTTTCAGCCTGCTGTATTGAAAAAAAAAAAAAAAAAAAAAAACTGAAGAAAAAAAGGGTACGTTTTCATACGATTTAATTATAGCCTGCCAGTTAAAATCATAGGGCTCCTAACTGTAGAAACCATGGGCACTAGATGACTGACACAAAGCTATTGCTGGAAAATCTGAAGGCAAACAGAATGGCCATAAGCCAGGCTTGGATTATGTTAAAACCATTTTAAGAGAAACAATTATGGAGAGGCTTAAGCGCGAGTATTCAAAACGGCCTTAATTGATCGGGAGATTCGCTGCATGTACGCAGCGCGTCCCCTCGAGGAGCCGGAGAGCCTCTGCCGGAGATAAAAGGGAGACGACGAGCCCAGATCTGTATATACACTTACGCTATTAATGTGACGGGGAAACTGCAGTGCGTTTGTTATGATAGAGACGCTAAGTGCGAGGGTAACAAGCCATTCGCATCCCACGGAGCATCGTCTTCCCAGAAACATCTGCGCATACCACCCAGCTCCGCGCAACTTTATTCCCATGATCCCTTGGTACGATAACTGCGAGCTTACCCTTACAGTAAAGCGAAATGTTTACTCGGACCGTCAAAGCCCACTGAGCCCGCTCCTACTTCCCAAATAAAAGATTTGAGAATTCCCGTAATGAGACACTTTCTTTTTCCCCCTTCACACATTCCACTGAATCGCTTCCAGGACGTCTTGCAGATCAAAGAGAGGCATCTAATTTTTAATTTTTTTTTTTTTTTTTTTTTGGTCGCGTAAACGTTGAGAGCAAGCAAGGTCACGAAAGGAGCCCAAGAAGAGAGCCGCTTCTGCTGGAAAGACGCATAGTGACAGAAACCAGACGCCGATGAGAACGGCTCCACTAATTACATAACATTATTCATCTGCTCCGCACAGGGCCCTGTGCCGCCGTACTTAAATAACATGTAAGATGGAGGCTGCCCATTTATGCAGATGGTTAAAAGCTTACTTTTGTCACGGCTTAGGTTTCCTCACTTAGTAGCAAAATAGAAAACGCTACTCACTTGGGAACCAACTTTCTGGCTTCAGAACCAAGCTCTTAAAGAAAATTCCTCCCTATATTGTTACATGCATAGCTGATACTTATGTTTATTGTGGCAGTAATACTCGCCCTGCGTAATATTTGTTTTTATAAGCTTTAAATTGAACGTTTTTGCAATTCTGCCTCGCTCAGCAAAATGTATTGTCCAATTTGCCACTGTAATGCCGTTCTCATCAAGCAGTTCTCCAACGTTCTATGGACACCACACACAAAGACTTAGCAATGAACTATGGGAACCAGAGGAGAGGGGAACATAGAAATGAATGTCTGCCTGGCCTTAAATACCCTCCATAAGTTAACAGAAGGCTAAACTAAAATGCCCAAGAATCCAATTTGCATGTAATGCAGCGTTGGGAGTAAAATCTCATGAGGCAGTACATTTTATGGGTTTGCATTACCATGTCCAAATGCCTTTTTTATTTTAAATGGACTTTTCCTTCATTCACTGTGCTACACTGTGTGTGCCAGCATGTGTATGTGTGTGTGTGTGTGTGTGTGTGTGGGTACCTATCCTCACCTGACATCATCACCAAACTATAATCCAAAGAGTGGACGCTTTGATCTGACATAACCCCGGTGAAACCCAAGCCAACACAGCAGCACTTCCAGTAGACCACAAACAGAGAACAGCCGAAGACATCACAGCTTCACTCGATATGACCGTGTTCACATGACAGCAGCGGTTTCAGAGGAGAATCGGCGCTCGAGTCCGTTTGTAAACTGATACCGTGCCTGTATTCAGCCATTTAAACACATCTTTAGTCGCACAATATTGTCATGCTACTGTGGGACCCATTTAAGTGGTTTTTAATGCTTTGTGGGTAATTCTTTATCGTGCTTAAAAAAGCAAATTAGATCATAAAAAAAAATCAATTTATCATGGCCTTAGAACAGAATCCCTGGGAGAACAAAAGGCGTAGCCGTGCGATTTATGATGATGCTCAGCTTATGATAAGGCCCAAAAATAATTGAATTTTAGAAGTACATTGGGTGACTGGGGAGGCGACCCATAACCGGCTCCCTTGTTTGAGTCGACATAAAGAGGCCGGGCGAACGCTTCCTCACACTTCATCGCCCTTGTCCCTTTTACAGAGATCGTGCTTTTAAATTACACTGCCCTCCTGGCGCACACAGACGAGCACGAGTGCATGAACACCCACATGCACACAAATGTACACACACGTACATGCACGCACATGCACGCACACATGTACACACACACGCACACACAAACACACACGCATACAGGCACACACACACTTATGCACACACACACACATAGACACAAACACACAAGCACACACAAACACACGCACGCACAGGCACATGCAAATGTACACACACGTACATGCACACACGCACACATGTACACACACACATGCACACACAAACACGCATACAGGCACACACACACTTATGCACACACATGCAAATGTACACACACACACACACACACATACACACAAACACACACACTCGCACGCACAGGCACACGCAAATGTACACACACACACACACACAAGCACACACATACATGCACTCACAAAGACATTAACACACACACACACATTCTCAGTGCGCCCTCGTATCTCTCTCTCTGGGGAATTTGCAGTGAGCGTGAGAGAGACACAGCTGGAAGTGCATTGCCTAAGTCAGCAGAGACACCCAGCTGAGCCGAGCCGACTGGAACTGTGGCCCCAGAGAGTCGACTGGAATTGTGGCCCCAGAGAGCCTCTTGCACCCGAAAGAACCAGGGAGCCCCAACCACCACTTCTACATGATCACCAGAACCGACAAACTGCACATCCCGCCACTGCATACACCCATACTCACTCAGTCTGCAGTGAACATAACGCACACAGAATGAACAAACACGTTTGCGGCCATTTTCATTTATGCAAGAGGTCCATGAGTCAGCAGAATGTTTCTAGGTCTTTCCCCAGGCATGTTCAGTAAATATCTGCATAATTGACTCTCCCCATCATGAGGCACTAATGTACGACAGCCATTATTTGGATTTTGAGAAGAGGTCATACATCTACTGATCTGCAATCGAGAGTGGGTGTGCTGTTCTCTTGGGAACTCGACAGTAAAGACATTTTAAGAAAGCAAGAATGCATAATAGTGGCTTGATTTGAGGCATTAACAGTCAGGTGATCATTAAAAGGCACTCATCTCTCAAGAGCACATATAAATAAAGAGAGAGGGCCTTCAGCCTCTGTTTCCTCAAAGTTTCATTTTAGCTCTCTCCAGAACAATGGCCTCAGCTCCTCCAGAGGGAAAGGAAACGTCGAGAGGATGTGAGGACGGGGAATTAGAAAAATGTGCGTTAGATAGACGGAATGGAATGTTATTCGCTGTTTTGCACATCGCTCTGAAGTCACCTCAGCTGCTGACGTAGCTGAATTAGGGAGAGGTGGATCCACAGCGCAATTATTTTTAACTAATGCATTCCCAAACAAAATTAAAAAAATACTTCATAAAAGGGCAGACTCGTATCTCTCCCTCCAGAAATCTTTGTGAGCCTCCACAGCTCCTTGAAGGAACATTTCACTAGTTTTAATGTCTTTATTTAGACGTAGGACCTTGATTAATTTCCGGGTTGGTCGAGGACCAATGGCAGGAGGAAAGACTAAATTGTGACGAGCCACAGGAAATGGAGAGAGGTGCTTGGACACACTCACAAAGCCTCTTTCTATTTCCACTGTACTGCCCTGATGGGAGGAGCTTGAGGGAACACTGTTCCCAGGTCAGTGTGGAGCAAGAATGCACCCTCAGCCAGTCTCTGGATTTCTCCCCAAACCCAAACCTCAAAGATTGTCTGATTATCGGGCCATTTTTCTTGGCAGGCCCGGCATCTCCGCGGCCTCGACAGCCGAGCGGCCCATTGCTCCGACCTCAAGCTCGCTCCGCTGAGAAAGGATCCTTTTATAAGGCCTGAAGGTTTTGAGTTTCCTGTCTTATTTTACAGGCCGTGTTCCAGCGCGATACTGAGTCATTCCTCACTTTCATTTCTTCTCCATCTAATACTCTCTCTGGGTTCCTTATGACTTCTGGTAGTTCTTTCAGCTTTTATTTTGATTCTTGCGATTGTTTTTCAGTTATTATTCTTGGGCTATAGAGCCCCATAATAAGAGAAAATAAATGGAAGTCCTGAAGGTAGAAAGGCCAACAGTGAGAAAGTGAATACTCAAGACTCCTGTGAAACGTCCTTCAGTTTCATCAGAAATGACAAGCGCTGATGATTTTACGATTTCCCTCCCTTTGGGCCTGATACACAACACTGTTCACGCAGACAGACTCCAGCCCTCGCTTTTCCGCCAGAACATGTGAACCGCCTCAGGGACAGGATCAGTTGGCAGACCTGGATTCTGAGATGACACGGCCTGTTTAGTGGTGTCAGCAGATTTTATTACAGTCGCTGCACCTCGCCATAGTTCATCAGCAATCTATCAGGTAATTCCTGCTGATTCAAGGGCTCGGGAAATGCGCGCGTTTTGAGAAAGCGTAATTTGTGCTCCTGCGGGGTTGATCAGAGGCACCTGCGTCCAGCTGGGTCAGCCGGTGGGAGGGGGGTCACGAGGGTAGATTCATGACGGTAAGATGTGTACGTGGGGTCGTAAAAATGAGGGTTGAATCCCTCCTCAGGTCTCCTTGACCTTGAGAAGTCTCCAGTGACTCTGGGTGGGGGGGGTGCTCGGGGGGGATGAGAGGAGAAATGAAAAATAAAATCACAGTTGAAGAAGAAAAAGACCCACCAAATCAATTTCGATCCGACGGTCCACTACCGTAAAAAGATATAAGCCACTCTAATCTGGGGCTCTCAGCTGCTCAAGGCCTGTCTCTGCCCATAGGGCCCCAGATGAGGAGCTCTGCGTAGGCACAGTAACAGCCAGAGACTCGCTGCTTTGCCTCTCTCAGACTTTAAAATGACTACCTTTCTACAAAGGGGAGAAATACCTCAGAAAAGCAGAGGACGCTGGCTGGGGGAAGGGCCAATCGAGTTGAGAACTGACCCTCACCAGGGTGAGCATATCTATTGGTTTGATATTGGTGGTGGTGGAGTGTATTACAGTGCATGAGCCGAAAGTATGTTGCAGTCAGCACATTGTATTTTTTCAATAAGTAATTGACCCATCCACAAATACTGCGCTCATTTACACCAGGTGGCATCATGGTAGTTTTCCTAATGCATGCTGGGCCAGATTTTTGACCTCTTACACTGGCTGGTATTCTGCAAAATTTTTTTTTTTTTTTTTTTTTTTTTTTTTAATTTGGCATCTCCAATCTTACCCGAATCTGGAATGCCCAATTGGTGAACTATGTACAAGACTTGCTCATGTGCGACCCCTTGCTGCCAATTCAGGAGGGTGAAGATAGTTCGCGGCTCTCCTCCAAAGCACGCGCCTGTCAGCCACCGCTTCTTATACACTCATTGGTTGAATCTTCGCAAGTTCAGAACAAGGGCGGAGGATACCCGGACATGAACAGGCTAAGAATCTTCCTGACGAGCGCCCGTCTGGCCAACAGGAGGCGCTTGAGCAACGTACAAGGCAACTATTATATTCCCTTCCCGGCAGTCCCTTCCCAATTTGCAACCCTGAAGCGCAATAGCCAATTGTGCGCTCCTCTGAAAAAGCTGCCGACCACTGCCGGCTGGTACGAAGCGAGGATCGAACCCGCAACGTGATAGTCACTTCTGCTTCGCAACGCGATGCTTTTACTAAGTGAGCTATCCGGCTGGTATTCTGCAAAATTTTGCTGCCTTGTTGGAATATGCTACTGCCGAACAAAGCAACCACAGAGTCTTTGTTTTTTGCCATAATATCAAAATATGAATCAGCCTCACTAGCAACTTTGACGGCAAGGTGACACAGTGGTTAGCACTACTGCCTCACAGCAAGAAGGTTGTGGGTTTGAATCTGGCCTGGGGCCTTTCTGTGTGGAGTTTGCATGTTCTCCCCGTGTTCGCGTGGGTTTCCTCCGGGTACTCCGGTTTCCCCCACCCACAAAAACATGCATCATAGGAACACTCCTTCCGGTACCCCTGACCAAGGAACTGGCTTTGGAACTGGAGTTGGTCCCCGGGTGCTGCTCTGTGGCTGCCCACTGCTCCTAACTATAGGATGGGTCAAATGCAGAGGACAAATTACCCCACAGGGTTCAATAAAGTGTATCTTATTTGTTTGCTTGTTATAACATACTCACAGATGATGAGCTAGCTACATTTGTTTCAACGTACCATGCTACATGCCATTATTATCCAATGTCTAACAATTATATTTTCCACCAAGGCCTGTGTGTACATACAAATGTTTATCTCCTTACATGTTGGAATGCACAATGTAAAAACTTTATTTTTAAGATTTTTGAGGATATTTAAGGTATTAGAGAGGAAACAGTCCTAAGACTGAGGGTCTGTGTGCGTCGGAACTGCTGAACAACGTAAGCACACCTCGAAAGCTAGTACAAATTGATATGCTGTGTGTCTGATGTGCGTGAATTTTCAACAGTTTGGGATGATAAAGTGAATATTCCTTTCAGCACCAGCTATGGTACTCCTCTGCATTTCCATATCTTTCTTAAATCGTGGGCTTTAGCACCTCGACCACTATCAATCTGCATTACTCACCATTCCTGTTTATACTTCGCTCTCTGGAAATGAAGGTGCGGTTAATTTGTATGTCAAAGGAAGCAATGCTTTTCTGAGGTAAAATCCATGAAAACCAGTAAGCGTAAGGTATTTCTGTACGGGTCAATTCAATTCAGAAGTTACAACACCAAATAAAGTGCTCTACTACTGTTTTAAATATATTTGAGGGAGAATAGACTTTTCAATTTAAATTTTTATTTTTTATTTTATTAGCTGAGGCAACAGCTTGAGGTTGCAGGACTTACAACCATTTTAATGCATATAATGATCATGTAATGTTATTTAGCTAATCAGCAGTTCCTTTTTTTTTTTTAAGGCTGCCGAATAGTTAATTTGGCCATACCTAATGTTTTTGTCAGTTCACTGATAATTTTGTTTTTATTTTTCAGACTAATAATGGCTTACTCCACAGTGACAGTTTCTTGGAATGAATATTGGACGTTAACAGCAAAGAACACCACAAAATGCAAATGCCACACTTTAAACAAAGTCTGTACATTTAATCTGCTTACTTGCACATGAAATAATGAGGGAAAACACACCTGGCCTTGTTACAGCTGTGCAGCCCACAATCCTATTAATTTTTGTCTCTGAAAAAAAGAGGGGGGTTTGAATAAAATATGCAGTACTTCCTTCACTGCTCAAACAATTTTGGACATTAATATCTTCAAATTAAAGCCTAAATCTGCGCTGAGCTCCAACTCTCCAACATACTGCGATAGACTGCTAAGTTAACAATAAAAGACCAAATATTTATGGATTGATAGAGTTAAATTCTAAAATAATGTCCTCTGAGGTGGCAAGTAGGTTTACAGCAATGTGCAAAAAGTTAAATGTTCTTTCTATTGTGCAGATATGAGCAGAAATCATACCACTGGATATCAGGTAACAGCATAGAAATACAGCTTTCAAAAGAGGGTCTCTCTTAACAGCATACTTCATCTGCCGAAGGGCAAGAAAAAACCTCCAAAACAGAGGTAACTCAGCATAGTGCTCGGCAGGCATATTTTATTTTGCCAAGAGCAATTCGGCTCCGCGATGTACCTTTGTTACCACTGCTCAATGTAGCAAACTGTGCTATGGTAGTCAGCATTAGCGTGCAGTTCAGTTTTAATCACCTTCAAATGCATGAAATATCAGTAAAAGGTCTTCTAAAAATGTGATATATTGAATTATGGAAGTAAAAATTTCTATAGCTCAAATTGCAGAATGGCTCCAGCCCGCACTAATTGCCCACCTGAAGAGCAGACTGCAGTGAAGCTCTCTAAACTCATTTACAAACCCAGCTTTCCAGGGGAGATGTAGGATTTGAAAGTCTCCTAAAAGCTTTGCTTTCCCTGCCTCAGTACTCACCTTGGTCATAAACACACAGTTGGCAAAAGTTAAAGAGCACCAAGTACCCATAGGTGTTCTGTGGGAAATAGCTGGGACGGGTTAATTTAATTTTTATCTGAAAGGGCAAACCGCAGAGGAAGCCCAGGTTGTATGCCTCCCGTGCCGAGGCCTTCCAAACACAGTTATAAACAGAAAAATAAAATCCACCCCAACTCACATTCACATTGACTCCTGCTCGACCGACAGGTCGATGGCCGTAATTAGATTTCAGACGCCCTTTTCCCAGGCTGCACTCAAAACGCTCCTTCAAGCTCCAAGTTAGGAATCATAACCACTGTGTGTGTATGTGTCTGTGTGTGTTTGTGTGTTTGTCAGTGTGTGTGTGTGTGTGTGTGTGTGTGCGTGTCCGTGTGTGTGTGTGTGTGTGTGTGTGTGCATGTGCCCCTGTGTGTGTGTGTGTGTCTGCGCGTGTGTATGTGTGTGTGTGTGTGTGCGCGTGTGAGTGAGTGAAAGTGTGTGTGTGTGTGTGTGTGTGCGTGCGTGTCCATGTGTGTGTGTTTGTGTGTGTGTGCGTGCATGTGCCCGTGTGTGTGTGTGTGTCAGTGTGTGTGCGTGTGAGTGAGTGAAAGTGTGTGTGTTTGTGCGAGAGAGGGTGTGTGTGTGTGTGTGTGTGAGAGAGAGGGTGTGTGTGTGTGCATGTGCATGTGAGTGAAAGTATGTGTGTATGTGAGTGTGTGTCTGTGCGCGTGTTTGTGCATGGGTGTGTGTGTTTGTGCCTGCAAGTGCGTGTGTGAGAGTGTAGAAGATACAATCTAATGCTCCAAATTTTCGTACCATTTATTTGAACAATAATTGCTGATCAAATGTATTAGGTAATCAGCAATATGATACAAATATAACGTGATTGTGAGATCCTTCAAGAGAAAACAAGCACGCAATGCCCAGATCCCCTGCCACAGGAAGACTGATATTCCAAAAAGCTGAAAGCATTTTCCAAAAATATACTATTCAAAAAAAGTAGGGGATATTTTATTTGGAGATCAAAATTTTCACATATACAAAGGGATACGAAACCATGTTGTATAGTTCCTTACTGAGGAAGCATTTCCAAAGAAATTCATCACCCAAACACATCAATAACACTCTCACGATCTGCACGGGATGCTATTGATGATCAAGGGGGTTGTGCCACAAATTTGCATGACTCTGAATTGGAAGGTTAGAGCCACTGTAAAGGAAGATTTTGAAGAGAAAGCATCAGATTATCAGTGGTTGAAGTCGTTAATTAAACAGAGACCATGCGCCGTCTAACACAGGAGGAGAGGTTACGTGCCCTTGGCATGCTACAGGTTGGCACAAGACAGGTCGTTGTGGCAAGGGCAATGAATGTTTCCCAGTCTGTCATCAGCAGATTATGGTCCAGACATCGTGCTACAGGGTCTGTTCAGGATAGACCACGATCCGGTCGACCAAGGGCAACAACTCAGGCTCAGGACAGATTCATACGCACTATTGTCTTGAGAAATCGTATGGTAACAGCAAATCAGATAAGGTCTCAACTTCAAAGGGATACTGGCTTGGTAGTGAGTGGCCAGACCATCAGGAATCGTCTGCACAGATTTCACTTACACGCCCGGCGTCCTTGTGTCATTCCCTGTTTGAGGATCGTCACATTAGGGCCAGACTCCAATGGTGTCGTCATCATCAACGCTGGGATAATCGCCGATGGAACAACGTAATGTTCTCAGATGAGTTGAGGTTCACTGTGGACTTCCTTGACAGACGCAGGAGGGTTTGGCGCCGACGTAACGAACGTTTCCATGACGTTAACGTCATTAGACATGATCCGTATGGGGGTGGATCTGTAATGGTGTGTGGAGGCATCACTGCTGCCGCAGAACAGACTTGCATGTTGTTGCTGGACGTGTCACAGGGCAGTACTACCGGGACAACATCTTGGCACCCCATGTTGTGCCGTTTGCACGTCGTTATGGCCGCCGTTTCATTTTCCAAGATGACAATGCCAGATGTCATAGGGCCAGGATCGTTACAGATTACCTCCAGCAGCAGAATATCACCACATTACCATGGCCAGCACTCAGTCCGGACCTTTCCCCCGAGCATGTCTGGGACATGCTTGGACAGCGGCTACGCCAAACGTCAACAACCTCCTGCCAATGTCCAAGAACTTGCTGCAGCATTGCAACAGGAATGGAATAACGTTCCCCAAAATGACCTGGGGCGTCTCGTTAGGGAGTATGCCACGCCCGGTCTCGAGCTTGTCTAGCCAACCGAGGGGTTTTACCCGCTACTGACTCTGTTTCACAATGGTGGTAAATTTGCTGTGTGACCCTGTGTTTGTGTCAACCCTTATTCTGGAGAATCTGTCCTTTACTGACTGTACACAGGGTTTCGAATAAATTGACAAATGTTTCCTTAATGTTTTTATGTCATTTGTTTCCTTCCTGACCTCATGATCTGCATTTCATGGTACTTGTAAATCCAATATCCCCTACTTTTTTTGAATAGTATATAGTAGATGGGTGAAAGTATGAAAAGGCACATCAACGCAGTCAGATGTATCTATATATTAAAATCCCTCAGAAAATATTGAACAGTTTTGGCATTCTGGCCTGGAAACAAAACGTGATGGAGGGACAAACAGTCGGACAGGAGGACTGACAAAAGTACGAAAAGGCACATCAACACAATAAGATGCATCTGCGTTTTATATCTCAGTGTAAAATTCTGAGCTGTTTAGGAGTTCTGATCTGGTAAACAAGCATGAAGGACAGACACCTGGATGGACACACAGGAGGCGAAGCCTCATTCCTATATTGACCTTTCTCTTTGTGACGGGGAATAAAAATAATTATTATGAAATCATTTTTATTCTGAAATTAAATTAGGTCAAATACTGCAGTCTCTATGAGAATTTCTGTTAATTGTAACCCAAAGTACATCATATACCCACCCTCAGCCAAAATGACACGACGGAGGTGTGACGTGGAACAGGAAATATTTGAAGCCCTTCCTCCGCACGCCCTTTCTTACAGTATGTGCTTCTCACCAGCGAATTCTCCTCTTCAGCGACTTGCCCAGGTTTTCAACTGAACTTTGGTCAGAGACTCAGATGCAATTCCAAAAATTTGATATTGTGGCCAGTGAGCCCATTCTGATGTAAATTTTGAGGAGTGCCTTGGCTCATTTTCCAGCTGGAACATCTAACAGTGACCCAGTTCTAACCTGTTGACAGGGGCAGCCAGATTTTGATCAAAAATCTCCTACTATTCGTTGGAATCCAAGATTCTATGTAACCCTATGAGATTCCCAGGGTCTTTGGAAACAAAAACGACACATAAACAAACCTTTTCCACCACAATACATCACACTGGGGATGGTGCACTTTTCTACTGAAAATGCCAAACCCACCTCTGGTGACTATGGCCAAAAAGCTGCATTTTGGTCTCATTTGACCATAGAATCTGGCTCTAATCAAAGTTGCCCATAGACATTTAGCAAACTCCAGGCGCTCATGTTTCTGCTTGATGACGGTTGAGGCCGTCTTCTCGCTGCCAGTTGGCATGGAGCATGCATCTAATTGTAGGTTCCAATTGGTTTCCCTACAAAGACGCAACTGCTCCAATTCGCCAACTATTTCCTCAGAGAAACTTCTGCCCAGAGTAACATACTTTTGACTGCATGTCTCACTCCTCAGCACTCGCTGTTTCACTTTTTTAATTATCATGATTGCCTCAATACCGGACTTTTCAGGAATTTACATAGCCATTGCCAGGGAGACTCGTACTATTTTTTCAATGCCTTTTTTTATATCTATGTGCATGTTTAAAAGGCAGTAAACTGTTTGAAATGGTGATTTTTTTTTCCTCAGCTGAATTAATTAGTGGATTGAGCAGGAAACTTTAAGCCAGAAATTAAAGAAAATGTACATGTATATAAATATTCATTGGCAGCCAGTGCGAGTAGCTGCAGGGCTGGTTCCATCCCATGACTTTGATTATGTTAATTGGCCGGCTATTTCATGCAAACGAGACTTTGACTGAGCAGGTGAGCACTCTCTGGTTTTGGCAAACTCACCGTCGCTCACCTGAAAATTACAGCTATTTGCTGAAGGCAAAATTTCACCAGTTTAGCTGGCATTTGCCATTGTTGTTTCCGTTAATCTGGATTTAGCAACTATGAAAGGCTAAAGTAGCCAGACGAGTTTCTAATCTCAACATAATTGCCATATGGGGTCTGTGCATACAGTAACAAACAAAACACACGCCAACAGACCTCATGCTTATGTACACAGCCCTCAATGTCATGCACACGAAACACACTCTCCTGCACACAGATTTAGCTCTGATGCACAGATAATACACTCGCATGCACACCGATCGTATTCACTCACGCACGGAAAATGCTCAAATGACCTCGGATTACACTCGCACACGGAACCCACACTTTACAAACACACAGATGCACGCACACACACAAACACACACACACACACCTCTTTTCGCCCTTAGAGCCCACGCAAGCATCCACGCCAGAAAGAAAGCACAGACAAACTGGCACCACATAAGGAAACACTTCCTTATATCAATGTAGTTCTGTCTGTGTTTAACCCTTCACATGCCATCCTGAGCTTTGTTCAGACTTCCGTCAAGGGCAGAGCAAGTATCGGGAACAAAGACAGACTCGCCCACATGTTGGTGTTGTTTTGTCATTTTTAAGTTGGTTCCAAGTATCTGTTTTTTCTCCTTTTTTATGTTATATCTCAATTGGAAAATGTTTTGCGAATGAAAAAAATGTTATGATAATTTTATTTTTTTGCAGCTCAGAGAAAACAAGGAAAATCTTTCTTCTCCGGAGACTGGAGCAGAGAGTTCTCACCAAGTTAACCAGGATTGGCTGAAAAAAAGTGACATAAAACATATTGCACATTGTCAGAACCTTCAATAATCAACAAAGTAATGGAAACTCAGATAAAATACTCTCAGAGCTGTAAGGGTTAAAATGAATGGGCCACATCGCCTCATTTCTGAAGTGGTCATGCAGGGCTCGAGGTCAGGCAGGACGCCTGAGTGGGTACAGGTACATGTTTTCCTTTACTGATACTGTGTGAGGCCATTTGATGTCACCTGCCAGGCAGGGTGGTCAGCATTAGACTCCAACTGCTAACGGGTCAGCATTTTAACACTGCACCATAGCAGCTTTAACAGTGGTGTTTAGCAGTGGTGGCTGGCCAATAGAGGGCGCTAGAGCACCACCCTCCCTTGTGGAGAGTGTGTTTAAATTTTTTTATATATTTTTTTAAAATAAAAAAATCTAACATTAGCAATGATGACTTAATTAAGTATGTATGCATTTTAAATTTATAATAATGTATATTGTATAGAATTTAAATAAATATGTTCAGTGGAATTGTGGTAGCATTCGGCCGTAAAGCAGAGATGAGTAAGTAGCCAATAAAGGACTGTTGCTGGGGTAAGATAGAAGCATAGCAATGTACAACCAGCGTCGTCGAAAATAATCTCCGAAGACCAATTCTGTTAGTGCCCAAGCCTGGTCGTGAGCACTGATCTGTATACAGATCATTGGTCAATAGCCGCATGAGATATGCCAGCTAGCTAGCCACCATAAACTCACATATCTGACTAGCTAGCCTAGTCTAGATCCTGTCCTGTCTCCAGCTGCAAGCGTTTCACCAACTACCAGAGTGGAGTGCACAAACAGGGCGTAAAAAAAGTAGGTATTACCTCTTAGGATGGTCCTACCTACGTCCGACTTTGTGATTTGCATTTACATCGAGTGCACCAGGCCTGACAGAATGTGGACGTAAATATTCACGAAGCGCAGGTCATTGCCTGGGAATACCCTTAATGTAGAGCACACTGTCACTTCTGTGTTCAAACAAGCACGCTTACAAGATAGGTAGCTAGCTCGCCTGTGGATAAGATTAACCCAAAGAAGAGCACAATAGCAAAATAAAGAAACTTGTAGAGCTGCGCTCAGAGAAGAGAAACGTTCTCACAGCTAAATTAATTATTTTGATTTAGTTTTTATGCATTTTTCCAACAGATGTGATCAATAAAAATACAAAAGTCAATTCATTGTTTTCAAGTTCAGCTTCTAATGGAAAGCTTTAGTTTGTGCAGTATGCAGTATATTGTTCGCTGTCTGTTTTTGTGTACAAATGACTCAGACTGGACTGGAATTAAACAATTACCAACTATTCTACAAAGCACTCGTATCCTGCCGTTTGAGTTAAATCCTAATGGGATGGTTACTGAAAACGGAGTGTGGCACATCACTGCCCTGCCTAGAATATTCTTCAGCAGCCGCCACAGCAAACAGCACAAAATTCTCATACTGCCGCGCGGTGGCTCCATGCAGACATGTCTCCTTATCCCGCTAGAACAACTCGTTTTTACTGCTGTCAAACAAATCTCAAACAAGTCATTACTGTGCAGAATTAAAGTAGCTAATGACTCAGCATATTCTTAGCCCTATTCCAATACTGTTTGATTTGAATACTCCTATTGGACGTTTAAGTGTGAAGTATAACCTTTTTTCCATTGAGATAATACGATATAAAAGAAAAATAAAATTCACTTTAATTTTATGTAAAGGGCAAGAGGGCAGGGGATGGGAGGGGAGAGAAAGGAGTATTTCTTTGTGTAATTTCATTAATATATTCCGCTGAATGTCCACTTCACAATGCTTCTGCGCTGCGAATCGAAGCAGAACAGAGCCCCAGACCCACCAGTGGCACTTAATTAAGCGGCTACAAATTTGAGACGGATTCGGCGATTGTGCGGAGCGGCGAGCGGCAGACAATGGCAGCACCAGCGGAGCCATTAATCATGTCGTGTCCCAGTTCGTCTGCATGCAGGCGGCCGCGTTTTAAAGAGCGTCCCGAAAGCAGGGGCGTGATCTCTGACACCGCGGCCGCCGGAGTCCTGCAGAGGTTACATGCACTTCTGTTCGGGTGCATTCACCGAAATCGCCTCGCCAATCAAATTAGGCTGATGAATACCAATACAATGAGCCCGACACCATTAGCATTATCAGTTTTCCTTTCAGGGGAAAATGCTGCAACCTCATTGGAAGAGAACCCTGTGCCCCCGGGAGGTGAACTATCAGGCCAACAGAAAAGGCTCTTTAGAGGAGAAAGAGTTATAAATGCATGGTACAACCACATCTGTCGAAGGTCACAAGCCTTTTTTTATTCGTTCAGCACAAAAGTTAGTGAATTATTGTAATTTTTTTTTTCCTGGTCATGTGCCAGATGGACTCAGAGTCAGGATAATTCACTGAACCGGTGCTAAAGAGCAGCCCGCTGACACACAAAGAGCCACAGTATCCAATCAAAAAACAGCAGAGAGTCAACGGACGTAAATGTGTTACATTACAGAGGAAAAAGTGAATGAAAATTTTATATGCATGCAATCAAAAAATGAGTCCGGCATTGAAAGCTTTCACACCAGCCTGAAGCGAATTTTTTTACGACAGATTACATTCAAAGTCAATGCAAAGACGCGAATACACGTTTGGCGTGTATTCGCGTCTTTGCATTGACTTTGAATGTAATCTGTCGTGCGAAAAATTCGTTTCGCGTCCGGTGTGAAAGCAGCTTTAAACAGTAAAAAATATAAATCGCTGCGGGTTATGATGGAAAGCTTCCCCCAGAACACCAGACCACCTGCAGCCGAAGCCACAGTGTTCCTCGAGTGTAAAGTGGATTCCAGCCCTCCACAGCGTACAGACCATAAAACTACATTTCCATGCAATCCACAGGACACGCAACCAACATTTACAGCTATTTACACCGCCTCCAGTATGGTGTCTAGTAGTGCTGTAGAAACAAATTTTGGGAGTCCGATATAAATCAAATAGTAAAAAAGTTGATCATTGTTGCTGAAATTACAATTCAAATGTGTATTTTTCATTTTTTAATAAACGTGTTGACCATTATTAGCAAATCTTGCCCTTTTTGCCTTAGCCTTTCAATGTGTGAATACAAAATTTGTCCCGTCTGATGAAAAATAGTTTTCTGAATCACAATCTCAGAATCAGAAATGGCGGAAAGCAATGCACGCAGAGATATCACCATGTAATCCTGACCATTTAAGAAGCGATGCCTGACAAGTTTTTGAGTTTCCATCGACAAATCGAAAAGAAAGAAATTATGATAAAGTACTCTAAAGAATATGCAAGGTCCAAAATAAAATCTCACACTGAGCAACCTGAAGGCACATGATAACACTAAATACAGGCATGCAAAGTGATTTAAAGTTCGAGGAACTGCAGCAACAGCAGGCAACGCTAACTTGCTAACCTGAATGAGCATTGTCCTCTTCTTATTTTCCCCCCCAGTTTATTTCAGTGAGATGAACAACACCAAGGCATGCTCATGCTGCATCATCATCACAATCCGTGTCACTGCACTCACAGCCCTTTTAGCAAGTGCAGTATCGATGCTTAATGCAGCAGCGAGCTAGCTGGGTAACTTCATGCTCGGGGCTACTTCTGCATGTCGCTGCCTGATGCATGGTTATGCTTGCTGCACTTCTGGTAGAAGCGCTGATCTTAACTTGGTGATACTGAGTTTTGTGATTAAAGGTGTTAACGGACCAGAAATCATATGACAGCACTCAATGTGTTACAAAGGCGATATTCAGGAAATGTGTCGCTAAGTCATTGGATTCACAGAGGCTCTTTTCATACTTCCAGAGGTAAAATTGCCCTCCGTGCACCTCAGCTCAGTTATTAGCAAGAGAACCATCACCCCATCACCCGTTGCTCAGTCCAAATTACACTTAGACAACATTGTGACTGTGTAATGCACATTATACTCTGAGAGCACAGTCACTATGAAATCCACATTACACCTTGACAACATTGTGGCTGTGTTTTCCACAATGCATCTTGAAAACACTGTGACAGTGTCATCTACATTACACCAAGTTCCCTGAGAGTAATGTTGATTACACAGTCTCAGTGTCCCTTGAGAGAAATGTGAGTTACACAGTCACAGTGTTTTCTGAGTGTAAAGTGGATTGCGCTGTTACAGTATTCTCCCAATGTAATGTGGATTCCACAATTACAGTGTTCTCTGAGGGCAATTTAGATTTCACAGCCACACAGTTCTCTGAATGTAATGTGGATAACACAGTCACAGGGTATGTGGATTACATGATAACAATTTGTTTTCTGAGTGTAATGTGCATTACACAGTCACTGTGTTAGATGATGGAAATTCTAGGGCTGGCACAGCCAATAGCACATTGAAAAACACTCAGCACAACTGACACCAATCTGTCCGTTTCACTCTAGTCTTCGCTCCGTCTGCGCGACAATTAAGGGCTGAAGCTGTCGATCGCAACCGATAACCAGCACTGCGGTGATATGCGTGAGAATTCATTATTTAAGCACAGGTACGGCGAAACTTTCATCACCTTTCAGTTCTCTGCTCTTCTCCCATCCTGCTTGACGCTCTTTGACAGTTGAACGAGATCTGCTGACACATACATGTCTTCTCAGATCATTGCAGAGAAAACGCCCCATTTTCATGGAGCTAAAATACAAAAGGATGCTTGAAAAAGTGGAACATCTCAGCTGAGTTGATACACGTCAAACACAGAGGCCAAAATCTACACCAGTAACAGAGCCTGAGACCCACCAGAGAGCGCCATTTCAGTTGTGGGTTTCTCTGCCATCTAAAATGTAAATATAAACTGGACATGTACATTTAAATCATTTCTAGGTAATTAGCGACTTAATCAAATCATGTGCCAATAAAGCTCAGGCTGAGATTGTAATTGTGCCGTCTGCGATCTAAAACCAGAGACAGATCGGTGCAGAGGGAGAGCCAGTGCACTTAATTGCTATCGGCCACTTAAAAAGACTCCAGTATCTTTACTCTGTCAGAGATATAAAGCAGAGACAGATCCTGACCCAACGCAGACTCTGTGTTCACTGCCTGGCGATTGAAAAAAGACTGGCATAAAAACTCAAGGATACCAAAGGGCAAACAAATCTGTGATTACTGTAAGAGAGGAGAAACAGGGACAGACGGACATGCGTCCAAACCGCACTAAGCAGTAAAAATGGAAAAGCATGTCTACAGAAATTATTGGCAATTATAAGGGATATGAACATAAATGGGAAATGTTGTATGCTTGTATGGATTTAACATAAACAGATCATTGGGTTTCTTTTTGTTTAATGTTTTGAGACTACAGTCATTATCATTTTACAGTACACCAGCCTTTTCATTGATTTCTGCATGCTTTTGCAGTGTGTTCATATGTATTTCCAGGAATGTGGAGGAATTTCTGTGTGTAAAGGGAAAATGCGAAAATCCTAAGCTGAAAAGCCATGATCTTCAGTCACTCAGAGGGGCACTGTATTACTGTCATTCATTTATGAGTGCTGTAACCACCTGACCTCAGTTTTACTTCGGAAAACCATTGTCAAGTACTACAATATGTAGTTACGTACAAAATTTTTGGTTAAAACTTTACTGTGCAAAAAGGAAGCCTTATGCCTACAGTGTCTAGAGGCGCCGTTGACTGCTCTGGCTTGGAGGCATCCGTGACTGGACCATCACACACCAGAATGTATTGCATCAGGAAAATCTGTCATGGTATGGGGTCATGTCAGTGTCCCTGGCAAGGGTAACCTGCACTTTTGTAAAGGCACCATTAATGCAGATGAGTACTGTAAGGTATTGGAGCGGTATTGATTTCCTTCAAGGCAACATTTTATCAGGGACCCCCATGCATATTTGGACAAGGCACTGCAAAACTGCATTCTGCACCCATTAGAAAGGGTGCTGGACTGGCCTGCCTACAGTCCTGACTGATCACTAATAGAGAACATATGGCACATTTTAAATAAAAAATGCTGCATCACTGACCCTGAACTGTAAGGACATGTTTTCAGGAAGAACTGGACAAAAATGCATCTGAAAGACTTCTTCACTTGGTTTCTTCAGTCCCTAAACATTTATTAATTGCTGTAAAAATGAATGGTGAAATTCCAAAGTGGTAAATACTTTACTGTTTGGACTTTTTTGAGGCATATTGCAAGAATCAAAAATAAATAAGCATTTATGTTTAAAAATCATGTAGTGAATATTTTACTGTTTCTGATGCAAAACAGATCAAACATAATTTTCAAATCACTGCTTACAGTTTAAATCTTAATTTAACAAACCATCCCCACTTTTTTTCTGATTTGGTGTTGTGAAACACTGATTGCTATCACCTTTTTTCTCAGGAAGACAAAAATTGCGCCACTGAGGTGAAACAATCTTGACACATGTCTAGATTTGGCAATGTGATAACATTTCACTTGTTAAGCACATGGTACCTTAAAATAAGCTAATAGTTTCTACTTCTGAGACAATAAAAAGTCAAGACTCATAATGAGATTAAATTACTTGTTAAAGCATTTTTTGTGGTGATGAATGCTTACAATGCAACTTGGAATAAAAACTACTCCAAGACAAGATGGTTGGCTCTTTCCCACATGATCGTTCATGTTATAATTTCAATCTCTCCCCCATCCCCTCCATCTCATGTCGCTCAGCAGCAGCGGCAGATCTGGCAACCATGACCCAGTCGCCCGCGACCCGGAGATGGACGTCCCTCTCCGCGACCCAGACATTACAGGAATTGATCGCCCCCAAACCCGGACTGAGCAACGAGAATAATGGGCAGAGCAAACAGACATCTGGCACGAGAGAGCCGCACTGATTGCCTTTATTAACACATTTATATCGATCTGCAAATGGTAGCAAGAAAATGCACGCCGTCAGACGTAATTTACTGTAATGAAGCGATTACTGTGCGTTAATACACAACAGCGTCATAATTTGCAACTGGAATGAATTCAGAGAAAGCATTCCTCTACTGCAGAGACTCTTTATTTGATCCTCTAGCGACCACAAGGACTAGTACTTTAAACATTACTCTCCCAGGCACTCTGTAACAGGTCTGGCAAAAGTTTGCATCCCCATCCCGCAAACGCAGAATGTCACTGCGTTATTTTAATGTTTTTATCAACGTTATAATGCCATCACTACGTTACAGCAGCATTGCTCAAATGTTATGTGACGGTTGGGCAGAGACTGCTGGAGGCTGTCTCACTGCAGAGCAATCTTCTTTCCTCTCAGCTCAAGGCTTTCCCACCCATGGTGAATTTTTAAACACCGGACCGTAGATCCATCGCACCCGACGGGGAAAACCAGCCACGGAGGCTAAACATGCACCATTACGGGCCAATAAAACAGCTCCAGCTCAACTGAGAGGAATACAACTTATACAGCCAAAGCCCAAACTGTTATGACAGAGGGCTAGATCATATCTCACGTCGGCCTTGGCTTGGAAACTGACGCAAACTGTTCTTTAATTCCTCACAGGCACACAGTGATGGGTTAATTGTGCCAGCTGTCCAACTTGTCACTGACACACGTATTCAACTGTCGATCAAAATAAGGCGAGATTTTGATCACGTTCACATTAATAATGATGATTTGGACACACTGCCTGTACACGTTCCCTGTTTGCCATAAGCCGGCATCATGTCCAAATAGCGCTCCCAAGCTGCAGGAAACAGGACCGGCAAACTAGAGCGTTCAAATTATAATTCTACTGCTCCCATCTACCGTACTTTCCCAGTATGAGAGATGAGGTAAATTATCGTTCACAGCGCTTTTGGAACGCGGTTTCCGAGTATCAGAGTACCAAACATCACCATTAGTCAACGTTCTGGTTAATTTGCACCATTAGTCGTAATAATTCAGGATATGTTTTACTGTTCCTGGTAATTCTTCATGTCAAACAGCAAATTATTACAACTCCTTGCTCCAAGAATGTATCCTCTGACAGCATTCTGCCTTAAAGCCCCGCAGAGCAGCGAGAGAGAGAGAGAGAGAGAGGTGAAGACAGGATGACCACCTCACAGTTCCCCTACCTCACTGTTCCTGCCAGCACATCCATTAGAACCTTCTGGGGATTTTAAAATAAAAGAAATGCAGACAGGCTCTTAAATTCAGGAGGATTTTATCTGAACAGTGGGAGTTTTTCTCTGCAAAAAGGTTCAGGGAGTCTTCCTCTCCGTCATATCTGAAGGTGCCATGATCAATGAGTGCAGCTGAAGAGGGCGGAGTGGAACAGCTTGTTCTGAGAGAACATGAATTGCCACTTAATTACAATTACCTCATACCAGTCAGCCCAAAACTGTCCAAAATAAAATTAAGTGCAAATTAAAGACCTCTGAAAAAGCCTGCAGAACTCCAACAGTTGAGAAGGTTACAAATTTTAGCCATGACAGAAATAACAGCTGTTTTCTATATAAATATATTGTAATACAGAACTATGATGTACTTCAGAATTATTTATCATAAAGACAGTGGACTATTTAAACAGGACACAGGTACAGATTGCATTTATGTAAATGACATTTATTCCAGCGAATCTGAGGGAAATTAATATCCAAATAATGCATGTAAACAAGTATGACTTGTCCAAATCCTAAGTCTGAAATTAAAGAGCATTTAGGAAAACTGTATATTCTAAAAATATGATGCAGTAGCACAATATACAGTCAGCAACTTCTAAATTAGTGTTTGAAATTTCAGCTATAATAAAGATCCTATTCATCGCATAAGATTTGCAGTCAAAACACTGTTATAATTAATTTACTTAAAACTGTAGAGGTAAGTCGAAAAGGCCTCACTGCATTACAACTTATTTAATTGCAACAGTGAAAGCAACGATGAAGAGTCACAAAAGAAGCACCAGTGTGGGCCATAGCTCTGATAGCGGACTCAAATGTTTCATTCACACCACAGAACTAGGTAACACACTCACAGGAAGGCAGGGACTTTATTTGTATTTTTACAAAGTGGGATTTGAAGTCTCAATTCCCATGGCCCTTTAGAAAGCAGAAATGGGAGGGTTATAATCACAGTATATAGAACAACCCGGAATATCCTGACTCAGCCCCTGAGCTGGCTGCTTGCCCACTACATAGAGATCTCCATATATCACACTGTCCACTGTCACTGTAACTCAGAGTCTGGTCTTTAAAGATTTGTTAAAGCAAGTAATCAGCATCTTCCCTCCCCCTTACCTTTCAAACAATCATATTTTTGATTGGCATCATTATGGGTCCCTTCAAAAGTACTTAAAGGGCATCTGAAGTCGATTCCCATTGTTTTTGTTTATCGGCAAATCAGCGAGCCGCACCTGCGCAAATGAACCAAAATAGAAGGATTATCTACGCATGTACACAAAACATTGGTTTATATCAATGAAATTGGTCATGTGACAACGCAAGATGTCAACAAAAGTAAGCGATTTGTCTGTAAACATTGGACGTTCAACGTCCCGTCTGAGAATCGACTTTAGATGCCCTTTAGCATGTAAAATGTTGTAATCCAGGTTAAAAAAAGGAATGGGGCTCCACTCAAGCCATATAATGAAATGATTTCCGTTAAGTGCTGATGGCATCACAGAAATGTACCAGGCAGAGGCCGCTCTTGCTTGGGCTTGTTCGAGTCCTCATTAGGCTCCACCACTGAAGAGCCATGGGGCGTCAGATGCGACACACCGCACGAGCACAGAGCGGAGCGCAGGGACCAGTAACACGCCTTATAAAGCCCAAACGATAATTAACGCCCCCGTGTTAATGGCCCGATGGCTTCAGAGGGTGCCGCCATTTTAATCTGCACCGATAGAATTGAGAAAAAAAAAAAAAACCTGGCACATGCACTCATGTACAGGGAAAAAGACAAATTAAAGTCAATTAGTTGCAGTGACTGTTGGGGAGGGAGTCAAAAAACCTAGAAAGTTTGACGATTGCAACAGGTAGATGTTTCAGAAGTTTAACTGAGGTGAGCAGGAAGTGGTCATTTTTAAACGCAAATCGTTTTCACACCGTAGCAACAATGCTGCATCAGCGTTATCACACTGACAGAACACATCAGTGACACTGTAAGAATCTTTCAGTTCACCAGATAGATGCTGTAAAGGCACTGAGCACAACCAGAGATTAGAGGGAGAGAGTTTGAGGGGAGAGGCCTTAAGCGGATGGGTTGAGTCTATCCTTGGCGGACTGAATAGTTTCACCCCATTGACCTGGGCCTTCAGATTTACTACCCGCTGATGAGAACTTCACCTTGGGAGATTTGACCTTCAGCAAGGGCAGCACGATTCACGGACCAGGAGGAATCCAAGAGGGCCAATAAAGTGCTGTCCCAGGGACTCTCAGGTGTTGACTCAGGTGTGAGGAAGCTGCAGTGCCAGAGATTTATGTGAGGACATATATCTGCCCTGCATTCCTGCTACAAATTAACCCAACACCCGTTTCTGACACTACAACCGTTTTGAACCAACAGTTCACGCTCTTCAGCTAGCCAGCCAGTTTGGCTACTATCAGTGTAACCAGCCAAAACCCTTCATTGTTTTTAGTATGAACAAATGGCTCCAATATGTTAAAACTGGATATCTAATGTTCTTTTGGGACCATTTGATGGGATTTGGTGCAACTTTGTTTTTGCGAGAATACTAGTGGGTGGTCTGTCTGCCCATCATTTCAGACATTATACTTGTGGGTTGCACACTGCCTTCCAGTAGTCAGGAAATCATGCACATGGGATGACAGAAATAATGTGAAGTCGAAGAAACCTGGTCATTGATATGCATGAGTGTTCTGGATATGGCTTATTTGCGCTATTTGCCTGGCATGCATAATGTCCAATAATTTTGACAGAGCATAAAATCAGGTGTCCTCCAACAAAGCTACATGCATTACAAAGCTTTTGTGTTTCATGTGTACTATATAAGGTATTTCAATCCTCCAACAGGAAGAAGTTTGATCTAAACTTGAACAATATAAGGGTATTTCTGACTTTTGTCAACTTAGCTCTTACTCGTGGATAATGCCAATGTGATCGTTTGTGGTAAATCATGTGACTAATCAGAGAGGCACCTATTGGGGAAATTCTAAACTGGAAATGTCCAATAAAATGTACATGATGTGTTTTCAGGGTGTCAATGAGCCTAAACAACATAAACCCATATGTCCAAAATATTAGTCAACATGCAACAAAGGGTTAACCAGCCATGACCAGCATTGCAACCTGTAGAGAGGGTATAGAATACATCTAGAACCAGCTCAGGATGCCATCTGGTCGTAGCTGGAGTCTCAGCAGGGATGGAGAGCCCTCTGTGGAGACATTAGACCCCCAATGACACGGTCAATAATGACTCAACCATGGAGACGGTAGCGTGACAAATATAAAGGTCAGACATATGGAGAGGAAAACCAGGCTGTGTGCATTTCCTCTATTACCATGACAAGGAGTCTCACAATCCATCACTACACGGGTAATTCCGGAACGATCTCAGATTAATGAAGACACGAAGCGGTGAAGCCCTCTGACCTACAAGACCGCAACACATGATGGTTGGCAATTTCCTGGGTCAAACTCCAGCATCTACAAGCTCGCGTATCCTGTTACTGCAGCATACCTGCTTGAACACATTTGATGTGACGATGAAGCTTCATTTAAAAAAGCCATCAGTCTTGTGCCTTAGAACAGCTTCTTAACTTCAGGCTCAATACACTTCCCTCTACATAATACCACCAAAGGCAGAGATATATTGCTGCACATTAATTTATTTTACTTCCTGAGTTATTCAGCCTCGGCATTTCAAATGCTTGGATCCATCATCTCAGCTGAGCTTGCCTCCAAAGAAAACATTTATTCTTATTATGTCAATAAAAATGTGCTTTGATTGGAGATACATAAATCACTTCAGATTCAATAAGCAGCATTCCGAGCAGAGTGAGTATGTGAAGTGATACAGTATCTGTCTGTCTGCTGGCTGTGATCTTATTTTCTGCTGCTCAAATGGATAAGGAGGCCCCAGATTGAATTGGCTGAATACCACTATCAATTTACAATATTATCAGCCAAGCCCCCAGTCACCCTCACCGTACAGTAGAAAGCACTGCGAACGTAAAGCCCGATTCAGTTATAATGTGTGATCCTATGTTAATTTTATATTCATGATGAAGTATTATCGTCTCTGTTGTGTGTTATTAATTTTATGCAATATGTAAACAATAGCGATGACAAACCACTTTCAACTTGGTTAAGAATGAATGCCTATCTGGCAATTCTCCGTGTATTATTATTATTATTATTACTATTATTATTACTATTATACTCAGCGCCATTAAAAATGCGCAGGTGAGGTATGTGCTGTATTTGCAAATAGAAGAATCAATAAATTTTTATTGCTTTTCCAGTGAGATGTAAGTGGAAATAAAGAAAAGCGCGTGGTATTGTAATCCTGACGCGTGCCACGTGGATGCGCCGAGCACTGCAGTAATAATGAACATTGAGCTGTTCATGATGTGTACAGTGACACTTGACTTGTTCTTTTTGGTGTGGTCAATAGCCTACATAAAGCCAACAAAAAAAACGAAAAATGCTACTGCATCAAGAAAATGGAACAGCTTGTGGCACAGGAGAGAGAAAAAGAGCCATTGGCATGTTACGGGCAGGTCTCAGCCGCCGAGAGGTGGCGTTTCACCTGCACTGTCACCGTTCAACAATCAGCCAGCGGTCTGTCTGAGGATGGAACACAAGCACTGTCACTGACCGACCCCGCTTACGGCAGCCACGAGTGACTATGGTAGCTCAAGAGCGCCACATCCGGTTACAGCCTGCACGTGACAGATTCCCAACAGCAACCCAAACTGGTCATGAGACGAGGGGTCCGAGACGTCTGAGGATGAGCGCAAGTACTGTTCGCCGTCTGCATGAGCAACATGTGTGTGTGTACAGCCCCTACAAAAAACCCATTTTTTGCCCGTATGTTTTTAATGGTGCCAGGTAGATTATTATTATACTTCTGCTATGGAGGTGAGGGTTTTTGGTGCAGTCTGCTGGTTTGTTTGCCGGTTTGTCAGCATAATTACGGTAAAAAAAAAAAAAAAAAAACAACAACTACTGGCCCTATTCTGGTTGTCCTGAAAGTCCATCTATACACTTCAGGGTCAATGGACTCCTATGCTGTACCCCAAAAATGTTCTAAAAAAAGGGGGCGGGGGCTTCCGCAACCCAGGACGCTGGATTATTTTTCAAAACAAAGTTAGGGAAAAATTCCAGTTAAATACAATCTGATTGGCTTACAATTCCAGTTAGGTACAATCTGATTGGCTGAAGTGTGGCTCAGAGCTGAAGAGGTACCACAACTATGTTAGGAAAAATAAGCAAGACAAAATCCAATGAATTTGTTGAATTTGCACCCATTTCCATGGCTGTTGATCCACACTAATCAATCCATGCACACATATACATACATGCAAGTTAACCTTCTTCAATGATGGTGTAAACAGCCTGAAAAACACCGCTAAAACAACAGATATCTTGCGCCTTCATAAAAGGTATGAGCATCATCACGGCAGCTAAATTTGTCTTGACACACAAGCTGAGCTCGCTCGCACATTTAGCTTCATACATCAGGATGGCTGCTTGGCGTTTATGTCACGCAAGTGTGCGCAGACACCTCCAGCGAACAGCGAAAATGAGCCTGAACCTTAGCCGAGGTTTAAAAATCTCTCGCGCATGCGAGGCGTTCAAAGCGACTGCGGAAGAGCGCGTTTCACCCGATCCTCTGTCTGGGCTCCACTCACAGAGCAATAACACAGCGAGCAGCTGCTGGAACCAAAACACACAAATCCAGCGCAAAGCCCCACTGGCACCAAACAACCTGCACCCACCACCTGAGCACATCCATATAACTCTGCCGTGTTCAGACATATTTCTAAAGGCTGGTCAGAAAGGCACTGCACTGCAACTATCTTTGGGTAAAGTGCGCATTTCAAGAAAAGTAAAGCGAACTTTTTTTGTTTCTCTCAACCACAGAAACTTGACGCAGCTATATGCAAATAACTCCTCGCTAGAGCTACAGAGCGGCGCAGTAGTTGCAGGTTTCAGGGCTGTTTCGGTAAATAACCCGAGTTCCTGCACAAAGGGATGTCGCAGCCAGCTCTGCACATTATGCTCAGGTGCTCATTGTAAAAGCAAAAGATACAATATGCAACATGAACAACATCAACTACCTATATTTCACAGACCATACCGTCTGATATCCATGCTGATAACATGGAATTAACTTCCACATCCAACCAGGAAGACGATAAGCACAGATTTGCAATTTATACTAGAGATGAAATAGAAGGCATGGACAGGAATGCTAAATGTTTAGTAGCATGCATTATAATTTGATTAATGTAGATTTTTGAGAGCTGCTGAACATCTGTGCAGCTATCCTTAGGAGCCAAGCTGTTAAAAATGATAAATCAAATATAAATAATGAATAAAGAAGATTCAGAAGGCTTTGATTAATCTGCTTCCTGAGCACAACACTTTCCCTTGATTTTCAGCATCAGTGGCGCATTAAACGTGTCGCGTGTCTGGTGCTCGCATGTTGGATCCTCATATTGGCCCATCTGCCTCCATCTTTAACAGCATCCAGCCAATGCTGAGGCGTTTTAAGGTCACTATTGGCCGATACCAATATCACCAGGCATCCGACCAGCATTCATCCAGCCAATACGAATGAATCTCTTTCAAGCTGTTATTGGCTAGATATTATAAGGGCTCTTCTGCAAGCAAGCTTGGGTCAGCTGTTTTTTTTTTAATGTTCTCATAAGTGAGAGCAGAGAGACCGTCAAAAGAGGACCCACAACTAATACACTACTATTTCAATCTACACAATTACCACATAAATCACCACAGAAGATCCCATTTGACCATAAATGGGTCATTTACAGCTAGCGCTAGCACCAGCCCATGAGAGGGCCAGACCTGATAATTACATTTTAATGCTTCCTCAAGATGAAAGGGTTGTCATTAATGGACTTTATGCCAGCTCTTAAGATTTTTTTTTTCCCCCTCAAATGAACGCTTTCAACCTCAGCACTGAGTAAGTGGAGCTTCTGGCACTATTCATATAACAAACAGAGTGAAATTCTTTATAAACTGCAGCTCAACCATTTCCCCTTAATGGAATACATTAAGGCTTCACAGGCTTTTTAATACGCATGATGAATTGCCTTTGTTGCTCAGAGGACCACAAAATAACATAAGTTTTTGTGGAGAAGAAGTAAAAATACTGTAGCTACGGTGCAGTCAGCAGGCGGTTATATATGTAAAGAAGGCCTTGATTCCTACAAGATCCACACAATGTGAATATAACACACCAAAATTAGAGCTGACATTTAACCTTATAAGCATTGTTTGCAAATTTGATGTGCTGGAGTACAGAGACAGTAAAAAAAGTCCACTAATGGACTGCACAGCAGTTAAATATGGGCCATTTTCACAAAAAGGGACAAATAACGGAAGACATTTGGTAAAAAAAGCTGTAAGCTTTTCTGGACTTTGGCATATTTACAGTTGGCAAACATGATAATGATTGCAGTTCTGCAATAGCAATGCTAGATTATTATTTTTCACAGAAATATTAAAAAATATATTTCAGTGGTACTGTCTTTACCGTTACTCTAATAACGGTAAAGACTTGCACCCTGTCTTTACCGTTATTGGATAGATATTCACACTTGCACATAACAGACGGATGCCCTTGCTCTAAAGGAGACATGATAAAGGGCAGACCCTGGGGAAGTGACATTGTAGAGGACAGTTTGTCTCATAGCGGATGATTATATAGAAGATGGCAGAGTCCTGGTTATTCCAATAACGGGAAAGACCCAGGTCTTTACCGTTATTGGATTGGATTACAACTCGTCAGGTTTGTCATAGATGAGAACAACTGCTACTTTTGCTTTTTGTTTTGGAAAGTACCGTATTCAACAAAATCGAATGCCGAGGTTTTTTTCCTGTTTAAAACGTTAACTGGTCATGCATTTCAGTGGACCCCCTGGTACGTTCACTGCACCATTTTGTTGAATCTAGGGAGGCATATATTGTTTGATTTTCCCTGAAAGTGGAATGTCTGTTCTGTTAAAATAAGGTATATGTCAGATATTACTGAGTAAGTGAGTTATACTTCTTCCTTATAAGGTGTAGAAAGTGTTGAAATAAGGTTGTGAGCTCAGAAGTTGGAACTGCTCGCTTTTCATTGCAGGGTGAATGTTCTGGCCGTTTAATCAGCAGTTCAGTTAATGAGTATGTGTGCTGACTTTGGGGACTTCAAAGAAAAATGGACAAAACTCTAAACTTTATTTTGGAGAAAAGGCATGTTTTGTGTTTGAAGATGTTACTGGTCACCACTGATGTTCAACTGCACTGATATTGATAAATTCATGCTAAACTCAACCAGAAAATCATTAGTTCAGATTGAATTTCATGCCTCAAAAGTTTGTGTTAAATATATGATTATTTTATGATTTTATGATAGTGCACCATTTTGAGGGATCTCAGACTTTGGGGAGCCACCTGGACAGCTGTCTAATTTGGCTCGTAGCAAGCAGGCAATCTAGAAGTAATGCTCAAGATGAATTATACTTGTGGTCAAGGAGTTTATGATCCAAGAAATGTACAGTTTTAAGCCCCAGCAGTTTTTCAATTCTGTGTTTTTTTTTTTTTTTTTTTGCAATTTCAATGTTGAATTTTCATGAAGATTTTTTTTGTGTTTGCAGACCCTTTTCTCTACCAAAATCATGAAAATAAACTGAAATATGATGGTATTCTAAATGCTTCAAGTGTCTAGACTCAGTTGAGCCTTTCATTTCCTGTCTGTGACGCTGCAATCTTGAATTATAAAGCCTTAAATAAGGTAACACCTAAATAGCCACATTTGGCTTCTGCGCATAGGGGTTAAATATGGGTCAGTAGCCTCTGTAATGGGACAAAAAAAACTTCAGCTCCTTCAGAGAGATTAAATTAAATGCATTATTGCACATTCATACTGCAGGTTCAAGAAAGTGGTTTTAAATTCATGAACGACATTCAAAACTTAGAAAACCTTCACCGTGTTCAATAATCATTGTTGGCTCGCTCCCCAGGTTCATGTATAAGGCCTCCTGAACCCTAAATGACTGTGCTGTCCCAATAAAATGAAAGATGGCATGATTTCATCCCAAGATTCCATTCCGTTACACAGTTGTCTTTACCATTATGCACCCAAAATAACGGTAAATACAATAGTGGATAACGGTAAAGACATTAAACAATGCACAGTCATGCCCACACAGTACATGGGCAGGGCATGCATGTTTTTTTCTTCACAGTTACTCATTTAAAAAAGTAAAAAACGCTAATAAAATTGTTTCTGCTGAGTCTAGAATGATTTATTTGACTAACGGTAAAGACAAACAATAAGTGTGACATTTCAAGTAGTGCTGACTCACCAGATGATCTTTCTGAAATTCAGCAGCCTGCAGCCTGTCTCCAGGGAAAAAATGGCAGTTCTGACCTTTGACCTTCTAGCAAAAGTGCTATCGTGTGGACAAACGAGGAACAAATTGAAATCTTGAGTCGATATCAAACATGATAACGGTAAAGAAAGTCAAACAGTGTGATTAGCCACACGCAAAATGTGTTCAAAACATACTTAAACAACAATATTTCACTGTAATAATTCAATAGCTCCTGGTGCTCTCACATAATATTATGCTAAATTGGGATAAAAAGAAATGCAGTTTATATGTTTAAAGTTATTGTTACTGATATCTTGATGTGCACGCTGAAAAATGATAACGGAGTGGACAATCTATGTGTATAATAATTAATATTTTCTTAATTAATCAGCTATCCACCTCAAACCTAATGTCCCATCGTAAGAGAAAAGTTGTTCTTTTTGTTTACCCACTTCAGAAATGAAAGGAATTTGGTTTAATGGCAATTACAGTGATGACCACATTTTACCGTTATTTTGTCCCGTTTTGTGAAAATGGCCCATATGAGTCTGCTAGCAGGTAACATTTGTGTATTGATGGGCTCCATACATGCAGCTGCCTTTAGCAGAAATGGGTTTGTCCAGCAGTTTTATAATGGGAGATATGAGCATCACAGTCCTGATGTTATATCTGCTCTCCTGCAGTAATGACATGGCTCAGGAGCAGGTTTGGAAGACACTGCAACTCCAAAGTTACACCCTCTCTCAAACACGAGAGCCTTAGCACACTTGGGACTGGGCTGCTAAACTAGTCACACTGAGACCCTAGCTAAGCTAGTCACTAATTTTTCACAAACTCAAGTGGATAATGGATGACAAAAATTTTGAATGCCATAAAAATTTGAGTTAAAAAAAAAAACATACCTTTCCATGGCAGGAGGAAAAGCTGGCCACTGTAAGAGCAGTGGGCAATAACCATCCACAAAGGGTGGATAAAATATTCAGAGCCAGCCCTTAAGCACTTTCCTACATAAGTCCCCAAATGAAGCAAGTAGAGGATTCTGAAAACAGCCCCAAAGGGGCCTAACAGTTTGTGACCAAACTGCATGAGCGCTGGTCACAAGAACATGAAAAAATTAAAATATTCAAAACTATTCAACGTAGCTGGGGGAACTGTGACAAACGTCACAAAAACATATGCCAAATACCAAAAAACACCAACAGCAACAACAAACTGCGAGCTCAAGTCAAAGTTCTCCAACAGGGACAGACTGGCACGGAGTAGGACAACTGCTAATAACCACAAAACTACAGCCCTAAAAATCAGCACACGGCTGAATGAATCTGCATCTGAACCAGTCTTGACAGAAACAGTACATTGTGAGCTCTGCACAGCTGATACGTACGGCAGTGCTCCTGCGATTCGTCTTTCGCACAGTGAAGAAGGCACTCATTTCTAAGATAGACACAGTAGATAAACCTACTTGCAGATGCCTTTAAGCAAAGCAATGCACAAGATACGAAGAAGTATTTTTCAGTTCATATAAACCTTCAAACTTTGTACTGCTATTCCAGTGCTTAACTACCTGAGCCACAGGGCTATATTCTAGTCATTTACTGTCAATGACAGACTGCAGTATTGGGAAATTGACCTTCATCTACACCTGATTAAGTGAACCTTCTGAATTGGGCTGAAATTTCACGCTTTTCATGGAGCTTCTTTAAATAGCCTAACTAAAGCAACACCATCAAATATGCTCTCCTTAAAATTTGGTTGTCAGCATTCAGTATTTGAATTAGCTTCTATTATGTTTATCTTAAATTGGTTTGCTAAGCATGAATCCTCCGGGGAATGTTAAGGCCCTTCAAAGCATGAAATTCAATCTCTGAAAAATTTGAATTCATAATAAAAATGAAGGTAGCGGTCCCTTCACCCTGCCCATTAATGGCGGTACAAAGACAGAGAATGCACACACACGCACATATCTTTCTCACCTCCATTTCTCTCTGTTTATAATTTTGAGAGACAAAAGAGGTCATGGCTCAGGGTCATTTATTCTGGTTTGCAATTAACTCCACCTCTCAAACAAAAAGAACAGCCCAAAAAGTCATTTGAGTATTGAGGAGAATTGAGAATGCTTCATATGAAATTGAAAGGATCAAACTTGGAGCTTACACTGACATGTCATTTGCATTCTGTTAACATAGTCTATTTCAGCAGAAGTGGAAGATAAAACTCATCGGTCCCGTAAAGCCGATTAATGGCAAGAGGACCCCTGATAATATCAAAGTGGGCGTGTTCTCTCGTCAGACTAACACACGTAATCGAGCAGCACCTTTGGACAATGAGAGGAGTCTTTCTGAGGCGGAAAAATCTTAGCATTATAACCTTCATAGTGTGACGATACAAACAGAACAGAGACTATTTCACTAGAGAGCGCGAGGACGGACGACTAATCCATTCAGAAACCCATTAAGCGGGCTAACACAACCAAATGGTAGCTGGTGTTCACAACTCAACAGACAGATTTACATGGCCGTCTTCATCACTGGAAGATCTATCAAGCCATTTGCGTCTCAAAGAGTTGTCTCCAAGCCAACAAGAATAAATGTGGTGTGAAGGTAAGCAATTTATCTTGAGGTGTTTATGCGAGTAGGTGGGGAGCTCTTTGACACAGTGCGCACGCACACACACGCACACACACACAGAGATAAAAACACACTGCTTTGTCAGCAAATGCTGACTGTGGACTTGTCTGTGGCCATTAACAGAGCTCTGGTGGAGGGGGGAGGGGTATATCCTTGAAAATGTACGCTACTGACATTAAACATGTGCAGGGGACTCAAGTTCTCCCTGCTAATCGCTCAGGTATAGTTTAACGAGGCGGCTCCCGCCATTTCACAGCCTGTGGGGAAATCTCGCCTCTCACCAACGCTCTGGGTCAAAGAGATGGGCACCAGCCTGTCTGCCAACTGACACCCAAGTGCAAGCTTTTTCACACACTACGGATTCAACATCAGGAGCCTCTTATTCTGCATCACTGAACACAGCATGAGCGGAGTGCTTCAGGGACCACGCTAGGACCACCTCACCTTTTCAACTGACAGCTCCCAGTCATGCCTCCTCGCTCAACCGTGATGAGAAAGAGAACCTTGGGCTAAAAGGTCAAAATGATTAGCCTTGTATTCAAACAGCTTTTTTTGCATGTTCTATCTTAAACCTTCCCTAACGGCCTCTCCAATTGCAACATCCCCCATCAGCGGATATCCAATCACATATCACTGGTAGCACCTAAAAACCAAGAAAGTGCACTTTTTTCTGAGAAATATCTATAAAAACTTAGAATACACGGAGGTTTACTGAAGATTTGAGACTAACTTGGTTAACCTCGGAAAAATTTTACCGAAACACACCGAAGATTGTCTGGCCCACTGAAGCTCAGAGACCACATCGGTATTCCTCTGGAAAATTTCATCGAGGTGGACCGAAGTTTGTCTGCTTGGCCTATGCTCACACCAGAACAAAAGGGAGGTGTGAAGACAGTCAAAACACATGCCTCATTAAAGACCTCCCTCCAGCACTGCAGTCCAAACACCAATTAATTATGCAAATTACCAGCACTGCCTGTTCAATGAGGTTACAGGGTAATTAACCCTCTGTTAACCAAATACCTTTCCAACTGTGTAAAAATCATTTCCCTAGGCAAATATGTTGATTATGGGCCAATATTTGGAAAAATAATTTAAAAAAATTCGACCCTTTGGCCCACATTTCCAAAATGTAGCAGATCTGCTACATTGGGTAATAATGCGAATGGAAAAATTAAAGTGACGGACCATTCAAGTTATTCTCAAATGTTTATTTGGCAATAAGAAACAAAACCAGCAGGGTGTCCAGGCTGTTAACCCTTTCACTTTATGTAGCAGATATGCTACGGTGGTTAATAGAGGGGTAAGCCAGGCCCTAGATGCAATCCAGACAATCCTTGATGTGTCTCGGGAAAATGAAACCGAGGTTTACTGAGGTGTTGTCCAAACTTAAGTAAACCGGACAGACTTCGGGATACCTCGGTAAAATTTTTCCAAGGTTTACCGAGTTGGCCTCAAATCTTCAGTAAACCTCGGTGTATTCTAAGTTTTTGTAGGAATTTCTCGGAAAAAGGTGCACTTTCTCGGTTTTTAGGTGCTATTAGTGTATGAAGCACTCAACCTCGAGGACAGTGTGATAAACTGCGGGCTTTTCACCAAGAGTGCCTGTCCTCACTCGATGATGCCATGTCTGCTTACTGCCTGCCTTTCAGAGCTGGATTTCCAAAGAATAGCAGGGCCTGGTATGCTGCAACCAGCGAACCTTCAAAGATTAAATCACCGCATCATCAATTATAAGACACATTACAGCCCATCCATCCACTTGGTGAAGATAATGGATGGAAGCAGTTTTGCCTTGAGCAAATTGCCAAGTGATGAACTGTGGTGAGTCATGAGTAAGCTTAAGAGGTGCACTGTGAGAGGCAATAGACAACTAACAAACAAAAATGGAATGAAAGGATGCAAGGCGGCCATTTTGAGCACGAACACCCTGCTAAGGAGGACAGCAAGAGAGCAAATCTGAGCAAAATAAACTGGGGGTTAGGTTACATTGGAGAGAAGTAGATTAGGGATTTAGCCAGAGAACCAGGGAAACCCCTACTGTCACCGCAAAGGAAACAGGCTCTGCCTATCCAGCGCCAGAAGCTGCAAGTCAGGCGAGCCTTTGTGTACAAAACCTAGAGCACAGGCGACCCACAAACAGACGAGCATTTCAGAATCGCATTACCTTCATGGCTCCCTTCATTAAACACTGCGCACAGGAGAACGAAAGCTCGGGGCAGGGTCTCCACAGCGCTCTGAAGCTAATCAAATTCAGGGGCCACTCAGAAGCCATCGCAGGCACCCATTATCATTAATCTGTGAGGCCATCTCATTGGCACTGTGGTTAACGAACAATGTTAGGGCCAGAAATTCAATTTACTCCAGTTAGCGATGGGATTGGTGATCAATTGAAGCAGCACAAAATGAGTGATTGTCGGAGCGAGAGCACGACCATCGTCGTGCTACCAGAAGGTTCAGAGGGAGCCTGATAATCTCATTAATAAGCACTCATATTTCTCCCTCCTCCCTTCAGCCTAGCGCAGCAAATCTCGAAAGAACGCTCTAAATCTGCACATTTCTGTAATAAGCAAACTTTGGGGGGGAAGGGGGTGGCAAAACAATCAGAAGGAAGCTGCAATGGGCCTTCAAAGGCAAAAAAATGAGCAGCGAACACAAACAAGTGGGAGGCAAGCAATGCGCTCGCCAAGTCAGCCCCTTTTTTTATTCACTGCTCTCACTTTGATTAAAAGCTTGTTACCGAGGCAACGTAGCACTGACTGGTACTCCATTGGGACTGCAGCACTACCGTGTGCCAGCGAAGCCTAGGCTATACTAGCCGCTCACCGAGCAGAGTGACCCTGGAGTGGAGACTGGACCTCACTGAGGGATGTGGATAGCTCATCTGACTCACAACTACTGTTAAAGGCCAGACGGTGGACTGCTGCCATTCCGTCTCATCAGCCAATGAGAAAAGGTAGAGGCTCAGAAATCAAATGAATCACCATAGCCTTTCCAGATATAGCACAACTCAAAAAAGAGACAATTTAGTATTAAACTGATTTTTTTTTACAGATTGTATGCAACTGTTCGTAGTAAATTGTGTTTTACTCAATGAGTGAGAATGATTTGAGGCTATGCATGGGTGCTGGATCACAGAAACAGTGTTTGTTCATTACGAGGGTGGGAGGCTGAGAATGGAGGCGTGTGGAACTGCTGTTGTAATGAGACAAAAAAAACCCTGCATTTTGTCACAAGTAACACAAGGCAGCTAAAGAATTATGGTCAAATGTGCCTCCAGTAGCTTCATTATGCAGCAGGAGGAAGAGCTGGGACCTATACGATATGACCTTATGGCAGCCTCAACAGCTCATAGTACAAGCTAATTAGGAACCTTCAACAAGGGGGAGATATCACAGGCCCCCCCCACCACCACCACCACCACCACCACAAAATATAGATTTGAATAAAGATAAATATCTTTGGATACGCAGTAAAAACCAGTCTCGGCTGGGTCTAACTGGTTTTAGCTGGTTTTTGGCTTCTTTACCAGCTTCACCACCTGAGTATCTTATATTCAGCTAGTTCCAGTTCCCCAACCAGCCTATTCCACCAGTTTAGCAATGACCGGCCATAGACCAGCTATAACCATTTTAGCCTGCTTTGGCCAGCAGTGACCAACCGCAAGCCATGACCGGCTAGAAGTACTGAAAACAGTTTTGGAATGCCAGATGCTCTTCGCTGGAATTTTCGGCAAATCACAGAATAAACTATTTATGCTGCTAAGAAGAGGACAAAAAGTATTATAAGACTTCCTTGATGAGAAGACAAGGGGAGCTATAAAAGGTCACGTCAACTCCTCCGTCTCCTGCTCTCCCTGCCACAGAAGGAGAGTGCCAGCCACGGTCATCAGCTCAAGCACACTTCTGGGTCCATCGCCACAGTGTCTCCCGTTATTCGCCGGTGACCGTCTCAAGTGGATATGATTAAGCTCCATGAACAATAACAATCACCTTCAGTCGGTGGAATAATTTCATATGGCGATAAAGGAAACAAACCTTTCGTGACAGAAATGGATGCTAGGTCACACTACTGGAACAAACTATTGCATCCCAGAGGGAGCTTCAAAGCACATTTACATGTGCACCATATTCACAATAATTATGCCAATTCTGGTCAGGCTCATGTTCTGTGCTGCCCATTTACATGCATAGTGAAAAGAATAAAGCAATCTCTGTCCTGTTTACATGGTGAGCTGACTATTCTGTTCATGCCTGTTAGTCAATGCCGAAGAACGACATCGTTATAATTCTTCTGCAAGAAAACAGTGTTTAAAACTCATGGGGTGTAAACTGCTGATACTGTAGTGCTTCCTTACCATGCAATTAGGGCTGTCACGGTTAACTCATGCAATTAATTTTTAACGATTGTACTTTTAAAAATGCAGTTTATGCATTTTCTTTTTTTTCTAAATTGCAAGAGTTGACAGATTAATGCTGACAGCCCTACTTAAAATACATTGCACTTAAGGCCTTAAACCTGAATCCAGTTTGATTCATGATTTGACGGATGTCAGTCAGCTGCTTGTGCTACAGCTAGGAGCACAATGATATCATGACGTTATCTGCCATCTATGTGTTGCAAAATGCTTAATCCCTTGAATACAGAAATCAAGGTTTCTATATCCTCGCTTATCCCCATCGAGAGGATACTGTATGAAGGCAGGCCGTAACAGTTAGAAGTGAAATACCAGATTTCAACATCCTGAATCTATACATGTTCAGAACAATCATTGTATCAGTGTTCTGATTCTGCTCAAGTCTCTTGTTCATTTCTGTGAGCATTATGCATTTTAAAGATTAATTTATTGTTCTGTTTATTTCATTTAGTATTCCTTTCTTCCTATTCCCCTGAGTTTCTTTCACTCTTTCACTCTTGCTCTGTGCCTGGTTATCATTTCCTCATTTGTAACCACGCCCTTTCCCTGCCTCTCTGCTTGCCTGCACACGTTGTGTCCCCCCTTTATTGGTCCCCAGTGCTTTGTCTCTATTCTGTACTTATTTGAGTTTCTTATTTACTGTTTTGTTTATTTCATTTTGACTTCCTTTTTCCTGAGCTTTTATTTTCCCTTGAGCCTCCTGTGTATTGAGTCTTCTCTTGTCCTGCCTCCCTTTTGCTTTATTTCATCTCGTTATTCTCCCATGGTCTCGTTCTCAGTTCCGCCTCCTCCACACGTCTCACTCCTGTTCGTGGCCTGTTGAGCATTTTCCTCGTCTATTTAAGTTCTTATCCTTGTGATTCATATTTCAGTCTTGGCTGTAATCCACCTGCCACCTGTGAGCGTTCCTGTTTTGTTCTGTTAATGTTTCTTTCTAATAAAAGTTCCTGTAAGTATTTTCATTGGTGTTTCTGCAGGATACCTCTTCCCCAGTCCCTGTGTCATTGTCCAGTTTCTCAAAGCAGGATTACTGAATCAACAGAGTAACTGCACTGGCTAAAACCTAGAGGCCACTCAAACCTGAAACACTGATTGCTGTTGTTCAGTCACTTACTCAACAAGCTTTTTAATACTGCATCATGATATAGGATCAGTGTCATAGAGTGAGACACAGAATAGGTGCTTCCATATGAGAAACACATATGGATTTCACACTCAGAATGATCTCTAAACGCAAGCACTCCAGCTTTGATACAGCCTCGTAAACAAAACACGGGCTGGAACATTTCATTTTCAGTATAAGATAGGACTGATTATTTTCCTGTAAATACACGTAAGAAAATATGCGTTGCTACACAATGATTTTCACAATAACACAAGACACTTGATGTTTATAACACTTGAGCGAATGATTGTCGTCGTCTTCTTCACCATGGGACTGAATCACCATCATCTCCAAAGCAAAAGTGTACGAGTTTCCTGCGCACGCCGAACAAGGTCCACAACATGGAAAACTGAGGGTCCATAACGCCATTATACTGCCATTAGCTCCTCCCCCGGGACTCCAAACACGGGGTCATTCACATGTCTGGGCCATGGGGCCAAAGGCTTGTTTCCCCCCAGTAAACCTCTCTCTCTTTATGTGTGAATCTCCTGCTGCCCTCCCCGGGCACATTCTCCCACAGAACCCTCCGGAATGAATGGTGTTATTTGTACTGAATTATGGTACAAGCCAGCCTGACATTCAAACATCAGAGTGACACAGCAGCCCACTCTCGTGTTTGCATTTGTCAACCCGGCTACCCTGGTAACAGCACAAGGCCACATCTGTGGAGGGCCGTACAGTAGAGCCGGGCCCATGAGGGACTGAGAGGAAGGAGGGAGAAGCATTCCAAATACAGCATGAATAAAGCAGTGGAACAGGGTAAATTTATTAATTTAAGGAAGATGAAAGTTTAGGTTTCTCCTCTTGTTCTTGTTTTTTTTTCAGTGCCTTGTTCTTCCATTCTGACATCTGGACAAAAGATCAGTTTCTGAATGATCACATGTGAGAGAATGCTGGCTGTTAGCACGTCAGGCCTGAATGCCTGTACTATCCTGCTAAAGCGCAGAGGGAATACGCTGTTTTGGGGGTCCGTGTTCCTTCTATTGTCCTGGCTGAAAAATCTACTTTAAGCCACACCTTTAATAACCCCTCCTTACAAACACACAAACTTAGCCACACACAAACAGACACGTCCACACACACACACACATGCACGTACACAAGTCCACAGACACAGGAACAAACACAATCACATGGACACACACACACATGCATGCACACACACACACACACACACATACACACGCACATACACATACACGCACGCACACACGTCCACATACACATGAACAATCACACAGACACACACACATGCATGCAGACACACACACACACACACACACACACACGCACGCATGCATGCACGCACACACGTCCACACACACGAACAAACACACAAATACACGCATGCACGCACGCACATACGTCCACACACACATGAACACAAACAACACACACACACAGAATCACACACACACACACACACACACACACACACACATACATTTGCTTCCCCCCTAAATGGCACATCAAACAGCATTCCCCTATGTAATCCCCTCACACAGAGCAGATGTGGTGGAGCCTGTCCGTTATTGTCCTGTTCCTCCGCCTCTCCTCCTCCCAGTCGCCGCTCTGCCAGTCTGAAGGAAAAGCAGGAGACAAAGCCTGGGCAGATCCAGCTTCTGCCGTCACATCAATGGCAGGAACTGACACAGCCTCACCTGAGACCGGGAACGTGTGTCACGCTAAACAAACACCACTGTTCACTTCCACCCCGTCTGCCGCTTTCACTCTTTAACTCGGCCCACTCTGCCTCGACAGTTACTAAATGACATGCAAAGTCTGTGGAAATCAGTCTTTCTTAACGAAAGACAAAGTAATAATCTGAAAATCCGGATAGATTCAGCTGATGCGTGCCAGTACTGTTCAATAGTCGCGTCTAATTACCGCCGTCTTCATCGACAGGGTAATCTTACCTTTCCCAGGTCATTATGTGCGCGCATTGTATATTTACCAAAGGCAATCATAATCTGAGTTTATGGCCATGATTATTATTAACTGTTGTAACGATTTCCTTCCTTTGAAACATGCTCTAGACAAACAATAACGCGAGCAGAGTAACCGAGCCAGTCATGCTGAGAATGAGAAAAATGAAATTAATTTTTAAAAAATGAAACTAAATGTGG
The DNA here is from genome assembly GCA_029692085.1 of Gymnothorax javanicus. NCBI lineage: Eukaryota > Metazoa > Chordata > Actinopteri > Anguilliformes > Muraenidae > Gymnothorax > Gymnothorax javanicus. The sequence continues at coordinate 11,625,488 of CM056208.1, read as the reverse complement.
ACCAGCTGTGTAAAAATCAAAGTCTAGATCACATATTGAATTTGTTTCAGGGCTGTGGGCACTCTCATCATTACACAACACTAGCCTCAGTCATTTTTCATTGTTGATCTGTTTATTGATGGTTTTTGGTTCTAAATTACGAGAGAGAGAGGAGTCTCAGAAAAAGCCCCTTGGCGGCAGGTGGCGGGTGACTCCCTGGTAACGCTCAGCAAGGTGCTCCGCTCAGAGCGGGCCGGACATTAAGGAACTCCCCAGCGGGAGACTCGACCAAACGAATTCTCCAGTCTTCCTGGCGGAGATAATCCTCTGATCCTCTCCGCAGCCCGGCTGTCCTCCGAGAAGATGCACCTCAGTGGGCAGGCGGCTCTGACCGCTGTGCGCCTAAACTGTGAAAAGTCTCCCACAAAAGGAAGGTAGAAAAGAGACCCCCCACCCCCACCCCCCATCTCATCAGCCCCTCGGCCCTCCGTCACACCCCAAAAAACAAAGGGAGCCATTCCACTGGAGTCCCCTCGGTGCGGAGGGATTAGGGACAAGCTCTCTCAGTGGGCCTCTCTCGCATTTGGCCGATGGAGCTCGATCTGGCCAATTCAGCTGGATTCAACCGGGCAACCCCATTGTCAATCCCCACACAAGGGAAACAATTAGATATACTAAACCCTAATCCTGCATGAGCTCAACTCACAGCTCCCTCTCGCTCTCCTCGCGGACTCGCCAAAGAAATTTACTCAGAGTTCACAATACGGTCCACAGCAAGTGCCAGAGCAAAAATAACCCCTTCAGTACAAAAAGACCCCCTATATTATTTTTTTTTAAAAAAAACCTCCATTCCACCTCCCTGTGAGCTGCAAAGCACCGTAGCTTCAGTTCCGTTCGTTTTTTTAATTACCCTGAAAATGATATTCAATTTAACAAGCCCTCTCACTCTGGAAAGAGCATAAATCTACCTGCTCAGAGGGGCATTCCTCGAGAATGGCGTTCCAGCCGAAATAAATCAGGAGGGAACGAACACGGCTGGCCCTCTGCCAGGACTGTTTCTTGAGAAGCTGCTGAATAGATTATACAAAGAGCTCCAGACTGACAGAGAAAAGATGTTACGAAGCCTCAGAAAAATAGAACAGTTTTCCTCCAATGATGACAAACGACCAGGAGTTTGGTCCTTTCTACAGCAGAATACTTTATGGGGTTTGATGATTTCTACTGCAGTATATTGTGTGGGGTTTGGTTCTTACTACTGCAGTATATTGTGTGGGGTTTGGTGATTTCTACTGCAGAATATTGTGTGGGGTTTGGTGATTTCTACTGCAGTATATTGTGTGGGGTTTGGTGATTTTTACTGCAGTATATTGTGTGGGGTTTGGAACATCGTACTGCAGTATATTGTGTGAAGTTTGGTTCTTACAACCGCAGTATATTGTGTGAGGTTAGGGACATACATCGTACTGCAGTATAGTGTGGGGTTTGGTACTTGCTACTGGAGCATATTGTGTGGGGTTTGATACATCGTACGGCAGTATATTGTGTGGGGTTTGATACTGGCTCCTGCATAATATCATGAGGGTTCTTTTTTCTTCCTACTCTAGAATACAGGATGGGATTTGGTATTTGATACAGCAGTATACTTTATGTGGATTGATACTTGATAGAGCTGTATACTGCATGGGGTTTAGAACGAGATACAGCAGAGTATTGTATTGGGTTTGGTACTTGATACTGCAGCATATTGTATGGGGTTTGGTACATTATACAGCAGTATACTGTGTGGGGGTTTGGTACTTGATAGAGCAGTATACTGTGTGGGGGTTTGGTACTTGATAGAGCAGTATACTGTGTGGGGGTTGGTACTTGATAAAGCAGTATACTGTGTGGGGGTTGGTACTTGATACAGCAGTATACTGTATTGGGTTTGGTACTTGATAGAGCAGTATACTGTGTGGGGGTTGGTACTTGATGGAGCAGTATACTGTGTGGGGGGTTGGTACTTGATAGAGCAGTATACTGTGTGGGGGTTTGGTACTTGATAGAGCAGTATACTGTGTGGGGGTTGGTACTTGATAGAGCAGTATACTGTGTGGGGGTTTGGTACTTGATAGAGCAGTATACTGTGTGGGGGGTTTGGTACTTGATAGAGCAGTATACTGTGTGGGGTTTTGATAGTACTTGATGATAGAGCAGTATACTGTGTGGGGGGTTTGGTACTTGATAGAGCAGTATACTGTGTGGGGGTTTGGTACTTGATAGAGCAGTATACTGTGTGGGGGTTGGTACTTGATAGAGCAGTATACTGTGTGGGGTTTGGTACTTGATAGAGCAGTATACTGTATTGGGTTTGGTACTTGATAGAGCAGTATACTGTGTGGGGGTTGGTACTTGATGGAGCAGTATACTGTGTGGGGGTTGGTACTTGATACAGCAGTATACTGTATTGGGTTTGGTACTTGATAGAGCAGTATACTGTGTGGGGGTTGGTACTTGATGGAGCAGTATACTGTGTGGGGGTTGGTACTTGATACAGCAGTATACTGTATTGGGTTTGGTACTTGATAGAGCAGTATACTGTGTGGGGGTTGGTACTTGATAAAGCAGTATACTGTGTGGGGGTTGGTACTTAATACAGCAGTATACTGTATTGGGTTTGGTACTTAATAGAGCAGTATACTGTGTGGGGGGTTGGTAGCAGTATTGATAGAGCAGTATACTGTGTGGGGTTTGGTACTTGATAGAGCAGTATACTGTGTGGGGGTTGGTACTTGATAGAGCAGTATACTGTGTGGGGGTTTGGTACTTGATAGAGCAGTATACTGTGTGGGGTTGGTACTTGATGGAGCAGTATACTGTGTGGGGGTTGGTACTTGATAGAGCAGTATACTGTGTGGGGGTTGGTACTTGATAGAGCAGTATACTGTGTGGGGTTTGGTACTTGATAGAGCAGTATACTGTGTGGGGGTTTGGTACTTGATAGAGCAGTATACTGTGTGGGGGTTGGTACTTGATAGAGCAGTATACTGTGTGGGGGTTTGGTACTTGATAGAGCAGTATACTGTGTGGGGGGGTTGGTACTTGATAGAGCAGTATACTGTGTGGGGTTTGGTACTTGATAGAGCAGTATACTGTGTGGGGGTTTGGTACTTGATAGAGCAGTATACTGTGTGGGGTTTGGTACTTGATACAGCAGTATACTGTGTGGGGTTTGGTACTTGATACAGCAGTAAATTGAATGAGTCTTAGTACTTGATACTGCAGTATGTAGTATGAGGTTTGGCTCCTCCCCCAGGCTTGAAGCTGCATGGCGTGTGATTGTCAGGTTTCCACCAGATGACAAATAGGATTCCCACAGAAGTGCTAAAGACCTTGCTGCACAAAAAGTGCTTTCCTCCCATAGCTAAAACCTGCTCCCTCTCTGTGTTTGCAAGAGCGGATCATTGGTTGTTAAAGCAGAAGTCAGGATGCTGACAAATCACAAACAAACCAGTAAAACACCGTGGAATATAAATGAGAAATTATTTATATGGCGCTCTCCATAAAATGTTTTGTAAAGTGATTTACTCAAACACATTTGAAACATTTATCCCTACATGGAATCCAACTGATGGCAACATCATCCTTTCAATCATACATTTACATCATATACATTTCACTCAGATACTAAAAGCACAAATAGGTTGTTGACCAGCGTGAGATTAGTGGGTAACGGAGGTGGATTTGGTGCTAGAATATCTGTGGTAACATCAAGCATTTTGATTTGTATGTGGATTTTTAGCTCTTGCATGTATTCCTTGTAATGATATCTCACATCCAGCTTTTTCTTTCCAATAACACATAACTTTACAGATTTAGCCAATGCTCACCATGAGAACTTGGCTAGATATTCACAGCAAATGGCAAAAATTTCTCAATCTCCTTAACCCAAACGCCCGCGGCACCATGGGAAAGTTGGGTATGGCATGCTGTGAGCCTTTGACCCTTAAACGCATATTTGCTTTCAAGTTGTTCTGTTAAAGATCGCTTGATTAATAATCATGCAATTTGTTTACTAAATAATCAAAACCAATTTATGAGGCTGGAATGAAATGACCGAGATCACCCAAGGGCTACAATGACGAAGTACAACCCCAATTCCGGAATAGTTGGGACAAAGTGTAAATTGTGAATAAAATCAAAATGCAATGACTTTCAGATCACATGAGCCAATATGTTATTTACATAACATTTCAAATGTTGAAACGGAGACATTTTACATTTTTATCCACAAAATGAGCTTATTTCAAATTTTCTGGCTGCAACAGGTCTCAAAAAAGTTGGGACACAGGCAAAAAAGGGCCGAAAAAGCAATTAATATATAAGAGAATCAGCTGAAAGAACATTTAGCAAGTAATTAAGTTAACTGGCATCAGGTGTGTACCACGATGGGCTATAAAAGGGATGTCTTAGAGAGGCTGAGTCTCGCAGAAGTAAAGATGGCCAGAGGCTCTTCAACCTGTGAAGGCTTGCGTAAAAAAATTGTGGAATACTTTAAAAAGAATTTTCCTCAACGTCAAATAGCAAAGGCTTTGAAGGTTTCATCATCGACAGTGCATAACATCATCAAAAGATTCAGAGAAAGTGGAAAAATCTCTGTGCGTAAGGGACAGGGCCGAAGACCTTTACTGGATGCCCGTGATCTTCGGGCCCTCAGACGCCACTGCACCACTCACCGGCATGATTCTGTCATCGATATTACTAAATGGGCCCAGGAATACTTCAAGAAACCACTGTCTGTAAACACAGTCCACCATGCCATCCACAGATGCCACTTAAAACTCTATCATGCAAAAAGGAAGCCATCGTTGAGCATGATCCAAAAGTGCCACCGTATTTTGTGGGCCAAGGCACATTTAAAATGGACTGTAGCAAAGTGGCAAAGTGTCCTGTGGTCAGGCGAGTCCAAATTTGACATTCTTGTTGGAAATCATGGGCGTTGTGTGCTCTGAGCTAAAGAGGAGACAGACCACCCCTCCTGTTATCAGCGTTCAGTTCAAAAGCCAGCATCTCTGATGGTATGGGGATGCATTAGAGCATATGGTGTGGGACACTTGCATGTTTTAAAAAGCACCATGAATGCTGAAAGGTATATAAAGGTTTTAGAGCAACATATGCTCCCCTCCAGACGACATCTATTCCAGGGAAGGCCTTGTATATTTCAGCAGGACAATGCAAAACTACATACTGCAGCTATTAAAACAGCATGGCTTCGTAGTAGAAGAGTTCGTGTGCTGAACTGGCCTGCCTGCAGCCCTGATTTTTCACCGATTGAGAACATTTGGCGCATAATTAAATGAAAAGTCCGTCAAAGGAGACCCAAAACTCTCCAGCAGCTGGAAGCCTGTATTAAGCAAGAGTGGGATCAAATTCCAATAGCTAAACTCAAGAAACGTGTCTCCTCAATGCCCAGACACCTCCAATCTGTGTTAAAAAGAAGAGGAGATGCTACACCATGGTAAACAGGCCCCTGTCCCAACTTTTTTGAGACCTGTAGCAGCCATCAAATTTGAAATGAGCTCATTTTGTGGATAAAATTGTATAATTTCTCAGTTTCAACATTTGCTATGTTATCTCTGTTTTATTGTGAATAAAATACAGGCTGGTGTGATTTGAAAGTCATTGCGTTTTGATTTTATTCACAATTTACACTTTGTCCCAACTATTTCAGAATTGGGGTTGTACTTAATAGCAGTATTGTAGAGATGGGAAAAAAAAACAAAAAAAATTAATTAATCCAGTACTTTCCCTGAATTCCATCTCCCATTCGAACTTTTATTTTTCCAGCAGAGCATCCTAATTAATTTTAAGATTGCACTTCATCAAAATATTTTCAGCGTTCAAAAGAATAGGCTACATTTGCAGGGAATTTGCAAACTGGTAGTCGCAAAGCGATAATAATTAATTTATTAAATTACAAACGCTTCTTACATTAAAACGTTGGTAAATGAATAATCTAGTAAACTGGTTATTAGTACACAGTGAAAGTTTGACGCATGGAATACATTTAAAATAACTTAAAACGCATTCCATGCATCGAAGACTCATGGTTGCAAAATCAATGATGAGGTCTTCATAGCCAAGTTTCTGGCAAAGTTATAAGAAGGCTACAATATGAGATTATATAAATGACAAGTATGTTATTAATTCATTAGAAATGAAATGTAAGCCTTCTCCAAATACCATCATCTGCAGCATTTACTACATAACATTCTACTTCAAGTTAATTTCAGTTAATTGCCATCCATGCAATCTCATATAGTAGCCTTCCTCTTTGACGCAAAGAAGTCATTATGTCTTAAGCATTAATACACATCTTATTGGTAGTCTATTTGCTTAGAAAATGAATTCAATTAATTATCTGATTCTTAAGAGGAAACAGGCTGAGAGTTAACCTGCATAATGGTGATGTCTCTGGTTGTAGAAAAAGTTTCATTTTCACATACACTACCGGTCAAAATACGCCCCAATTTTACCAGTTTTTCAATAGAAAATTATGCAGTTTAATGCCTCATTATACTCTGGAATGAAAGCATAGACATGATAAAACAAATTAACAATCAAAGTTAAAAAAGAAATCATGGAATCAATTTATGAACCAAAATGTATTTTAAACTTTTGACTCAAAGTAGCCACCTTTGGCAGATATAACGGCTGAACACACTCGTGGCATTCTTTCTACAATGGAAATCAAATATTCTTCAGAAAGTTCTTCCCAACTCTGTTGCAGAAGTTCCCATAAATGTGTGGCACTTGTAGGTTGCTTTGCTTTCACTCTTCTGTCCAGTTCATCCCAAACCATCTCGATGGGGTTTAAGTCTGGAGCCTGTGCTGGCCGTTCCATGTTTTCAAGCTTACCATCTTGTTCTTTTTTCCTAAGATAGTTCTGGCAGAGCTTGGACTGATGTTTTCAGTCATTATGTTGCTGTAGGATGAACCCCTGACCAACTAGGCGCATACCAGAGGGTACTGCATGGCGCTGCAGAATGCTGTGGTAGCCGTTTTGGTTCAGGGTACCTTTCACTCTATAAGTCACTGACCCTGGATCCAGCAAAACAGCCCCAGACCATCACGCTTCCTCCTACATGTTTGACAGTTGATGTCACACACTGAGGAACCATCCTTTCACCTACTCCACGGCGTACAAAAAACCTGGGTAACCTTACCTTTTGTTTAAAACTTCTGACAGTTCACCACTTACCAAGCTATTCGTTGGTCTGGAACTGCATAACTTTCAATAAAAACCTGGAAAAATTGAGGTGTCCTAAAACTTTTGACTGGTATATATACACTGTTTTGTGTCCTAATGAGAATTCAGAAGCTTCGAAAGACATTGACGTCTTATGTCACAATTAATGTGGCAAGGAGAATGCTTGATAACTATTTCAATGAACAATAATGCAAGCTAATGGGAAACAGACACTAATTCTAATAAATGAGTCTCACAACTGAACAAATTAACCCTTAGTTTCTAATCAGGAAATGTAAATCATAGCAGGTTTGGAGAAGAATTGCGCTTTAAGGCGTGGTGAGAGCAGGGCTGTAATCACTCAGATGGCAGGTCCAGGGTGGAAGAGGTGAATGAAAACTTGACTTCACCTGAATTGTGATCCTTCAGTTGTTCCACTGAGTTTCTGAATACACTTGTTAGACTGAAGCTTTGGATAAAAAAAATCTGGAAACTGGACCAGTGCAAGTCTGGGCACAGTGAATAAACATGCAAAAGCTACAAAATAAACTTCATTCGACCATTCAATGCCAGTGTAAAACAAACCCTCCCCCAAATATTAAAGATAGAGGTCTCCATCACATAGATTAATGTGCAGAATTATCCAGAAAGACAGGAGTCTGCCTTGTCAATTTATGTTCACCGTCAGCATTTATTGATTTTTAACCCTTCTAGTTCCTTTCAATGCTAAATCAAAATCATGCAATTGATTAAACCACCTGGATAGAGACTGCACCATTACAGCATGGACTGGCAATTGCTTTATAGATGCATGGAAGATATGCGTAGACTCATTACGCTTTGCTGCAAATTCAGTCGCAGTACTTTTCAAAGCTATGTTCTCCTCGTGGTTCAGTGAGGTCATTGATGGACAAAGGTAGTTGATGAGACTTTAGTCAGAACAGAGTGTGCCGTTATGGGTCACGGCAGGACGACCAAACTCGTGTCTCAGCTGAACCACATTGTTACAGTACACCTGCTCTGTTAGCCCTGTCATCTCATTTTTAAACCATCAAAGGCATAATATGCAGGATATTCTTTTGACTTTCGGTGATCCCGTGTTGTCGATGAAAAGGGATTTTTTTGTCTGTCCTCCATTATGCCCACTCAGCTGCATTTTTATACAATACCTGGCCAAAAGAGTCTCGATGATCTTTGGCCCAGGACTAGATACTAGATGATTCTGTACTTTCAAGAGTTCGGCAAAGGACCTTTCCCTCGACAGATTGACAAAGCTACATGGCATGGACTGTCAAGATTGGTGAGAGAGAACACAACACCAGAGATGTTCCAAATATGAGGACATGGTGCACTCTGATCTTTAAAACGCTCTCAGGCAGCAGGATCGTGACCATCAAGACCAGAAGCCTTCGTCTCTGAGTGGAGAGATCCCTACATCTAGCGTTCTGGCTTATGCATTACCAAATGATTTCATGGACGCTGTTAAATTGTTCACGATTTAGAGTCGAAAAGAGAGGCTTCTGCACATGCGCTATCACAGCTCCAGGGAATGGGAAGATCACGACTCTCCATTATGTGGCGAGCATAACCCATGTCGCAGCTGCAGTGACTTAAAACTGTTACATCAGCCGGAGCCATTAAGAATATTATCTATCACCGTCTGCAGAGTATGAATCAATGCCACACCTCTTAGCTAGCTCAGTCAAAAGTCAAAGTTCTTTATAATGCTTTTGGGCCATCAAAATAATGTTTATCAGAAGCAGCAAGTGCTGCGTTAGTCTATGGTGATGATACATAGTGATGGATACTAGCATGAAACCAAGCATCTACAGCTAATTCACCCACAATCGACTGTACAATAGGGATCAACTGCCGATGAAATGTCACCACTGTTAAATTGGATGACTGTGTTAAAATATGTTTTAATTTTGATGAGTAAATTCCTCCTTTGCCTTTACCATTAAGCCAAAACACTCCATTCACTAAAAGTCTTGCACCCTTCTTGCGCTCCCAAACTGTACGGTCTACCGTAAATATCAGAGAGGTGGGATTGCGAAAGGTGTGATTTTATGACAGAAAGTTTTACGTTGATGTGCCATCATTTTTAGCAATTCAAATTTTCCATTTGAATTCATTCATTGTGAAACAATGCAGTGTGCCATCTCCTTACATTTGGAATGTCTTTGGAGACACTGACCATTGACCAAAACCTCACAAACACCAATGTTCTACCTTCTTGTACAACGTACAAAGCCTCACCAAAGAGTGGAGGCTTTTAAATTGGCAAAATGAAGTCAAATATTTGATGAAATTGGGATTTTACAATTACATGTTCGATGAGCAGCCAAACTTTAAGCCATGTAGAATACTTAAACATATATATGTGACTTCTCATGTCAATTTTTTGAAAGGTCGCCAATAAGGAAGAGTAATTCTGAAATTCACTCCAAATTCCTGAAGGAGCTCCATTCCCATCTCTCGTGTTCCGTAGACAAACCTATGCCTTCGCACACAGAAAAGAGCACCACGCCCAGAAACCGGCCGCACACACTTAACAATGACACACACACACACACACACACACACACACACACACACAGGTAAAGGAGCACACTTTTAGCAAAGATGCATAATCTGAGATCGTCAGTTCGTCACAGAACGCTGTAGAGTATCTTTAAGCGATCCTAAATTTCGCCACGATGGAAAACGAATGGAAGGCCATGCCAACGAGACAGCCATTGAGGTGGTACAGCCTTCAGTCCATTCATTGTATGGGTCTCAGCCTTCCTCCCGCGTTTGTAAGAGGAGAAGCACACAAGCCGACTTATTTTCAAAGCCGTGTGCATTACCGATTCGTCAAGGGGGCTTTCCAGACAGGTGGACTGCCTCCCACAGCCCTAATCTTTGCGTAACGTGTAGCTTTTGTGTCATCAGCAGACGCTGCTTAATCACGTCGGCTTACATCCTGTTTAGTTGTGCTTGTTTGATAATCTCCTTCCTGTTTCCACAGCCGTCCTCCTGCCTTCCTGGATTACCCATGAGCACTTGCTGCTGGTTAAACTTATTGGCGAACGCGCCCTGTGAAGAGGCCTCTTCTGACTGCCAAACAGCAACGGACAAGCCACTTGCGAGTGCCATTTTGGCTCTTCCAAAGCTGCTTTCGAAAGTCAGTTTTCTTTTTTTTTTTTTTCCTTCAAAGGGATAGGTATATATAAATCTGGTAGAGGGAACAGGTCCAGCAGCCCTGGCCAGATAACAGTGTAGAGGCAGTGAAGGGCAAAATGAGGTTCTTTGTCAGACAGAGAGAGAGTATTAAAGGTTGGCCTGGAGGAAGCCAAATCCTAAAGGGCCGGTGGGCCGCATATCCTGTGAGCTCGCGGTGAAGTCTAGCTATCAGCTGAGAGCAGAACTACATACTACTCAGCTCTCTAAATGTAAAAGACCATTTTTAATCCTCTCCCCCAACACAAACCCTAGAAGCATGCACATTGATTGGAAGTGCTGGTGCGTGCTGGTTACTCGTATCCGTGAACAAGCATTTGCAGAGGGAGCAAGTCTGCGTCTAAGGTTTTTAATGATGCTTTCCCATAGAAGGCCTGCCCATGGAGACTTCGTTTTGAGAAACCCTCTTTGTAATACCTGGAAAGGGCTTGTAGTCAACCTCCCATGACCTGATTCGCTGTTCCTACATTAGCTGTGGGGCGAATGAGGGGGACCAGGGGAGCTGGTTTTCTAGGGGGGGGCTGGGGGTCTCTAATATAATTGGCGGACGTGAACAGACCCTGGGTGCAGCGTTTGTGGTGGTTGGGCACATAGGAATAGACCCCATTCAGAAAATATGGCTCAACAATCATCATCAGAAACGTCAAAACATTAGCACAACTATAACTCTGCTCAACTGAACAGCTCAATGCTGGCGCGAACATCCAAATCTTCATTATTGGGCCGTATTTCAGCAAAGGCGAGGGTATATTCTTTGTCTCTCATGTGCAAAGGTGCTGGGATGAGCTGTATTGAATCTGGGGAGGGTGCCATTGGTAGGGGAATGAGTCTGTTAATCACCCATACAGACCCACCCATGCACACCAGGAGACAGTATGTGCATTCTGCACAGAGACAGACAGAGAAGCAGACACATTTCTCAGTGATAAGAGTCTGAAACCAGATTCCTCTAGTCTCTCTGCACAGCCTCCCCAAGGTGGATAGCATTCCTGCGGGCAGGGAACAGGCTCTGAGCGAGGAACGGATATTTGTGTCAGAACGCATTTCAGAGCAGGAGTCAGTCAGCAGCAGCTGCCCCTGCTGTCTGTGTATTCAGATTCAGGGAAGGTGAGGGAGAGAGCGAGAGAAGGAGTGTGAGAGGGAGAGAGAGAGAGGGTGTGAGAGATAGAGAGAGAGTATGAGATAGAGTGATGGAGAGAGAGGGAGGGAGGGGGAGAAAGAGTGTGAGAGGGAGAGAGAGAGAGTGTGAGAGATAGAGAGTATGAGATAGAGCAATGGAGAGCGAGAGAGAGAGGAGAGATATAGAGATAGGGTGATAAAGTGAGAGAGCACAGTATTTGGGTAGGACAGTATGTCTACAAACTGTGTCCACAGTTATATTTGTGTACAACTATATGCTCCGACAACAGCTTGTCATGTCAGTAAAACACTCCTCAATCAGAGACATTGAGATTGACTCGTGAGAGTGATAAAGACTAATAAAGAATGAATAAGAGAGAAAGAGAGAGAGGGAAGGCAATGAGGACACTGTTAGTAGCCGTGATGACAGTGAGACTCAGAGCTGTGCTCCGGTGCTGAGAGAGGTCTATCACACCGAGCCCCGGCTTAATCCCGCTTAGCCTCTGTCCATCTACCCTGATCAGAGCCAAGGAGCAGCGACCAGGAGGCCTGCTGGGAGATTTCCACCGCCAGGCCAATGATCGGCGGGTCAGAGCGGAGATCGTCTCTGCATTCGGGACGCCCTGGGGAGTGTGGGGGGGTCAGATTCTGCCCCAAACCCACCATTATCAGCAGAGACCCAGACCTGAAACTCTGATTCCCCCCTCCACCACTGCTCTGCGTGTTAAACAGGGAGAAGGGAAGTAAAAAAAATTAAAGAAGGGAGCAGTGAGTTCTGCGCACCTGAGCTTCTCTCCACAACCCGTTTCTGCCATCTGCTCTGCACATGACTGTGAGAAATAAGCAAAATGAGACAAAGCACCTCATTCGAAGTGAATCGCCAATTCCAGGGTCGTACATTACCGTAATTACGAGAATCCCTCCCCAGTTAAAAATGTGAAGGATTTATGCCTTTAATATACATAAAGTTTGCTCAAAATATATCTCAGTATATTTCCGAAATCCGCTTGCCCCCTCATCAGGAATCTCTTTGATGCATGAAAGAAGGTTCTAGGTGATGCCCATTTTGTTTATCGTCGCTGTCAGTTGCTCGCGTCGACCCGCATGCAGACTGAAGCAACAGAGGCAGCGTTTACCTGTATTCTTTTTGTATCTGGTTACAAACGGGCTACAGTGCTATTACGCATCACCGGCCGGCTTCACCAAAACAACAGCATCAAAGATCCCGCTCATCCGCGCGGTTCCGCTTCACCAGCCCTCTAACAGGGGGCCGTCGCTGCAGACCTGTTGTGTCTTGTGTTGAGGGGCCACCTGTACGGGAAACACGAGGCTGAGCTTTCCTCTGATACCGCAGAGGTGGGCATCAGAAGGCAGCTGTAATCCTGGCAGATCAGGCGTAGCGAAGCGTGAGGTAAAGCGCAGCACCTCGTACCCGTCTCTCCCCCAAACACCTGCAGCCTCACGTCTCAGCTCAGGATCCTGAGAGGCAGGTGGGGTCTGAGCTCCCCCCGAGGACGCTGTGGACCGAACTGCTAAGCATCCCGATGTCCGACTCACTGTCAGTCTCTGTACTCCTCTGTGTTCTGCTGGCGTGTGAAATTACGTCAGGAGAGGTGAGAGGTCAGGGTAGGAAAGGGTACGCAGGTAAGTAGTGAGGACAGATGGGTAAGAGGCAAGGATACAGGGAAGAAGTGTGGGAGGGAAAATTGGTCAAAATTCCGAAACCTGTACAGCAAGAAATTTCATTGATCGCACAAGTAAACCACTTGGGGGTGGGGATTAATTAAAGACATTAAATCCTCTGGTAATAAATAAATTCAATAAATTCCTGCCAAAGATTACAATAACAAGGAAAGAAACACTATCTTTCTGAAGATAATAATTTCATAAAAACACACCTGTACTTTTAAACAACCTTTTGAGAGGAGGAAATACTTCAATTAATAAATTTTGCCCTGCAGACATACATTCAAATCTATGATTACAATCTCAAAAACAAACCAGCAAAATCTCCATAAACATATTTAATCTTTTCCCAATGACTCATTTTGAAAAAAAATATGCCCAATATCTCTAAATGGCTGTTTGGAATGGAGGACATCGAACATTTTTTTGATGCTAGCACTCACCGCTGTCTCCGCAAACCTATGTTTCCATATCAGGAAGGGGGTGTTAATTGTGGAACAAGCGTTTCACACAAAGCATTGTTACTTGGCTGAGAGAACATCTAACTTCTCGGTTCAATTCAATGAAAATACTGCCAGGCTGCACTCGTGCTATTCACCATCAGCTCTTCCTCATGAGCTAACAGTCGCAGTTTAAAAATTTAAAACTCAAAAGTACAGTAGGTCAGACAAAAAAAGGAGCCAAAAAGATAAGTCGGTTTTATCAGGAGGGTGCCTAATTTAAAGTGACAGGCAGATTTTTATTAAGATGCTGTTTGTAAAAAGGACTGTCCTTCAATATGTTTATTTTCAAGCTTTTACCTAAAAGTTTCGTGCCCACGCATCTACACACTCCCACCCATTGAAAATTAAATAGCGTGAATCTACAGGTAAAAAAATAAGGATGCAGGAAGGAAAAAAAGGATACAGGTAAGAAACGTGTGCCAAGGTAAGAGTGGACTCAAGTAAAGCTTGCAGATACTGTAAGACCCCTTCTGCTAGCTATTCCTTTAATCTGCCACCACCTGCTCAGAAATAACACTGACTTGCGTTCATAACTCCAACAGGCTCTCTATTGGCTGGACAAAGCAAGCGGTTACAAAAGAGGCGCAATTTGGAAGCTAGGTTATTCATTCCACAAAACGTTCCATGTACCACGCACACACGCACGCGCAGACACACCCCTGAAAAGCCAAGAAGAAAAAAACTCACGTCATACTAACGTGTTGCAGTGACCGGATATCCAGAAGGACCAATTAAGTATATCAGCCATGGCAGAGCCGTTCATTCACACTTTTGTTTGGAGAGATCATCATTTCACTTGTTCACGCCAGGGAAACAATACAAGAACAAGAGACCTGTCAGCCTAGAGAGCTCCGCTGCAGATGACTGAAATGTCCATGTCATAACTTAAATTAAGAAATCCTCGAAAACTATTGCAATATGAGCACAATATGAGCACAAAACAAATGAGCAAAAACACTGATTTTATAAGTCCAAAATGCTGAATTTCTGAAAAACCTGGATGTAGAATTTTCTAATTTTCACAGAATATTCAGAATATCATAAGGAAGGCTCGCAGCAAATTAGAAAAAAAAAAGTCATGAGACAGTTTTTGAGATATTCAAATTTGGAGTGGAAAGTTGACGCCGGATGGACGGACGGACGGACGCTGGACGACTCGGCAATAGAAAAGCTCCACTGACTGCTGACTATCGTCACAGCTGAGCTAAAAATTCAGATTCTCTTGTCAGACTGTCTTATACGTGGACATCTCTCACAAAGCAAATTATTTCTAAGACAACCTGTCCAAGGTAAGCAATCTTTAAGGCTAATTTATGGTTTATGTGTCCATGAAACATATCAGCCAGCGTGGACTGTCTGTGCGCCACCAAGATGTGCGGACATGTGCGCGTTGACTATGCATGAGTGAAACAGAGCCTGCAGCAAACACCGAAGCAACAGTTGAAGTGCACACGTGTTGGGCTCACGCGCAGAGAGCCGATGGAAACAACGGAAAATAATTTATAAGTTGAAGAGACTTGTACGGGCTGATACGGTTTTACGATTCACAAACCATAAACTAGCCTATAGATGACCGAGAAGTATGTTGTAATTCAGGGGTCCTCAGTCTTACCCGGAAAGGATTGGTGTGGGTGCAGGCTTTCAATTCAACCAAGCAGTTACACACCTGATTCTGCTCATCAACTCCATGGACACTTCACTAAGGTCCTTGATTAGTAGAATCAGGGCTGTAACTGCATGGCTGGAATGAAAGTCTGCACCCACACTGGCCCTTTCTAAATAAGATTGATCCCCGGTGAAATTTTGCACATGTGGTTGTGTAGCAGTTTCATGGCCAGGTATGTGCAAATCGCTCATTATTTCATTTTCAAGCAAACAGATAAAATGTACAGAGTTGATTTAAAGTCTGGCACCTGCATTCCAAATTCTGTAGCTGTTAACTCTCAATATGAAGTCCAAAGAGCTGTCAAAGCCAGTGAAGTGTGCCATAATTAGGCTTAAAAATCTAAACAAAAGCTTCAGCAATGCAGAAAAAACATCAGTTGTGGCCGAAGCAACAATTCAGTTAATTCTTCGGGATAAGAAAGGCTCGAGTGAGCTCAGGAACACCAAAAGGCCTGGTAGGCAACATATAACAATTGTGGCAGATGACAGAAGAATTATTTTGCTGGTCACAAAAAATATCCACACAACAGTCGGACGGATCAAGAACATTCTTCAGGAGGTAAGCAAATCTGTGCTGATATCAACAAACTGGATTGTAAATCCAGAGGATTAACCAAAAGATTTGATACAATGGTCAGTCTCGAAATCAGGGTGTTTGCCGATAAACATATAAAGCCTGTACAGCTCGAGAAAATCATCTTATTGGCAGTTGAAACAAAGATCAACTTGTACTAGTCTAGAATGATTGATATAGAGAAAAGAGAATGGAGAAGGGAAAGAAGTGTTCATGTTCCAAACCATACCACCTCAACTGTGAAGACTGGTCATTGCTGCTAATGCACCGTGTTCCATTGTAGGTGTTGATGATGTGACTGCTGACGAAAGCAACAGGATGAATTCGGAATTCATTCAGGTTATATCATCTAATCAGATTCAGCCAAATGCTTCAAAACTCCATTCCATCGTGCTTCACACTGGATGATGACCAAAGCACACTGCAAAAGCAACCCAAAAAAAAGGTTTTTTTTGTTTTTTTTTTTGTTTTAATGCACATATATGGAATGTCATACAATGACCAGGACAATTACCAGTCCTGAATCCAAAGGGGCAGCTTTTTACTTGCTAAAGGCTTAACTGAAGGCAAGACACCCCGAGAACAAGCAGGAAATGAAGACAGCTGCAGTGAAGGCCTGACCAAGCATTTTCACGGAGGAAATCCAGCATCTGATGATGTCTATGGGATCCAGACTTCAGGCAGACGCTGACTGCAAAGGATTTGCTGTTAAGTATGAAAAATGGAAATGTAACTGAAGAGCCTAGTGCTAAAAGTACTGAAGTCACATTTTCACACACCGTGAGTTAAGGATGGGAAAGCATCTTTTCTCATAAGTTGATTTTCTCTCTCAATTAGATGTTTTGTAACTTAAGCATTTTTCGCACTAGGATCTTCACTTTATGATCGTGACATGATTACTTTGACCTTGTTAGGCCTCTATTTCATGAAAAAAGGGTAAATCTAGATCGCTTAATACAATATTTCAAATATTATAATTACAGTGGTGAAAAGATTAGCTAAGTAAAGGTCATCTGAATAGCAATACAGTATTTTGTTACAGTATAAATTATTGTTTGTTATGATTATATTACACTTATTGATTATGGATGGCCTTTGTGTTCTCTTGATGCGGAGTATTATTGAGCATCACTGGGAGGGATGCTGACGCTGTGCAAAGCTACATGCTGTTCAGGATTAAAGCATCTGCTGAGAGCAGTGAAGGAGCATAATAATTCCTATTTTCACTGAAAATACAGTTATGTGTGATGCCTCACCAAGTTTTAGGATTAAGCTTATTATACCAACATGCTCAATCCTTCCACCATGCCTGAACTGACAATAATACAAAACCATAAGACCAAGAGACATAGTTTTTTTTTTGTTTTTTTTTTGGGGGGGGGTTGTTTTGTACATTTCAAGGACAATTCTCTTTACTACAACCGAGAAGACTAATCGCATGTGATTCCTTAAAAAGGTGAAGTGTGTTTTCATTTCAAAGGTTTCTCAGAGGTAGCCGTAGCTATGTTTTACAGGTTTTAGTTCATCTGGCTTCACTCATTTCAAGAAGCAGTAAACTTGTGACAGAGGGATTTAATTTTCCCATATGAACAGTGACTGTAAAGCACACAGGAAAAAAAAGATAATTTCTACGTTGCTAGATATGGAGGGAAGAAATGAAAAACACTCTTCTTGGCTTCCACTCCAACAGTGAGTAGGTGGCCAAAAACTCCCAACGTGAACCCAGGAAAATACAAATTAAAAATAAAAAACACTCCTCTTTCATGGTAAAGCTTGGCCTTGAAGTGTAATCAGCTCCAGTCAAACGTAATTACTGCCTCCTCTTTCAAGATGGGCCCAGTATGGGTCCTGTGGTGAATCATTTGGCTTCTCATTGCTTTCAATTGTCTCTAGCATGAATGCTATGAGCACAAGCTAAAGACTGGAGTGTAGGAGTCGAAATGAATTCATTTACAAAAAAAAAAAAAAAAAAAAAAACATATACACTATATACCACACACTCCAATCAGCAACAACATTACAGCCACCTGCATGATACTGTTTAGGCCCCTCTACAGCCCTGTCAAAACTGGCATCCACGTGAATTTTAGACGAAGGGTTTACCAGCAGAACATTTCCCAGAACATCACACTCCCTCCACTAGCTTGTCTCATTGCCGCAATGTACCCTGGTGCCATCTATTCCCCTTGGTAAATGGTGTGTATGTACCTTGCCGATGTACATGATGTAAAAGAAAACAGGACTCGCAGGACTAGCTGACCTTCTTCAATTGCTCCAAAGTCCAGTTCCAATGCTCACATGCCCATTGTAGGCATTTTTGGCAGTGGACTAAAGTTAAGCTGGATTTATGGTTCTGCTTCGACTCCACGCAAAGGGCACGCTGCCGCCTCGAAGCAGTCGTGGACCTTTTGAAGTTCTGCGTTGAGGTCGTTTGCGTCGTGCTGTACCGCGAAGCGATTCACCGCCAAACTGCTAGGTGGCGTCAGGTTTCCGAAGGACCTGTCGTGGAATCACGTGAGACTCGTTAGTAGAGTGTTTACGTTACGTTATGGGCTGTATTCCATTCCGCAGGGTAATAATCCGTACATCCTACACCCTGCAAAATCACTTCCCTTCGTAGTCAAAATTCTGAAGGGCAGCAGGGAGTAGGGTTTTCAATTAACGGTCGTTTGGAATGTCCTTCGACATATTTCGTGGCTGCTGCTTTCTTAATTAAAATTTGACTTCTTTTGTATCAGACAAGAAAGCGTAGTTCTGCATTCATACCTTGACATGTTTTGACGGGAACTCCCATCTTCCTCAGAAGTGTCACATGATGGTATTGTGACGTGTATTATCAGCTGTTTTTTACTGAGGCGTGACCGTCCTGCCACCTGTTTTGGCAGGACGGTCACGCCTCCGGCTGTCAGTTCGCCTTTTCGGAACCGCACTCCACGTGTGAGACAGCATGTACGCCCCCTCGTCCCGGTTCATCGTCCTTTGGGCTCGCTTCCGGATTTCTATCGCCTCCATAATCTAGCGTTGGTGTCGGTTTTCCTCAGTGCGGATAACTTTGGCCTTTGACATCAGGAGGCGTAACCGCCTCAGTAAAAAACAGCTGATAATACACGTCACAAAACCATCATGTGACACTTCTGAGGAAGATGGGAGTTCCCGTCAAAACATGTCAAGGTATGAATGCAGAACTACGCTTTATTGTCTAATATAAAAGAAGTCAAATTTTAATTCTAAAATTAGAGACATAATGAATCTCATCCAACTAAAGCTGCTGCTTTCCGCTTAAGCAAGTGTAAACAAACGCAGTCAGTTCATGGGAGAACTGTTTTCACTGGCCATTTATCGGTTTTGCGGTAGCTTTATAAGCAACCGCATCGCTTTCATAAGGCGACAAATAGCCGCGGATAAAAATAAAAAACGATAGCCAGTCGACTGTAGTAAACCATCAAGCTAGGTTCGTCAGCTTTCTGTGCACTAGGTAGCTACTAGCCACTGTTGTCATTCTCTTGAATGACGTTGAATCACACACGTCACTAGGCTCGGGTCGGACCCTTGCGGTCTGCGTCGCTTTGACGTGCAGTTAGAAAATTTTCGAGGTGCACGACAGGCGACGCAGAGGCTCTGTGGTGGGGGTTCACGTCGCCGCTGAGGCTCTGCGTAGCGACGGTGTTGGTTCGACGCAGAACCATAAATCCACCTTTAGACTGGGCACTCAAACTGGTCTGCGCCTACAAAGTGCGATACACAGCAGGATGTGATGCACTGCATTGTAATACATAAGTATCAATAAAATTCTCTGCAGCTTTTGCCTCAGTAGTGTTTCTACCGGTTCAGACCACAGAGCATAGCTTTCATTATCCCTGTGCGTCGATGAACCTCAGGAGAAGTGAGGGCCAACGACGACACATCAAAAAAATGTAAACGGCGCATCCTAATCGGGATGCAATAAAATATGGATTTTCCATTTCTTTTCAATACCAAGATACTGCAATGCAAAATGACACAGAGGCAACTTGAAATGATCCTTTAAGTAATAATCATCGTCACCATCGTCATCCACTATAATCCATCCCATTTCAAAGAGAGCATTTTCTCCGCACTGATGGCACTGAGAGGGGTCTGAAACAGTAAAGCCAAATTATCAGAGCACAGATGAAAGAAGCGAATAGACCTCCGTGCTTCACACTAATAAAGCTCAATACCGGCAACATCAGATAGAGCTTTTCCTGCCCGTTGAATGTTTCCTCTCTGCTTTGAAAGGCCTCTCTCGTCCGTGTGTGAGAAAGAACACACACCTGCTTGGACTGAGAAAGCCCCGGAGGACATGGGTACAGGTCGAACAGAAAGTGTCAGATACAGCAAAATCCATTCTGATCACACTGTTCTACTGCGCTGCCACAGAAGGTTCCAGAGCACGTACAATCCGACTTCACACGCTCTCTTCCAAGCAAGGACATCCCAATTCTGGGACCTCCTTGGTTGGGGGTTTAAGTGTAAACCCATTCTCAAGAGATATATGGGTATACATCCATGGTCTATGCTGTTACATTCCTGGTCAGTGGTGCTTTGGCCACCATCCAGTAAGCCTGAGGCAGGACATACCACAGAGAGATCGCCAATCCATCATATGTATCACAAACCATTCACTCACACACTCAGACCTATGGGCAATTTACAGTCTCCAATCAGCTCAAACTGCTCCATTTTTCCATTCAGTTTGGTAGGTCAGTTTGCAATCACTGGAAATCGTTATACTTAGAAGTCTCTGTACCTCTATACTGCCCTGTCAAGCCAGACGGCAGTATCTGCAAATTTCTCAAAATTGGGAAAACCCACCATTGACCCTCTACAGCACCAGCTCCATCTATTTTTAGTACAGATTAGCCTGATCAATACACATGTACAGGGTTATTGCATGTGCAAGTTAGCAGTATCTACAAAAGTAGGGCAGGAGGTAAAACTTTAAGACCAATTTTCTCAGTTTCACTATTTTGCAGATACCGCCGTCTGGCTTGACAGGACAGTATACATCAATATATTCTTCCATTCCTATTTTGGCGGCACGGTGGCATAGTGGTTACTGCTGTTGCCTCTCAATAAGGAGGTTCCGGGCTGGATTACGGCCTCCCAGGACCTCTCTGCGTGGAGTTTGCGTGTTCTCCCCGTGTTCGTGTGGGTTTCCTCTTGGTACGCTGGTTTCCCCCCACCTCGAAAAACTTGCACTGCAGGAAACTCCAACCATTGCACCTGACGAGGCTCTGGCCTTAGAACTGAAGCTGGGCATTGTGCTGTGGATGCCCACTACTCCTTTGTAACTAGGATCAGTCAAATTCAGAGAGCATATCACCCCAACAGCTCAATAAAGTACACAGGGGCCAAATTAGCGCCAGCCACCAGCCAAATGCTGGTAAAATATGCTGGTGGCTGGTAGATTTGCTTCACTCACCAGCCAAAAAAAATAAATGGTAACCTATTAAGCGCCTAGTAAAATTTGAACATTCACAGGCCATTTGGCTGATGGACGAAAGACTTAATTTTGCACCCCGAAAATACACTCTACCTTATCTTACCGATTGGCCGATGCACCAGCAGAAAGATTAACCCTTAGAGTGCTGAAATAATTTTTTAATAATAAATAAATTCAACTATCTTGTCCTGTTGAAAACCTATCATGTGGCAACTTGTTTAAAAGAGCTCCCGCAGGGGAGCTCTTTTAAAAAAGTTGCCGCATGATAGGTTTTCAACAGCTTTGATTATGATATCTTACATTATTGGGTAACAATAGTTGCATTTAGCATTCGAAGGGTTAAGCTACACTGTGCAGGAGACGGCGCATGCAGACCTGTGCCCATCTGCAGTGCTGTCTTCTCAGTCTGTCTGCATAAACAGAGCCCAGTTCGGCGTACAGGACCAGGAAAAACAACCATTGCCTCATTGTCTGCTTCTGCACACCAGCTACCCCTTCACACCTGTGTTTTCATTCAGGAAAGCGAACATGTGCCGCAGCACAATGAGAGGCTGTTCACTTCCTCACTCCGAGAGAGGAAGAGCAGCTCCTTATCCCCCCCCAACCCAATTTCCTCATTCCTGTGCTCCAGGTGGGACAAAACCTGCGCCTGCCGATCGCCGGCTGCTGAAGGAACGTTCCGGCTTCCGTGACTCGATGAATTATCCAGACAACTTCACAGTGAGCCCACGGCTTCTGCTCATTTGAGCAATGTCAATAGCAGCTTGGGTCCGGCTCTCTGCCATCCCGAACAATTAGCACTAAAAGGCTTCCCTTTATGCTCCATTTTTTAGCAACATGTGGAAAGCCTTGAAGAGCAGGTGCTAAAAACATAGCTTTTTTTATTGGCAATTGTGAGCGCCATCTTCTCTTCAGTATACATTTACATCAGGACTTAGTTTTTTGCCCTTAACGAGTTAATATTATGATACGACTATTCAGCACACGCACATCAATTTAATTTAGTTTCAAGATTTATTTGGCAGGAACAGTACGCACCAGTCAACATTTTAGTTCACACTTCAATGTTAATGTGTCAGAGCTAGCCAAGAGGCTAATTTTCATGTGTAGACCCTGAGCAGATCAACAACATAACAATTACAATGGAGGAAAAACATAGTACATTATGTTAGGAAACATGAACAGCACAACACCATTAAAAAGAATCAGGAAATGCAATGTCCTCTCTTGAATAAATGGAGGTGGTAAACACAGGGATATGTTATAGGTACAGCTCTGGAGTTCTTTAAGCCAGTTTTTCTAAGTTTTTATTACCCCATGGCCTATTATGGGCTGATGGCGTATTGTTATACCCTGTGAGGTCTGGGCGGGCGGTGGCTCCATAATTCGTCCGGGCCATATCTCCGAGAATGTTGGCCACAGGAGTTTCAAATTTGATGAGCAGGTTGCTTGTGAGGGGTGGGTGCAAAATGTAAGGGTCATTAGTGGATTTGACCTTTGACTGTGGCACAGTGACATTGAATTTATATGCTGGTATGCATAACAATCACGACTGCAGGAACACAAGGAATGTTAGTTAGCGTAACCGTGCCTTGCCATAGGTGTATGCCGCTATTTAATAATAATTAGTCAAGGGCTATGGGGCTCTCTTGGCGCGCTAGTCCCAGTCCTTTAATTTGCGGCCAATTTTTTCAAGTTCTGTGTGGCTCGGAAGGAGAAAGTTCGAGACAGAACGTCCAAAAGTCCTCTTTCTCGACTGAAGCACGCAGGCCTCTCTGGATGTGGAACCTCTGGGTCGGTCATTGTCCATTCTGCCCACAAATTGGTGCAGAGGAGCTAGACACATGATGGATTTTAAACATAAAACAGGAGTAATTTTACAGTCTAAGACTGTCCAGGGTGAGTTTATTAATAACTGAAATTGAATTACACCCAATGCCAGTTTCACAATACTTGCAGTATTACTCCACATATTAAACTGGCCGACCAAATGAACTCGCAACAGACTACGGCATAATTTGTAACCATTACCTCCCATCAGTTCAACTTCCTGCTTTAGATTCAAAACGTCTGCAAGAGAACTGCTTTGTGCTTCATGCTTTTAAGACACCACATTATTATGGTTATGTTGGTAAGATCTCCTACCTACACAGAAATCACAGAATCTTGGTAGCTCCACTCTTTATAAACCAATCTCAATGCCATTTCTTAGTTGGATGAGAATCGCCATGGGATTGCCAAATAGTGATGCTGGTATAGCGAGGTCATGCCATTATGTTAAGTCCTGCCTGATGTCAGGTTTAAGCTGAGAGATAATACATCTAAATGCCCTGCCAACAGAGGCTTTTGGTGACATCAAACACATTTCACGCGAAACATAGTTTTTGTGATTAATTATGATATTGAAGGAGATCTATGGGCAGGTAGCACATGCCAACCCAATCATTGCCGAACACGATCATCTCCAGCGTTGCTAAAGTCTGGGTCTACAGTCAGGTGGGTTGACAGCCAAATTCGAAACCAGCGTCTCATGCTGGTCGATTATAAACCTATGAGTTCGTCTGTGCATCTGCACATAAGAACCTATTATGAAGTATTGAATGAAAAGAAGCTACTGCATCGCCGCACAAAATATTTAATTCAAAACCGATTTGATACCATTTAAAACTGAATGTTTCGGCAACAATAACCTCGTCAGGGAGTTTATTCATTTCAGGCCATGATGAATCAGATGGGATTTGTCTCATCCCGACACGTCATATACTGACGCTACCTGACCAAGTGTCGATATAAGACGCAAGAGGACAGTTTTGGCGTCCTTATTTGATGCCAGTTTAAAACAAACCCAACTCCCTAACCCTTAACCCGAGCCCTAACTTTAAGTGTCAAATAAAGACGCCAAAAAGCTTCCTTTTGTTTCGTATATCAACGTTTGGTCAGGTAGCGTCACTATATGATGAGTAGAGATGAGAATATGCTGGATTTCGGCAGGAAAACCTGATCCCAGATCAGTTCTCCTGTTTGGCGACATTTTGTGAGTATCTCCTGAAGTGTCTTTGTCCGCCTGCAGTTGGTAAGCCGGCAACAGTTTGACAACATTGACAAAAAAAGGAGTAAACTCAATGATGACATCTGTGAGCAGTGTGCAGCCACAAACAGACGCCTCAATACAGCCTTATAAAGGGCCTGTCAACTACCTGCATAACATCCTGGTCAGAAGCTGGAGTGTAAAGGTCAGAACTGGCAGGGAAAGGGAGAAAAAATGGATCTGAATTTGAGAGCTTTATTTACAACCACCAGCACAGACACTCATCTGAGCAGTTAAAGGTCACTTTCTTCCTTTAAATCTGCTCCTTAAGAAAAAGCAGGGCAGATGCTTTGAAAATAGGATTGGTGACTAACTGATACTGCACGAGAAATATTTTTTTTCCAAGATGACGTCCACATGCAGGAAATGTTCTGGTCCTTGCATATTATTGTGTAATTTATATGTGTGAAGTACTTGTGTACAAATTAGTGATCTCGGCTAAAGACTTCCCAGATATTTTTTTTAATGTGTATGTAAATTAATTGTTACTATGGAAGACTAATTATCTATTGTCTATACTTCTCCTGTATTGTGCAATTTATATGTGATATATATATATATACTATATATATATATATATATATATATATATATATATATATAATGTTTAAAAAAATGAAAGTAAAATTACATCAATAGCAGAAAATCGAGTAAACCTAACTTGGCATTTACCTGATGCTAAGATTATGGCTAAAAAACATAAAGGCCCCAGAGTGATGATGTACAGCGGTTATATTTTTTGAATGATTGACTGAATTCGCTTACTATCTGTAGCATCAGGCTAGTCCTCCCTAAATTGCCGATAAAAAGAAAATAAAGGTGGAAGTATGAAGGAGGTTTCTGCAAAAACGGTAGATGTAACTGGAGCTACAGAACACAGAAACACTTCATCCTACCAGAGCTTCACTCAATGCATAGTTCTACTAAGCTTCTCTTATCATCAATCACCCGATCTGCACTTCAAATGCTGCACCACAAAATTAGAACAATACCCATGTTCCTACCCTGACACACACCTTAGCAGCGACTGTTCTCCTAAATACCAATTCTTTCAGCTTTGATATTCATATCATGACAAGTCAGGCAGGGAAATTTAGTGATGTGTGAAAAATCGCAAAGGGAAGACATAGACAAAGAGAATGTCTCAATATACTTGTAGACTATTTTCCTTGAGCAGTATTGAAGAGATTATTCACTTTCTGGTGCTTTTTTTCATTATTTTATTGTACTGTTTTTCAGTGGGCTTGTGTAGTTTTTGGAACCTACAAAAACATGCAATAAAACAAGCAATATCAAAAAAAACCCAGACAGTACCCCATTCCACGAAGTTAGACTAAAATAACTGAGGGGATGATTATATACCATTTATTTTTGGTTGTAGATGCAACAGGATTGTATGTCTTGTCGTAATTGATACATATAATTCAAAATCAGGTCCATAAGTATTTACTGACTGACAAAGTTTCAAAATTTTGGCTCTTTACACCACCAAAATTGATTTGAAGTGAATGAATCAAGATGCGCTTGAGGGGTAGACTGTCAGGTTTAATGTAATGATGTTTACAAAAAGACTGTATAGAAATCACAACAATTTTTAGACAATTTTAAGGACTCAAAACTATTAGGACAAACTAATGTAATCATAAATTACATTTTCGTTTCTAACAGTGGCAAATCCTTCGCAGTCAGCGTCTGCCTGAAGTCTGGATCCCATGAACATCACCAAACGCTGAGTTTCTTTCCTGAAAATGCTCTGTCAGGCCTTCGCTGCAGCTGTCTACTTTTCCTGCTGGTTCTTGAGACATTTTATCTCCAGGTTTGCCTTTAGCAAGTAAAAATCACGCCCCTTTGTATTCAGGACTGGTAACTGACTTGACCATTGTGAAAAATTCCACTTATCTGCCAAAAAAAAATGTTAGGTTGGTTTCACGGTTTGCTTAGAGTCATTGTCCATCTGCTCTTTGAAACTCAATGGAATGGAGTTTTGAAGCATTTAGCTCAATCTGAGCAGATGATATAGCCCAAAATAATTCAGAATTCATCCCACTGCCTCTGGCAGCAGTCACATCATCAATACCTACAATGGAACAGGTTCCATTGGCAGCCATTATCATTCTTCACAGATGCGGCGGTATGCCTTGAATCATGAGCAGTTCTTCTCCTTCTATATTTGCCTCTGTTCCCATCATTCTGGTACAAGTTTGTCTTTGTTTCATCTACATATAGAATGTTGTTCCAGAACTGCATCGTCTCATAAAGATGTTTTTTTTTTTTTTTTTTTTTGCAAATTTCCTGATTTTGAGACTCAACATCACATTACATCTTGTGGTTTACCCTCTATATGCACTCTGGGGAAGTCACCTCTTGATTGTTGAAAAAGGACACAGATATGCTCACCTCCTGGAGAATGTTCATCAAGTGGCCAGAGGTTGTGTTCTCTGCCAGGGAAATAATTCCTCTGTCATCCACCACAGCTGTTATCTGTGGTGTTCTGGGCCTTTTGGCATTCCTGCGCTCACTGGAGCATTCTTCATCACGGAGAAGAACCAAATGGTTGATTTTACCACACCTGATGTTTTTGTGACGTCTGTGTTTTGATTTTAGATTGGATTTTGCCAAAATAAGCCAAAACAAATGGCTTTTGTTTTGATTTTTTTGCCTAATGATGGCTTGCTTCACTGGTAGGAGCAGCTCTTTGAAATTGAGGCCAGGCAAGGGAATAGCTCGTGTGCATTTTTCAGCCTCATCTCCATTATAGTGAGGTAAAAGCTAAAATAATAACAACGTCGTCAATCGTAAATACTTAAGGACCTGACGGTATCATCATCCTGTACACTGGTGATGCACATTTTCTTCATTGACACACCATTCTTGAATCAAACCAAGCATGCAAAGGTACTGTGATGAAACCATAAATCAACAAAATACATAATCAACTTGGAAATTTAAATAATTTGATTAATTTTTAGAACATGAGTATATTGGTAACTCTCCTAAATATAAAATACATTTCGTGCTTTTTTTTTTTATTTGTAAATATTTAAATAATTTAAATCTGAGCAATTGTCAGCGCAACAAGGCAGCTACACATTACAGACAGTGAGTGGGGGGAGATTCACTTCTAATCAAACCGCTCACAGTACAGCAATACAATCCTCACACAGCCACGAGAACATCCCCTGCCTTCACACATCAGCACTGAAACATACATCCTGCACCTTCTGCTTTCAACACACATCAAAGAGCTGGGATTACCAGAGCAAAACACCATGTTCCTGAGGGAGGGAGGGAGGGAGAGAGAGAGAGAGAGAGAGAGAGAGAGAGAGAGAGAAATAAATAATCTTATGAAAACTCTGAATGCACTTCAGGAAGACTGTTGCTTCCTAAATTAACATTTCTGAAATGTATGCAAATGTATGCAGATTTCATC